>JACAXG010000046.1:2955898-3575878 GCA_018881555.1 Amblyornis subalaris | reverse complement strand
AGAAAAAGAAAAAGAAAAAGAAAAAGAAAAAGAAAAAGAAAAAGAAAAAGAAAAAGAAAAAGAAAAAGAAAAAGAAAAAGAAAAAGAGAAAAAAAAAGAAAAAGGAAAATAGGAAGTAATCTGAAAATTACAATAAGCAGAATCTGGGGGGAAAAAAGAGAGACGCAATGACTGAAAACTCAAGCAAGACAAAATCAAATCAAAACTAACATTGATGCTTCAAGAGAAGTAATTGACTGTTGGGTCAAATGGATTTGATAGACTGTATTACTTCATATATTTCAGTTGTGAGTTAGTATTTTTATACAACAACGATCTCACTGAAATACAAGCTACATTCCTGTTATGCAAGCTGTTTTGTAGTTGATATTGCCTTTGTCATGCTTAGGGCTTTAAAATCCACAAGGATATAGACAGCTTCAGACATGGGAATAACTATGTCTGAACTAATGTTTGTGGAGAGGAGTTCAGAATAATTATACTGGATACACATGCTTTATAAAGTGGCAGGGCGTTCACAGTCCCTTATTTCTACATCTATGTGGCCAAACTGCAAAGTCATCTTCTCACAATTGCATGAAGCTCTCTATCCATTTCAATCACCTATTTGAGAAATAGTTTCACATTAGAATGATCCTTCCTGCCAGAATTTTAATATCTAAGAATAATTTTATGCACAATATTAACTCTTTGGTACACTCCAAGACAGAAATATCTTCGACATAACAGAGAATCAATCATTACTGGGTTTTATTCTGCTCTCAACCCAAGATTCAGTATTTTCATCTGAGCAGAAGGCAAGATACCATTGTTGGTCTTCATGTAATGACTTATTTAAACAATAACTGAGAGCTTGATCTCTCATTATTCCTTAGTTTTTCAGTATTTCATAGACCTAAATAATCTTCTTCCTGATAACTGAGTTTGTACCCAACAGYTCCAGAATCAACACTGCATTATCTTTCCCAGATGATCTGATCTAAGACTTGTTTCACCAATCTACTTAATCATTATAGCTTTAAATGCTTTGGTATACTTTCATAATTTCATAATTAGTCCATTAACTCTTGTGTTATATGATGTATTTCTCTTGAGAAAACTTTAACCCTAAGGGATTTTCGTATTTGTATTAATATAAGGGAAGTATGCACAGTTTTGCCCTTATCTTTAGAATTCCACTGAAAAATGCCATTTGGGAATGAATTGATTCGTTTTAATCACAGACTTGGATCACTAAATAACATGTATCCAGCATAAACAATTATTTTGCTCCTTGACTATTTTATGCAGGTCATAAATAATGAATAATTTGTCACTAAATAATAATTGTGGCACCAAAGGTAATGTATTTTTCACACAAAGACAACTGACTACATTTTTCATTGTTCTTATTAGCACCTGCAGCATCTTTTCTGTTCTTACTTTTACTTGTGAGTTTTAATATGTGTAATATCTACTGTGCTAGGTGATCATCATGGCTCTCTTTTCGATTCCACAAAGCAATCCTGCACATGTTTAAAGCTGTGTGCTTAATGCTTCAGGACATCCAAGGGCTTTCTCTGTCACACTTATCACAGCATTTCTTTTCAGTGACTCCATTTTCCTTGCAGGTCTAGGCAGTGCCAAACCTATATGCATTATTGGCTTTCTAGAGCTAGAAGCAGTCAAGGTAAACTAGCACAGCTCTACTGATTTTAGAGCCAAACTTCTTTTTACATATTACTGATTTTTATTACCTAATCCATTCTTTCTTACTGTTAAAGATTAGGAATGTCATCTAGTGAAAAAAGATCCCATATAGGAATCAATTCTCTAGTACAGCTATCAAAAACTAGGGAAATAAAAGCCCAACCATGTAAAAGGACACTGGTAGACTCCAGCTGTTCAGAAAACCATTTGTTACAGTTTGATTATGGGTTATTCCCAGGTTACATTTATGAGCCTAATGCTACTTTTCAATGTCTGTAATAATCCAACAGAGAGTACACTCAACCAAATTCCACACAGCATTTGAGATGATGTTGCTTTCCTGGGAAAATTGTACCATTCCTCTTGGTTTACAAATATTTTTCCGATGTCTGACTTTTCTAGTTTTAAACTTATACCTTTGAACTTTGTTCCGCCCCCCCTCTCCCCCCCCAATAGTTTCTCTGCTTCTTTCTGCAGTGGATGACAAAACCCATGTAATGAATATCATAACACTGTTACTTATGCTTTGGGAAAGGCTGCCAACTGTCAGAGGCAATGATCAAATTCAACTATTCTTTCAAATAGTCTTTTTTCCACACCCTCTATAGAATCCAGGCTACCCAGGATATGATTCAGTAACGGGTGGTGTTGCAGTCACAGAAAGACTTTTTTCCTTCTTTGGATGTGAATTCCTCTCCTGAAATGTGTGTCCATTTTCACTCAGCAGACATTCTTAAGGACAGCTAAAATCAAGTCTTGCTCCTCTAAGTCAATGTAATTTTTGATTTAAATCTAAGAAAGTGAATGCTTGCTATGAAACATATACATTACACTAATAAAAAAGGAGCAGTTCAGTGGATGAAAGAGGGTTTGTCTATTTATCTATTGGTTTTTCAGGACTGTGTACCTAAAATACCCTAAAACAGTGTCTCTTAAATACTGAGACCCTCTAACAGTATTCCAAACAAGTTATGCCACTAATATTAATAAAAATAGAATCCAAAATATATATAGTGAACTGATTTCATGGGAATATATTGGCGTCTAAAAAAAAGGCATTCAATACCAGTGTGCAACAACAATCAGAATGAAACTCCTATGTGATTTACCAGGAAGTAATTTAAGTAGATATTGTAACAATTTAAAACTGTTAGAGGTTTTTGGTTTTGCTATGAGGGTAATCTGATCAAAGAAAATAACTTTGTGATTTAAAACATGACTTAAATGACTTTAAAATGACCGATTGGATGTTTTGCCCCAAAATCTGGCCTGTGGGAGTGGTGTCTTAGTGAAACATTAGGCGTGGGGCTAGTTTTCTAGAGGTAGGTATTTGGTGCCATTCAAAATGCCTTTTGTATTGTGTTAGGCCTTCAAATGCTACTGCAGAAGGGCACAGACCTTCTACAAGTCCTGAGTGGTACTACTTAGCAGCAATGAATTCTCTAGAAGATCTCTAGTTTTACGTACATTTAGATAACTGAATCACACCAGTATGCTTCAAATACTCAAAAAGATTTGGTGTGACATCCAGAACAGCTTCTGCATCCTTGTCATTTCTGTGCTGCTAAGCTGTTAAGAGCATGAGGTCAGCTGACACTTAAGGAGAGYCTCAGACTGCTCCAGCAAACTTCTGCAGCCTCTGTATCCATCTACTCCCAGGCATATAGAAGAGATGCTACAACGGTTACTCTGTCAGCGAGGCATGTTGCAGCTTTGAGAGCTAAAGAACTGCACAAAATACTCCATACCATAGAGTCATAGAGTAGTTTGGGTTGCAAGGAACCTTAATGAACACCTAGTCCAACATTCCTGCCACGGGCAGGGACATCTTTCACTAGATCATGCTGCTCAAAGCCCCATCCAACCTGACTTTAACATTTCCAGTAGTGAGGCATTCACAATGTCTCTCTGCAAACTGTTCCAGTGTCTCATCACCCTCACAGTGAAAAAAAAATCTTCCTTACATCCATTCTGAACCTCCCATCTTTTGTTTTAAAACCATCGCCCCTTGTTACTCCAGGCCCTGCTAAAAAGTCTTTCTTCATCTTTTTTTTAAAGACCCCTATACATATTGAAGGGCAATAATAGAATCCCCCTGAAGCTTTCTCCGGGGGGAATAATCCCAACTCTCTCAGACTTTCTCCATAGGAGAGATGTACCAGCCCTCTGACCATTTTCAGGGCCCACCTCTGGACCCACTGTAGCAGGTCCACATATTTCTTGCACTGAGGACCCCAGACCTGGACACATTACTCCAGGTGGTGTCTCATGAGAACAGAGATGATCGTTAAAATTCTCTACATAGTCTGTTCTTCCCTTTCTGAGTAGCAGCAATGAAGGAGTTGTTCTGTAAAACACTTTCGACTCCTTTAAAAACTTCTTTTTTGCCCTTTACTTGATAACTTCCCCTTTCCTAAGAAATCTTGTTCTTTTGCTTCTAAATGATCACAGTGCAAAAATTTTTCAAGTAATTAACCTCCCAACTTCTTTATTTTCTAAGTCTTGTCTTATCTTTTTATTTTAGAGGGAACAGTGCCCCTTTTTAAACATAGCTAAGTCAGCGGATAAAATACTCTCAAATCTTGTTGTATGAATATAGAGATCATTTGTTCTGATGCTGTGTTGATTCTGTAGATCCTCTTAAAGCAAGTAAAAGGCACCCCTACTTGGCTGGGCTGCTGGAAGTGTGGACTCTGGGAATGCCTRCTCTCTGGAAAGGGCTTCTTAGTGAGCCAGGAGCCAAACCTTTTAGCCCTCATTAAAGACCGACGTGTCTGGACGTGCCCAGGACAAGAACACAAAGCATCTGCTGAACCTTCCTATTAGAGGGATGGGATTAGCGTCTGCATTTCTGCACTGCAATGTTTAAATTTCATGCAGCCCTGAGGAGGTGTCCAGGACTTCCATAATTTGATCATTAATACTTCCACGTAGCAGTTCCACCTGAAAAATACCCAGGTTCTTTTCTTAGAACCCCCACTGTACCCCCCATGAAGTACAATTCTGCCCTGATGAAATTCATAAAAAACGATAACAGCGATGGATTTTTCCCTCTCATAGAAGTGAGGCAGCCCAAAAACTTGGATCTTGACAGCAGTATCAATCAACCACGAAAAAAAATGGAAGTTATCACTTTTAATCAGATAGCAAATTTTCTAAAAAATCTATAGGAAGAGTAAAAGGAAAAATAGCAGAGAAATACACTTCRCACATCTAAAAGAGCACCTGATAGATTTTCAGAGGAATTTGGAGTTGGCTTAGCTCTTTGAAAATAATCCATTTTTACTCACTACAGCTTTTTTTTATTATTTTTCAATAGCACTCTAACTACATTTTCAATACCTTCACATTCCTTAAGACAATCATGTTTCACATACCATATATATCTGAAATATAGAAAATATTTATTTATACATATTTTTAACATTTTTCTTAGCGGCAATTGCTCAAAATGTTTTTTTTTTTCATTTATTTTTTTCCCACAATTGTTTTCAGGTTTTTTTTTTTGTTTGCTTTTGGGGGTTTTTTGGGGGGGATGTATGTTGGTCTACACCTTTGGTGTAGACTAAGAAGCTGGGGCACAAAGCAAAGCTCTTTTAAACCTTTCAGTAAGATTTCCCTCTCTTCTGCTTCTGTGGCTTGTCAGCATTCCCATTCCACAAAATAATTAAGTGGGTGCTTATACTTAGGTTTCTAAGGGGGTTCAATTTGAAGATGGATGCTGCAAGGTTTAAAATAAGGCTCAAGATGTTTTTCAGACTCAGGGCCTCATTATTTTCCCTACATCTGAAGCACTCTGTATCAAAGTGCCACAGAAAATTGTCCAGCAGTAATGTAATCATAGCTGCCTGAGAACACAGGCATGGGAAAGTCTGTAAATAACAGCAATGCTTTTCTTTAGTTGAAATAGTACAGCTGGAAAAGCAGGAAAGATGAAGAAGGGCCTTTACATGGGGTCTTTTACAATTTTATGGCTTGCCAGTGCTGCAGAATGTCTGCCTCCCTTGAGTGGATATGTAGTGAGAGCACTAAGGTGACTTAGATATCACTCACTGAAATGCAAGCTACTGCTGCTGAGCAGTAGGTATGAATTTCTATTACAAACTATACATGGCTTTTCTTTGCCTATACAGAAAGTTTAAATATAAATGCTTTATATATGAAATTGTCTTATGCATCTTGTATATTTTATATTACTATGAATGCCATTTAGCATTCAATGATAAGATATTTTGCAATTTAGGTAATTTGTAGTATCTGTCATAGAGTGAAAAAAATAGAAACAGAGTTTTGTATCTTTTCTATTTCTATTTTGTATCAAATAAAGTAAATTTTGACATGTCTAACCTTTGTCAGTGTCTTCCTGCTGTCATCCATGAAGCAAAGAAAGCTGCATAGAACAGCTCCATATCCTCTGGCAATAAGGATTAACAAACCATTGCACAAAATACTGAAAAATACCCCCAATTACTAACAAGTCACAATAAACTCCAGCAGCAAGATTAACTTTGGAAAAATCCCATTTACTTATGCCTTAGGAACTCATATTGAAACTTGCATTTGTATTTCATTTGTCTTGACTTCTAGGAAATCATCTATATATTGAATCTCAAGTACAAGAGAATACTAGAGAGACATATGCTAGAGACTACAGAGTACAAAAAATGTTATTAAAGTGCACATTTTTGGGGTTTAATATGATATACAGGCAACTTCATAAAGAAATATTGAATGCAGAGGACTAGAATTTAAGACTGCTAGGTACTTCACACAGCTCTTCCACTGACGTGCCTCAACATTAATTTAGCACCTTTGAACTTGCATGTACCGGTCTTTATTTGATAGATGAATGTGACTTGACTAGGAAAGATACTAGAGGACACAAGGCTAGGAATTAGGTGCCTAAATATTTTTTAAAATCTGTCCCCCGCACTATATGTGTATTTAAATGTAGATAGTTACATATATAGTGTCTGAGACTGTAGTGTCTGGGACAGTGGTAGCTATACCAAGTATGACAACATAATTTCCAAAAAAAAATCAGTCATGCTAAACCTCACAGAAGGAGAGAGTAAGGAACCTCTACTTCATGAACAGCAATTCATTTTTATTTTCTTACATTGTTCTACTTTTAATTATACATCCCATTTGATACTAAATCTGAGCTGCTTCTAATTAGAAATATTTTCTGAAAGACCGGTTCCAACCACTAAGATTTTATCCTGTTTCACAGCAGGAACTAATTTTTATAATTTAATAATTAAATCTAACTGATCTTTTGGATTTCTTTTGCACAATATTTTGGACATTCATCCTATCTTCATAGAATTTCCACTTCAGTTTTGCATACTAATAACAGATTAATGGATTAATGAGCTAAATCAACCATCTTTGACTCAAAACACAGCCAAATGCCCTGCCCTTCTAAATCTTGAATAGAAAGGAAAGTGAAGAGCAACTCTCTTAGTGGAAAATACTGTAAAAGCTATGTTGTGAGAAAGAAATAACAGTAATGCTCATCGGGTCTTACAGAGTTTGCAATGAAAGTCTCTTTGCTGGCTTGAGATGATACTATACATTAAACTTCATGGTGGATCACACTGCTGCTCTGACTTATCAGTCAAGAATCACAGAATCACAGAACCACTTCGGCTGGAAAAGACCTCTGAGATTATTCAGTCCAGCTGTTAACCAAGCACTGCCAAGTCCTCCACTAAACCATGACCCCAATGCCACATCTACACATTCTTTTAAATAATTCCGGGAATGGCGACTCCACCGCGTCCCTGGGCAGCCTCTTCCAGTGCCTGACAATCCTTTCAGGGAAGAAATGTTTCTCCAATCTAAATCTCCCCTGACAAAACTTGAGGCCATTTGCTCTTGTCCTGTCACTTGTTACCTGGGAGAAGAGGCTGACCCCCACCAGGCTACAGCCTCCTTTCAGGCAGTTGTAGAGGGCGATAAGGTTCTCCCCTGAGCTTCCTTTTCTCCAGGCTAAACACCCCCAGCTCCCTCAGCTGCTCCTCACAGGACTTGTGCTCCAGACCCTTCCCCAGCTCCATTGCCCTTCTCTGGACACGCTCCAGCCTCTCAATGTCTTTCTTGCAGTGAGGGGCCCAGAACTGAACACAGGATTCGAAGGGTGGCCTCACCAGTGCCAAGTACATGGGGATGGTCACTGCCCTGGTCCTGCTGGCCACACTCATCATATAGATCATAATTTTGAAGGAATTGATWGAAGAAGTTCCCACTTTGATAATTATTGATTGCTTTTCTTCTAAATATGGAAATATGACAATATATTTAAGATTCTTTGCTCAAGGTCAAACTGTTTCACTAATACACTCAATTTAGACACAAATGAGGGCGGAAGTAAATGTAATTCCAAAGATCAAAAACCAGACATAAATTTACTGTAACTAAAACTGTAACACACTGCAGATCTCTTAACTTCCAGTGTGATCACTAGACTCTTAGGCACCATTTCCCATTAAGTAATTAATTTAATCATTCTATTTTAAATCTGAATATTGCAATTATCATAGAATCATTATATAGAATRGTTTGGGTTGGAAGGGACCTTAAAAATCATCTAGTTCCAGCCTCCCTGCCATGGGCAGGGACATCTTCCACTGGACCAGGTTGCTCCAATCCCTATCCAACCTGGCCTTGAACACTTCTAGGGATGGGGCACCCACAACTTATCTGGATAACTTGTTCCAGCACCTCACCACCTTCACAGTAAGGAATTTCTTCTAATATCAAATCCAATCTTACCTCTTTCAGTTTAAAGTTATTTCCCTGTGTCCTATCACTACATGTCCTTGGTAAAAGTCCCTCTCCAGCTTCATTCTAGGTCATCTTCTGGAAGGCTGCTATTTGCTCAGTCAGGAATCATCCAGTATTTTCTGTTTCCTCCTGAATTCTTAGTTTCAGTACATTTTTTAGCAAAGAGCTATATTGGTAGTTTGCTTGCTTATCTACATTTTTTTTTTAATATCAGCTTTATTCAAGTTCACATGTCTGCAGCTATATTTACTTCAACATCCCTTCAAGTCCTGTGAATTTGGAGCCAAACTCTGAAAATTCTCTCCAGAGTATGAGATTAGGTTGGGGAAAGAATAAATTATACACAAAAGCATTACATTCTTCTCCTGTGCATAATAACGCTAGTATGAGAGAAAAATTAGCTTATTAATGTCATGTGAAGTCTAAGAGTTTTAAGAGATAGTCCAACCTGGTATCACATTCTAGTCCTCTTTTATGCTGAAGAAACTGTGTTCTCTTATGTAATGCTGCCAATCTGTCCTTTCCATTTTCTGTTATAGCCAGACTAATTTTTATGTATCTCATGCCCTTTGGGTCTAAAATCTGCTTAGTAGTACTTAGAAGCCAAGTTTCTAGGTGCCTTTGAAATGCTAGAGAAGAGAAAGCCAGAAAGATTGTCCAGGGTTCCATTTACCTCGTATCTATTTTAAAAGCACATTAAATCAAGGGCTTAAAGCACCCTTGCTAATTACTACTTGCTATAGTTAATCATAGGACAAGATGGCAAAATAGCCTACTGAATCATTTGGATAGATGGTACGAGGATTTCATCTTCTGTGGTGCTATGTCTCGAATTTCAAGTTGCACAGAAAATTCAAATCTATGATCTAAATTAGCTAAACACTGCAGCCTTTGGATTCAGGGCTAATACCTCTGTACACAGCATAATAATCTCCTGCCTTCTAAGAATTTTTCGAACACTAACTGGAAAGTATAAGTTGCTTCAGTTATAGGACAGAAAGCCAAATATCTACAACATTACCATGGGATATGGAAATAGAAAATTTAACGCCCTACTTAATTACATACTGTGTGATACAAGGCAAGTTATGTAGCCTCAGTGATGGCATCTTTATTGAACCTGAGCTTTCTGGTCACAACAATGTCACATGCTCATATACTCTGAGGACCTCATTCCAAGTATCTACCTTGTCCTTGTAAGCAATCAGAACGAGGAATAGCTAAAAATCCCACTCTCCCTTGTAAATGGTAAATYAGTACCTTCTACGAATTTTGTTCTCTCTCGCATGCATAATATTAGTCCTGCGATGTCACTGCAAAGGCAGGGAAGAAATATGAAAATGGCCAGACACATTCTGCTGGGGTGGACCTGCTGTCACTGCAGATAATCATGCCTTTGGATGCACTTTACAATGCAGGACGTACTAGAAATTTTCCTACTGTGTACAGCAGCTGGCTTACCCTAAGCCTGGTCTCTGCATCACTCCTCGTGAATAACATGGTCAATTGGTGAATCTGTTTTCAAAGAACAGTGTACACAGAATCTGTGTTTTCCAGTTCTCTTTCTTTAAAACAATGGCAAGTTACTATTAATAATGCATAACAGGTATTATGGAGATTAACATATTTTGGAAATGGCTCAGATACTATTTTAGATGGGGACTGATTGTAATTGCATCAGTTCCACATAGTATATTACATAAATTGTAATAAAGACATGATAATTTATTATTATTTTTAGTACTACTAAAAAAACCATACACAGTTACAAGGTGTTATCTGCAAATATTAATATTTGCATAATCTTACGAGACGAAATCTAATACTCCAGAAATGTATCCAAATGGTGTAATCTCTAAAGCATTCAGGAAACAATCCTTATATTTGGTAGAATGAGATCTCAAACTTCTATACATATGTTCTCCAATACTATAACCCTAAAACCATAGGCATGAAAATCATAATCCTGCTTACAAAGAGAATGTAATAACTGTCTTTTTCACTCATTTGAATAGCTAGGGTCCAGCTGGATTCATTTATGAAAGCTTTGCCATATGCAAAAAAATTTGGTCTAAGAGCAGTAAAGGATGAATCACTGATGATTTCAAGACCTGAACACAGGAGAGGATGGCTACAAGGTCTTCATTAAGTTGGCAATAGGCATCTGGCTGATAATAAACACAAAAAAGAAGAAAGTTTGTGAATCCCTCTTCTTTAGCAAAAACTTAATTTTTCAATGTTAACCTGACATACAAGCCTATTACTAATGACATTAGTTCAACTGACAGAATTAGCCACACAGTTTTGGCTAAGGGAATGATAATGCACTCTGCTGAATATTGTTGCTCTATTATCCAAGGTTTAATGGCCTAACTGACAGACCACTCAAATGAGAAATGGTTTGCTTGGAACTTGGATTAAATACTAAAAAAAAAAATGTATTGAGGATATTGGTTATATGTGATTTTGTCTTGGCCCACAATTAAATTGAATTTTATGTTTTTTCCTCTGTAGATCATTGGTGAAAATTCATAGCAAGATACCAAAGAACTGGTTTTCTTCTATGTTATCTATAGCAGAGCTCATTTCACAACAGATGACACATGAAGAAAGAGCTGGACCATGTAAAAACAACCAAATATAAAAAAAAACACAGGAATTTTCTGTTGTCTAGGAATGGCTTTTTTCCTTTAATCAAAAAGAAGACATATATATCACGAGCCTTATAATGAAGATGAAAACACAATGAACCCCAGTATAAAACCAAGATGCTTTTCCATTACATAGAAGTTCATTATAAAGTCATCTCTTTTAAAACATGTTTTACAGAAATCATAGAATCATAGAATTGTTTAGGTTAGAAAAGAGAAAAGATCTCTAAGATCATCAGGTTCAACCCAGCACTGCCAAGTGCACCACTAAACCATGTCTCTGAGTGCCACATCTACACATCTTTTAAATACATACAAGGACGGTGACTCAGCCACTGCTGTGGGCAGCCTGTTCCAGTGCTTGGCAACCTATTTGGTGAAGAATTTTTTTCCTAATATCCAATCTAAACCTCCCCTGGCACAATTTGGGGCTATTTTCTCTTGTCCTGTCACTTGTTACCTGGGAGAAGAGACCAACCTCCACCACACTGAAAGCTCCATCCAGCTCCGTAGAGTTATGTGTGTCTAAGGGGTGTAGCAGTTGTTGACCATTTCCCCTCAGATTATAGGCACTTCACTCTGCTCCTCATCCCTGTCTTCCAGCTCAGAGCACTGGGTACCTGGGAAACAACCGGTCTTAGTATACAGACTGAGGCAAAGAAGGCATTAACTACCTCAGCCTTTTTCTCAGCCTTTGGCACTATGCGTTCCCCTGCATCCAATAAAGGATGGAGATTCTCCTTGGCCCTTCTTTTGTTGCCGATGTATTTGAAAAAGCATTCTTTGTTGTCTTTTATGGCAGTAGAGAGATTAAGTTCTAGTTGGGCTTTTGCCCTTCTGATTTTCCCCTTCTTAATCTCACAACATTCTCACAGTCCTTGTGAGTTGCCTGCCTCTTTGTCCAAAGGTCATAAACTCTCCTTTTCGTCCTGAATTCCAGATAAAGCTCTGTTTAGCCAGCCCAGTGTTCCCCTCTGGCTCACCTTTTGGCACATGGGGACACACTGCCCCTGTGCCTTTTAGATTTTCTTCTTGAAGAATGTCCAGCCTTCCTGCACTTCTTTGCCCTTCAGGTCTGCCTCCCAAGGGATTCTGTCAACCGAAATGCTAAACAGGCCAAAGTCTGTCCCCTGTCATGCCAGGGCACATGGGGAGGTAGAGCAGTCACAGGAGGAAGGAGTGAGGAGCTGCCTCATGAGAAACCTATATGGGAACATGATGACAGCATAGGGTTCTGATTCTTTATCACATCCTTTTCTTTAATGAATCAAACATAGTGTGGAAAATAAAATGTAAAATGATGAGGAAAGAAAAAAAAAAGGCAATGAAAGTAAGTCCACCAAAGCACTAAATCAGAATAAAATGAACGAAACCTTTAAATGTCATTTTATTAACTATATGCAACAACGGCCTTAACCAAAAAGGGCAGAGAAAATATTAGAAAGGCCAGGCATGGGGATCTCAATATTTGGAAAGTTTGCCCTTTCTACCTTTTACTCCGCAAATTTGAGGGAAGAAGGGGCAACACTCAAAGGCTAAAAATACATTCTCTCAGCACACAAAAAGCAAGGGATAAAGAGAATGCAAAAGATGACAGCATTTGGATAAAAGCCAGTCATATAAAGATATCAGCACAGAATAATAGAAGAGACTGGCACACATCCCAAATCAATTATGGAAGATAAGTGCAGCATAGGCCAATATACTTGCCTTCAGAAAGCCTAAGATGTGGATAACAAAGTTCAAGAATAGCTACAAAAATAAGGAAGAAAATGTGAATTTTGRGAGATAGGAGGAAAATTAAGGCAATATTAATTATAAATCAAAGGAAGGTACAAATGTATTATTATTTCACTACGTCTGTTTGTCACCTCTATATCACCTACAGAGGATCTCAAATTACTGATTATAGACTGTACCTAAGACAGTAATTCAGCGCATATGGAACACATTAAGACACCYCATCCTGTTACCATGTAGATTGTCACTTGATGTTCAACACTTCTGAAAAGATATAAATTGATGTAAGCTCYCAAACACTTAATCTACTCAAAATGTGAGATATTCTTACCAAACCAAGCATGTCTAACATGATGGATTTCCAGTTTTAAAATTAATAATGTTTTATGGAGACTAACAAAGAACTTCAAATAAACTACTGCTCATGAATCAGTTCTGGTTGTAAATAAGCCCAAGGCCATTTCCATCACTCACTCAGAAAGGGAAAAATGATCACCTTGGGTATCTTAAAACTTGGGGTGAAGGTAAAGTTACCCATAAATGCTGTGCAGCGTAGTTCAACATACATTAATAATTGGTTACTGAGGCTACAATTAACAATTCCTTACTTGGACTACAGCTCACAGCTGTCAATTGCACTGAGATTGTCTGAAAATACTGACAGGAAGTAAAGCATTAAAATCACCTACTGTTCAGCTTTTATGAATAGCGAAACTACTGTTGCTGATTTACTACTTCAAACTATAGCTCCTTCCTCTGCAATTACGTACTGAATTCCAAGCTAAGAATGCTCATCTTCCTTGATTCAATTTTTCCTTTGTGCTTCTCAAACCCCTAATATAAGAGCAATCCTTCCAATTTTTCATCTATCTCTCTTTACACCATTTAAAGTGTAACAGACTTAGGCAGGAATTTTCAGACATAGAGAAATTTCCCCTTCCACCTCATTTGCTTTTTCTTCTGTGCCTTCACCAAGAGAATTTGGAAGAATGCATTATTACTCCTTCTCTAGAGAGTTATTATCCTTATTTTGTTATGGAAATGCTAACAAAATATGATATAAAAACAGTCAGACTGTAAATCATAGACTGGTTACCTGCCTCACTGTCACAGAGCTGCATTACTAGAACTGAGGTCCTTTTCATTACTGACTAGATCCAATGATGAACATAAAATAGGATCTTTCTCTTGCAAACATATTATAAGACTCTGTGTGTGTTTGTGCAGGTGTGTACAGCAAATTACTCCAACAAACAGTACATTACCAGTACTGTGTGAAGTGGTAAAAGTGTCAGCTGTAAGAATACAGTCAAAACAGGCACGTAACTTCCAATATAAAATTTTACACGAACAACACTCTTTTCAATTATCTAAATAAATTCCTTCTCTGTTAAAACCGTGAGATTTGATCAGAAAATATTGTTTGAATGCTTTTGTAAAATCTGCAGTAAAACTCTTTTATCTCTTTTTATCCAAGAAAGAGATCAATAATTTTTCCCTCTACAAATTGTACTTTTCAGATCTCAGTGACTCAGCTGATTTTGCTCCAGATTAGTTTACTTTGACACCTGACTGAAGACCAGAGCAGCAGATGCTGTAGTCCTGAAGCTTTAAGCCAGGATTTTTCTTTCATAGGTAAATACCTGTAGATTTCTTTGTTGGAGTTTTTGCTTCCAAAAACTTGGTCTCTTAGATTTGCACCAGCAGCATGATGTGCTCAGTCTGAAACAGCAGTCACTGTGTAGCCTGTAACTTTTTATTCATGCAGATTTGCACAGGGTAGATTCAGATGCCAGATTGCTAAACAGAATTCATTCCCACCTCCAGTGACTTTTGACACAAGGCATCTGCCAGTATAGCCACAAAAATAGTGTTTATCTCCTTATCTAAACTGTGGGTGGAGAATGGTAATAATGCAAATACGTCTAATCATGAGCTGAATTGGTCAGCATTAATGGAATGACTAAAAAGTTCACGGTCCATTTCTCTTCTCCCTTTCAAAGTAAATTTGCAACTGCAATAGAGATACATTTGCAATGCCTAGATATCTACTGTGGCTGAAGATGATGCATTCTTCTGAAAATCAGATTTCCAGAATTAGTAGGCAGTTTTGGAAATAAAGGTCAAAATCAGTTTTTTGGTGTCCTGTGGTAAACCAAATGAAGTCAGGCTTAGAACTGATGTCTCCAAAGCCCATTTACAATATGTTAGATGTTAGTGCCTTGGCTAGGAAGGTCACAAGTTCTCATACACTGTTCAGTGGGTTCATAATGGCTAACGAGGACCTCACATGGCCTACCCCTGCTTAATGTAAGTTTGCATTGCAATGCAGACAGAGTAAGCCTACAGCAGAGCCTCTAATGCCTGATCTTACCGACTTCCCCCAAACAGGGCAGCTTCTAAGCAAGCAAAGTGCAGATGAAAGAAACTTAGAAAGGAAATACAGTGGTAGCTAATGCTGTTTGGTGAGATCGAAAGACTTTCTGTTGCTCATAAAATATCCCTAAGACTTCCACCAGTTGGAGACATGAAAGGTGTTGTGTAAGTTTAACGTAAACTGTGTCTGAGGAACTGTGAATCAAGCAGTACAATCACCTCCTGCCAGACACTGTAATCCCTGAGCTGTTTTAAGTGATCATATCACACAGTTTTCAGTGTTTAGTCAAGGTCCTTTCCTACTAGACAAGCCTGTAACATCAGCACGCAAAGTCATTGCCCACATGCAATRGGACAGTGCAGCTTTGCCAGGAAGAATCAGAGAGAAAATTTTGTACGAAATTTTAGCCTAATGAGTTAAACGCTGACTCCTACTTATTACCTGATAATTGTGTGCAATGTGACATTGGACAAATAATTGCAGCTGATGTTTTCCCTATCTCTACAGCGTGAATGTTACCAAACACTTAGCTAGCTTCCAGAGAAAGGCTCTGATGATGGGGCCATTTTTGTAAAAACACTTGAAAACACAGTGTCCTTACTAACTCCAGAGGAATGCAGAACAAGGGACTAGAGCTGAGACATGCACAGACTTACAGGGCTGCCATGCAAGCTTTGTTGCATGCCAGAGAACTGAAAGTGATGAAAGTTTCTCAGGGAGAGCTGGTAAAATCACCTATTAATTATCTACTCTCCTTTCCTATTATACAGCTCTCTTTTCAAATTTTAACTGTTTGAACTGAAACGCAACATTCCAAGTGTCTGCCTCAGGCTGATGTCTTTTCACTCTCAGTGAATAACTATTATACTCCTATTAAGATTGCCACGCCAAACTTTCAAAAGACATTCTGTGCAACCTTAATTTGGTCCCTTGTGCATATCTATTACAAAGACAACTAACAAATAACATGATCAGAGACCATTTTTTTCTTACAGTCTCTGCCTCATTCAGTGCCCAAAATGGAGGTCAGCATGGAAGGYAGGATTCACCTGCCTTGCCTTCAGATATCTGCAGCCCTGATGTCTAGAGCTGAAGTAGTCAGTTTGTGTTTCCCTTAGTGTGACTTAAAAAAAAAAGGTACTTCCAGGGTGCAACTCAGCTTATTCGTAAATAGACATATGAACCCTGTTCAAAAACTGTCAGTTTTTGTCCATGCTACAGACATATGCATGGCTAGATGCAGGCTTTTGTTTCCCACACCATATACCAGTCATTTAATTTGGGTGCTACAGTGTATACTGAAGTACATCATCACTCCTTTTCTCAAACGGGATTGGAGTGCAGAAGGATTAAGGTAAATAGTTTCCAGTAGTTTTACATACTTAGATTTATAATGCTCGGTATTATATAGCACTACACATACTCAAGAAACAACTAACAACAACTGTTAACTTCAAATATAGTTATGCATGCTCTGAACTTTTCAAATCAAACCCTACTGTCTCCAGCTGGGCATCCAGAAAATGAGACACATAGTGCTAGAGACCAGCTGTGAGAAATCTGGTTGGCTTCATCTGTGTAGCAACACACAGGTGGGTGTAGAACCCCGTCCACRGCACTGCCTTAGGAATTCAGTTTTCTTTTCCATCCACCTCCTGCCCCACTCATTTCATAACTTTCAGSTCTGCAACAAATGAAGTAAAGGTTCTACAGACTATCTCCCTTTGTACTGCAAAATCATGATTCACCTCCTTCATTAGGTGTACTTAATTCTCTGAAAAATGTAGTTTGCACACCTGGTAATTACAACATATGACCTACATATGTAAAAGGAGGCTGAATTAAGTTTCATAAAGTATTTTATTTCTGAAATGTTCTAACTCCTGATTGGTAACTTAGGTTTTCTTAAGTTAGACATCTAAGTCTGTGCTAATTATCCACAGTTGTCTTACTGGGGAAAAAGGAAACCATTGGAGAGGGGGAAAGGGCAAGGGTAACTCAACACTTCCTGGGCTACTTATGAAAATGGCATGTTAGATCAAGCACCCTCTGGTGGCACCTCCTTCTCTCACAGACTGTAAAGGGAAGCTACCGTGTCTACTTCAGAATTAGCCCTCGAAGTTTTGTTTACCCTTCTAAGTTTTGTTTTCTAAATCTATGTTTACAGTAGATTATTCCTACATTTKTTTATTGAGTACATCAATACTTTAAAATGTCCACAATGGCTATAGGTATGCACAAATCTTTCTTTTCCTTGTCTTTTCCTGGTGCACGTTTTTATATTGTTCTGCCATTCCAGAGATCTCTGGAGAGACCTCGGCATTTAATTTAGAACATACTTCTGAACTAAAATCGAGCTCGGTAAATGACAAAATATATTTTACTGTACATGCTACTTCCTAGGAATGCACTGAATTAGTATGCTTTGTTGAGTTCTCCCCCAGGAGACTGATTTAGTCTAATGATAGTGCAAGGTCATTAGCACAGTATCAGCATAAATTCTGCTTAACCAGTGCCAGGTGGTTAACTAGTTTGTGTTAATGTGTTGTGTGCATAAAACTGTGAACTCAACTCCTCTGTATGACAACGTGATCTCAAGAAAGATTTGGGCAGCCTGAATGTAATTCCCAMTAATTTGGAATCAGAGATAAGACATTCTCACCACTGTCCCTAAGTTGAAGACTCTCTTGCATTGCCATCCAAAGTAGATTCAAAACAACTTTTTCTTAACAAGCTGATTTACAAACTGCATATATTTAGAAGAAAAACTTAAGTATGCTTAATGTGCTTTCTCCAATGTTTATAAATCAATTCCATTTGAAAATCTGGTTGCTTATATATTGTATTCAGCTGTATATGGGTTCTGTTTTTCTTATGATCTAAAACTACCTTCCCTGAAAACAAAAAACCCTGTAAGTGCAGAGTACATTTTAAAACAGCAAGGCTCTGCATGTGGGTCAGGGCAATGCCCACTGTCAATAGGGATTGGAAGAATTAATGGATTGAGAGCAACCCTGTGGAGAAGGACTTGGAAATACCAGTGGATGAAAAAATGGACATGACCTGTCAATGTAAACTCATGGCCCAGAAAGCCAACCCTATCCTGGGCTGCATCAAAACAAACGTGGCCAGCAGGGCAAGGGAGGTGTTTCCCTACCTCAATTCCACCTTTGTAAGATCCACCACCTGAAGGGCTGCATCCAGCTCTAGAGGCCAGAGGGCAGGTACACCTCTCTTATGGACAAAGGCAGACAGAGTTGGGATTATTCAGCCTGGAGAAGTCTCAGGGAGGACCTTATAAGAAAGATGGAGGGAGACTTTTTACCAGGACCTGTAATGGCAGGACAAGGGGCAATGGTTTTAAAGCAAAAGAGGGGAGGTTCAGATTGGATGTAAGGAATAGCTGTTTTGGTTTTTTCAGTTGTGAGGGTGGTGAGCTACAGGAACATGTTGTTGATAGAAGTTGTGGTTGTCCCACTACTGGAAATTGTGAAAGTCAGGTTGGACGGGGCTTTGAGCAACCTGATCTAGTGAAAGATGTCCCTGCCCATGGTGACTAGGTGATCATTAAGGCTCCTTCCAACCCAAACCATTCTATGACTCCMTGATAGAAGCTCTGGGCACTGAGTTTTGAGCGTCAGAGTCTTGCATTTCTGACCTTTATATTCTGGATTTGTTCATTTAATAATGTCTAATTATTGATTCTGAAATGATTGAAAAGGCTTCATTTTGCTGTATCTGTGAAATACAGGCATGTCAAGAGGAAATATGGCGTGTGCTTTCCAAGCACATAACCACACAGTGCCAAGATGGTCAGCAATGGAAAAAGGGTTCTCCATTGTGCATTGCACGTTTCTCACTGCAAGCCAGAATCTTCCCTACTTGTAAAATGGTGTTGGAAAATTCCTGAGCGAGAAAGAAAAACAGAAAAAGTAAGGGCTGAAGGTTTTGGACAATCAGATTTAGGAAGTATCTCCATTGCATATCTGCATCCAGACCTCAAAGAGGAATGAAATTACCCATGAACGAATGGAAAAAAAAAAGCCCATAATCATGGCTTGGCAGTCTTGAAAACACTATTGACAATAAGAATAGGTGGAGTTCTGTAGAACTGAAGACAAAGGATTAAAGGCAAGCTGTAACTCAGGAGAAGAGGAAAATATTTTACTTAACTAGAAGGTTTAGTCCTTATAAAATCCTTAAAATATTTCAATAAACTTCTGATCCCCTTGGTGGCTGAGTAGAGGAATTTCTATAGGACCCATATGTATGACAGCTGCTCAGAACTTCAACTCTTGTGAAATTGAGGGGAAATCTTCAATCAACAAAGGAAGATATTTGATCACTTACATATTTTCCTAACTGAGCACAAACTGTGAAAGAGTAGATGACAAGAAGTTCATGTGCCATCTTTGTGGTGCCAAGACACTAGTTATTGCACTCAGGCTTCAGCATCAAGGTGCATTTTAGTCTTTACAACACTGCTGAGGTGGTATGTCCTAAGTTGTTTACAAGATAATAATTTACAGAATTTGAAAATGTACCGATGTTGAAAATGTGCTGAAGAAAACAAATGCTGAAGTCAAGAGAAGGCAAATGCTTCTTGCCCCAGAGGAAAGAATGCGGAGTCGTCCAGAAGGAATGTCTGGGCAGCCTTACACACAGAGGAACCTACACCACACTGTTCTCTGTCTTACTGAAAATGGCTGCTTTATTTCTAAAGCAGTATCTGCAACATGCAGACAGAAAGCATGAATTATCATGAAAAATTCAGTCTGAAACCTGAGATTCTAGCCATCTCACACTACCAGTAATAAAACATTCCTAGAATATCTCTAAAATCCTAGGTGACAGTTTTCTAACTCAAATGTATTGAAGACAAAAAAATATGACCTCATTTTGACAAGTACAAAGAAATTGATCACAGAAATAACACAAGTGGTTAGGTAGAAATTACTAGGGTTTGAGGACAGCTCTTTTACTAAGTCCAAAGCAACAGGTTCAGATTACCCGCATTCAAATATTTAAGACCAAGTAGAGGAGCCTGATAAACCATACCTGTTCATTCACAGCACAAGATCCATAGGAAAAAAAAATCCTTAAAACCACTCATTAATCACTTGAGTTACCTAACATGGATGGTGGGTGATTCTCTGTGTCAAGATACTGTAAAATTGATTTCCTACTACTTTAAAATCAAGTTTTTATCTTTCCTTTTTCTAAAAGATACCATGCTAACTCTTGAGTAAACAGAGCAGGAGGTCAGACAGCAAAATGGTTTGGCTTATTAATGCAAGAAGTCAAACTATATCATGTCAGAAAGATCTCTTTATCTTTAAATCTATAAACCTGGGAACTGGGCTACAGAAGAAATGCAGTCTTTTTGAACCTATTATTTTCTTATTAAGAAAAACTTACGAGAAAACATAACCTATTACTTTTAAACTTATGTCTAAATACTGGTTCCACTGACATAAATAGGGGGTAAAAATCCTACTTAACCTCAGGAGGGCAACATTTCTTGTTTCATTGTGGCTTATACTCATTTTTTGAAAGCATGACTCTGAATATTGCATGCACCCCGTATGTCAATTGGTGTTGTCACTACATACCAGTGAGACAGAGTGATAGAGCAGTTTGTCAAAATTTAATATATCAACATGTTCAGCTTTGGATATCGTTATTCTCTCCCTCCCTATGTGCACATCAGTGCAATATTTGCTTCTTAACATTTCCAGCAGATAACTATCCAAAAGTTACATAAAGCCAGAAAAAGTCATTTAAGAGCTGGGAAGGGAAGCAGGTATACACTGAAAGGGAGAAGGGCACAGCATCCTGTAGCGGTGCAGGCACAAGAAGGAAAATCAGAAGACTGGATAAACCAAAGCTGCCTGCGGCTGTTCTCAAGAATGGGCCAGACAAGTGACCTTGCACAGCTGGCTGCTGGAGGAGGACAAACAGCAGCATCACTTGCAGGTCTGTGGCCCAGATCTAATGTTCAGTGTTTTAACTTGATGTTCCATGAATCAATGCCACATTTGTAGCAATACCAGGCAGTAGTGCTTGGGCTTGTGTTTGACAGGCCTAATCACCTAAAGTGATCAGTTTCATTCTATATGTGTTGTTGAATCACTGCCTGTAGCTCAGATAGTAAGTCTGGCCATGGATCACTGTGCTGCACTTCTTTTCTTGATGTCTTGGTGCCTGGGGCGATTTTCTTAGTAACACATGACTCTGCCCGTGTTTTCTAATTCCAGACATATAATGGCTTTGGTCTAACTTTTCCTTACATTCTTTTGGTCTTCCATCATGGTTACAGTTGTTTACTTAAGACACATATTTTAGCAATTGTGAGATGTTTCTCCGTCCTGCTCTATGCACCTCTGCTCATTCTTGTATCTTATTCACAGATTATAAACTGGGGGACGAGGTAATTGCCCCCACTTCACTGCCCTCCTATATAACAGAAATCACAGTGCCTGGAATTAATCCCTAGAAGTACATTTTTTTAGTTGTTGTTTTCCAATAAACTGCAGAATCACTTAAAATTTTATCTGTGGCTTCTGGTATGAACATGCTTTTCTCTGTTGCCTTTTACAGACTTTAGAAGTGATCAATAGATCCCATGAGTTCCTAAGCACGGCTTGAAACCACTTGACAGGTTTTAGGAAAACATCAAATCTCAACTTTCAGATTTTCAGTGGTGAAGAATATACAACTTTGATACTTCCATAGCTTTCCACACTGAAAAGTGTGCCTTTTACTTCTAGCCTTAATTTGTCTATCTGCAGCTTTCACCTTGATATGTCATTGTCCACTAGACAAAATAGCCTTCTAGAATCAATACCCTACCTCCGGGAGGTAGCTGTGACCCCTCTGATTTTCTCCTTGACAAGCTAAACGGCTTGTGATTTTTAAGCTTTTCCTTGAATGGCATGTTTCTCAACCTCTAACCAACCCTGTGGTTTTCCTCTCAGCGTTTTTCACTTTATCATGATCCTTTCTAAGACTTTATTCACAGGAAATTGATGCAGCAGTCTAATAATAACAGAAGAAAGCATAATGTCCCTACTCTAACTGATATTCCCTTCTTTAAATAAATATTCAAGGATCCCAGAGAAAACGCACAGAGATCTTGGTGTTTGCTACTTAATGAACATACTTCAAATGTTCTATGTAGTGGACAAACAGTACATCTGTGCTACATACACAAACTGTATGACACTGGAGCATCTCCCAGTCAACAAATGAAAACAGATGGTTACAGCCCATTGACTTCCTTGATAATCCACCCCATCATTTTTTTCTGCATCAGTGCTTTCTAGGATTAACTACTTTATCCTATAACTATGAAATATTTGTTCCCTACGCTCTCTCCATAGCCAGTGGAGAGAAACTGGACCTTGCAGACCATCCCAGCACAACTGCCTAAAACTGCTGGGCTAGAGTGCCCTCTGATGGGTTTCCAATTCTCTCCATGAATGATGAGAATCTGTGGGACTGGCTTACACGAAGCATTTTCAGAGGACTAAAATGAGGTGAGGTGGATGCCACAGGCACTGGGCAGTGCTGCCATTAGCTATTTTAAAGCATAAACTGTGCCAGGGCTCAGCTTTACAGTTATTTCCAGTATCTACACATCTGTCTCCCTATAACACCATTGCTATAAATTATCCTATTGTTACTCCTCCAAGGTTTTTGTCATCTTCAAAAGTCATTAGCAATGACTGCATTTTTCCCAGGTCATTGTTGGAAATGCAAATCAATGCAGAAGTAAAAAATTAGCCAAAGTGGCACTCTCTCAAAAAGAATCCATCTAATAGTTTCTCTTTTTCATAAACATTTTTAAACCTGTCATTTATCAGGTTTTGAAAACATTTAGTATGCATGGCTTTCATTTCATATGATTCAAATTGTGCAGTACCAATTGGTACCTTATGAAAGCTGCAATTTGATACTATTCCGCTTGTCAACCAGATTTCCAAGTTAGCATGATAAGATTTTCCAGGTTGATTAACAATAATTATATTATTTTCTTTTTAATTTCTATTAATTGAGTTTCATATCAACTGTTAAGATTTTTTTATTAGGATCCCAGTTGAGCTGAAAAATGTATAATTACCTAGGTTATCACACTTATACATCAGTATGTCCTTTTGTGCAGTAACCACGACTTGCTGTAGGTCTTCCTATAGAAATCACCTGATGCTTCAAAATATCCCAAGCACTTAGAATACAGATTARCCAATGTCCTAGAACGTTTGCCAGAAAGTCAAGACCCAGTGATGTGCTTATAAAAATGTCTGAGTATAATCCCAGCTTCTCACTCTCTGACAGGGAGTTCTATGATTCTTTACTATAAAGACACTCTTTTGGTTTTTAGTGGTTTTTAAAGTAAACAGAGAAGATGTAGCAACAGTCATTGAAATGCAGGTCTTTCCTACAAAGGTCTACCAATGCATGCCAGTCTTGYTTCTCTGTTCCAAAATCGTTCTGTACACCTGTACATCAAATTGGAAAGTCTGGGATTTTTTGATACTAGGGCTAAAATAAATATCTGATAATTCGAAGAGCTAGGCCTCTGATTTGGATCCCATAATATTATTCCCCAACTGTTTTCTAACCTGAGCAAGAGACTTGTCCCTTCTGCTACAAAAATATTTTTTGCTTTAAGAACAAAAAATGGCACCATCCCATGCTCTGCACAGGGAGGAACAGATATGTACCACGATCATATGACAGGAGTTATACACATCTTGTATATAGATGTGTATATGCAATATACGTCAAAGCCGTTGGTGGTGGAATCCACTTGCCTGTTTCCATCATTGTCTAGTTTACGAGGCCTCACGCTGTTTTGCTTGCGAATTCCCTAAGCAACTAAGTATCTCTGCTACATAAACAGGAATTTTATCTTATGTACCGCAGTATGTACTCTTATAAAAAAAGAAAAAAGTGATGAGGAAACCTCAGTTCTGTGCCCTGGTCAGCTTGAGGAAGTTTAAACTTATAGCCTCTGTAAAGCCAGAGATCATGTCAGCCAAACAGCTGTAGAGTGTTTAAGGCAAAAGCCTGTTCTACTCTTCTRTTAAAGTCAGACCTGTGCAGCCACAGAGGCATGGGGCCACACAGACTCCGTGTCCAGACCCAGGTCTTGGGAAGACTTATGAATTTTAWAAAAGAAAATTTATATGGATGAAATTGGATACAGAAACAGCCTTGGAAACTGTGCCCTTTCTTGACTGAATTATGCAACTGCTCAGATACTGTCAAAACACCTTTTGTCTGACTTTTGGTTGGAAGGTAATCTGTCGTTCTTTCTCATTCTCGTTCACCTTAAAATGGCCACTCCTCCACAGAGAACCAATTATGGGTTCCAGCATCCCGATTCTAAAAGAGAAGGCCTGAGGGCACTAAGAAAGGCAAGATTTCACCATGGGGTTGTGGTAAAGGTCAAGGTATTGACCACTTCCTTTTATCTTAAAAGGTACCCGCACTCAGAAGAGAGCTGGGGAGCTGGGATTCAATTGGCATTTTCTGGCAGTTCCTTGTAAAGCAACTGGAAAGAAGCAGACACATTGACTGGATGAACAGTAGACATCTGAGCTCCCCCATACTCATTTGCTCTGTGTCTTCTATTTGATTTTCTGCTTCTATTAGAATAATTGGATTGGCCACATTCCCTCTGCTCACCCAGTTTTTGCCCCGAAATGAGCACCCAAAATATAGGCACATCTGCTCACAAATGAAGCACTGTTGGAGCCTTTCCATTATCTACCACATGGGAGCAGGATTAGGTTCGCTGTCAGTTTTGGGGAACATGAAAGGGATAAAGAAGCATGAATTATGCATAACAGAATTGCACCCTACTGGTTTCTTAAGACATACAAGATGTTTCAGTCCCATTGTCATCCTAACATGCTCTTGGAGAAAATGCTTCACACAGCCAGAGGCAGTCCTCGGAGTGTAGCGGGACTCATCCAAGGCTCCTGATACAGCACCATATTGACATTCTTCTGCTAGTGACGTATGTTTCATGTTGTTAAAGATCTGGCAGCGTCTAACAGTTTGTTAGACTGGCTGAGACTATATGAAATGTTGTAAGAAAAAAACTGAGTAGGGAAGACTTTATTAGAGAACTGTTAAAGCCTGAGCGGTTTTTTTCTGCACCTTCCTTTTGATTATTTTCATTGCAGCTAATTGAAGAAAAAAGAATATTAAACTAGCAATGTGATCACAACCCTCACATACCTTTGGTTTAGACCTAAACTCTTCCAGGCAGTAATACAATCTTTTAACACCAGACCCAATTTAATGAGGGTCTAAATTAGTAAGAACAAACTTTTTATGAAAGGCTTTAGACAGTGCTTGTCAAGACAGAAGCCCGTGTATTTCTTCCAGGGACAGCTGTGGGTTATTCACCAGTTATCGCACTGAGGCTCCTCACCCGCCCTGGAGCAGCTCCGCGATTTGAGTCATTCAGCCCAGCGATGACTTTTACGCGGCCACCGCGGGCCCGAGGGTGACGGGACCCTCGGGTGCGAGGCCCYTTTGCTGGCGGGGAGCCCTTGGCACAGGGCTCCCAGCCTACTCCCCCGCCGGGAGCCCGGCGTYYACTCCGCACCGGGAACAGCCCCCTCGCACCACCCCTCCTGCCACTTTTTGCCCGGAGTGGAGACGGCGCGGCCGGTAGCTCAGGGAGGGCCCGGGCACCGCTCCCGCCCCCTTCCCACGGGCCCCCTTTCCTCYCCCGTTCCCCGCCGCGGAGAGCGGGCGCTCCCGGCGCTGCAGACCCCGGCGGCGGCTCCCGCGGCGCGGCGGGCGGGGGCGGTGCGAGGCGCGGTGCAGCGCGGCTGCGGCAGCCCCCGCCTGACACTGGGGCACGGCCGCGCTGGCCGAGGGCAGTGGGCGGCGGTCCCGGCCCGGGCGCTCCGCACCTCTGGCGGGTTTGGCCGGCCCAGAAGGGCAGCCGAAAGTTCAGCATGCAGGAAGTTTGGAGGCAGCTCGGAGAGTAACGCGGCGGCGGTGACCGCTGCTTCGCGAGCTGTGGGGTTTTGCTTTTCTTGCGGGGACTGTGCCTTTTTCTTCCCCCCTGCATACAACTCCCCCAAACACACAAGCAACCCGCAACAACCAAAAAGTCCGGTAAGGGGGAAGAGAACACGAGCGAGGGAAGCACCCTCGGCGGGAGAGCCCGTTTCTTCGCAGAGACACGGTCCCGCTCTCAGCCCGTCCCAATGCAACTGCTCATCCTCCTCCTGCTCTACGCCGTCGTCTGCGCGAACTTCTGCAGCCGTCAGGGCACCACCGCCCCTGCCCAGAGCGGATCTATAAAAGCCCTGCGGGCCTCCAACATCAGGCGAGATGGTGAGTGTCCTGCTGCTTTATTTATTCCCAAGGGTTGCTTTTGCGGGGGAAGCCCAGAGCTCGCCTCGGGGCTGACGTTCCCCTGTCCCGGGAGCGAGGGCCGCGTCCCCAGAGGACGAGGAGGATCGGTCCGGGTGGGGGTCCCGTTCCGGAGGGGTCAGCCAGAGCGTGGGGGGGTCGGTCTCCGGGGTCCGGTCCCGGGAGGCCGGCTCGGSAGCGCGTGGCCAGGTGGTAGGACGGAGGTGTGGGCTGAGGGGGCGACTCTGCCCGGCGGCTGCACCTCCGGGCGGTCCCAGACTTCTCGGGGCAAGTTCTCGGAGGTCTCCTGGGCGTCAGCGGTGCCCCCTGCGTCCCCTCGGGCTGCGGGCGGCACCTCGTCCCTGACAGCACGGAGTGCTCCGTCCCGGCTGCCCCGGGCGTCCCGCGGCACCCGCGGGCCCGTCTGCCCCCTGTGCCTGGGATGTGCCGGCGGCGGGGCAGTGCGGGGGGAGCGGAGGGTTTGTGGCGGCTCCGGCCGAACCGGGCCCGCAGCGGGGACTCCCTGGGAGGGGTGAGTGGTGGGCGCTGCCGTCAGCCCCGGGCTCCTTGGCGGGAGCGGGCCTCGTCTCCCGGCCCTGCCGCAGCCGTCGCCTCATTCGGCTCCTGTAAGGGCTGTCGAGGTGCTGCCCTGCTGGTGTGGGACTGCCTCCACCGGAGGGTCTGACCCCAGCGCTCGGTGTTTCCCTGGGTCTGCCGGGCAATGCCCCGCCAGGGCTGGCCTCGTCCCTTGTGATGCCCGGGGATGGTGAGCACCAAGCAGGGCGGCAGCGGGCTCTCGGACACCGCCCGCCCCGTAGGAAGGCTGGTTTCAGCCGTCGTGTGTGAACTCGGTGCGGTTCCCTCCGCGACCTGCCGGCACAGGATGCCCTGGACAGCCGAGGTGCTGCCCAGGGTCTGCAGCGCAGCAGTGAGGGAAGCAGTGCCTCGAGTGAACGTGGCCGTGTGCTGTGGCCTCGTGSGGAATGAGTGGGGAGACTGCATAAAAATACCGCTGCTGAAATTCACCTCTGGAATCCACGCCTTTCGGTTTGGGAARAGCGATGAGCCTGTGCCGGGGAGCAGCCTGTGGTGTTTAGCCTCACGTGGGAGAACCTGCTTTTGCACGTTGCCGTGTGCCTTCTTAAACGGCGAAGTGCAAGATGCTGTCCCTGAAAATGAACAGAGTTAACATCAGTCTTCAAGTTAACATCTTCCAGTTGACAGAATTTATATATTTTATAAACCCTTTTGAATAGCCCAGTCACTTGAGCCATTTCCAAGGCTGTATTTGCCAGTGTTTATTTTCCAGCATGTATACAATGCATGTAATGGGTATACAGTTGATTTAGGAAGATGTTTTTGTTTAAAGTTTGAAGCCATATTGAACGAAAAAATCTTTTGTATGCCTTTCCTAGTCACTGAAAGAAGGCTTAGAGAACGTGGAGATTTTTTTTCATAGAATTGAGATACTGAGTCAGAGAACAAGACAGGATTGCAGTTCCTTGTGATACAGAAGTCAGAATTAATCTCATAAAAAAAAGTATGCGTTTGTAATAAAAGCATATATTTGTTTTTTCTGTTTCATTCGTTAAAACTGCTGCGTGTTTTATCAAGCTTCGTGACTTAGTAGCCTGCCATCTTCATAGAAGAACTGAGACCATCTCTGAATTAAGCAAGCTTCCATGCAASTCTAACTTCAAACAAGCTTTTTCATTGAAAACTTAGATACTTAAAACATCAAAATGTGTATTACTCTGATCTTCTCTGTATAGTCAATGAAGAAATCATTAACCCCTAATATAAGTAAAGTTTTCATTTTAATAGCAGTGTGATGGGTGTTTAATTCCTCAGAAGACTTCCTGTGGTGAAATTGCTTCTTGGAGTGATGAAGAGAACAAGCCTCTGAAATGATTAGTTAATTGCTCTATTCTTAGTTGTGATCACTAAACATTGTGATTAAGCTTTGTACCTTTAAAATTATCTGAGACAGCTTGTAGTGGTTGATCATTGCGTGTACCAGATGGACTAACAGTGGGGCTGTTGGACAGCAGCAGATCTATATGTAGATTATTACATCCTGCCTTCCATCTTTCCTGGGACGTGTGCTAGTGAGTCCTGCAGCCTACAGACATAGTGAAACATCGCGCACGCTGAAGTCAGACACCTCTGCAGTTCTTCAGTGGATGTTATTGGTGTACTGAGGAGGTAACAGACTTTGATGAAGACCACGTGCAGACCCCTAGCATGCTGCAGCCTTGCTCTCTCCTTGTGCCTCGGAAGCCTGTTGCTTTTTCTGTGCAAAGGACCATGCTTAAAGCAGATCAGTTGTTGATCCCTGTGATTTAACTCAAAGTAACGAAACTGTTGCTTGGGTTCCTTGACTAATAGTCTATATTTGTGCAGCCACAGGTTTTGAGTGGTATTCCAAATGTTGCATGCATCACGAGCAAACTGTTTAGACCATAGTTGGCTGTAGGCCACTAATTGTATTTCTGTCTTTTATAATTTGCAGTGGTGTTTTTGTGTTGTTTTGGTCTGAAGCAATGATATGGAACAGCATGAAAGACATGAGTTGCGTTGCTGAGTCAGACAGTATTTTTTGCTTTGTAAATATTTGCAGACATGACAATACAGAGTAGGATCTAAGAGCACACAGTACATTGGGGTAAATGTGTTCCAACAGTCTTTCTCAAAACACACAGCAAGGATAAAAAGTAGTTTAATATTATGTTCTGGGTTGATGATCATGATTAGTAGGTTGTGAAATTAAAAGAGACACTGAAGAGGAAGCACGGCCTGTTGAGTTTTAAAAAATATCTTGGCAAGTCCAAGACCACCTGCACATTTTATTTAAAAAAAAAAATTCCTTTGAATTCCAGTTTTCTGTTGCTTCCAAGCAGGATAAACTAGTGATACTGCATACACAGAGCTTTAATATGGAGGCTTGGTCTTGCTTCCGGCCAAAACAAACCTTTGCAGTGTGTGTGATTCAATATTGCCTTTCTTCTTCCAGACTAAAAGAAGTTGGCCTATTTGTAATTGCTCTTACTTAAGACTGAAGCTCTGATAAGAAATCTATAGATGAGGGCAGCACRTAAAAAAAATTGCCATTTAATGACTACCAAACCTAACCAGACTGTACTTTCTGCTGAAGATATTAAGAATATAAATAACCTGCTTACAAGACATCCTCTTGTCCTAGTGGAAGGACAGGCATTGATGACTCAGCAGTCCAGGGTAGCACTAATCAATTTTTTAAAGTGTCCTGGAGGTGCCAGCGACATTTATAGCACAAGTAGTGGTATTCACTTAGAGTGTTTATTAATGCTATTAAGTTAAGTACTTTGAAGTTCATCAGAATAACACACAGAGAGGTCTTCCAGATGCTTCCATTGTTCTGTTTTGACTCAGTTTCCCAGTTTGCAAGTAATACTACCTAATTACAAGAAGTCTGATATTTTGTTTCTCCTATTTTGGTTGTTTATGTGTACCTGGAGATGAAAAGGAGGAGATAAAAATTGCTAAATAATATTGTTTACTATGTAATGTCTAACTGAAACATCACATGCTTTTTCTTATCTGTTATTGAACAAACATCTGCTTAGTCTAGAAAAGTATGCCTAGTCCGTATCTTCAGACTAAGCATCACTATACATATTTTAAACTTTAAACTCCAAAGTTTAAAGAGAAGGCAGAACAGGACAGACAGCATAGTGTCAAATCATTTCAGTATGTAAACAACTGAAAGCCATGGAATCAGTATCTTCTGATGTGGATTTTAAAGCATAACATCAGATGACTTGAGATAAGATTCTGTGCACTTGTGGTTTTCATTATGAATCCAGGGGGGGAAAAAAAAAAAAAGGGATTTCCAAACTGATTTGCTTGTGCATGACCAAAATACAAAGAAAAAAATATATTTTATCATTTTGGGAAACTACCAACAGCTCCTGGCTCTTTGAGGGCCAGCCCAAACGGATGTGCGCCTTTAAATCTACCCTGTTCTTCCCTCTGTTGGCCTATGCCTAATCACAAGGAAATATTTGATGATTTGAGCAGTATTCTGTCACCAAATAAGCGTTAAGTATTTGCTCTTGAGGGAAGATACAATTGTGTTGTTTTCTGGTTTTTGTTTGGTTTTGGGTTTTTTGAAGAGGGTAGGTTTAGATTAGATGTGGAACTAGATGATCTTTAAGGTCCCTTCTAAACCAAGCCATTCTATGTTTCTACGATTTTCTGATATTAGGAGAAATTCTTTACTGTGGGGGCAGTGAGGCACTGGCACAGGTTACCCAGAGAGGCCTGTTCAAGGGGTTTGAGCAAGCTGATCTCGTCGAAGATGTCCTTGCTCATGGAAGGGGATTGGAACTAGATCATCCTCAAGGTCCCTTTCAACCCAAACCCTTCTGTAATTCTATGATGTTGTGTTTCCATGATTCCCTGATTCTGTGAAATGTCTCTGGTATCGCTAGTGGTATGGGAATATCAGTTTTGGAATGCACTTACCGAGTTCTTTTATAATAGGCTTGTATACATTTTTTTTAAAGGACTCTGGTAATATAAAATTGTGTCAACTGTAAAATGGCAAAAACGAATTGGGGTTTATAGGCTTTATTTCTATGCTTTCTAGATTTTGTATAAAAATGTGTATTTCAGGCTTAATCAGTTTAAAAAAAAAAAGCCTTAATAATTTCCCTGTAGTAATGCACTTTGGTCTACAATTGTCTGMCTTTGATGATGTCTCTTATCTGTATAATTAACAGTTTGGACTGAAATATCAAAGGATATTGCATGAGAATTCCAACCCCGACTCAGCAGCAAGCAGCACAGAGGAATTCTCTAGAGGAACTTGAAACATATTTTATCAGGCAGATGTATATCATATAGTGGAAGTCACTATACGTTCTTCAGCCAGGCTGTTGAATCTTCTTGGGTTTCGTTTGGGGCTTTTGAAAGTATTTGTATGAAACGGAATTAGGCCAGCTAATTCTTAAAAAGCATGAAGAGAAAACTTGGTAATTGTATTGCTTTGATGTGTAGAAACTGAACAGCGCTGAAAATTGTAAAATAATGTGGGGTTTTTTTTTCCATTGTCGTCTCACAGAGATGTTGTGTTTTATAAAGCATCTAGGAATAGGCATAAATAGAAAACTCACAGGGAATCATTAGTGCAATAATATTCATCGTGTGCTTAACTTTGATCACCTTCATAATTCTGTTAAAGTCAGGGGGCTCACTTGTACAGGACAGTGTAATAAGAAAGCTTGAATAGCTTATATGTAAGTGAGGTGATACTGAGTAAAACTAACTATATTTTACCATGAACCAAATGCACCAAGTATTTGCAAAATTAAGAATCATAGAGTTCTTTAGGATGGAAAAGATCAAGATCATAAGTCCAACTGTTAATCCAGCACTCATACAGTTGGGCTTGGCCTGTCGATCCAGTCTGTCCAGATCCCTCTGCTGAGCCTTCCTACCCTCCAGCAGATCAACACTCCTGCCCAACTTGGTTTCATCTGCGAACTTGCTGAGGGGACACTTGATCCTCTTGTCCAGGTCATCCATAAAGATATAAAACAGGACTGGCCCCAGTAGCGAGCTCTGGTGAACCGGCTTGTGACTGGGTGCCAGCTGGGTGTAACTCCATTCACCACCCCTCTCTGGACTCGTACAATTGGGCAGGTTTTTTATCCAGGAAATCGTGCACTTCTCCAAGCCATAAGCATCCAGTTTCTTCAGGATAATTCTGTGGGAAATAGTGTCAAAAGCTTTACTAAAGTGTGTTGGGTCTGGCTGAGATGGAGTTAATTTTCCCCATAGCAGCCTCATAGTGCTGTGCTTTGCATTGGTAGAAAGGTGTTGATAACACAGCAGTGTTCTGGCTGCTGCTGAGCAGTGCTGGCACAGCATCAGCAATGTCTCTCCAATATTCCTCCCCCATCAAGGGACTTAAGAGTTGGCAAGATCCTGGGAGGGGACACAACAAGGCCAGCTGACCCAAATTAACCAAAGGAGTATTCCATACCATATCATGTCAGCTCAGATTTAAAACCAGTTGCTACAGGTGCTGAAGCCCTGCTTTCCGGGAGGTGACCAGAAGTCACTCGCTGATGGGAAGTAAAGAATAAACCTTTTTTTCTCTTTGCTTATGTGCGCACAAACTTTTGCTTGTTTTTTTGCTTGAGTAAACTCCTTATCTCAACGTACGAGTCATTTTCCATCTTGTTTTCTCTCCCCTGTCCCACTGGGAAGTGATAGAGGGGCTTGGTGGGCACCTGGTGTCCAGCCAAGGTCAACCCACTACATAAAGTCCAGGCAGACAACATCCACAGCCATCCACAGACAACATCCGACCCACTGAGTGGGTCACCTTGTCACAGAAGGAGATCAGGTTGGTCAGTCAGGACCTGCTTTTCCTAAACCCATGCTGGCTGGGCCTGATCCCCTGGTTGTCCTGTACATGTTCTGTGTGATGGCACTCTGTTGATGAGCTGTTCCATGACTTTCCCCTGCACTGAGGTCAGGCTGACAGGCCTGTATTTCACCAGATCCTCCTTCTGGCTGTTTCGTAGATGGATGTCACATTTGCTAACCTCCGGTTAACTGGACCCTCTGGATTTGCTAGCACTATTGGTAAATGATGGAAAGTGGCTTGGTGAGCACTTCTGCCAGCAATCTCAGGACCCCTGGATGGGTCCCATCTGTCCCCATAGACCTGTGTCTAAGTCATGTAGCAGGTCACTGACCGTTTCCTCTTGGATTGTGGGGGCTTCATTCTGCTCCCTGTCCCTCTCTTCCAGTACAGGAGGCTGGATACCCAAAGAAAATTGCTCTTACTACTAAGGACTGAGGCAAAGAAGGCATAAGTACCTTCGGCTTTTCCACAGGCTTTGTTGCTATGTTTTTGTCAATTGTATTTATTCTACTAAAATACAAAAAGTATACATATCATAGGCATGAGTATTTTTTACACCCCTTTGCAGAATAAATATAATTTGTATCTTTAGGATATCATCTAGTACAGCAAAACAGATATCCGCATATCACAGAATCACAAAATGGGTTGAGTTGGAAAGGACCAACAATGATCATTGAGTCCAGCTCTTAGCCCTGCACAGGACATCCCCAAGAGTCACACCATGTGCCTGAGAGCATTGTCCAAATGAATGTGTAGAATACATAAAATAAGGACAAAAGCACAAGGAATTGAGATCAAGTGCACTTGATATAACTGGTTCCAAATTAGCATTACAATCATAAAAAGATTGTACCTGGGAAATTTTTTTAGAATACAAAAAAACCCTCCACACCCCAGGTTTAATATCATTTTTGGAAGTCCTAGTTGAACAGTGAACTATTAGACAAATATTTGAGCCTACCTGTTCAGGATAGTTAAGATCTTTACATGATGTTGGTAGGTATGTAGTTCATGGAATTTGGGTTGAAAGCAGCAGTTATGTTTAAAAATTTCTGTCAGTTTTTCAGGTTGCTAGCTGAAGTTCTGAAAGTAATTTTCATGTTATTAAAATTTTTATTAATTAAAAAAGAACTTACTAGAAAAAGGATTATCAAGGCAGAAATTCCTTGAACAAAATAATATAAAAATTCACGACAATGTATTTCTGTCACTCCTTCTTTAGACTGTGTGTAAATATTACATAAAAGGAACATATTCAAAAAATGTGTATTATTTATACAGCAAGAAACTCCTTTGGGGAGCTGTAGATTAGAAGGACAGAGAATGGCTTTTATTTCATACCGGTAATAAACTATATGTACAAAAGATGTGTCAGGAGTTTGTGTGTTTTATGCTCCAGTTTTTTCCTATGGATAGTCTTGCTAATATTAAAATATATCTGCAGCACATTACAGACTGATCTCTTTAAGAACAGTTAAAGTATCTTGCAGGACTGGCACTGAACACAGGGTAGGCATCTGCAGGTGATACCAGAGTCCCAAAGGCCTCAAAATGCTATGTCCTTGTTGTCTCCAGAGCAGTAATTGTGGCTTCCTGGAGTCACTTCCAACCTCAACCATTCCACAATGGCATCTACTAAAGATGAGAGAGGAGTAGCAATGGGTAGAACAAATTGATGTAGGAAGTAGTGCTTGCCTTTCCCATCTCTTCCATCCTGCTCTCCCTCTTTCCCACTCTCCCACTGTTCCCCATGTGCAGCAGTAGCAGGAACATAAAGTCTAGTTCTCCACATCTCTGGGCTCAGCTCTGTTCCTTTTCCTTGCCTTCCTCCTCCATTCCTTGTGTAGCTGTGCTTAGTTTTGCTTACCCAGCTGCAAAACCTTGGGTTCACTCTCAAAGTCTGTAGCATGATTCCAGCCCTAGTGACGGGCTGCCCTGGCTTGCTCTGGATTTTGTGCACCTACAGGGATTTCACATCAGGATATTAAAGGAGTCGTAAGGAATGCTGTGAAGGCTCTATGTTGGCATTCTCTGCAGTAAGAATGCAGGAAAATTTAGTAGTAATCTTTTAGTCAGTTGATTCAAGCTGTATTCAAGAATTGCCTCCAAAATTCCTGCTATTATATTTATGAGGTTGGTTACATTATACCACATTTTGGATAAAAGAGAGCACTTATATCACTGCTTCTGGTGAGGATCTCTTTGCTAAAATACTGGATTGCATAGGGTTGTTTGGCAGTTTGTTTAAAATCAATCTCCTGTTTACAAAGCTAAGGAAGTGTCCTGTTTACAGTGTCAAACTGGTGATACTTTCTTTTGGGAGTTTGGGTTTGGCTCTAATATTTTTGGTAGTGAGTAAATCCTACATGATCTCGAGCTTCCTATTGTACTTGAGTAATCTTCAGTTTCATGTTTCCTTTTTGATTTGTATCCCATGCTGTGAAGGCCAACATCCCATGTTTCTGCTTTGGCAATTAGAGCTCTGCATATTTGGAGATGGTGCAGGAGGACACACTTTTACCTTCTGTTCAAACTTCCTGCCAATGTATTTTAGCCCTGCTGTGCCTGGGGACTTGATGATGTTAAGACTCTGTAAAAGTATTTGCTAAACACCAGGTCCATGAAAAACTTGAAAAATAGCCATCTTGACTTTTGTTGCACTAAAATCAATGACAAAACTTCCATCAGTGCTTATTACAGCAAGGTCTAGCTCACAGTTCACATGAATTAATACAGGATAAAATAAAATGCTTAGGAATTCAGTGATGAGTTTGTTATAGAATCAGAGAGTTATAGGAATGTTCAGGTTGAAAAAGACCCTAAGACTGAGTCCTACCGTAAATGTAGCACTGCCAAGYGCATCACTAAACCATATCTCTTAGTGTCACATCTGCACATCTTTTAAATACCTCCAGGGCTAGCGATTCAACCACTTCCCTGGGTAGCATGTTCCATTGTTTGACAACCCCTTCAGTGAAGAAATCTTTACTAATATCCAGTCTAAAGTAAGTGTACTTGAGTACACTTACTCTTGTCCTATCACTTGTTACTTGGGAGAAGAGATCAACCCCCGCCTGGCTACAACCTCCTTTCAGGCCGTTGTAAAGAGTGATAAGGTCCCCTCTGAGCTTCCTCTTCTCCAGGCTGAACATCAGCACCTCACCTCCGTCAGCCACTCCTCATCAGASTTGTGCTCCAGACCCCTTCCCCAGCTTTGTTGCTCTTTGGATGTGCCTCGGCACCTCATTTTCTTTCTTGTAGTGAAGGGCTTATGTAGGTAAGATTTACAATATTCACAGTTGAGATGTTCAGTTAGTGTCCATACACTGAGAAAAAACAAACAAATCCTTTGCACTGATAGAGATGGAGGGGTAACTGATGTAGTTACAGATGGTGTAGCAAAAATACAGAACAAAGCCTAGTATTCAAATGTCCAGTTGCTTTTTCTTCTATACTGACTACCTTATGTGTCATCCACAGGATATCCTACTCGTGACTTCAGCTGCAGTATATTTCTAAACAAGACCTAAGGAAACCTGTCAGTGTTTTTCAGTGTCTTGCATTGTTTCTGTTTGCTTTTGGTTTTAAAGAGGCTCCAAATGTAATATGCGTGGGTTTCTGTTATTGTTTCTTCTTGGATCAGTTGCAAAAGATTTTTCTCATAGTTGAATGTATTTCTAATCTGATATGACTCACAAAAAAAGTGGATTGAGGATAAAGCAGAGACCSAGACTGGTTAGAGCGAAGAAATAAAAATAGCTACACAGAATGCTGATCACCAGAATCTGTGGAATATGGAAACCTTTTATGTACTCTTGTGTCCTTAATTTTTCAGCCAATTTGCTTGAAAGATAAATCTGTCACTTTAACAAACCAGTGACAGTAGTGCTGAAGGAGAACAGCAAGTAGGTGGTGATAATGCCTTGAGATTCTTTGTGGAGACATCCAGATGTCAGTAAAAGGGTTTAAGACCTCCTTGATGAAGCCTACATGGTATGACGAAGTCCATATGGTGTGACACGAGGTTCCTAAACCCCCAGGTATGCATGTGTCACTCCTGCTCTAGTAAGATGGCTTTGTAGTTGTGAGGAGGGGAAAAGGATTCTTTGCTTCTTTCATCCTCCTAATGGAAGACAACAGTTCTTTACCTGAATAGTCATGGTTTTATTTTTGTTTGGAATTAACACCTGCTGCGCAGGAGAGCTTAATGATATGGCATGCATTTCTCACCGATTCCCATCATTTATAAGATCCTGGAAAATTAAACTCTTCTTTTAAACAAAATAATAAATTCTTACATCATATAGTAGTGATGTGGCTGCTCCTAGTATGTGTGTGGTCTGCTGTTACATAATTAGCATGTGCAAATGTTTGAACCTCCAGAGTCAGTTCTCTGACAGTGCACACCCTGTTTACTCTACAGTATACTCACGGTGTCTTGAGTGGTGTCTCTGAGGAATGGGTGCAGTGACAACCCCACCTTTGCAGCACCCTTGAGTAATATTGAGGTGTCTTGGGTTTGTCCTTGGACCTGGATGGCAAAGCTCCATCTCCATACATACATCCTGCCTCCCAACAGACTTCAAGAAATGAGCAATTCCGTTGGCCACATGACAAYATGGAAACAAGCATCACTCCAGAAATAAACTTGTTTGCACCACAAGGGAACCTCATACCGTGCTCTAGCATGTGTCTGAGGACTGATCTGTACCTATGTTGTTCCCACACTGGCAAGCAAAGGAGGACGAGAAGTGGATCAGCATGGCTGTTCAGCCTGCACTTTCCCAGTCTCCTAACTGGTCACAGCACACACAGTAGGCCTTTGCTGGGCAGTGTTCATCYATTTGACAACATTTTCCTGCCGGCAGTACCCCTGTATGTAAATACCTTTAGTTTCATTGTAGGGGTTGAGCCCTGGCAGCTTAGAGAGGCAGAAGTGCCACCCACRGCCACCATTGCGCATGGGCAAAGACTGGGGATCATTTCCAGGGTGCAGCCATCCTTAAAATGCTGTGGCCTTGCTGTCTGCACTGTCCTGCCTCCTGTCTACTTTCCTGCTTGGAGCTGCCACTGTTTTTGCAGACTGAGAGCTATGTGACATACAGAGGTAAAATAATAGGGCATATGAATAGCTGGTTTTGGGGAACAAAGAATCATAAAAAATGACAGTGTGATGTCCTGTATAAAAGTCAAATGCTTGGTTCTCACATGCTTGCCTGAATATGACTTCAGTGGCACGGGAGTTAAATAGCAGTCTCTTCTCCAAAGAAATCCCAGAACAAACCAGGGAAAGCTATTGTCCTGGTTTTGTTACTTTGCACTTTTGTCCCCTGGGTTTGGTTTCATCTAGTGCATAAGGATATAGAGGAAGGTCACGAAGAACAAATCATAATGACTTGATATGTCAGTTCAGTTTATTTTTTTGAAGAATGACTTTACAGGCTTTTTTATCAATGTGTGCAGGATATTTTTCAAGGCTCGCAGGAGCTCCCTTTTATTTTTGTACAAGGATCTTGTCTCAGGATTTGTCTCCARTGACTATGCCATTTCCTGATTCTCCTGCTGTCTTTTGTGCCATCACCAACACTCACAGGGCCTAAAGTTAAACCTTGTCAGGCAGATTGCTTTTAAAGCTTACCTTAGGTAAGGGAAAAAAATGTCACCTGTTTTTCTTATCAGAAGTGAGACAGAATGTATTTCTATATATGCTTTGCAATGAAGTGATTGCAAATTTAAGTACATGTCATTGTAGTTTTGTCGATAAATTTGTAGCACATCATTTTCWAAAAGGCCTTCAAAGGTATTTGGCTAAACCAGAACAAAAATACCYTGAGCTGCCTTGTTTCTTTCTAGGAAGATAGCTGGCCTAGTCACCTAATGCAATTTGTGCTTCTCTTCTGTTTCCATAGGTGGGAGACAAGCATTTTTTTTGGTTATTTATTATAAATCAGTATTGTAGATTTTTATATTTTTTTTTTTACATTTGCTGTGGCTTAAGCAAAGCCTGTACTTAAGAGACAAACCACCATGAACTCCACAGTATTATCATTATTTTGCTGACTTGATGTTCTTGCCCTTTAAAAATTGCTTAAAATTGCCAGATAAAATAGAGGATCTGATGCCAGCACATGAAACCAGGCAGTTCTCTAAATTGGTTTTGACAGAGGTTCCTATGCGTGCAGCAGCAGCTGGCACAGCTTTTCATGGAGTGTGAATGGGCCTGGTGAAAGAGCTGACTCGATGAAACCCAGGGAGCTCCCACTGGGGGCTTGGCTGAACCTCTGTAAGAAAGCTACATACAACATGCAAGCTACACTGTGCTTGCTTATGAGGGATACTAACAAAGAGTTCTTACCCGTAATGATTGCTGAATAATTTAACATGGAATGTCCAATTTTTTCTGCACATATGCACCATTTCTATTAAAAAGCTGGTAAATCTTGACTGTCTGATGCTGACATCTGAGGCCCAGAAAAAGCAAATTGAGAATAGACTGGCAATATTCAAAGCTGACAATTTCTAGAAATCTGTAAAATCCCCACATTTACTATATTCAAAACAAAGCACTGTCCTCACAAACTTTTCGCTAAATATATGCTTTTAAAATAAAGCAAAGGAAAGCAGCCAGAAAGAAAGAAAGCATCAGAGATGTTTTCATGTCAGTTTTTGACAAGGGAAAAGAAAAAAGGCATTGTSAGATCACTAAATATGTGGGTTTCACCTGAAATATACTTTTAAAAAGAAATTCAAAATCACATTGGGTACAAAGTTGTATTGACTACACAGGCCTGTTAAATGTTCAAAATACAGAAAACAGAAGAACTAAAAATGGTGGGGGTTTTGTTGTTGTTGGTTTGGGTTTTTTTTTGTTAGATTCATTGTAGGGCCAGAGATAGCAAGGAGTAAAGGGCAAAATCATGCATGTTCAGCYAGGTGCATTACCAACCATGTACCAAGTGTCAGAGGAAAGATGAGGAAGGAGCAGCAGCCCTGCCTCACTTTCCCAAATCATCTTCCCCTTGGGTGTACCAACACAGTGCAATAGAAGGGGTGTCATTGTCAATAATGAGTAAGGCAGAGAGGCTGGAAGGAGTTAGTATGCTAAGGCTCCTCCTTAGCCCCTGCTGAAGTAACTGCTCCATGTCTTGCTGGTGAATATGGAAGGGCATCCCTGTGTTTCAGTGTGCACTGGGGCTGCCTCCTGCCTCCTTCCCTGTGTCTGAAGAACTGAAGCCACAGCTTAGCCCTGTGTCAGCAAACAATCTGATATATTGCCAGATCTGACTTTTTATACTTCCTCCATGTGGTACTGCAGCTCTTGCTAAGAAAAAGATGTCCCTGCTCATTGCAGGGTGGTTGGACTAGATGACCTTTAGAAGTCCCTTCCAGCCAAGCTATTCATGGTTATATGATTCTCTGAAAAACAAACGATGTGTTCAGTCCCTGTATTCCTCACTGAGCTGTGTGGGAGAGACAACCCACGTGCACCTCAAGTGAGGTATATGTATACTTTGTGCATTTGTTTGTCAGTGCATGCCATTTTTACTACCTGTGGAAGATGGACAGTGGGTGTAGATCCTGTCTTCATCTTCTTCCAAAGGCTGGGAATAATGCAATTTTAAACATTATGTGATTGTGTTCAATTTGTACAAAAGTAATTTACTGTAATCGTGACCTTATTAATGTAGTATGATTTCAGCTGCTTCTCACTTCTTAATAAGGAGTGGTAAATAAAACTATTTTACAGTTTTTGTGTTGCGAAAGTTCAGATTCTCAGATAACTTCATTAGCAGTGATTTCCTCAGTGCACTGGTTAGTTGCTCAAACCTGACAATTTTTAGACATCTTTGCTGAAAGTAATCAAACTGTAATGAAGCTGGTAGTGCCACTGTGGCTTGAGGTCTGTCTTTYCAGTATTAGCTGGTATCTTTACATTCATGCTGTATGGATCCATATTTGACTTTTAGTAGAGAAGAGAAAGAATAGTGTATAAAACAATCATGGCTTTTCTCCCTTGTGGTTTACAGAGGAGAAAGGAATATTACAGTAAACATGAGACAGAACATCTTCATGAGTGCTCCCCTCTAGATCTGGTGTCTGAAGGCTGTCCTGTATGCAAAGAAATGTTTGACTGAGGAATTGAGAGAATACAGTATCTAGCGTTGTGTCTCATAAATCCATCAGGATCGCTTAGTCAATACTGGGGCAGCAGCTGATACTGTCTAATTTTAAGTATGTAAATTACGGGTTACTCTTTTACAATCTGTATTGTCCTTTTGTGGTTACTGCCTRTGTTCCTATGATTATTCTGGTAACTTCTAAACTGAAAAATGAATACCTCAGACAGYTCCTCATAAAGAAATCCTCTGCTCAACATGATTCCAGTTTGCATTTATCATGCCCCTGCTGGGGGTGTTAAGTGGAAATCTTAGGGGTTCTTTGGAGTTCTCTGGTTTCCAGTGCTTTCAAGGATCTAGTTTTAAGGCCTTAACCGTATTCTGCAACCTTCTCCCACATCCTGTTTTTCTAAGAGGGGTGATTCCTGTGCCTGTGTGCATAGCAACTAGTCTATCTGTGGAAAGGTAATCAAATACCATGCAGTCTGGCTTGATTCTAGTGCAAATATCTGTTTCCATAGAGCATTACAAAGATAGTAGACAGTCTCTATGCTGTAACATTTGTGGTTTTTCCTTTGGCTCTTCCTGCCAGAATAATTTCAGAATAATCCTTTCCTATTTGCCTTTGCTTTTCAAAGAATGCYTGCTATGGACCAAATGACATTATCAGCCAGTGAGAAGGTTCATATGTCACTTATAATTAGAATTTCTCTYGAAAAAGTGCAAAGTTCTATAGGTTCATTTAGTTTCACAACCCCTGGTAGTATGCATGGATTTAAGCTGATGCTGATCTCTCAGTAGCTGGGACCTAAAATTCAGGTGTCCAAATGGTACATTTTTGTTAAAAGGCCCTACAACCTCTTATATAAAATCTATGCAGGACTTTTTATTGTTCTGATAGACATTGCAAAGCAGGTCATGCTTTTTTGCTTCTACACTTCTGGAGTTATCTGAAAATAAAACTTTCGTACTACAGTAATAAATGTGTTGTTCTMAGCTATAATATTGCTTTATATTTCAAGGAAAATCTTCCTAATCCTCTGTTGTTTTGAAGAATTGATATCATATGATCTTGATGAAATTAATAGCTTTGTGAGGTCTGTTTACTTTTTTTGGTATTGTTTACATCTCTTGCATTGCAAACTGGGTGCTCGTGACGCTGCTACACTCTGGAGATTATTCTGCACAAGTCTTCATAAAATCTGCAAGTTCTTCTTTGTGATTAAATATAAATATATTTTTCTTAAATATAGGGCTCAATTGTGTAATAAAAACATTGTTAATAAAAAAGGCATTCTATCTAGTTTGAAAAAGAAACCCATTTGAAATCATGGCAGCTTATTTGAAGATGTGTACAAAATGTAATACTTTGCAAGATATAACACATGGAATTAGATAACTGCAGAATGCCCTTTCATTGATATCTGTCAAACTATACTTGAAATATTACTGTTTTCTTAATTATGTATGGAATTGGAGAACTATTTTTATCTCGTGAAGCCAGCTCAAGTTTTGCAAACATACCACAGTAGGATGCGGTTCCTTAAATATCAGTGTTAACCATATTTACAGTGGATTGCATATTGGTGTTAGCATTTTTTTTTTTCAAAGTTTGCAACCAATTGCTACTGTACARAAATTTTGCTTTCATTATTCCTGGTTTCAATTTACCTGACAGTTGTAGCATGAATATTCATTTTTCATTTTGTTCAGTTCACCCAAAATTGACAAGTCAGTTTGGCCTTGCAAAGGCCCCCAAACCAAACAGATCATAAACAGAACAACTGGTTTTCTCTTTCAGTCCATAAGTAAAAAATAACCACGAATGTATGAAGTCAGCACTGCAGAGAAAAACATCCAGAATAAAAATAGGAATACACCTGCACAGATGCTTTCAAAAAGATCTAAATTTTCATTTTATTTTGGGGCCCATGAATCATTTCAGAAATACGGCTGCTATTGTGTGAATAGGAGCAATGGGAGTTGATTAATAGGCAGGTTTTCTTGTTTACTAAGTCAAACTTGAATGCAAAACATGTTTTGGTACTTCTTTTTCTGATACTTTCAACACAATTAGGTAGTTCTTTTTAACTAAGAACTATTTAAAATGCTGGGATATACACATTTTAGTTGAATTCTGATTTCTTTCTAAATGGAGCTTGATGCAAACCGTAGTCAAAACAATAACTGTAATTATTATGAATATGTTCTCTGATGTATAAAAAATCATAAAATTCAGGCTGCACAATTTATGTATGATGAGACAAAGTAGCTTTAAATATTATTAAACACAGCTCATCTTGCTAGGGAGCAGAATTACTTGATCTTGTACTATTATATTTAATTGCAGACAGTGTGTTCTTGATGGTTGTGTCTTTAAATATTCTTTTAAAACAAGCAATCTTGAAATGTAAAAATGAAAACTCAGAATAAAATTAAAGATATAAAGCTAGGTATMCTACTGGTACTGTTAGAACCCAGCTGAAATCTCAGATGTGATTCAATCCATCTGCTCAGCTCCACAGTAGGTCAAAAAATACGTCATGAAGTCAGTCAATTTATCTCAGGTCCTGGCTTCAGGCCTTTGAAAAGTGTGTGTGTATATGCATGTACATACATCTGAATGTATATGTTGGTTTGCCTTGTGCTTAGGGGATTCATGTACATTTACATTTAGATTCAGTCTGCCTTACCATTTAAATGAGGCTGAAATGCAGCTGGTAGAGGAGAAAAGTTCATTTTAAAAAACTTTAGTGGTTTAAAAAATGGGGCATCTTATTAAAGCTTCCCTTGTAATTGAGGGAGAGAGAAAGGCACCTGCAGAGAACTGATCATCCCATTTGTTTTAGATGTCCATCTTCAGGTGGGATGAACYACCTTCTGCATGTGTCTTCTTTTTGCACTCAGTACAGAGCAAGTCTAGRGCAAGTAGGTCACTAGCACAGCAGCTCACAAAAGTACCTGAAAGTATTSCAGTTTTTATTACTGTCCGAGAAATGTGATTTCGGTCTTCTCGATCTCTTCAAAATACTGCATCTTTAGGATAAGATTAAAGATTTCTTTAGAGTGATGAGCAATAGCATTATACTAGTTATTTCTGACTAGCAAGTCATAAGTCCATTACTCTGGGAAATGTGAGCTTCAAGAATAAACATTCACTACCACTGCTTTTGGGATGAAATGTGGAGGGTTAACACTACTGTTGGAATAAGAGCAGGTTTAGGCTTAGATTTGGCTTCTTTTTTCTTTTTTTTTCAGGATCCTGGGCAGTTATTAAATAGACCAGCATATACTTGAGAAAATCTTATGTTAGCAGTTTTTGGTGTGTACAGAGCTCAACTGAGATTAATACATATCACCTCTTCCAGTTGGGTTAGAGCTCATAATGGCATTAGTCTCTGACTCATGGAGAAAAAATTTGTCAGAGGTTTCTGGCAGGGCCTGAAATCACTGCTTGTAGGGAAGAGGCTCTTGGCAACACCTGGTTGAAGGTACATAGTCACAAAAGTTGAGCCAGGGATTGCTGCAGAGTTGCTAATACTGGAGGTAGGCGGGATTAATTGAATGCTGAGTCCCAATCTGCAAAGAACATAATAAATCTTGTTGTGGTAACATTCATAGGAAGATATTTTGGGTATGGGCTGGTTGCATGAATGTGTAAGTGCAAACCTGAATTTACATTTTTTGAGCCCAGTACCTCTCTACCTTCTGAATTTTTTCAGTTGTGTTTGTCTCACTGCTCAGCTAGCTCTTTTCCCTTTCTCTGTCTTCCCTCATCCTTACCAAGCCCACTCAGGCATAATGCTGACTGAAAGACCTGTACCTGCAGATCTCCTCTGTGGAGCAGCTGGAATACATGTAGCCATTGACTCCTCTACACGTGTTCCTGCACCTCAGACTGTGTAGTGGGAGATACTTGGTAGCTCTCTACCACTCTTATGTTGTAAGATACTGTTTTCCCTTGTTGATCAAAAGATGCAAAAGCAAAGAAAAAATCAATAATCTTGAATGTATTTAAAATTTGTTTTAGCATTTTCATGCTTAAAATAAACCTAAATGCAGATATAAAATGTCTAAATCTTACTGTGTTAAGACTTAAACATTATGTAATATATTTAATTCAAATCAAGTGTAATTCTTTGTACAGCAGAAGTATTGCAACCTGGAGGCTTTGTACCTCATTGATAGTCTGTCTGACAGCGTTCCGGAAGCATTGGACAATACTCTGGGGCACATGGTGTGATTCTTGGGGATGGTGCTGTGCAGGGCCAGGAGGTGGACTCCTTGATCCATGTAGGTCCCTTCCAACTCAGCTTATTCTCCAATTCTGTGATTCTCYGATTCTGTGATTCTGTGGTTCTGTGAATGTGAGCTGCATTCAAAACTTTTCCCAGTGTTAAGGCATACCGTAATGTTCTCYCCCTGGATTGCCTGCTGAACAGTGAGGATGAGGCTCTTCCTAGCTCCCTGGGAGACATTAGTACCGTCTCTCTGTTTTCCCACTAGTCTTCAGAAAGCTAACAGAACTGAAATACCGTTGAGGCTTTATCCTCAATTTAGCCAGCAGGTTCAACAGTTACTAGGGAAACTCACAAATGGGAATATAGGCATAGAGCAAATCCACACTGGTCATGTTATTGAGTGCTTAAGTATTAAAAAATAGATTCTGTGTATACCTAGAAGTCCATTTATGGAAATGTTACAACATGAAATCAGGCCTCAGTGCTGCCTAAGCTCTCATCTCACAGGAGTGTGGAATAAAGCTAGCAGTGAGTTCAATGGGAATGGAGTATTGGGAGCTTTCAGAAATCCCCATCCAGTCATATTTTTATTTCTCAGAGAGCTATGAGTATTTCAGGGACTAGAACTTAAACACATAAGGGAAGAAAGTCAGAAAGTAGGGAATTTCTCTTCTTTTTCAAGAAGGGAAATTTAATATCTTTTTAAAATTATAATAGTCAGAAGAAATTAATGAAGGCAAGAGTCYGGAGAGATTCTGTTCCATTAAGAACGAACATAAGGTTTGTATATCTAAACTTGCCAGTGAAGGTAGTTAATGTATAATTCCTATCTGAAAGTAGAACATATGCATAATATTATAAATGACAGATTGCATGGGTGAAGTAGAGAGGTAAATCTTAACATTTTGGATATTAGACTGGGATTTATATCTTGTTAGGAACACTGTGAGTCTATAAGGTTTGTTTAGCATTGTGCAATGGCTCTGAAACCAAAATAATTGCAACTAGAAACTGAGTATTTTCTGACCATCCAAATACTGTTTCTGGTTCACACATAGTGACTTTACAACACAATTAAAACCTCATAGCTCAGCATGCCCCATTTCTTACTTTTCGAGAAAAGACCTAGCCAGTTCTTACCCMGCCCTTTACTTTATTTTCTTTCAACTGTTGATGTTAAAAAAATTCTTTACAAACTTGGATGTTTGTCCCCACAAATAACTTGTTGTTTAAATGGTGCAACTATTAACCAATTGTCTTCTCAAAGTTAAGCTTGAAAAGCTGATATACCAAAAATCCAGTCCTGAGGAAATACAGAAATGTCCAGTGGGGACTTCAAGTGTTGCTTTTTTGTCTTACTGCTGTGAGGCATCTTTTGCTTTGTTAAACAAACTGCGCAAAATATATATATATATGTATATATATAAAATAATAAAAGAGCTAGTAAATAGAAATGCAGAAGTGAGAGGGTGTATAAATGGCACAGTACAGAAAAGCTAAGATGGGATTCTTTCTTTGACCCTCTTGGGAATATGATGGAACCCAATTTAAATGAAAAACAGTGTTTCTGTAGAGGTCTTGTAGGGATTTATTTACTCAATAAATTCACTTGCAAAAGTTCATGTGGTAGAAGGCTTGACTCAGAATATTTCTAAAGGGTATTTGATTGCATCTAATGTGAGACAAATGGTTTAATATGTTTTGAGCAATGCTAAGACACTTCTGGATTTTACCATATGCCCTAGAAAATAATGACATTACTACCTTTGTTTCCAAAGTGCAGTACTTGACCCTGAATGAAATTGAATAGAAACTATCATTAAATTAACCGAATGTTTATAGGGCTAGGGATCCAAATAGAATTAAAAAAAAAAAGCTATGAACCAAAAGATGTTTTCCTTTGTTATCTAATATTACAGAATTGCTTATGCCTATTGTAGTTTTAAGTTGCCCTTTGAGGAACTTGGCACAAGCACTATCAGAAGAGAGATAYCAGACTGAATGACTGATTTGACCTGTTTCAGCAGAGTTCCTTCTTGGCTCCTATTATTGAGCTTAGATTAAACAGAAAGGCAAAGGCAGATATGTGTAAAATGTTGGAGATAATGATTTGGACAAGCTGTGGCTGGTTTTCCTCTCCTCTGGTTATTATCTGTTGACACACTGAAAAAAGTCACTTGGAAGTGATCAGAACCAAAGGGTCTCAGCATCAGTCCTTTCTTTGACTGAATAGCTGTTCACAGAGGGAAAAGCTGGTTCAGAATGAAGGAACTGAAGAGAAAAATAGCATTTAGTATCTGARTTCTAGTCTGCACATTGAAGGCTTTCAGCATGCATTAAAAGTAAAGCTAAAGTCCTCTTTTCCTGCAGCTCTCCATCTTTTCACTTGACRTCTTCATGAGGTTCACAACTGTTAGGTGGCTTTTTCCTCCTGCTTTCTGACTTGATCTTAAAAATGCTGASAGTTGTGGCTCAGCTATAGCCACAAATTTAAGTGTTTTTAATTCTGGGAGTATATTTTACAGTGTCCTTTACATTTTGCAAGCCTCTGGTCTCTCTACTCTAAGCTGTAGGTCACTTTYGGGGACTTTTTTTGCCTTATGCCTGGAGTCTTCTCATCTTGATTGCCCTCTCCCATTCTTCGAATGAACGATTTTTGTCCTTCATTTCCCTGTGCAAGATATTGAATGCTATTGTGCATGCTTCAGTCAAAGTATAATTATTAAATTATAGCTCTCCAAGTGCACGCCTCACATACTTAAAAATACTAAGATAATTTGACAAAAAATATAGATGACTAAAGGGTTTTTGTGGGAACAGTTTGAAAGCCAGTCTCATACCTGGACTAGCTCTGTCTGTTTATTACAGTTCTTTGTGGAAAGTGGAGATAATGTTGATATGCTTGAAATACCATGCATACACAACCCATTGAGGTGCTTAAGTGTTAGAGCTCTAAAGCTTTGCACCTCTGGGATTTTCTGTTGGCTTAAGTGGAAGAAARTGAGCAAGAGCACTTGACTCTCATAATTTACTGGGTATTAAATACTTAGGAGACTTCTCCATAAGAGTGTGTCCCAACTTTCAAAAGCCATCTTTTTACCTCTTGTTTTCATACTTAGGATATCACAGAGTGTGCTGCTGTGTGCCAGCAGCCAGAACCAAGGGAGCTCTCAGCAAAAGTTTCATGTTACTGCAGGGTGAAATGTGACCAATATTTGCATTTTTTTCAGAATAACCTAATACATTTGATATTATTATTACTTGGTGGGTTTGGGTTGTTTTTTTTTTTTGAGAAGGACATTTTAAGAATTAATGAGGCTAACATAAACAGTGAATTAAATAAACTTGAATACATTTTTAGGGTGGAAAGACTTTGAGGAATCTTTCTCTAACACTGAAACTTCTTTACACTCCATCTGTGTATTACCATCATTCCTGTTGTGGTTGATGATCACCATGTGGATGTTGAATTGAAAGACTGATCTCACCATCTCTCTCAGTTCTAAACAAAGGCTTCATTTTTTTGAGGCTTCAAGACCTTTTTCTTGTTTCATGCTGCTGTAGCTTGAATGCTTTCAGCAGAAGTAGGATACTACAAAGGAGTGGACTGATGCATTACAGCTGTAATGGTGATAGTGGCCTTTCAAATAATGCCCTTGTGGTGGGCTTACATTATTGTTATAAATGCAGGGGGGGTTTATCCCAGGGTGGTTACTCTATGAGAAGAGTTCTTGCAGAACTTGTAAGCAAGTTATAGACCAGAAGACAGCACTAGACTGATTCTGGCATTCTTCATCAAACASACTACAGTATTTCACCAAATGATTACTTCATTGCAGTGACATACTTCTGAATAGGTTTAGAGGAAATTTTTGTTTCTTTACTTAAAGATCCTATTTTAAAACATTTAAATGTGCTAGAATCCATTGTTGAGTTATTTCACTGGTTTGGAGTTAATTTAATCTCATTTTCAGTCTGAATTTGTCTAGGCTTGTCTGAACTGTAGCAGCTTGCTGTGCCTCAAATATAAATATTTGTGATAATGGTAATGAGAATAGAAGATGTGAACTGGCTAAGAAAATTTTCAGTATGTGAATTTGTTCTAGTGTGAGAGACTACTCCCAGCATTTTAAATCAATAAAACTTCTTCTTCTTCAGGTCAGTTTTATACAGTTTTGTCTCTTAAGAGACTGACTAAAATTCAGAGTTTTCAAGCTAACTTTACACTTTATTACTAAACTTTAAAATGAGATGTGACAGGAAGTCAAATAGCTCGCTATACTTACGTGAGTTACATGTCAGGATGATTTCCAGACTCAGAGCAGCTTATGATCTACCAGTGAGAAGCATGGTCATAATACAGCTGCTTTGCCAAAAATACATACCTTGCTTTATATCCTGGATCCTCCATGAGCATTCTTCTTATGAACAGAATTTTTTCTTCCATGACTTTGGGTCTTTTCCTTTCCATATGGGAGAACTCTGGAATTAGCTATTTTCCAGCTGATAAAAGGGGACCTCTCTCTCCTGTCTTCTACCTGTTAAGGCATGTTGTGTTCCCTCCAACTTCTGCTCCCCTCTGCCCTCTTTTACTGCTGCAGAAAGTTTCACATAAAACTTTGAAAGTATGGACCCTTATGGTTCATGCTTATCAGTCCCCAGAAACCTGGATTGCTGTGAGACAGTGACACATGTACAGTTCTTTAAGTCATAGGGTCTGGAGGACATGATTTTTTGTGTAAAGTCTTTATTTTGTTTTTTTTTCTTTCCTATCATGAATAGAGATTTTTAAGTTTTGTTTGGGAAGTATCTGAATTCAACCTCTGTCTCCATTGTTGTCATCCTTCAGATTTGGTGTAGCTTCATGAGTCATGGTTAGCCCCACACATAACTAGTCTGAGCTGTTACCTTTTGTGTAACAGAAGCAAGGGCTTGTGATTTAGGATGTCATTGTGGAAAAAGAACATTATGAACTTAACCAGAAATAATGTTAATCTAYTAATTGTTGTAATGAAGCTTTCAAAGATCAAGATAATATTCCAGAAGGTTTGGGAGTCCTGCAGAGTCAGGAGAGAGTGACTATCAAACAGTTTTCCAGGARAAAAAARGAAAATAGTAGATTGTGGAGGTGGCAAGCTTTCTGGTCAGAGAATATTTCCAGTGTTACCTAACATGCCAGTGACACAGTGAAACTTTGGCAGAGATCTCTCTGTATACAATGTTAAATATTCTGCTGGAAAATGCTAACGTGTTGTCAGTTAATGATTGCAGGAGAAATGCTGATGAAATAGTTTGCCAGAAAGGATGAAAATAGAAAGTGATATCATCTTGTTTACAGGGAGATGCAGTAGAAYGCAGACTTGAAGTGGGTTCAAAGTCACACACATGCACAGATGTTCCCTGAAGCTGCCTTACAGATTTTTTTTTTTTTCCTCATTGAAGAATGTCCCGCTGAAATGGAGTAGAGTTGGTGACACCTTTGGATTCATCTCGCTCAATGATTTAAGCTGTGTTTACATGAAGTTAGTCATCTGGGTTTTGTCTGCAGGCAGTGAACAATGACAGGCTCATCTTGAGAAGTCTTTACCCCACCTCAAACTGATGTTAAGGCAAGGTGATATTAAGCCCCTCTGCTCTCCTTTTTTTTTTGTGTAACCTTCTGACTGTCCTGTGGGACAGTCGTTGAGACTGGTTTTACACAGCAGAAGTCTGCATTCCCCTATTAGCATTTCAAAGCATGCTAGCTGTTTCTGAATTTGCATTCAATTAAAAACTTTGGTTAGGGCATTTCTTTGATCTATGACCTGTCTTATTCCTTCTTTTCCTTATTTTATTTGCCCTAGTCCCCAGGGAGAATATATTAGTTTACATTATTTTTTCAGTTTCATTTCTGTCTCTTTGTAAACGAATAGGCTAGGCCATGTGTTGCTCTGAAGAGCTTGTAGCACATGCAAAATGTTGCACAACTGGGACCAAAAATGGCTGGAAAAGCTGAAAGCTATGATAAGCTGCCAATTTCTGTGTTTGTGTCTTGTTGCTAGAGAGAAGTTAATATATCTAATATATGATTAAAAAATTGGTGAAAAGACAGAGAGTAGAGGATGCATGATAAATGAAAAAGAAATGGGAATCTAGAATATTTACTGAGAGTCTGTCCCTGATAATTTTAACATCTGAGGTTAAATTTGTTCTTCCTTGTAATTTRGCAGAAGTAACTCCAGTGCCTTAACTCTTGCACAGTACAGGCTGGAGAAAATCATGCAGCAAAAGTGAATTAATGTGAGTGGTACTAGAAGTTGCATAGTGGAATGAAGGGACTCCAGTAGGTGTGATCATGAGTGACCTCGTTGCCTGCATTTTGCTTTCCTTCACATCCTCAGGAGAGCTACACTACAGCTGGAATGGATACAAGGTAGTGGTGTAAAAGTAATTCTTGACTTTTTTTTCCCCCAAAGGAGAGTGAACTGACCTTTCATTTAGAGCTCTGTTACTTGCTGGCCTACTACTATTCTGTAGTACATACATATTTCTTTCTAAGTATACCAATGATAATAGAAAGTAGCAACATTCAGCAAAAGGTCCTGAAGGTCAGGAAGGAATGAGCTGGGGAGAGGAGAACAGCCTCTGCCATAGCTGGACTCGGTGAGAGAAAAGCAACAGCGGAAGCAGAGCAGGAGCAGAGGAGAGTTACTTTCCAGGCACTAGCACAGGAGATGTGTGTTAGACCTGACTGTGAACATCTTGAGGCACCAGCTGCAGTCAGAGTTGGGGCTGGGGGGAGCTCTACTGGGCAGAGGGTTTTCTTCTGCACCCCGTTTCCTACTGTGTGATGTTTGTCTGCTAGGAAATTCACTGAAGGTAGATTTGGTCTAAAATATTCAAAGCTCACTAAATRGCTGCAGTGGCAACACTTTCCTGTAAGTAACAGGATGTGCCTTTTGACATCATTCAGTAACACTGCAGTCATTCTATTCTCTCCTTGCCGTTTGTATAAAGGAGGGAAGATTTCCGTGCCTTGGGGATGAATGTGGACATTTCTCTTTCTTATCCATATTGATTTCCTGTTATAACTTGTAGCATAATAGTGGTAATAGCTTGAACGCACTGTTTTTCTCAGCAGTAAATGATGTGATAAACTACTGGTCCTTTTGTCTCTTTCTGGCAGCCACATTAAGGCTTTTTACATAGCACAGTGATAGTTTTATTACTTTATTCAATTAGAACAGCAGACAACCTGAATGAAGGATGGAGGTGCAAATGTAGTTCACATCTGATACCCAGAAAATCTCATGTCCAGAACTCGATATTTGTTATTATACACAAAATGTCAGCKTTGGGTCTGTGATTGAACATTCCAGCTCTTGTGACTACAGAGGAAGCCCAGACATCTGATTTAGACTGGGTAGGTAGTTTCAGATGGCTTATCCCACCAARTAAGTCCGTTTCTCCTTGACTATAGGGGCTGCATTTGTGTGTACCCAGTGTAATGTTGGACTACCTTGATTATACCTTGCCATCAGCGTATGTATGGAGCTCAGGATAGCTGGGTAAGCTTGCCCCAGGAAGTGGGCCAATGCGTTGGTAGTTGTTTCACCTTAAGCTTTGCAGTACTGCACCTGTAATATTACAGGTATCCAGATTTAGGTAGTTTGAAAGATAATGCGGTTGTTTCGGTGAGTTGCCATTGCAGCAGACTGTGCTATAGTCATGTCTGTTCTACAGTCTGTTAGATGAGATCCATCTGAAAGGTACTGCTTATGTAATATCTCATCTCTGCAAGTTTCTGACATCTGACTTGTATCCATGTAAACTTAGTGTTGTGCCTTTGAACTGTGTAACAATTGAGTAGAATTGGCCATGTCATTGGCATCTCACTGTCAAGGCTGTACTGCTTTAATATGGTATTTTAATATACTGATTTTTTTTTAAGATTGCCAGGTTGTTGTGCTAGAAGCTGTAACAGCTACTTCTTTGTGCAAGTTCCTAAAGAAAATAGGTTTTTAATAAATATTTTTCTTTGGGGTTTGTTAAATGAGACTAACTGATGATATGTAGGATCTTTGCACAGAAGTTATCAGGGCTCATTGAATGTCCTTTAAACTAGATTTGAAGGGGGAAGGGGTTAAAACCAGTCTCACTAGAGATAAGCCTGGGGGCATCACACCAGTGTTTGAGGGATGGTGTGCTAGCAAGGTCCTTCTTTCTGCCATCTCAGTGGAAGTAGGGGGTGGAGATCCAATCAGCAGCAAAGGTGCAAGGGTTAATGATGTGTTAGAAACCMCAAAAGCACCTGAGAATGGTCACATTGGAATTAGGACTTCTCCCCAAAAAAATGCAGTGGGATCGGTAGCGTGTGAAGTGCATCCACACCAATGCACACACCATGGGCAACAAGCTGGAGGAAATGGAAGCCATAGCCTGGAAGGAAAACTGTGACATTGTTGCCATCACAGAAATGTGGGAGGACTCATGCAACTGGCGTGCTGCAGTGGATGGCTACAAGCTTTTAGGAAGGGATAGGCAGGGAGTGAGAGGTGTGTTGGATAGTGTCTCGATTGTATGGAACTTAACGATGGTGACAATAGGGTTGAGCATTCAGTAAGAACGGGGGGGAGGGCCGCTATCCTGGTGGGAGTCTGTTACAGGCCACCCAACCAGGATGAAGAGGCACATGAAATATTCTACAAGCAGCTGGGAGAAGTTTCACAATCACTAGCCTTTGTTCTTGTGGGGGATTTCAACTTAGCAGATGTCTGCTGGAAGTACAGCACAGCAGACAGGAAACAGTCCCAGATGTTCCTGCGTGTGCAGAAGAGACTTTCCCAACACAGCTGGTGAGGCAGCCAGACAGGGAAGGTGCCCTGCTGGACCTGCTGTTTGTGAACAGAGAAGGACTGGTGGGTGATGTAGAGGTTGTAGGCTGTCCTGGGCACAGCAGTCATGCAGTGACAGAGTTTTTGGTTCCAGGAGAACTTGGGAGTTCAGAGGGCAGACTTCAGTCTATTTAGAAGCCCAGTCCTTGGTAGGCAGTCCTGAAGGGCAGAGGAGTCTAGGAAGGCTGGATGTGCTTTAAGAAGGAAATCTTAAAGATACAAGAGCAGCTTGTCCCCATGTGTCAAAAAATGAGCCAGTGGAGGAGAAGACAGTTGGGGCTGATCCGAGAGATTTGGCTGGAACTTGGGAAGGAGAGTTTGTGACCTTTGAGATGAGGGACAGGCAACTCAAGAGGACTACAAGGGTGTCAAGAGGTTATGCAGGGAGAAAATTAAAAGGGCCAAAGCCCAACTAGAACTTAGACAGGCTAGTGTCATAAAAGACAACAAAAAATATTTTTTCAAATACATTAGCAGCAGAAGAAAGGGTCATGGAGAATCTCTGTCAGTTACTGGATACAGAGGGAAATACAGGCTCTCCAGGGAAGTGGTAGAATCACCACCCCAGGAGGTATTTGAGAGATGTGGTGTTAGGGACATGGTGTAGTGGTGAACTTGGCAGTGCTGGGTTAATGGTTGAACTTGATGATCTTAAAGCTCTTTCCAAATTTAAATGATTCTGTGATTCTGTTTCATTAGGTAATTAGTTGTCGATAAACTGCTTGCAAGTTGGTGACTGCAGAAAGAGAACAGAGGTCAAATGGCTTGCCCAGGGCCATAAAGGCATTCAGTGCCTAATACCAAGTAGTTTCTGGCTTTCTTGGTGTAGCCTCTTGCACGCAGAGAGGCTATTTTCACTTGYGCAGCGACTGCTATAACACAAGGTCGGGCCAAGTAATATAAAAATCGGAGGAAAGCTGGAGGCATTTTCTCTGCTACACTCTTCCAGCTTTCAGTAATCAATAGCACTATGGAGACTTGCTGAGCCATAGTTTGCATCCAGGCCATCATATTTTACAGCTTGTGATGAATCCATCCTCTACAAACGTCAAATGTTTTTTAAAGTCATTTAAACCGTTAACCGTTTCCATATCTTGTAACAGTGAGCTCCACAAGGTAATTACATGCTGCATGGAAGCTATTTGATTTTGCTGTCTGTAAATGTTCTGCTTGTATTCCACAATATCCATTTTCTTCCCTGTGATGTGGCTTCCATCCTGTCCCTGTGCAGAGGGAATGAGGTTTTGGAGAGTGTGGCCTGGGGTACCTGGCTGTGCATGGGCATGTGGTAACCATCTTCTGCTTCTTCTCTTGTGCCAAACCATGCACAACTTGAAGTGACTGGCCTCTCTACTTGACATTCGTTGGCTATAGGAAAGTAAGGGAATATCATTTTCATTTTAAGTTCAACTCAACCATTTCTTGGCCTGCTTTCTTTTGGCAGAAAAAGGTGTCAGTGGCACTTTTGCTGACTTCCTGGAAAGAGACTGTATTYAGTGAAGTGTCTGACCTTCCCAACACCCTCTGTGTTGCACATATGCTGTCCCATTTTCAGTCTAGGAATTGAAAAGCATTTAATTCTTAAAACAGTCAGGCAGTTATTTCAGTTAATGTTAGTTAAACCTCCTAAACCCGCTTACTCCTGCTAATTAAAAAAGAAAAAGTCACATGTAAAGTATTTTTAATACATAACCAATTATACTTTAAACAGTGGATAGCAGTAATATGCAAGGTGAGGATTAATATCCGTTGAGATCTGAGTAGTCTCTATTGTTTCTTTTTAATACCAAACTGGGGGGAGGGCTGTGTGTTTGGTATTGTGTTTGAATGCTGGACTAGTTTCTTTCCCTTAGCCTTCACAAGAGAAAGGAGCAGGGAGGAGGCTGCATTCTCTCAAACCCACTGTGACTGTGGTGCGGAATGCAGAGCTGGTGCAGATCTTCCTGCAGTAATGGATCCCCTCTGGCAGGAGAGGGACACTGAAATGCAGCAGCATCAGCTCTGCAGTATGGCCTCTTCTCATGTCTGCCAGTATTGCTCCAAAATGCTCAAAAGCAGTAAACGCAAATTTTCAAGGTGTTTCCTTGCTGTTCACTTTTTAGGTGGAATTCCATTTAGTCTGAGGATGACACTTTTCCTGATTCCCCTTGATTGTTCATTGGAGACCTTCCTGCATGCCTTCCCACAGCATCCATCCACGATAGCATGTGTGTGCAGCTCGGCTCATGCTCCTCGTGAAGATTTCCCTTTCTCGCCTGCTTAAAGAAATAGGAGRGGAGGTGGCAGGTGCTTAATCTCTTTCCTGTGCTGGGCAGCTAGCCAGCCATTTGTGGAGAATGTATCACCTTTTGCAAGTGGAGGGAAAAATGTCATCGAGAGACCTTTCAAGTGTTTTGGACCACCAGTGCACTAACAGACAAGGATCCCAAATGAATTCTATAGGAATAAAATGCTTGCTGAAAGCTCATGAAACCCTTAATAGAAAATAAGAAAAAAGATATGTTATATTAGGAACATGCTCTCAAAAGCTGCACACCTGTTGTATTTTATACGTGGTAGGTCAAAATGCTAATAGCAAATTTAACACCTTCTAATAAATCCTGTGGCTTTTTAGAGGAATTCCTCTTGAACTCCTAACATTTCTGTAAATCCTGGATGTAGAATACCTGTTCTGTAGGACTGCTCTGCTACAGCCTAGCTTGCTTTGTGGTGTTTTATTTTTTAATGGTGCACTGATTATGCATGGTGCTATCTCACAGCATCTCCCCCAGTACCTTTTTCCCCTACCCCAGAAACTAAATTCTGCCTTAAGTCGATGATTCTCAATGAGATAATTGATGATATTGTAGGATAGAGCTTGGCCTAGGGAGATGCTGCTTTTTCAAGCTCCCAGCTGGGCGGAGCAGCTCGGGTGTTGGCGAGGAATGGCTCCACACCCAGAAATATCCTCAAAGGCCTAGGAATGTTGTTTGTGTTTGTGAAACTCCTTGTGCTCAAGACACACAGGGCCACCATGGAAGAAGCCAACAAGATAAACAAAACAGCTACCTCCTGCTTGAAACAAAACAGCTACCTCCTGCTTTGCCTTGGAAGGCCAAGATGCTTCAGCAGCTTCTGCTTCCTCACTGAGGACCTGGGAATTAATTGAGGATCCTTGAGTTCAGACCTCCTTAGTAGAGTGGGTAACGCTGCAGCCATCGTGATGCTGGAGCTCACGAGAGCAGTGAGCAGGTCTGTATCAGGTACCTGGCACTTCCAGATACTGGTGACCTGTGGCAGCAGTGTGGGGAGGCAGGAGGTGGTAGGATTGTCCAATATCCCAAGTTTTGGGGTTCTGACTGTCTTTGCACTGGAAGCTGGAGCTGTTCAATGAGCCCCTTGTCCTCCTTCTGACCCCTAAAACTGAGCTGGGCACATCTATGTGTGAGGAATGGTGGGGTGCGTGGGCAGTGTTCCTCTCCAGCATCTCAGGAATAGCAAAGTCATGCTGTAGTCATATGCTGTGAAGTAAAACCTCTTGTGTTACATTTTTGGTATGAAGCATTGAAATTTTATACAGGTAAGGCCCTGAATAATTTCCGGTTTACGCTTGTGGAAATAAAGCACGGCAGCATTGTTTGAGCTTTTGTGACCCACCACTGACTGATTCTTGCTGCTGTTTCTCTCCTTGCAGTACAAAAAGGAGTTGGAATTTTTCTAGTGCCAAACCATGCAATTCAGCCAGACTTTCTGTCTGTCACAGCAGCAGTCTTTTTCTTGAGCCCAGTGTTTGACATGACCAAGCTTCGTTTATATAGTGAAGTTTTAATGMAGTGGCCTCTTTGAAGAAAACTGTTGAAGTATCTCCAACAATTGAATTCCTGCGGATAGTGGCCAGGCAGTCCTGGAGTCTGCCAGCCCTTGATTTCCAGCAGGACGCTGGGAGGAAGCTGGTGTGGCGCTGTTCAAGGACATGTGCCCAGGAGGCTGTTCCCTACATTGAAGCATTCAGAGCTTCCCCAGTGATGGTACTTTATCTCTCTTGTGCAGTAATACAGCAGAGCTAAGAAACGACAGTATAACTGAGTGTCAGGTGAAGCTTTATTTCCGTCATTTCTTCTGGATACAAATTAAGCAGCATAAATTTGTCTTCTCAGAGTGATAAAGGACCTGCAATGCTTTAAATTTACAGCTTGAAGAATTTTAGCAGAAAGCAAATATTTCAGCAACACGATCTCTAAAAGAGGAATTCTTCACACTGACTTTCCTCATTTTCTTCTCTTTTGCACTTATAGTGATCATTTACAGGTTTGAATCTGCTTCTAAGGGAGCAAGAAGCAGTATTGAACACCTCCTTCTGCCTCTTTTTCCTGTTCAGTTTAGTACTACTTTTTCAGGCAATTTAAGTATATGACATTTTCTATAGTCGGCTGTGCCCCCCAGACCTCAGCTCAATCACTTTCYTTGCATGGCTGCAGGGAAGGTAGGGAAACATGGCAGAGCAGGGCTGTGWCATTGGGTGTAGTACAGTTGTGCGTTGAACATGAGGTCTACAGAGCTGACTCTTGGCTTACACTTTGCAGTAGCTAATCCTGCTCTTCATGTATTTGCTATGCAGAGTTGTGGCCTCTGACCCTCGCCAGGACTCTCTTGTTCAAATGCAGTTTGATCTGCAGTCTCTGCACCCTGCTCTCCCTGCTCGAGGGCTAAGGAGAGAGGCTGTAAGGTTGCCCTGCAGTTAGCCTTGCTTTGTACAATGCACCTTCCCCGGCAGCAATTCTGCTCCATGAACAAAGCCTTCCCGTTCTGCAAGCTGTCAAGTGGCAACTCGTTAGCATGTCTTTTGCGACCCAGAAACACCCGGGTCACTCAGATCTCTGGTCTATATGTTTTACTAAAACAAACAAGCAAAAAGGAATAATGCAGATCTTCCTGGATGATAGTAATTATTGTCCCAACTTGCACAAGAACTAAATAGCAAATTTACTGAATAATGTTCAAAAGCAGCATTCTTAAAATGTTTAGAAGTCAAAACTACCTTATACACGTGCAATATATTTTGCCCTTCAGTATTTTTTCTGCAAGTTTTATCATTTGTAACCGAGTAATTCATTAAACAAAAGAACATTGTAATTAATGACTTGATGTGTTTATTTCTGATAACTGCATTCAAGGCTTCAGAACTGCAGGGCTCATCCACTCACCCTGTGATTTTACTCACAAGATGAAATTAGAAAGCAAGCTGTCTCTGAAGCTTTTTGTTTTGGCTCTTATTTCCTCAACTCTTGGTTGGTTTCAGCTTGGAATGAATTATTCAATGAACCAAAAATACTTAAATAAACTGTCAAGAAAGATACATTATCTGTATTTGCAGAAGAGACTACTGCTGTCAGAATTGGTTTTAGCACTTTGTATTCTAGGTGCTTAACCACTGTCTTCCATTTAACTTGTTGCTAATAAACCACTTTAGGTATTTGACTTGTCTTGAAACTTTGACAACAAGCATGTACTATTTCAATTATTCAGTGTAAGTAAAACAGTAGTATTAATATTATATGTTTTAATAGACATAATTCTTTTTATTTTGAGTTTAAATAGGCTTATTAGAGACAGATGAATTCAAATGCAATAGCATAATTTAAAAAAATAGTGTTTAAGTTGTCTTTAGTCCTTTCTTAATTGACCCTTACTCACCTGTAGTTGGACAAGAGGAATCCYGGAGAGCCAAGTTCATCAGTTTCTAGTTCTTAGGTCACAGAAAGTTGAAGCTTGTGCAGAGGCTTCAGAACCCTAAGCATCCATTCATAGAATCACAGAATCGTTCAGGTTGGAAAAGATCTGTGATGTCATCAAGTCCAACTGTTAACTCAGCACTACCAAGTCCACCACTAAACCATGTCCCCAAGTGCCACATGTAGAAGTCTTTCAAATATATCCAGGGATGGTGGCTCCACTGCTTCCTTGGCCATCCTGTTCTAATGCTTGACAACCCTTTCAGTGAGGAAATTTATATTAATGTCTAATTTACACCTCTCCTGGTGCAACTTAAGGCCATTTCCTCTCATCTTTTCACTTGTTACCTGGGACAAGAGACCAACCCTGACCTTGCTACAACCTGTTTTCAAGTAAGGTCCTCTCTGAGCCTCCTTTTTTCCAGGCTAAACACCCCCACCTCCCTTGGACACTCCTCACAGGACTTGTGCGCCAAACCCTTCTCCAGCTCCATTGCCCTTCTCTGGACACGCTCCAGCCCCTCAATGAGTTTCTTGTAGTGAGGGGCCCAAAACTGAACACAGGATTCAAGGTGTGGCCTCACCAGTGCTGAGTACAGGGGGACGGTCACTGCCCTGGTCCTGCTGGCCACAGTGTTGGTGATCCCAGCCAGGATGCCATTGGCCTTCTTGCCACCTTCTTGGAACATTGCTAGCTCGTGTTCAGCTGCTGTGGACTAACACTATCAGGTTCTTTTCTGCTACACAATTTCCCAGCCACTCTTCCTTGTTCAATTTCTAGTGATCTTTTTTTCTAATCAGTTAGTGTTTTTTATGTAGATCTTCTCTTCATTGTAGCCTTTCCTAACCTTTATGAGGCTTTACAGTTGTTCTGTTTCAGGGATCATATGTCAACTCCAGCTCACTTCTTACTATGATACATAAAAACTACTCTAAAAATGCATGTATTCTGCAAAGCAGTCTGCACGGTAGTGCTCATTCAAGGCACCTTTTCAGCCTTACTTTTTCATTTGTGCACATGGAAAAAAGAGGTTCTGATTCCTGTGGTCTACAGTCTGGCTTAAGCCACGTCTTTTGCCATTTTTCCTCTTTTGTTTTGTACTATGTGTCGTTCTTTCTTCTGCAGTACATTGCTGGGGATCCCAGATGTTCGTCAGGAATGGTTGTGTTGTCAGAGTCCCTGCAAAACAGCTGAGCTGRGAAAACAATAGTTCAATAAATTTGATGGATCGAGCAAACGTTTAATGAGGATCAAGGGAGCAGAGGAGTGAGGCTACAAGGAACATCTAAAGTACTGCATTTCCCCGCTCTCTCTCTTCTCCATCACTTTGCTTGGTACAAAAGAGCTGAAGCCAGCTGCCTTCTAACATTTGAATGCAGCATATTGTAGCAGATGATTCTCATCCCAGACACAGTCTGTGTATGCTTTCCTGTCAACATAGAAGTGCCACAAACTCGCTGCAGTGGGGCAAGCAGAGCAATCCCCTGACACAGAAACAGCATGGTAGCTTTGTCACATCGCCACCACAGACCCCACTGTGAAATTCAGAGAGCTCCCATTCACTGCTACAGAAATTCCTGACCTCATCTGAAGCTGGGGATCACCCTGAACTGATGTGGACCATTTTTTATTTTAGTTTTATTTTGGCAACTGTTTTGCTCCTTGCAATTGTTTTGTACTTGCATAGGAAAGAAGGTACCTGAAAAATGGCACACTTACTCTGGTGGGAATTTGTCATCTAGCTTTGTTCATTTGAAAGTAAATGCATCCCATTCTAACATGCATGGAGGTTGAGCTCCCTTCCAAGGCAGCCTCTCTTTGCCAGCTACAGAAAAAGCCTTGAGGTGACAGAGATACCTCGGCTTTAGATGAGTGTACTTGGATGAACCCCACCTTGGGTAACGTAACATGTATTTATTTTCTACTACTTTGAGGGAGAGAGGAGAGAAAATCCCCTATGTGAATTCAAGCTGGTAACTATCTTGGGCTCAAAGCAGGAAGAGAGGGCAGAAGTGGTCCATTCCTTTCTGGGAGACTTGTGGGCTGGGGATAGTTGCATGACACAAAGAAGCCAGTTCAATCTTTCTGTTCTAAAAGGATCAGCAACCAAGTAAGTGTCAGCTTTGCCTTCTTTTTCTGGAATTTGTTACTTAGAAATCRTAGATCTTTGCAAAGGCCTGCATTCCTCTCTGTTGCTATGTTGATTTCATTGTGGCTTTTCTTGTTGAGAAACTTTATTGATGATCTTTCTGTTTCCAAACCTATGAGCAAACAGTGTCCCAAATATGTTTCAAATCTCGTTTAACCGCAGAACTGCCAGCTTTTTCATTGCGGTAGCTGTGGAAGCTCCAGCCTTTCCACCTCTGTCATAGATCCCAGCTGTCACGCCTGCTGCTGAGGTCTCTTCTGGGGTCTGTGCCAGACCTGAGCCTTGCTGGGGTCTGGCAGCCTCTGCTCTGACGTGGACCCAATCTCTGCCTCCAGACTCGAGCCCAGTGAGACCAAGAATGAGGAGAGCTCGGCTCAAGAGCAGCCGGCAAATTTCCTTTGGCCTGAAGGAGGCTTTTGGGGATTTTTTTTTTTACAAGCAGCATACCACTTGCACATTTCAGTCCATGGATGATACCAGATAGTTGCGGTGAGTGGAATCGCAGAAGTGGCCAGAGTTAGAAGAAGCCTGTCAAAAGCGAAACAGTATCGAGTTGTGGTACTTTGCCAAAATGTGTTAGGCCCAGATTTTATCTCCGTCAATATAAAAGATGAAAGTGGGCGTCAGGCACAAGGTCAGGCACCAGGCTGGAGGTTCACTTCAGTTAAGAGGCACCAATTACAGCCTGTCAATAAGCAGAAAGGACTTGCCAGACCATTCAAAAGCTTAATGAACAGCCATGGTTGTTCTCAGAAGGATATGTGTTACAATTTTTGTTTATTTTTTATTACATTCATGAAATGAGAGATTCTTCACATTTTGGTGGATAATTGGAGTAAATAGTGTGCATTGGGTTTTTCTTCTTGCTTAAATATATAGAGCTAAACATGCATTTGGGGTCAAGTAAGTGACCTTTATTTGTATGAACAGCTCCTACTCTAAGGGAGTGGCCTCACTGTGAATTAAGGTTGTTTGGAGGGAACAACACAAGAAACTGCAAGATTTTATTGATACCATTGACATCCATTACCTATGCTCCAAAAATACTGGTGTCAGTAGCAGAGTGGATCGGGGGATCACGGTTCATTATTCAAAGCAATTTTGGATGATCAGGRAAGGATGAAACTCATTTGAGGTGTAGGGATTGCTTTTAAAGACCATGCACACCTTTTTATTGAGTGTTTGGTGTACCCCACCTCCCTCTATGGCTTCTCTTAAGTCGTCGTGGAGATGTGCTGAACAACTGGTGTTTCTGAGAAGTCAGAGCTGTAAATGCTCTAGCAGGGCTAGTCCTTGCCCCCGGAAAAGTGACTGTCCTGAGACTTGCACCAGCCCACCCTATGTGACTGTCATGCTCTGATGTTCCTTTCTGACAAGTGCCAGATCTGTTTCCTGGTCAGACTGGTATCCGCCTGGCTCTGGAAATTTTAAAATTACACATCAAACCCAGGAAAGGCATCTGTAATCTTTCTCCACAGCTGATGGAAAGAACTACCCACCTCTCTAAGGGGGTCCATCCAGTCCTAGAGTCGGTGTCTCTGGTGRGTGGTATGAACCATCCACTGTGTGTTTCTGGTGCTCTGGTGACAGCAAGGGAAGCTTCAGCTTGATTTCATAGCACTAAGGTTGAGCCTTGATTCTCTTTGAGATGACAAGAATAAAGTTGAATTCCGGCAAGGGCATGAAAGCATGGCTGTGTGGGTGGTGTAGAGCAATGATTTAGATACTTCCTTGCATGGAAAAAAACAAAGCAGAGTCATATTTAAAATCTGCAGGTTTCAGAGGTAGATAAACAGGTTTCCTCTGCATTTCATCAACTGCCAAGTGAGTCAGTGTTAAATATGTTTGGTTTTCTTTCCTTTTTCTGAGTAAGATTTTCATTGTTTAAGGAATTAAATGCTGAAATGTTTTTATTTATAATATAGTCTTTTAATAGGAATAGGAAGAGATGTTACCATTAAGTTTTGTTTGCTTTAAGGCTTTTTGATCCCATTTTGAAATAGGAAATACTTGTAAGTTCCTTACTATTTTTGTACTAAAAGTTAATATTGCTTTAATGGTTATCTGTGCTCAAGAAGAAATGGCACCTCCTGTGATAAATTGTAATTCTGAAACAGAAGACCAGGGTATTAACACCTAATTTGTGGAATTTACACATTTAGAAGATACTTTATTTACATGATACTTAACAAAAATAATTATTTTCTACTTATTAGGAAAAAATCACTAACTTTATTTTATCGTGAGGAAAAGAGGAGTTAAGTTACAAATATACATAGATGTTTTGAAGATAAAGCTGTTTTAGACATAGGGTAGTCAAAGCTGACTCYCTTATTGGAGTCTGAAATTCTATASCTGCATGTAAAAATGTTTGTTAGAACTGTGTCATTGCCTCAGGCAGAGGCATCCCCCTGCTCCATGACAGATGAATGTCTGCTCTGCCTGCCACATCCTGTCTCTCAGCCCCATAAATGCAGTGCTGTAACACAGTGAGTTTTCAAAAGTATTGTGATCGTACAAAAATTCTAAATGTTTGAAATATTTTAAATATCTACATTATATTATAGTGGAAATAACTGTGTGTTATAACTGAGACTCTGCCAATGTCTCTCCTCTGCAAGAGTGTTCTGTTTTACATTCCCAAACACATGCCAGACTTCAACCATAATACATTTTTCTTGTATCCTTAACATAATCATGCCATTCAGATATGTACYTTTTTTTTTTAATGAACTAGCTTTTGCCATAGCTTTTGGCACTTCACACAAAATATCCCTACTGCATTTTGGCAGTAGACTGTAACTGAGGTGAGGCCTTCTTATATTTTTATCTTCTCTGTTAGTGTAGAAACAGCCATTATAAGGCAAAAGATGTCAGACTTAAACTGGAAATCGAAATATGGTTCCATATTAATTTCCTAGGTTCTTTTTGCTTCCTCATCAAAAACTTAATGAGGCCTGAGTTCCTGATATGAGCTCCTTTTTCTCTTCTTCAGCTGATAATTACAGGGGAGAGGTAGTTCTGTGATAATAGTTTGCTGTGAAGTCCTATGCAGAGGGTAAATATACGTAGCCTAGAGGAGGTTTGAAGGTAGTAAATATTGGATCTGCATAAGTAGAGTGGAAGTGAGGAGTATGGCTGCTTGCAAAAGCAATGGTTGCACTCAAAGAGGTATGGTCAGTGGCTCAGAGTCCGAGCGGAGACAGTGGGATTTAGTGCACTCTGAGCAAGTTTGCTGTTGACACAAAGCTGTGTTACACTGTCTACACGCTGGAGATTTATTTTCCTGTGGTGTCATGTAATGACCTAACTACAACTGTCCTTTAAAAACAAATACTGTTCTTGGTATCAAGAGTAAATATACATTTTAGGTTGAGATAATGTCAGTCTCTGATCTGGTGTATTGTTGCTTTGTAACAGAATGCATTGCAACAGGTCAGACTAGTTTTATGCCATCAAAGTAACTATACAAGATAAATTTATGTGCAAGGTTTTGTTGTGAACTGAGAAAATTATAGTAGAAGGTCATGAAATTCAGGAGCTCCAAGTAAGATTTCTGTTTGGAACTTGAAAGTAGATGAAGCAGTTCAAGCAAGCAAAATCATTCCTGTGTTTTAGTTTGTCACATCATCTATCTTAGTTTAGTTGGTAATTGCTTTTAATGCACTGAAGATTCTCTCATTTTTTTTCCTTCAGTCTCATAGTGTTCAGTATTACAGTGTTCATCACCCTAAATTTCAGTGATATTCTTGTGGGGCATTGTAGTGGAGCATCTTACTGAACTAGTATATCATTTCCTCATGGATAATATTTTTAGAGGGTGAAGCTCTTATGTGAAATAAGGTACTTCCGTTTTCTCTGATCACGATCACAAAACATTTAGCAATTTTAAAAATGTCTTGAAACCAATAGATATTATGGCTTTGATTTCAGATGAAGCTTTTGCAATATTAAAGGGACAATGCCAGCTTAAAGTTTGTGTTTCAATAAAGTAGTTCACCTTTTACTGCTGGTAGCAATAGACATTTTAATCCTGTAGGAATGTGGTTTGTAAGTTGGTTACATTCTGCAAGTGCAATGAGAGTGAAAGGATCAATGAGAAGGATCAGTCCCTGGTCAAAGTCTGGCCTCTGGTTCCTGCACAAGAGAATAATGTTGCTGTGCTCATGTTCCCGATACAACAGMAAGAAGGTTAATAGAGTGCAAAATTTCTCAATAAAAAAAAGTAAAAGCTGTTTTGCTGAAGTGTGTGGAACAAGCTGACATGAAAATGTACCCAGGTTTTATTAGACCTTCTCAACTTCAAATATACTTACAAATAGACCTTCTGGTTTTACTATGGCGAGCGAGTGCTCTTGGGCTCAGATTTGTATACTGCATGACATGTCTGGAGAAGTTACAAGCTCTTGAMATGGAAATGGTTTGGTGTTTGTTCTGTGTGTATGTATTGAGGGGTGCAGGTAATTGCACAGTGGCTTTTTGATATAGCAGCCCTAACAATTGCTGCTATAATAATAATCCTCCTTTCAATTCCGTGGGAGAATGGAAATTGCAGTTCTGCAGATTGCTTCTAATTTTATGTATGACCTTGTTTAGGGCCATCTATCATTGAAGACCATGCTGTCTCCTCATTGTGGCTTTTAAGCAGTCTGTAGCATGCCAACTGTATTTGGTGGCATATGATGCTAGATGCAGGCTGAGCAGATTGAGCAATCACCACATGTGCATCCTGGCATAATGGGCTTTATTCCTCTGCCCATGTCAAGAGGTGGTGGTGAATACTGCTGCTTTTCCCAGTGATGGTGAGTGATGGCCCTGCCTCAAGTGCTAGCCAGAGATGGASTGGGGCTTCCTCCTATAAGGGTTGTTTCCCACAACCTTCTTAAAAGCAGTATGGTAACTGGAAATTAATTACCTTCTGCTGATATGATGTGGCTCTGTGTTTCTCAAAGGTATGGTATTACCTTTGGGCGCACAGGTGTCTTTGAGAACAGTTCCTGACTTGTCAAAGATCTGCTTTGGTTTGGTTGAGTTTTTTTGCTTGTTTTGGTTTTGTGTTTGGAGTCAGCAGAGAGCTTGTTCTGGTCATCCATGGTGACAAGAGAGATCAGTGTCCTTCTGTGACACTAGTTGAAGAAATAGCTTTTTATCCACATATCAGGTTTAGTGCTCTGGCACTGTGCCTGAACCCATGAGCTGGTTTTTGTTGGTGATGTATAACCTCAGTGAGCCAAATCCAGGGCTTCTGGCAAAGTCTGTGTTCAAGTAATAGTCCCATGGCTTTTCTGTGAATGTTTTGCCTGAGTGAAGTTGACTTAAACCAACCTAATGACTTCRGGAAGGATCAAAGTGCCAGGGGGCAGGAATGGGGGTCCATGGGTCCGAAGGAGGGCTCGGCACTAGGACTGTGCTGTATGGAAACATGAAAACAGAATTATTAACGTGATGGGGTCAGGGAACYGAAAGTCGTGAGCAGATTTTGAGAGGGATCAAAGACAAGGTCAGAGACTCTACCATGGGAGAGAACTTCCAGCAGAAGTTAGTGGTAGAAGAAAAGTAATGAATATTTTATAAGACAGAAAATAACAGGAGAGGTGCTGCATCATGCTCAAGGCATAGTGATGCTGGCGTTGCCATGTGCCTCACTTCAGAGGCCTCAACCTGAATGGTTACGGGCGTTGAGTTATCTTTGTGCTCCTAGAATTGAGGCTACAGTGGATCCAGGAGATAGTGTGTTCTGGGGATATCATGGAGAAAGTTTGCATTGTGTCCCATGCACATTGCCCATTTAAATACAAGCAAAAGCAGTGAATCAATTTTTGAAGGTTATTGTTTTGAATTTCAGGCTATTTTTCTTTTCTCAGGTTCTCAAAGTCTTCATCTCTCTCTTTATCTGCCTTAGGACTCCTGAATTCAGAAGTGCAGAATTGGTCTTTGTTTCCTTGGTATATAGTGAGTGTGTTTGTAACAAAGAAATGGGCATTTCTAGGAGGAATCCTAGGGAACAGCTCTTTCCACACCTCAAAAAAGCTGAGAGCAAATTCATACCAAAAAAGAGACTGAAAGGAATGTGCTGGACTCAGAAGAACTAAGTGAAATTTGGCTTCAGTGACAATGATGGTAAGACTTCTTAGATAACCATGGAGCCAGTGTTGCAGCTTTGGATTTAGTTTCCATCACTGCCATTACAAGTGCTGCTGGTTCCCCTCATGTAAAATGAACACYGTGACACTTTCCCATCGTTGTACAGCGCTGCAGGGGTCATTGGAAAGAAAGTCCACACTAAATCCAGGTATTTGCTTGGTTTACAAAGCATTATTTTATTGCTGGTTTATCATGGGGTAGAAAGTGTGGGGAGGTTTCCCAGCTGTTTCCAGACACCTCCTGTGTGGACTCTCCCCTTCCTGACAGCTGAGGCCACATCACCCTGTCTGGCATAACAGTTGTACTGCCAAACAAGAAAGATAGCCACACAAAACTCAATGACTTTAGTGTATGGCCTTAATTCTCCATCTGTCTAGCATCCTGCAGCTAGCTATTAGAGATGGATAATTTTCCTGTGAGGTAGAATATATTCCCTGGAGCTGTGGATCATAGGGGATTAGGATGCTATTATGAGGCCACTAGCTGGAGAGGGTATTTACATCTCAGACAGAGCTTTTGGTTTGTTATCAGAAATGCATGGGGGTTTGTAGTGACTTTTCTGACACAACTTGTCTTAATTTATTTTGTTCTCAGTTACTGCCTCTCAGAGTTTTCCAAGCAGCTGTTTATCATTGTGTAAGTATATCTCCAGTGGAGAAGAGCAGATGGACACCTCACTTGAGAATCTCTGGGGAATTAGCTTTGTGAGTCTGTCTTACAGGCAAGTTGGCTTTAGGACCCAGAGTTTGCCTTTGTTTTGAAAGCGATGTTGTGCATTCGGCCAGAGTACTACCCTGCCTAGGAGTGGTGAGGTGAGCAYGGGCATTTCTATACCTGTGTGTAGCTATGGCACAGTGAATGCGTACAATCTGAGCATCAAATATATTTTCTTCTCGTTGTCAGTGTCCAACACATTCTCTCTTGGGTCAGTCAAGTTACTAATTATATTTTAATATAAATTATGGTGCTGTGTTTCTTCTGTCTGATACTGCATATGTCTGTGTATCTAGATAAATTTGTGTGTACTGATGGAAAATTACTTCATAATTTTGCATAGTTATAGTAAAGTAAAATTAGCCCAAAAAATTTATTTGCAAGGACAGGAAACTGCCAGTAAACGTTATTATCAGTCTACCGGTAGACAAAAAGTTAAAGCCTCTACTTCCTATTTATAGGATTCTTCCTGTTTACAGGATTCAGTCAAAGCAAAGCACTGAAGGTGCCTAAACAGTATCATATGTCAAAGAAGTGAATACATAAGGAATGAACATACGGGTTTGGAAGAGGCTTGCCGGACCGGTAGCTCCATTCTTGTGATCTCCTTGTGTGCATGGTTGCATGGCAGGGTGGCTGCAGTTGTGCACATGCCAGAGAAGCTGGGCGTGGACCAGGGCAGGGAGATGATGTGCTCACACCTGAAGTGGGAAGGTGGGAAATTAGATAGCACAGGACTGTGATATTAGAAACACAGTATTTCATCACTAATGTGTTAGAAGGCATTTGTGGAAATACACTTGACAGCTGGATCCATTCTGTGTTATCCCAGAGAGGGCTACCCCCTGTTTCTACACCTGAAACACCACCCACTCTTCTTATGCTTAACAGCATCTTCCCATATCCAGAGTCCCTGCACAAGCACCTGCCTTGCCCAATACCCCAAGGCAGCAACAGGCATCAGCAACCCATTCACACCTTTCCCTCCTTAGGTATGGTGCACACCCCACTGGCAACCAAAGATTATTCCCTCTCTATCTCACCCCCAGAAATAGCAAACTCTTCCCATCTGCTTCCTCAGAGCCAGGCAGCAGAGCCCGAAGGCCTGTGAGCCGTCGTGGAAGGAGGTGTTTGGCTGCTCAGCCAGCCATTCTTTGTGGTGCCCGGGGAAAAGGCAGCCGGCTGAATGCGGGCACTGGGTTTGACACGCCAGCTGCCAGTTGGGCCATGCTGCTTTAGCACATTCCAGCCATGAGCAGTGTAAGATGATACACCAGGAGTGCAGATGCGGTTTGATGGCTGGCGCTTGCTTCCCAGTGTTCCTGATCTGTGCAGCACGCGCATCACACTTTCTCTCTTTTCCTTTGGTTGGAAAATGGTGAATAAGGGGTAACTGCTTTTCTGCTGTGTAGGGACTTGGATCAATTCTCTCTCTCAGTCAAAGAACAGAGGTTGTGGTACAACTTCCACGCAGTATTGCGTGCCTGTAAAGGCATCTGCTRTTCTGCTTGCGTAGACTGCTTGTGTGCATGCAAGCATGTATGCACTTTTGGCTGTTATGCTCTTAAAATGAAGTGTATTTTCACACTGTAGGAAGCCAACTCTCAGGATACTAGGAGAAACAGAATTGCAGAGTCACAGAATAGTTGAGGTCAGAAGGCACCTCTGGAAATCATCAAGGCCACTCAAAGCAGTCAATTAGAGTAGGTTACCTAGGACTGTGACCAGTTGCACTTTGAGTTTCTGTAAGGATAAAACTATTTCTGTGGGCAACGCTTYATAGCATTTGACCATTCATAAGACTAAATAAGTATTTGTTATGATCTCTAAATGAAATTCCATGCATTTCAGTTTGTGCCCATTACCTCTTTTTCTTTGACTGTGCACCACTAGTAAGATTCTAGCTCCATCTTCTTTACACTCCCATCAGGTATTTATATACATTGATAAGATCCCCCAGACCCTTCTCTTCTCCAGGCTGAGCAGAACGAGCTCTTACTAGCCTCTCATCATATGACAAATGCTTCAAGACCTTAATAATATTTGTGTACCTTTGCTGAACTGTCTCAGTATGTCCATGTCTCCCTTATACTAAGGACCCCAGAACTGGACATAGTGCTCCAGGTGTGTCTTAGCAGTGCTGAGCAGAAGGCGGGTGATCCTTGAAAGTCAACCAGCTCTTGGACACCTCTTTGCTCCAGGATGATATCCCATGGAATTCTTTCAAGCAGATCCCCTAACAGGACAAAGTCTGTTTTCCTGAAGACCAGGGCTGTGATTCTACTGCTTGCCTTGTTCCATCTTCTCGGGAGCCTGACTTTTATCATTTCATGGTCCTGCAGCTGAGGCTGCCCCCAGGCTTCACATTTCCGATCAGTCCTTGTTGATGAAGATCAGGTCCAGCAGAGCTGGACGTAACTGAATAATCCTCAGACAGATGAGTTTTAAAGCTTATCTGTGAAATAAGTTACATTTTCTTGAGCCATTGGTGCCTTTAATTTGTTACTTCTATTTTTTCTTGAATGAATGAAAGTTCACATCACAATTCACCGCAAGTCTTGGTCCAGAAGATTTGTACTGTGACCTGCTCTGTTTTTGTAGGTGCCATTGCATGATCACTGCTTCTTTCATGCACTAAGTATTATCCTGTGTTTTTCTGCAGTGGCACATACGGAAGCAGAGCCACAGTATAGTTATTGCTGGCCAAAATTTTTAACATCATTTGTAGACAATGTGGCCTTGAATGTGTAGCATGTGAGCACTATTCTTTCTGAAAAACCTTTTTAAAGATATGCCCAAAATTAAGGACATAAGGAAAATTATGTCTATGTTCCCTCACATTGCAGAGAGGTTAAGTTTGTTCTGTTGCCTTTTGTGTGTGCTTGTCACATTGATCTCTTCCAGGCCTGTTACCTGTGCCAGTATGTACATGTCTTCTTGAAACTTGGCTTTGGGAAGAGACGTTAGTACAGAAATACCTCAAGTCTTTCATCTGATACTGCTTTTAACAGGTTTAGTTCGACCTTCTTTCTTTCCCAACGACAAGTCAGTGTTTGGTTCTTGGCTTTTTCAGAAAGTGTGGTGGTGATATAATTGGTTCCTTACTGTCAGTGTGTCACTTTTCAGTTGGCTAGCACAGCAATAGATTGAAAACTTAAGTGAGTGGAAAACCAGCTTTAATTAATTAAGATGGTTCATAATTATTTCTAATGTTACTGTTAAGGACATAGTCACCCATGAATATGCTGCATTAGTTTAAAAAAGACTAATTTCTCCAAAAGAGAAAGATAATTTTACATGAAAAGTTAACCACTAATAGCCTATTTAGATATTTCCATTTATTTCTTCTATTGCAAATGGATGTTGTAAGCCTGGTTCATAAATGATAGATTGCACTGAATAACATAATCCTGCCTTTTTCTGCATCTGTCTGCACTCATGGACCTCAGTTGAGTGGCTTTGGTGAAGCTGGGGACAATATTTGCCCTGGATATGTTCAGGTAAGTAAATTTGTTATTGATAAGAAGCTGTGCAGACCATAGGACAACACTGAAAGTTGTGTTATTCTATATCATCCCTTTCCCTCAGAATATTTTTATGACTGTCCAAGCTTTTGATCACCCTCTTTTTACGTGATCAAATTCTCTTTCTGTGTCTAGAGGCTACAGAGATTAAAAATCTGATGTCTCTTAGAAAATTAAGCTTCAACATTCATCTTTAGTATCTCTTCCTAGATCTGTGGCACTCCCTCTGGTGAGTACTTGCCAGGAATGCTTTTCAAGGGTATTTATAGCAGTATTTCTTTCTAAAACAAAATCTTTTATGATAGACTTTGGCTTTGGGGCTCATTTTTATTCCATATCTCTACTTCAGTTGTACAAGACCTCTGACGTGGTAATCCAGTGGAATGAGAAGTGTGTTCAGTTTAATCTAGGTTTACACAAGTTTTGAGGTTTTGTGCTAGTTTTGGGATATAATTCAAAGAACTTTTTATAGTATTATTGTTGAAGTCTTCCAGATATTTCGTAATATATTCTGGTAATTCTTGGCTCCATAATATATTGATCRTGTAAGTTATCTAGCTAAGGAAACAATCTGGGTGAAAATGAAGATTAAGTGCGTGAAATATTGAAAATGCATCAGTAGGGGGATGTTTCTTTGAGAAAAGTAGATAGATCAAAACTCTCAAAACAGGAGGAGAAAGAACTGTCTGACATCTCATCTGTCTATGTATATTCCCTTGTGTGAAGATCTCTGATCCAGAAACACTGGGTGACTCAGATAATGGTTTAAGTTAAACAAGGCTGCCCAGTAAGAGATTTCAAAGTTTGTTTGTGTTGCCATTTCACTGATATTCCTTCTGTTGTGTACATGATGCCTGATATGACTTTCCAAATGTGGGCAATTTCCCAGCAGTAATAACTTGGAAATGTGCTTATCTTGAAGAAGTAGATAGTAGTGTTAGATGTTGCTTGCATCATACCTGAGGACCTCCCTCATATCCATTCATCCTGCTGATCAGGGCTACATCCTTCTCTCACCCAAAAGTAAGCATATGCTTTCTTGCCTTCCTGGGAAAATTTCAGCAAATGTGTAAGAGTCCATTACATAACTGCAAATTTAGCTTCTTTCAGAGTCCTAAGTTTTAATAAAAGTAATGACTTTCCAAAATTCCTAGCATTTGTCATCACATTTCTGTGTAGTTTCCAGCCCTGGGAAATCTCTCTACCTGATAGTGTCATCCCATTCATTTTGTTTGTGTTTTTTAAAAATTTTTAGCTGCTGACTTCAAGTTGAGTAAATCTAGGCCAAAAGATTGTTTTACCTGGTAATGGTAAAAGTACTACTTAGTAACMTGAATGACTTAAGGGATAAAGAAGACTGTCTTTTTGTTTTCTTACTTCAGCTAATTCATGTTGTTTTTCAGCCCTCCTCTTTCTCTATTTCATTATCCTCCATTCTTCATTTATGAACTTACAGTAGTTACAATAAATATGAAATACAATAAATATGAAAAACAAAAGAGCCCCTCATTATAAATGCTGCTGAGGTTGCAGCTCTCTTAGAAATACCTGTGGTAACTTTCAGGCAGCTGCAATATTCGGCATGCTGTGATGTGCTCTGTGTTATGATAGCCACCCTGCTATCAATACTGAGATAACTAATTTAAAGATAGCTCAAATATGTTCCCTTGAGCTCTAGAGACTGGAGTGTTGACTGTGAATAAGTACTCTGATTACAAAGTGAGTAAGTATTCTATATAGTATATGGGGTATACCCAAAAAGATAATGGAAAATTGAAAAGGAAAGGTGCTTTTCTTCAGGTATTTTCTGCAGGTATTGAATTTGACTGTAGGAAATGAAAAAGGTGAAGAAAATTATATGAGGGAAGGGCAGGACACATCATGATAAGAATCACTGTGTCTGTTTCTTCCTGTAATAGGGCAGCATTAAAATTCAGACCATCACAGCAGCACATGTGGCATTGATGCCTTCCAGGAGCAAGGAAATACAATTCAACAGTGCTCGCATTTGTCAGCAGATCATGAGATTGGGAAGGGGGAACCCACATTAAAGATGTCAGCATTTCTGCACTGACATTGGGTTCCAGAATAGTGCATTGTCTCATAATTATTTCCTTTACATTCAATCCAGTGAACTTTCCTCCACTTCTGCCATCCCACATCTGTTTTGTTGCACAGCTGTAACTGGTTTAGAGTCATCATAATAAAAAGGAAACCTTTTTTCTTTCAAAGCAATCTGTAGTTTGGCAGGGAATAAAATGGCCATTTCAGCACTGGTGACAGAAAAATCTGCCTTTCATTGACAGAAATAACTTTCTCCAGACTCTTGTTTGGGCACACTATCTGCACATATGTATACCCTGAAGTACCCTCGGGGTTAACGTGTAGCATAGAAATGCTGTTTAATCTTTTGTACTTTGTAATTTTCTTTCCTGGGTTTGTCTGTGAATTTTTCTCCCTCTTATGCTGTAGCATGTCATTCAGTTTCGTGCATTGCTCTGCCGAAATGCTGTATTGCAGTTCCACTTCTTTATCTTGTGCAATAAAGCACTTACTTTTCTTTGTAAATAATTTGAGTTTCTCTGCTAGTATTTTTTCCAGGACCCTCATTTCCTATTATGAACAGAAATTCTATGTAGTAGGGTGCTTTTACAATCCGGAAAATTCCAGAGGCCCAGACCTGACCTGCAACGACTTTGGGTTTGTAACTCAGAAGTATAACAGAAATAACTTTGGAGAAAACGATGTTATTTGATGAACCAAACTCAGTCAGCACAGCCTCTGAATGCCCTCTTCCTACTCCCAAACCAATGCAGAAGACAGGGTAAAAACACATTGCACCATTTTTGTCATGCATCCTGAAATACTTTTCAAATCTCTAGTGCTTTCTGAAGCTGCAGACTCAGCCTTTGGTTAGAGAGAATGTGAAGTTGCCCCTGGGCAGTGGGATGGCAGATTTCTGCAACAGTTGTCTTCTTCAGCCATTCTGCCTCTCTCTGCTTTCCACAAGTTCACGTCAAGCCATTCAGCAGGGAATTTACAAGCCATAAAACTGCATTATTCGGTTATGAAGTAACAACCTCATCACCATGACTTCAGCAAGGGCTCATAAAAGGCAGCGTCAGATTTATAAGCAGAGGAATTGSCAGCTGTGTCTAACATATGGTTTGCAGTGACAGACTTGCTGTTTTTTGTAACCCAAGAAGGTAAAATTCTGGTTAGGTATGTTTTTGCTAGTCTTTCTTCGTAAATTTTTAAATGGGTTAAAAGTAAAGCCAAACACTTCATGTGGCRCACTTCTTTTGTGGAGATAGTATTGTCCCCTTAGATGTGATTTTCTACATTGCACGTGAACTTTCAGGTTCATTGCTCTTGTTAAAGCAGTCATGATGCAGAAAAATGCTGTTCTTCCATGTCACTGTTTGGTCACTGTCCCATGCGTAGTTTAGCAAATTTCTGCTCTTTTGATGCTTCTTCAATATGACATCCAAGTAGTATGTTCACTCTGTGGGTTAAGTAGARGGCTGTGGTCTCAGCTGCCTGTCTTTGGAAGGGTCAGAGACAAGTCTTTGCTCTTCATGTACTTGTTAACTCTATTTTTGAAAGACAGAGGCCACATTTTCRTTTTTCTCTTTTTTTGGGAACTCACCAGATCTACGCAGTCTTTCAAAACTAATTGCCAGTGGCTCAGAAAGTTCGTTTATGTCCCTCTCACTTAAGGCTGCATTTCATAGCATTTATTAGTGAACTGCAAAATATTAATAAAAACATCAAAGCAGGTTTTTTTTCCTCGCAGAAGTATGAAAAAGGGTGAAAGACTCTGACATCCCCTATATCAGCCACACATATAACACTGAGTATTTGGAATATTTTAGGAACTGTTCTAAGTCACAAAAACTGTTAGTGCAGTCTGGACCTATTACTACAGACAACCTGGAACAGAGATGTTGAGAGGCCTTTCACATTACTTCAGAATGGCTGTTTCCCGTTAACCACATCAGAACCCTCTAGTATTGCTGAAGGTGTTAARAGGTGTTTAGAGATCATTAAAAGATTAGGCATTTAAAGATCATTTAGAAGGCACAGAAAGTCACCTGCATGAACCTGGAGATTTTAATAGGTCCATGACTGTCTGCATGAACACTTCTTTTACAAATTAGCCCTCTACCAATTTCAGTAGTGATGAAATTATGACATTTTTAATTTAAAACATTGAGATGTCATGATAATATCAGCATAATTCCTATCATTTTTCCTGATTACATGAAATCTTGTAGCTCGTGGAAGTGTGGGATGTTGTCCCATTTTGGCACAAGTGGTGGTCTGGCAACATGAGTCAGCACCAGTTTAAACAGAGACTAGATCTGCTTCTGCTTGCTGTGATTGCCCATCTGTTTCTTCTCCATTATTTGCAATTACTTATCTCCGAATTGAGGAAATATAAAGATGGCTATTCTGGTTTTGTGATAATGGTATTTAAAGTCTGATTCCACACCATTCTGAAAATCATAGAATCCTGAGTATAACATTAAACAATGCAAGATTACAAACCAGAATTATTCCAAGAAGAACACTCAATGCATAATGAACTTAGCAAAGTTAATAGTTCCAGATATTAATGTTTTCCTGAAGGTCAGAGTGACACAAGTCTGGTTGAACGGAGGGACACTTTGCATGTCATCATAAGCCTGGTGAGGCATGGACATGTCGATAGTGCCAGGCTGTTGGTGTACTGTAAATTACTTAATTCTGAGGTTCAACAGACCATTGCAGTGTGGGAGTGATGCCGAATTATGTTTCAAAGGGAAAAAAGATGTGGAACATRAAAGGGAGAGTGCAAGCAGCTCTTTAGCAGGTGCCTTCAGAGGTAGGAACTGAGAGACAAGRACAGGGCATACTTAAGGACATTGCAAGCACTGCCCATGGTCCCTTGGAAGTGGTCAGAGTATTTAGTTTGTTCACCTCTTGATTGATGCTTGGGAGAAAATGGTACAAGTCTCCTCTCCTAACTGCTTCTAACTTTTTCTCCAGGAGAGCCTTTTCGATAGTAATCTCACAAAGACACTTTAACACATAAAAAGTAATGGCATTAAAAAAAAAAAGAAAAAGAACAAGTATGTGAAAACATATTAAGGGAGTGACATGCATAAAAAGTACCATGTTAAGTCAATAACATTTCTTACCAATGCAACATCAAAATGTGATGATATTTGAATCAGCTAAAGCATTACTTTGATGCTTCTGAGTATCCCGTAGGTGCTGTGATAGTCCTGGAAATAGGGTAAGATGAAATTTTGCTGAAATTCCAAAGAGAAATTGTACATCTTCAATTGCTCATTGTAACTTAACAAATTTTATGTAAGAAAGGATGACAAAAGTTTTTTACAGCCCTATTGGGTAGCATTATCATTRGGTGGTTCCAAATTACTCTAGTAGCCTGTGTGGGCTTTGTTATTATTAATTATTGATTAGGATTAATTGGGATTATAGAATTCCATGGATATCGTAGCACTCTAGTGAAGAGTTGAATAAATACATAAGGAGATCATTGGTGCAAATCATAGAATCATAGAGTCATTAAGATTGGAAAAGACCTCCAAGATTGAGTCCAGCCTTTGACTGAACACCACCTTGTCRACTAGACCATGGCACTTAGTCCCATGTCCAGTCATTTTTTGAACACCTCCAGGGGCGGTGACTCCACCACYTCCCTGGGCAGTCCATTCCAATGCCTGACAACCCTGTCCATGAAGAAATTCTTCCTGATGTCTAACATGAACCTCTATTGGTACAGGTTGGCTCCATTTGCTTTTGTCCTGCTTTTGTCCTGTTGCTGGTTGCCTGTGAGAAGAGGCTGATTCCCACCTCGCTACAGCTTCCTTGGGTTTGTGCCAGGTACACAGTGTGTGCTTTTGCACGTGTGGAAGCTAAAGCTTGTTAGCTTTTGTACAAACTGATGGATGCAATATGGGCATGGGCCTGCTGGATTTGAGCACAATTAACAATAATGGTGGATGCTATTAAAACCCGACATTTACTAAGCACAGACGCACTTCCAAGTCTGCTGCAGCAGACTGTTGTGGGCCTGGGTGTGCCCTCTCCTGTGGGATGTGTGTCGTCTTCCTGAGCCACACCAGCACTRGTGGGAAAGCAGGGGAGGCTGCAGACAGCAGACTACCAACAGACCAACTCTCTTTCCAAGACAATTGTCAGGATCCTGGGAACAGGGAGATCAAATCTCTCTTCCCTTCAATCCAAAATTCCAGGTAGATGTTCAAGATATGCCTCATTGAATTAAAGAATTTCTCTCTGACATTAATTTTTGAAATTGTGAACTGCATTTATCTAAAATATTGGATACATTTTCTATTGATTTTATCATGGCTTTCGTTTCATATAAGACAATTTTTACTTATTTCTTTCTCTAGAAATTGCTCAGAAGTCAGTTTTATGCTGGCACATCAGAAAATGAGACCAGTTGTACTTCAGAACAGCACTTCAAAGATTTTATTGATTTTGGGTTTTTTTTTCAGAGGAATGTTTCATCAAGGGCTTTCAGTGAAGTTCTTTCTTCAACACTTCTTGTAATATGCAGTGCTCTGAAAAGTCAAAATATTGTCTTCTTAAATGATTAACCTTCAAGGGCAAAAGCATCAATGCCTGGAGACTTTCAAAAATGTAGAATAAGTTGAGACTGATGTATATTAATTAGTAATGCAGGTTTTTCTACTTATAGCCTTTAGAACTATATCTTTGCAGAAGACAAAATATGAAGGCAGTTTTTAGTTAAAGATGTCTTCTCTGGGAGTATGTGTTCACTTTCTCATTTTGTGTGGATGTGTGTGGATGTGTGCATATTTTATTCAATTCTAATCTACAAAATCTGAGTGTTGCGATCAGCATTTCATGGTGGTCTTTTTAAATTTTTTACAAGATTATGCTCATGAGTTGTATGTGTTTATAGGTAGAGAGAAGGGTGAGAGAGAACAAGGAAGATTGAGGGGAAAAAAAAGGTACTATGGGATATGAGATAAGGGTTTTATTGTAAGGTCATTCAGGGTCTGTCTGTGTTACTGAAGAGGAGCCRTGGCAGAGTTGTGCACTTTTCTTGGAGGAGTGCTGATAAACCCTTGTGTCACACCAAAGCAGAGGATGGGTCTACGGTGGACATGGATCAGGGAAGCTCCTTGAAAAACAGCTTTAGTGCTCTTAAAAAAATATCTGTAGGTTTATTGCTCATGTCCATCTGCTTTTCAAGCTAGACTTGATTCACTTATATGGCCTGGAGTTTATCTTTTTAATTCTGTGCTTGGAGAGAGAGCTCACGTGCTGACCACCATGCCCCCAAGGGCAGCACCACTCAGCACACTCTGGGGCTGGCTGGCACACCACCCGTCACGTGGAGGAACATGTTTTRGGAGGAAGGCTCGGCTCAGGTCCGCTCATGGTGCCATTGAGCACGCTTAGGAATGACAACTCTTATGAAGACTTCATTCACTTCCTGCTTTTTTTTGGTCTTTATTTTTTTTTCCGCAAGATTAATGACTGTGCTACACTTCGACAGCTTGGGATGAGTTTTTCCGAGATGAATATCTGCCCTAAGCCATATTATTTTAATTAGTTTCTTAGAAAAAATGATGACCAGAAAATGTCAGGAATTTCTGGGAATAAAGTAGAGGAAGAAAATATTTGTTTTCTGATCTTGATAAATGTGTTGACTTTGAGTAGTTTTAACTTCTCTGTACTTTGATGAAGGCTTGAAATTTGTCAGGGGATGGTTGGTGGTGTGGATGAGGGGCCAGATTTCTCATAAAAAGACACACATATCTGACACAAAAGCTGTGCGTTTGTCATTGCTCAGTGGATATTCCATGGAGCTCCTGTGAGTGCAGCCACCTGGACCATCTCCTGGTCAAGCTGAAGAAGACTGTCCCTGTGGTCACACCAGGGCGTCCACGGGGAACACAGGGCTGCCTGTGCTTTCTGTACATCCCAGCTGACTGAGTAGTGTAGAGTATTGCTGTCTTGTGTAAGGGAAGCACTGTATTTACCGGTGATCACCAGGAGGAGGGRACTGTTCAGGAGGGAGCCCTGCGCTCTGCTCCTCCATCTCCAAGCGGTGGGTGATGTGCAGCCTCATGTCGGGTGTGTTGTCTCAGCACGTGAACTGGAGTGTGAACCCACACATCATTGGCTGCTACAGCATTTGGGGTCTCCGGTTCTCTCCGCACGGATTCCTGACTCCCAAGTCATGGTACTCAGAATACCCAAAACCGACAGCATGAAGTTGGAAATCACACTCCTGCCTTTGAAACCAGCCAGCAGCGATCACTGACAGTGGAGGTCTTCTTTTTGTGTGTGCCCTGTTTAGGTCTGTTTTTGACCTCTCTGCGTGCTTAGTGGCTTTATCTACAGCTGGATGTTTGAGGGCAAGGGAACTCTGATACACACCCTAGGAGAGATTTTAGATGAGCTAGGAACTTTGTCTCATGTGTGCAAATGAGGTTTTTCTTATGTAAAGAGTGATCACATGGGGTGGGGGCTGGCCATCACATTTATCTTAAGAAGAAAAGAGACAAACAGCCAAGATTTGTGATGCCACAGCAGCACCAAATGGTGACAGGGGAAAAAAAATAAAATCAAGCCCTACTCTTTTTAACCTCTTTGTTCCTCTTAATCTGTGCTAGTTTAGGGAAAGTTTGGACAAGAAACAGAGAGGAAGAAATGCCTGCAGTATCCAAGCTTGTGCTACTCAGAACAAACAATCAAACCTTCTGGTTTTTGAAAAGGAGGCAGAAACAATACATTTCTACAAAATCAGGTAAAGTTGTCAGTGTTGTCAAGTATTGTAGTGCATGCCAGATTGTGTCAAGTCTGGTAGAAGTGTGAGTGCTGTGTCTCTGGTTTTGAGTTAGCAGAGCAGAAGAAAAAAAACTTGAAATATGTGGTCTTGTCCAGAAGAAAAAGAATATGAATCTTTTTTAAATTTCTGCCATCCCCAGTTAGGCATGATCAAAGTACTCCTGAGGTGGTTTAGCTCTCTGCCTCTCACTAAAACTTAATACAAACCATTCACTTCAAGTTGTGTGTGAGAAGCCCCCATTACTCCAGTTAGAGCAGTGTGTTGGCAGCAGGGCAGGCAGACCAGGAAGCCGATTAATCTGTCCTGAAATCCGACTCGCTATTGTTATAGAAGTGGTGTTAAATTCTAGTAGCTGTTTAAAACTTGTGGCAGTGGTCCCTGAAGTCCTCAGCCCTCTTACTAATACCAGATGCTGTGATGGTCTTGGTCAAGGTACCCAACTGTCACGAGGGGGACTGAAGCAAAGGTTGTTGGACCTTGCCCAGGTGTGAGCAGGTTCTTAGTCGAGGGGAGTAGGTGCTCCCCAGAATCCCCAGAGAGGAGTTGGAGAAGTCAACAGCTCCATGCCCTTGCCTTCAGCCTCCTACTTCAAGGTGAGCATGGCCATACCAAACAATGAGCATCCTAAAGTGAGAAAATTCACATGTTCCTGCCAGCAGATAAACAATTTATTCTGAATCCACTGAATGTAAATGGAGCCTTATTTTCAGGCAGCAAAGACATGACCCCTTAAGCATGTTCACATTCCAGTCCTGATTCTGCTTAGGTCTCATTCCCCAAAGAAAAACCAGTTTTATCCTCTGCCATCAATACTGTTGGGCATCTGTTTTGTCCTGAGTGCTGCATGAATGAAAAAGGAGGTTACTCTGACTGGATGGAGTCCAACACAAGGAATGTGAGGTTAAATTTACAAACTGTTAAGAGCAGTCCTGCAGAGAAGGACTTGGGGGTACCGGTGAGTGAAAAATTAAACACGACCTGGCAGTGTGTSCTCGCAGACCAGAAAGCCAGTGGTATCCTGGGCTGCATCAAAAGCAGCATGGCCAGTAGGTCAAGGGATGGGATTCTGCCTCTCTACTCTACTCTGGTAAGACCCCATCTGGAGTGCTGCATCTGGCTCTGGGGCCCTGAGCCCATAAAAAAAGTGTGGATCTGTTACAGAAAGTCTAGAGAAGGGCCCTGAAAACGACCAGAGGGGTGGAATAGATCTCCTATGAAGACAGGCTGAAAGAGTTGGGATTGTTCAGCCTGGAGAACAGAAGGCTCAGGGAAGACATTACTGCAGTCAKTCAACACATAAAGGGGGATTATAAGAAAGATGGAAAGCAACTTTTTACCAAGGCCTGTAGTGACAGTTCAAGGAACAATTGGTTTAAACTAAAAAGAGGGTGGGTTTGTATTGTATGTAAGAAAGAAATTCCYACAATGAGGATGGTAAGATGCTGGAACAGGTTGCTGGGAGAATTTGTGGATATGCCATCACTGGTAGTGTTCAAGGCCAGGTTGCACGGAGCGTTGAGCAACCTGATCTAATGACAGCTGCCAGTGGAAGGGGGATTGGACTAGATGATCTTTGAAAATCACCTCCAATGCAAACCATTCCAAAACAAGTTAGGATAGTAACCAACATCTGGCCTGACCCGGTCATTGTAAAGTTTCCATGCGTATTATATGCAGGAGAGYGTAAGGGAGCATGAGTTCCTCGGTGGTTCATGGGAACATGCATCTTTTAAAGTTACACAGCAAACTAACTATGGCGGTCAAGGACTGCAGATCATAGGACATAGTTTATCATTAACAGTTTGTTASCACATAAGAAGTTATGAGTGAGCCATAATAAATTATGCAGTCKTTGGAAGTCAGGACAAGTACCATGGATTTGATACAGTGAAGTGGGTCGATAAGTGAAATATAGATGAGGTGATGTGGTCAAAGGCAGAGGCCTGCAGAAATGATGTCTGCAGGAATTACCAGGATAGATACAAATGGTGCACAAGTCCACATGACAAAGGTAGAGATGACACCTTAGACAGCATTTCAGCTATACAGCTTGCTGTGAGACAACAGATACAGCTCATGTATAGCTTATGTATGGTATAACAAATACAGGACCTGGAGTGAGAAAGTGCTGCCAGCACTATAGGCCAGAAATACAGTGACAGAACCCCAGTAAATGAGATGGAAGAGACTACCGGTTTTCTTTTCTCTGTATCAGTACATCTTTTGTCACAGAAATCTACTTTACTGGATACAGCGAAGCTCAGCATTTTGTCAGCTATTAGTTGAAATTAATGATCCCAGGTTTGGAGTGTTCAGCAAGGCTTTGATGTCTCACTGCCTGGCAGTGATGGTTTCTTAATGGCTGCTGTTGTATTAAGTGAAAAAGTATGCATAGAAGTATGTGAGCATTGTAATGTCAGGTTTGGTGATTTACTCCATTCTCTCCTTGTTTAGTATTGCGGAATATTGATGTTTTCAGTGCTCRGAAATGTGACACTTGTGAAAAATTTGTGACTGTCTCATCAGGAGGGAACTTGTCACTCTGGCAGCTTGGTGCACTGTTGACTCTGCAACTTACTCTTGAATGAGGGAAAGCAGACAAACAACGAATTTCAGACTCTGGCCCCTGAAAATCATGAACATGGCCTTTTAAAATAAGTGTTCATCATATGTTTGGTTTTAAGGCACTTCTGAAGGACTTACATGAGCAATAAAACTTGAAGTCATTTTTATTAGAGTTTTACCTTTGGAACAAAGCAAGCCTTCCATAAAGGTTGTATTTGTTCCTGAAATCAGAAAACTGAATCCCCTTTTTTGGGCTGCTTCATACCTTGCAAAAACTATTTCTTGCATTGTAGCTCTAAATAACTTTTTTAAAGTTGCTCTTTTTTTTTTGCTGACTATAGCATATCAGAGCTCCCTGACCTGAAGTCCAACATACTGTTCAGTTACATTACAGAGTCTTGCTTGCTTTGAATGCATGCGGACATTGGTGTGCAGGACCACACACTTCCACCAAGACAGCTTTGTCAGATTGGCATCCTGACCTGGCTCTGGACCTCAGGACCCAGAGCAAACCCAACGAGTCGTGGGTGACAGAGTGCCACCATCCCATGGTCCATTGCAGGGCTGGCCAAACTACACACAGCTGATCCACCAGGCACAGGCTACAAGTACAGTATTGCTTAATTTTTGACAATCAAATGCACACAACCTTGTCTCTGCTAAGACAGATAATCCTGAGAGGGCAGGGAGTGAATTTTGCATATATTATTCACGCTTGTTAGAAAACAAAGAGAATACAGTGACACTTGTCTTCTTCCAGGCATTTAGGTCAATATGTGGCTTCAGAGACATGAGAGGTTGCACCAATTGCTGTTGAGAGAATTCACATCCCTTTGGCAAAGGACAGGAACCCCCTTAATTCCAGTCTCTGCCTGAGCATAGATGAAGCTTGATGAATAGTTGGCTCTCAAGGTCAAAAGTGCTGCTTATTGAATATGAACTTACAAAAAACTGCTATTTAAAATAAAAATATTTTCCGTGCTATATACTTGACTAAGTGTGATCTGAATGTCTTCAGAATACTGAGGAGCAGCTGCTAGGTCCCATAGCAGTTTTGTCTGACTCACGTTAGAAAGCCAAAGTGCTGCTGCAAATGAAAAATCCTGCAAGGTTCCTGGAATATTTTTATAGGGTCATAGAAAACTATCTCCCCTATAATTGAACTGTATGTATCTGTCTTGTCAATTGGCATTTTTTGTTTTATTTGTGTAAAATGGAGGGTTTGGAGAAAAAAAATAAAACTCACAAAAAAGACCTCATACAAAACCTTCCTCCCCTCATAGTAATGGATATCTTTATTGCTCATCTGCTGCTACTACTGCTGTTTTAAGACACTGTCTATAGATTGCACAAAATTTTGCAATGTTGCCACCAAAACTGTCAGTTATATTTTTTGTTCTAACCCTCTTTTCTTTACCTAGTATTATAAGTGCCTTCTTTTGTTAAGTTGACCCTTCCATTTTTCTAAATGTGGGTCCCATGTGGAGGATACATCAAAAAGTACCTATGACAGAAAGATCACACAACATTGTGTTAGCAACTTGTCCTTCCATACACATCAACCTTTTCCGTCAAGTGAACGAGCATGGACAAACATGCTCCTTCCAATGCTTAGGATTCAAAGTGGAATAAATTGATACAATTGCTGATCTATTTTTCTGCTTTTTTGATATGTGTGTACTTTCAAAGCTGCGTGTGGGAGAAGTGGTTAGGATCCATAATGAATGGTGACAAGTAATGATCCTTATACCTGTCAAACACATAAATATGCTGTCACACTGGATGAAACTGAAGTAAAGATGTTGACTGCTTTGCTAGATAATAATTTCTGGGAAAGGACAGGGTTAGAAATTAAAGCAGCTTAGAACTACTTTCTCTCATTCCTTTTTCACCCATTATTTTGCTGATTTGAAAGATACTTGAAAGACCATATACAGTCTCTGAGATGTGGTTATATGCTTCTCAGAGTCCAGCATTGACACAGCATTTGGAGAATTAAATTCATACCTGAATCTAGGGGAGAAAGAATGCCATTACTTTTTTGATGTAATTTTAATTAGTTGTGCTCATTATCCCTGGAGGCATCTAGAAGAAATCAGATTGATGAACAGATATTCCATACTACTGCTTGAATCAAGCTCGGAGACACCTCTGTGTTGGGTTATTAATATTTCCCTGTAAGTAGCCAAGTGCCATATCTCTTTCCCATATGCAGGTATCGATTACCACAAATACATGTGTCTGCAGGGCTGTTCCTCTCACACATTCTCACTCTGCTTTCCTCTGGCTCCAATTATATCTGCACCATAACTTTTTTCTTCTTCTTAAAAATGTTGTCATAGAGGCATTACCACCATGTCTAATTGGCTCAGCCTTGGCCAGCGGTGGGTCCATCTTGGAGCCACCTGGCATTGGCTCTGCCTGACATGGAGGCAGCTTCTGGCAGCTTCTCACAGAAAGCCACCCCTGTAGCCCCCTCCTGCCAAAACCTGGCCACACAAACCCAATGCCACATCTTGTCAATTAACTCCTGATCTCTGATCTTCACATTTAAGGTTAAGAAAAGGCAATTTTGGCATGACCTGGTTCCCACAGCTCTCTCTAATCCCTCTTATTAAGACACTCAGTCTGGAACTTTAGAGTGGGGCTGTCTTTGGAAAATGCTCACCATGAGCTCTTGAAGTTCAAGTGCTGGATGTTCATGTTAGGTTATTCTGCCCATTCTGCCAGTTTTTTACTGCATGACCTTGAAGAGGTCAGTGAGATGCTGCAGCCATAGCATCTTTGGGACCTCTTTGCTGGCGTAGTCTTTGGAATGCTGCCAAATGCTGTGAGGTAAAATTTGTAAGGAGAAAGGTAGAGATAACAGAATATCTCAGTATAATTCAGCTCAGAAGTCGAGCAACCAAGAGAGAGACAGCAGGAAACCAATCTTCATTTGTTCTGCTGTTTGCAGAACCCTTGTTTCTAACCTAACACATTTTGACTTTGGGCTATAGCCTGCATCCTGCCGAAGTTGAARTGGGTGCTCATGATGCTCCGTTTTGGTTTTATCCTCTGTGAATGCTTTGTCTGACAATAATGTATTTGTTTATTCTTGGATATGTATCAATACTTATCCCTTGTATCCCTTGTCCCCATTTTTCTATTTCCTTTTTTTTTTTTTTTCTTTGCTGACATTGTGATTATGACCTATAGATCATGGATTTATATAATGATTTGGGTTTGGTGTGATTAGGTTATTGGTTTATTTATTTATTAATTAGGTAGCTAACCACTGTCTGTTGTCTCAAAACTGCTCTGAAAACACCTCCTCAGTGAGGTTTGAGAACAGGGGATCCCAAATGTTACTTCTTTTCCCCATGCTATTTTACTCTGTCTTCAGCTGTGGACTTTCTGAATGAGGGCAGTCCTGTGTTCCCCGAGACCTGTCTAGGTATTACTGTAGTGTTTATGACCACCTTTAAGAACAACTAAGAGACGTGAACAGTAAGTCTCATTTTCTCTTCGTCCTTTATCAAGTTTCCTTTTCACAGTAGTATTTACCAGTTCTTGCATCAGTGATGCATATAAAACACAGAGAAACAATACTGCAGTGAGTTTTGGTTGCTACGAGGTTGTTCTGTGCAGAAATTCTTTCTCTTCAGGAAATACTTCATCTTAGTGCTCCATAAATCTTTATGGTTGTCACCAAAAATATTTTTAATCCCAATTGTTAACTTTTATTTCTTGAAATTTGGTATTATGCAAAGACTTCACTGAAGCCAACGGTGCAAGAGAGAGTGCATCAGGTTCAAATCCTGTGTCTCTAGTCAGTTCTGAGTCTCTTTCTCTAACATAATTGCAGTATCCAGACATGGAAAGTGTCATCAAAAATGTTGCAGAAGAGCCTAATTGTTATAAGAAAAATGCTCTGAATAATCTGAATCCAGTCACAAAATGCAAATACATGTAAGACAATGGTACGCATAAAATTTTCACATTTTGATGAAAATGAAGTTAAGAAGACCAAAATAGCATTGCCCATGGTTTGTCTCTAGCAGAAATGAATGAGTATTGCATAAAAAAATTGTATTCTGAAGAGGAGCAAGTCCTTGTGGTTACATAGTGCATAATGTTTACGCAAGATCAGTAATTTTTGATATTATGATTTCTGTCCACTGCTTCTCTTTAATTTCTTTGCTTGTATTCTATGTAATTTTTTTTAAAGAAAACTTTGGAAGTTTTTTAAAGAAATTCAGGGGCTAATATATGTTTTTAACAACCACTTTCTAGTGGTAAACCATTCACAAAAATGAATGGTGAAATAAAAGTTATCGATATAATGCTGGAGTGTTTGTTCCTTTATTGGTTTATGAAAAGGTCTATTGAAAAAACAACTTTCTAAACAATAATTGAATCTTTATATTCAAGATCAGATGTCACTTTAAAACGGAAACTCCTTTTTCTTCCTTTCTTTCTCTAACTACTTTTGCACCGTTTTTACCATAAATACAGCCCCATTTTTCAGCCTTTTTCCTTCAAAAGAATCAAAGGCATGATTCGATTGCATCCATAATGTTGCCACTGCTGGAATGCAATTTCTTTTTCTTCAGTATTTTAAGCATGTGCTGCCACCTCTGAGTGGACACAGATTATTGAACAATAGTAAGATAATGCCAAGAAATCTTCAATCTCTCATTGTGTTGAAAATACTAGCTTTATTCTGCCTTTAAAGATTAATAATTTTGCTGGGATATATTCAGCTCCTTTGATGTTTAAATATTAGAAGCTATAGCTCTTTCAGATAACATTAAACAGAAGTGATATTTCTGTTCAAATCTTGATGGTTGGCAAAATTCTCTACTAATATTGCACCAGCTGAAGGGATCTTGTGCACCTTCGTCTGATTCTCGTACTAAAACATTTGGGTCCAGAGAATATGAGATGTATATTGTTCAGATTTTAAATGTGCTTTGGTGAAGGTTTTAGTTTTGTATTTGATTTTTTTCCTTGTTTTTTTTGATCTGTCAAATTCCCAAGGGAGGTTTTGCATTGATTTCGGTAGCATTTGAACAGGGCACATAGGAGTCTGAAAAGCACGGTTACTTTGCCAAGGAGTTGTTTTCCTTGATCTGTTTGACCAAGCATTGATTTTGCTCCCCCATGTGCTCTGAATGCACTTCAGAATTAAAGTCTGCTTTTATTAGCAGCTTTTAAGGCAGGGAGCAGTATGATGTCTTCCTAAGCATCTTTAGAGAACAGCATCACAGCTGTTAGAAGAGCTGTGTGTTAATTACTGCTAAAAATGCTTGTAATAAAGTAGGTATGACTCTACTCACGGGTTTTTTTAAAAATGAAGTCCAGCCCTGACATCTCATTGGCATGCAGTAAGGAAGCCTGTTGTTTAAGTCAGGAGTRGTTTAGCCCCTTTCCATTTTCCTCAAGGTGTTCACTTGCAGGAGGCAAGCTCTGGTCCCAGTAGTCTGGAGAGTGTATATCATCTGCCSTTCCTGCATTCCCCAGTCTGGCATAAGAAGGAGTGAGACCTCAAAAAATCCACTTCGAAACCTCACCAATGGGAATAGAACACAAAAAAAAGAGGATCGATGAAAATCCTTTCTGCCCAAAAGCATTTTGATTTTTTTTTAAGCCAATTCAGTTAGTCTGATTAAAAATTTTACTTTTTCTTGCAAACTTTCTTCACTGCTCTCAGACCACATAGCGTTTTTCTACTGGCAAACACTAAACATGCAATTAGTAATGGATGTGAATATGCAGTGACTTGCTTTTTATGTATTCTTCTGTCACTTATCATTGTTGCAGTTATCTGGGTTTTGTACTCCTTCTCTGCTTCTTTTCCTGTCCTGCCGGTTGTCATCATGGCAGCTTTTGCAGAAGGGTTTTGCATCACCATATGGCGCCTAGCTCGGGAAACACCTTCAGTCCTGAGGACTACAAGTTGCTGCCATGATGCGTTTTTAGAGCAACAGCCGTGTTGTGAAGAGACATCTCGTCACTGAAGGTGTCCCCAGGCAGTTGTGGCCTGCTCCTCTGCCAACCCAGGAGGAAGACTTCCAAGAAGCTGCGGGCACATCTGTCCTACATCATACACTGCACAGCAGAAACTGGCACCAGGTTTTTTTCTGAGCATTGTGTATCTGTGGTTAAGTTAGGTGTGAAAACCTTCTGTAGACCTTATTACATTCAAAGGGGGGAGCGAATTGAGAAATGCATTGCCTGTCATTGTGACCAATGATACACAGTCTGCTGGTTTTCTTTGTGTGATTGTGGAAGGAGGGGAGGGAGGGGAAGGATGGCTCACACAGCAGATGATGTGATTGATCAACATGTTAACTAGTGTAGCAAAATCCCATCTGTTTGTATGGTTTACATCTTTCCCAGCTATGAAGAAGGGATGAGAAGGAAAGAAGAGCAGAAACAAAGTTCATCATGAATGAAAAATTGGAGCCCAGTCTTGTTACTGATGAAACTAACAGAGTTTCAAGAAGAAAAAGATCATGTCCTGAGAAAGAGTCGACCTGAACATCCACTAATACTATCCTCCCCTAATTCTGCTTGGCAAGAAAACTGTTTTTTTTTCTCTCCAGGTTTCTATTTTTTGTTTAAAATGTGCTTAAGCCATTGCATGTCTTCGGCAATAATCAAGCAGAATCTGGAATAAAGGATATTATAACAAGGAAGCCTTTCATAATAACTAATTGCAACTAAACTGTCGTTAGTTTTTAGGTTTCTGTATGCTTGGTTTCTCTTATTGATGCTGGCAATGGAAGTGAGGGGGATAGTAAAACATCTTGAGACCCAGACCTATTCTGATAATTGCATTATTTCCTGTTCAAATATGGCGACACTTAAAAATTATTTGTGCCGTGAGCAGATTCTGTGGAGTAACAGCACCCTGTCTGCTTTGCTTCTTTCCATGGTTTCTACGAAAGAAGTCGCTGAAGTAGCTTTAATTCTGAATGAAGCAATGTTTATGGTTTCTTTAAKCACTATTTACTTTCAGTAAGAGAGCTTTTTCAAGTAATGGGAGTAAAATATATTCTTCTATCAATCTGTCTAAACATTAAGAATGCTATGTAGAAAACTATTATAATTTAATCATAGATGTACTCATTTAGGGGAAAAAAAATCACCAGAAGCATGCATGCAGAAATGTCTTAGCTGTGTATGCAGATTCTTGGAAAAAAGGGCTGTGAATGTATAATTCTGCATGCACAGAAATTCAAACTATCAACATTTTGACTTCTGTCACAGTATGCAGTGCTCCATGGCATGCCTGACGAAAGGCTTTTGTAATCTGCCGGAAGATAACTCGTATCTCTTACAAACGCAGAATCAGGGGTAATTTGTGCCAGTGAGTCTGTGTTTGGGACCTCCTGGAGGTGGGCTGGGGCGGAAGCTGGAGAGTAAAGACCTGCAGAAGGTGCGGTGCTCACAGGTACCTAAGAAGTGAGGTGGAAGTATTACAGTGAAGTTAAGGAGTACAGTTCTGCCAGAATTGCAAATGTGATGCCCAGTTGGTATTTTTGGATCCAGCCACAATTTGGGGTACAAATAATATGAGTAATGACAAAAGTATTGATTCTCCTTATAAAGCAATCCAGTGTCCAGTCTCTCTGAATTGCGAATTTTGTCTGAATCCCAAGGTAATTTCAATTCCTTTGGTGATATCTATTCAATACATGGCCTCCTAGGACTACAGTCTTTTTCCCATTTTATTTGTCAACACCTGCCATAGCAGAGCCCTGGTCTCAGTCTGCAGGAAGTAACTGTATATTTACTATATTTCTGCTACTAAGATGATGCTAATAATTTATAGCTCTAATATCTTTTCCAGCAGCCAAGAAAACTCCCTTCTCTTATCTGCCACTGTTGAATTTGGAGAATAATACTTTCTTTCATGTCCTTCCACTAACCTTAGATATTTATGGTAACATCAAGTGCTTTGACAGTCTTTGTGTCCTGCTCCTTTAGTTTCTGAGAGAAAATACACTCTTCTGGCTTCCTCATAATCAGCCATGTGTTATGTTCCGATAGGAAGTTGTTCTCTTCAAACTTTTTTCTCTCTAATAGTTGGTGCAGTTTGTGAGTTCTTGCCTTTTTGGGGGAGAAATAAAATAATCCCTGCATCCATTCTATGCATTCTCAATTAAGAACATAAATTCCTGATTTTTTTAATTTCTCTTTTCATTGTTTATCTTTTTTCAAGCCTGTGTCTTGACTTCTTTTCCTTTAATATTTCTTTTAACAAAGTGCTGCCGTCAATGGATTTTTTTGGAACCAGTTCCTCCAAATTATTTTTTTTGAGCTGTCTTCTTCTGCCCTTGGATTTCTTCACTAATTTTTATAGTACAAAAAGACTGATAATTCTGCGTTTTGATAGAACAGCAACATGTATTTGGAGAATGTGAAGAACTCTATCTAATCTAGTAGGACATATCTAATTGATTCCTTTTCCTTATTCCACAGGCTTTTAATGACTAGTAGGTGTTTCTTTCAAGACTTGCTTCTTAAAAGCAGACTTTTTATAGCCATGTTGAAATCTCACATGATTCAAGAAGGGGAGAAAAAAACCCCAACAAAGTCAAATACCATATAGAGGAATCTGCTATTGACAAGATTTAAGGTGAATTTTAAAATAAGACCCTGAAACTATCTATGTTTTTATGTCAGTAAGAGACATTACATTAGTTCTTAAAAATTCACATATAGTATAGCATCTGACTGATTTTATAAATGGTAAACTATGTATTTTAATGTCAAATTCTTACTTCAAATCTGTGTTCTAGCTCTGTGCAGTAGTGGTATTTTGTTCAAAAAGAACAAAATATGCCAGGAACAACRTTGCCTGGGTGAAAGCATTGATAATCGCGTTCTGGTAATGGACTAAGAGTTTTCCTTTACTTTCTGGCAATGGCAGGGAGCTCTGCGGTCTTCTTCAGGCTGGCTGAAGAGCTGCTGATGCACTCACTCGCTCCTTAGCCCCTGCTACAGAACTGCAAATCAGACCAGCTCATCTGGGTCATCTAAACAACATTGGCTTGCACTGGCTGATGAGCTGACATTTGCTTGCATGCAGTCCCCAGTGCACGTGAGTGAGACTTTCAAGGGTGCCTACCTTACCCCAGCAAATTCCAACAGCACTAAAAGTGTAAAAAGTAGTGAATGAAATTCACAAATTTTTCTGAATTCATCTATTATTTTTATGTACAGAAGATAATTTGGAAATGACAAAAAAATTAACAATATATTAACATTTGTTTAGAAATAAATGATTTTTTTTTCCATTAGATCGAACAATTCAGTCCATGTTGATATAATCAGGAATCTTCCTCTCCCCAACTCAACCTGTGAATAAAAAAACATGCATAATTTCTTCAACTGTGTTTAAAAGGTCAGAGAGGCACTCCTTGGACTTTACCTATGAGCTGATTTAGTTCAGTTTCTCAGGAGTTCAGTGTATCACTGTGCTGGGCACTTGCTGGTCCTGCTCCTCCTCAGATTCTTAAAGTTTTCGTCTTTTCACATGCTGCTCTGGTCAGATCCTCAGCCGGTGTAAATAGCTGTGATCACTGTAGGGATGCTGCTGATTTACACAAGCAGGTGGTCTGGTTCCAGGTTGTCTTACTGCTCTATGAAAATAGATTTGGTGAGCAAGCTGCTTCTGTAAATGTCTGAGCTGAGTTTATTAACATCTTATTATGCCTCAGACAAGCAGGTTTTTTTAAGGGTGTTTTCATTTTATTTCTTAGGAGAATGTTATGTTTGTTCTTCCTTTATTACTTAAAGGCTGCATTGAAGAAACAAATTGTCCATTGAGATGGGCTTAGTGGAGCAGTTGTTTCATTCTTGACAGAATGGTTCTCTGCATCCATTAAAAAGAAGGAACAAAAAAGAAAGGCATTTTATTTAAAGCTTTATGTATGAAATAACCAAGTAAATGTGTATGTGGCTAGGCTTGAACTGGCAGGTGGGTGATTACTGGTCCCTTAATTAAAGTGAATGAATCAGGAAGACTCTCAGCCTTTACCTTGCAGCTGAGATTCTGATTCAGTGTTTTCTGTTGCTTTTTGGGGAATGCCACCACCTTCTGCCAGTGCATGCCAGGACTGACCCTGCTGCTCCTGGGCAGGGAGGGAAGGAGAGGGAGAGGGGGAGGGAGGGCTGCTTTCTCCCTGGCAAATATTTGCTGCACAAATCTCGGTAGTGTTTGCTTATGTCAGTGTGGACTTAAAAAGTTTGTACAGACCTGTAATTGGGAGAGAGCAAATGGATGTGGGCAGCCTGTGCCCTTGCATACTCCATCCTGTCCATAGCCTGCGATGCTCTTGGAGAGTGCAGCGAGAGCAGTGGCTCTGAAATGCTGCCCCACAGTTTGGACAATGAAAGGGCAAGGACTGGGTTGGCAAATCTGCTGTGTGGGAAGGAGGTGATGTGAAATGTCTCGGTGTGATTCTACCAGTGCTCCTGCAGCCTCTTGGAGCTAGTGTCTGCTCCCCTCCCCTACCGCTGTAGCCAAGTCCAGCATCTCACTGGTCCTTGCAGCTGCCCAGTTGCAGCTGTGAGCAGAGAGGKCAAATGGCTGATCCTGGAGCACATCAGTGTTCACAACAGCTCATAAGGTTTACAATGTGGGAACTTCATTTTACTAACAAATCAGAAGCTAAGGTCTGAGAAAGATGGAGCTGCCAGACAGGAAGCACCCTGAAAATGCAAAAAATTAACCACTTTAACTAAAGTAAATCAATACAGGGGCCAGGAAATGATAGRACAGTAGTGCTACTTACAGTACTTACACTGCTCAAAACTGATTTTAATAACACAACAGTGCAGCTATCATTTACCAAAGTTGTCAGTTATTTAATTATACCAGATGATATTGAAGGTCATAGTTGTGGTATTTTCTTATTTACAGTCTAAGCTATAAAAAGACCCAGAACATTTCACCCTAGGGAATCCAAAAATGGTTGTTGCCATTGCTTTTTACAGAGTAATCTAGAATGTCTGCTGAAAAGTAGGACTTCTGAAGTCTCTAAATCAAGAAGGGTTTAAGGTTTCATTCTTTGGTGGAATTTTCTTCCATGGCTTCTATAGAAAAGATTGAGATAAACTAAGCAGGAATAAACAAAGCAGGTTGGATGTGCAAACAACAACAATAAAAGTCTCTGGAATTCTTGCCAATTAATAGAAATCATAAAAATACAATTTTAACACCAAATTTGTCATTAATCCAGTTTTCATACGTGTTCTGTGAAGCTGGATTTTTTTCTTTTCTTTCTTGTGTCAAACACATGAACTATTACATTTTTCTGACATTGTACATTCCATTGTTGTTATAAGTAGAGATGTAGCGATGCTAAATTTTTTGTCTTCCTGGACTGTAATCCTAGGTGCCACAAAAATATGCAAAGCTAACTGAATAAAAGTCACTTGTTTCAGTAGTCCAAAGAGTGCCGAGGTAGCCTTCTGCATTTCAAACATTAGTGTGGAAAATAATTTTCCCAGGAAATGGTGCAGTATGTCCCCGTCTCCGTTCAATAGCTCTGATACAGGGTGTTCACAAAGTGATGTGAAATGATGTGAGAGTACTGTGTTTAGTAGACTTTCTCACCCTTTTTATCTCCATCACATAAGCCTCTTATCAGGCTCCTCTTTGGCCAAACAGCAGCTTGGAGCTGTGTTAAACAGTCAACACAGAGCTGTGCCCTTGGAGCAGACTGGACGTCAGCACGTGGTGTTCACCTAGATGTGCAACATCAGTACCAGCACAGAACTGGGCGAGACAGGAGTAAAATAGTCCCCTTTGACCTCTCCATCCAAAGGATGGAGGGTGGACCTTCTCACCCGCAGGCTGCAAGCCTTGGTGGCCTGGCGTTGATCTCCATGTGCTGGGTTCCGCATGCTCCCAGGGACCTACTTGGGTCATGCCTGAGCCAAGCATCCAAGTCCCACCTGGTGTCCAGCCACATGCATACCACCACTGTGTGCATCTCTCATTTTTTGCTATGCAGTCTAGGTTAGGAAGAGTAAAGCACAGCCTGAGATTGCTCCCTTAAATCCTCCACCATGCCAGCTACAGGCATTTCTCCACAGTATTGGGCTTTCAGCAAGGTGGGGCAAAAGGGGTTTAGGTGGCTCACCATGTTTCTCTGGAAGCTTTAATGTGAGGGGGTGCTGACGGTGTCTGCTGGTTAACCTTAAGTCATATCGTGTGTCTTCTGAAAGCTGGAGGAGTGAAAAGTGCCCCTTTGTGTTTCTGCTGGCGAGATCTGTAGCCAAAGTTGACTGAATTTTTCATCATAACCGCTCAATTATTTTTTTTGTCAAACATTTCACTGAATCCACAGTCAAAGGACAACTTTGAAGTCTGGCTTTGTCTCCAGCGCAATTGCACAGGGAGTCCAGCTCTCCATTTGAAAGTGAGAGTTCATTGAAGGTCCATGAAATTGAAGGATTATTTAATTACATCCAGATTTGCCAACAGTATACTCAGCCCTGTTCAGAACATAAAGATACGTAATGTCTGCTCCCCGTGGAGTCTTAGCAACGTCCTGAATATCATTGCCTCCACACAGGTTTCAGTGTGTTTTCATCTGCTCGCGTAGGATCTGTTGTGGCTCTAACTTAAAAAACCTGAGAGTAGTTAGGCTCTTCCTTTTTTTTCATTGAACACACCCGTATAGCCTAGAAGGAATGTTTCCAATCACTTCCTCTTGGTAACCAGGCAAACAGCTGTTTTTCCAGAAAGGACTTGGGAAGCTGAGGTGTGTAAATGAAACCTTGGAAGCCAACTCCATTTCCAGTTTTGATTTTGGCTTATGGTGATCAGGATGTGTCTGTATTGGTGTGAGATATGGCTGCTGCCTGTGGCACAGCAGCTCCTGAGCTTGTGGGCTGTGCTGATACACACCAGTATCATCTTCCCAGCCACTGGTCCCCATATATGGGCAGTGAATGAGCTCTCCTGCTCTTTAACCATGTGTTTTGTTCCTAGGTGAAGGACTGAGGAAATGTCTAGATGATCCTTTGGTGCAAGATCATAACAATGAAAGAAGGCTACAGCCAAGAATTTTATGTGCCTGGAAACTTTGTTGAATTTCAATATCTGTCCACGTGACAGCTCTGCAGCATTCTGATGCCAAACCTCCAGAGAAAATCCTAAGCACTTACAGGAAAGATCCCCCACTCTTAAAGTTCTCAGTACTTTCAGTATGTATGACTTAAATTACTTTCCAGACTGGGAATTTTGTTTCTCAACACAGRTTTTATCTAAATTATGTAAAGCCGACTCATGTTCTTCCTTCGTTCTGGGAAAAGACCTCAATGTCTTCTGCTGTCTTGGCAGCAGTGCTGCAGTTTTCAGCAGAAGAAAACTGAGGCATGAGGGCAAAAAGGGGGCCATGGTGTGCTCTGCTCTGGTCAAAACTGTCAGAGACTCATGACAAAGTGCCTTGGAATAGGAAGTAGAAAAGCTGCTGAGTCTTTACTTTTTTAGCTAAATCTCAAGTCCTGGTTCCTGCGCCAAGAATTTCTTCTGCATTTTACCTCCATTCATTTCCTGGAAAATAGACAAGCCATCTTTGAAGCAGCATCCAGAACCCATCTGTCCCTTGAGAGGAGACAGAAGTGGTCTGAACTCTCTCAAGCAAATAGAAGAATCACGAAACAGGCTCCTGTTTCCTTGGAAGAGATTTAGCTGTGTCTTGATTTTGACTGGAATAGAGTTCATTTTTTAGCTCTGAGGCTACTGCAAAAAAAGGAACAGATGGCGAACAATCATATTTTAATACAGTGAGATCTACCTGTTTTTTAAAGATTTAGGTAACTCTAAGGTATTAGGTATTTAGCGCACCTKCCTTAAAGGGACTGAAATATCCCCACAAGCTTTTATCTTTGTGCAGTCGGTTGATATACGGACCCTAAGAGACAAAAACCATGCCCGTGGCAAACTCAGTCCAAGGAAACGATGTCTGTTAGAATACTATTGCCAGACTTTCCATTATAAGAAGTGACCTTTCACTCCCTTTCAGAGATTTCAGATCTTCAGTGCTGACATAGAGAGTAAGGAAACTCACATCACAAGAGAAAATTGCCTTGATTTGTCTTTTGAAACAGATTCTCCTTTTACTGCCTAATGTTCCAACATGTGACCTCCACTCCATAATTGCCTGTCTATCAGCTACAGTATGTTCAACATGAGAAGCCTTTCTCCTTTCCCTGGATTTTCTTTTTCCTTCTATCAACATTTTTCTTTCTTTGAGGAAATTCCACGTCTTGTTCAGATTTAGGGGTGCTTGAGTGAAACAATTTCTAAAACAATACCTTAAAACAAATTCTCTTTCAAGACTTGAGCTATGCCAGAYTTATGAGGCAAAAAGTCCTTGTTTGGTCATAAAAAATTTTGAAACAATGAACGGGAAATGGAGGAGTATATTTTCCTTGCACCAGGAGAATTTGAAGAAAGCTTCCCACAAAGGTCTACTTTCTTGAAGCCACTGCCTAAACAGGAAAATTCAGTGTCTAAGTCCAAAATGTGCTATTTCTTTGCAAGATGTGAGCCGATGTCCAGTGTTGATACCTGTGCTTAATAGCAATTGTGTCTCTAATTGTTGTCATATTGTCCAAGGCACTACACAAGTTTTATATACCAGCCTTCTTACAAAGATGTGGGCACTCACTGCAAAAATCTGCTTCAGTTATCATGTTTCCCTTAAGCTCTTTGCAACACCAGGAGAGTAATTTCCCACTGTATTCTTTTCTCACAGTTTCTCCAGGTTTTATGTTTTTTTGTGCTCATGATCATGGGGATATATGCATCAGTCTTACTGCACATCGTTAGAGCTACACATTCTTGATATATACATTTTCCTCTTTCATATTTAATTGTGAAATCCCAAGGAAATTGGGATTGCATTGCAACACTACCACCCATCATGAAAGAGCTAGCAGTTAACAAAGTGTTTTTTGTGTTGGCCTAACATATGTTACTTTTCTATAGACACTTTTGCTTTAATAGAAGACATTCAGCCTGTTCTTTTGTGTAGAAGAAAATCTCTATCAATAAGTCAAATAAAAGCAAGTAATACAAGTCACTGCTAAAAGCAAGCATCACTGAGTTTGATATCCTTGTAAACATAATTAAGGAATTGTTTTCTCAGTATTCATCTCTGGAAGTCTGAACAAGGCCCTCACCAAAGTGGACAAAAAGAGTCACAGCCTTCACCCCACCAAAATGCAGTCCTTCCAGTTCTTCGTTTCAGGACTGGTTTTTTAGTTCTGTATGCAAAATGCAGTTATGATGGTGGCCATTCCACAGTAAAAATGGTATTATTAAATGCAAATAAAATTATGCTTATTATAGTGAGCAACACAGACAGAGGCTGTCTCTTTGAATTATATGCCTGGCCTTCCTTCTCAATTGCTCATGTAATATTCTCGTAAGTGGTCTTTGCTGAGGTCCTGTTCAACCACAGATTGACTGTGTAACACCAAGACTAGTGGGATTGCTCTGCACAGAACCACAGGCAGACTACTAACCATTCTGATACCAAATGGATGAGGGATCTGAATTGAATTTTAGATGTGAGAAGTGTTTTTATTCTTTGATACCTTCTGTACTGGTGTTGTGCACTGGCTAATTTTGTTTCTTTCAACTACAGCTCAATTTTTTGTTTCTTCAGTATATCCTCTATAGATATATTCTACTAGCAAAGATCTCCTCACAGCTCAGGGACTTGGAGGGAGCTGATTGCATGTGAGTTCTGAATTTGGCTGAACATGCACAGAGCATCTTTTGATATTGCCTCAGTGACAGAACAGGTCATGCTTTGGATTTGAACTCTGATGTTGCCTGGAGTATCTTTCATGCTCCTGATAAAAAGAAGAGGCCTGTTGATAAGAGGAGGATCAGGTACCTGGAGCTTCTTCTTTGAAGTCCAGTGGCAAACCAGCCAAACTTATAGTCTTTCATCAACTCCAGTGGGATTTGGGTTCATTTTTTAATTGCTCCTTTGCTGGGTGGTAAGTAACACATTGGGTGGTGTTAAAATACTGTTCTCTTTTTTTGGGTCTTGATCCAGCGAACTCCTTAAGTATGAGCTTAACTATAAGCTTGTAGTGTCCTTGAAGTGAATGGGCTTATTGAAGTTGTATAAAGCTGAAAGCAACTTGAATTTATGCTTTGGACTGGATCTACTGCCCCAATATACTCCTACATATGCACCCTTATACCAGATTGACTGTTTCTCAGTTTAGTGCCTCCATAAGAGACAGTTTACAACTTTTAGCCTGGCTGGGATTGTGCTATACCTGTTTCACCGACCATCCCAATCCTTTCCCTCCCTTGGTTTGCCGCCTTGGAGAAATGCTGGTGAATCGTGATGGGAACAGAGCTGACTTAGGTGTGTTAGGCCTCTGTCATTAAAAGGACAGAGGTGTCTAGGACTGGTACTACCATATAGTATTATAYTCTGCATTAGAGAGCAGAAGTGTGATGTGTTCACTGTCGAGGATTGATTTTATTGTTTATATCCACTTAAACAAACAAACCCACAAAAAAAAAAATAAAAAAGCAAATCCAAAAAACCTCAATTTTTAACATGGAAAATGACCTTACAGTTTTATATCTTCCCAACAAGCTGTGACCAGCTATAGAATACACTATTTTGACCATGAACTCTGTCATCTTTTCATCTAGTGTACACAGAACCTTATAGATAACAAGTAAAGTTTCTGCTTATTGCTGGAGGGTGGGGAACAAAAAAAAGCCAATGACTGTCTGAACAGGTTGCCATAAATACAGCTTGCGTGGCATGCCTGTCCCCGAGATGAACTGATTTGTGGTCTGGATTTAAAAGTGTTTTACTGTTCTTTGCTTCTCTGTGGATTCAGCTATTTAGATCAGGCTAATTTTCAACTGAGGGAACTGAAGAGCTGTTATTCTCCCCGAAGGTTATCTCATTTGTTTAAAAACTGGTGGCAAATCACTGACTGCTGTACTTATTTTTTTTAAGACAACAGCCATGGGGGAGGAGAGTTATATCTGGAAAACTCCCACGTGCAAAATCCCAAGGTCCTTTCCTGAAATAACAAATACTTTCATAAGTAGTAAAATGAATTTCACCATGGTTCCCAGAAACTCTCTCCTCAGCTGTACCACAGGATGAGCTTATCAGGTTACGCTCCGTGGAATTTAAGAGGGTGTATTTCTTGTTATAAAACATGTCAGAGTATGCTATCTTTTCAGCCTTTACCATTTGATCAAAGTTGGTTGGCCAACCACTTCTACAAGGGGAAGAAAGACAGAAGCAAACTTATACACAAGACAACACCTTAGGAAGTGAGGGTGAAATTCCAGAAACCTTAGAAAAGTAGAACTGAGTATTCCATATTGTTGGTTAGGTCCTTAGACAAGGTCGTTTTCTGAAGTCTTGTTCTTTCTAAAGGAGTAGACACTTACTTACAGACTCTCCTTGCTGAATATATCGAACAGACATCAGATTAGCTATTATATCAGTAAGTAGAAATTGCCTTTTGGGTTGGGGATTTTTTTATATAATTACTATTGTTTTGGTGAAGGAATTCATTGTCTGTTGAATTATGATCATACAAGCAAACTTCTTTCTGTAGTAGGCATGTCATGACTAAGAGTAGCTTTAGGAGGAAAGTGTTGATATGTTGCTCAAGCTCACATGGAAATGCAGGCATCCAGAGAAGATGCAGGATGAAATTTGTGTTTCTGAATCTTGCTGCTTGTGCAGCATGGCCTAGCTGGGAAAGGGAAACATTGCATGTACTGGTGGAGGGACAGTGGGGACAGTTTTGAGACAAGCACAGTTTCCTGAGTATTGAACTGTACCTCCCGGTTCCCAGTCTGACACCCAGCTGCACTCCTTGCAGGGAGAGGAAGGCAAGCACTTTGGAAAATGCAGCTCCCTTGATCGCTTAAGTGGGAGCTCCTCTGACTTGGACAGCTGGACTATCATGTATGCCATTATGTTTAAAATTAGCGGTTGCAAAAGAATTAAGAGAAAAAAAAAAAGAGATTAGTTCAGATAAATAAAATATAGAGCAAGCTGCTTTCCAATCAGCTCAAACTCTCTACAGGGAATTGCCTCACCGAAAAGGATGCCTTCCAGATTCCTTCCCACTCATCTTCCATATGAGATAGTTCTTCTCCCACAGTGCAAGGATGTGTTTGTGGCTCCTGACATCTAGAATATCTTCCTTCTGTGTATGGCCTAAATGGCCTTTTTGCCTTATGACTTAACACCTGCTTTTATTCGTTGTGAAATGATTTTATATGCTTTTTAGTGAATGTGACAGGCAGTGCATTATGCAGTGTCGTCTTTTATTTACTCCCATAAAGCATTACGGAATACAGTTAGAATGTGACATTCAGGACACTGTGTAGTGCTGCATTGTGTTGTGTTGCAACATGGGACAGTTCAGTGCCTTGAAAGACACACTCTCTTTTCCTTTGCCTATATCTTTTCTTAAGTGTTTTTTATACTGACTTTCCCATTGCCTAATGTGGGATTTCCATGAGATCCCCCAGTCTATCTGATGAGGACAATGCTTGTCTGCTTTAAAAGGTCTTATTTTAGCCTTATAGCTTTGTTGATACAAGAAGTACAGGAGTTGCTTACATCTCAAGCTGTTTCCCAGATGCTTGATGATTCATCAGGAGCCAACCTCCTGAGTGTGAGTTTGGGTTGCCTGTGTTCCTGTGTCTATCTAAGACTGTTAACTCTGTGAAATCCCAATGAAAATCCCCTTAGAAAATTCTAGTGTGTTTGATTCCAGTGCTGGCTGCACCACTTTGGGTTGTAATTTAGTGCATGGTGAGGGAGATGAGAGGATATCAAGCTGTTTCAGAGTTCCTGAAGAGTCTGCTCCATTGGCAGGTGAAGGCTTTGAGTAGCTTTAGACTTCATCTCATGTGTATTATGTATTTCAGCCCAGTACTTATGGCCATTCTCAGCATGCATACTTTCTTCCTTTGTGGAAAGGGCTTATTCTCAGAATACAATACTTTAATACCTCTTTTTTTACTATAGTGCAAATTTTCTCCCCATGCTTGTCTCCAGCCTTTCCTCTGCTTCTACCATGATAGAAATAATAAGTCACTGTGCTTTGATTTTTAAGCTTTGTAACATGTGCAGCAGCTCTGTGGCTCCATGTACCTGTTCAACTCGGGTACTGCAGAGCTGTGCCAGCCATGACATTTCAGCACTGGACTTGGTCAGGTGTGATTGACTTGCAGGCAGAGCACTGTGGTCTGTGGGATTGAGAGTTTCAGTTAAATGAAAAGCCATGACAGTTGGTGTACAACAGCACAGATAGTGTTCTATCTTGGTGTACAACAGCACAGATAGTGTTCATTCTCAGCTGGTGTGCTGGGTAAAGTGCACAGATGTTGCTGTGCTTGAGGGTGTTTGTATGAGCACATTTAAGATATACTGTCCCCAGAACTCTAATCTCAGTGGCTGACGACACCAGGGTAAAGCCCGTGCTAGGACTGCCTGGGAAAAGGGAACCTTTCCCTCAGAAGCATGAACCAGATTGAACCACACAGTGAAATGCATGGTGACAGACAGAAAATTGAAATAGTTTGCTGTCCAAGAAAGAAGAGTAAAGAACTCTCGGGCATAGGATAAGTTTTGCCATGTTTTACTGCAGTAACTTTTGTTCTAACTTAGGGAATGGTTGTTTTACTAGAATTTGTTATCATCAAATCTGTTTTATTGTTATCCCTTTTCTTGGATGTTTTGGATATATCCTGTGAAATGTCTTGTCCTCTTGGTGTACTGGGTGTTTTCAGAGTCGAAAGGTCCTCAGCATTTCAGTAAGAACTCAGTAGTGTTGGCTGGACATTCTGTTTCATTCCAGATTAGAGGAAAAAAAACCCCACAGATGTCTTTTTTCCCCTTCTTTTTTTAGAATGAAAGAAAATACAAAACAGACCTCAGCATAAATGTCTCTGATGAAAATTGCAACAAAACTAATAGGTGGGTGGTCTTTCTGTTCACCAAATTGGCACTTTTCCAATGCAAATTGTTTGGTCAAAACAGAACAAAACAAAACTGGCTAGTTCCGCACTTTGTGAGCTAGGGCTGTGTTTGCTTAGAAAAGGTGGCTCAAGGTGTGAAAGCATTTCAGAAAGACATCACAATTAGATCTTTGGAGATAGTTTCACAGGAAATACACACTTTTTTCTTCTAATTTTCAGATTGTTTGRAAGCTAGAATTACTGCCCTGTCAGAAGAGTACAATGAACTGTTGTTACACAACCATGCTTTGCTTACAGCTGCATGCAGGGAGGTATTTACAGCCAGGAACCAGTGGAAAGCAACCTGAAAAATAGATGTACTATTCATGAAGTTTGCACCATTTCTCTGCGTTCCTGTTTCAATTTTGCTTATAAAAGGAATATATTTATCTCATATAAAGAGCTAAGAAAACTTCAGTCAAACACTAGGTTTTATTTTAAGAGTGAAAACTTAGATTACTGTGTGTGACAGATRGCTGTGGCTGGTTGCTTTGGTTTTGTATTTCCAACGTTGGCACAGTGGCTTGGTGGAGGTATTTTTCCCCCATTCTTCCTCAGTAGCCAAATTCAGGAGAAGGCACCAATTTTCTATTTCTATTCCTTTTACTGGAACTGGAGATTGACCTGACATTCAGCAGAGTGGAGTGATATTCAGTTTAAGATAAAGACTCCAGAGTTCAGGTGTTTACATGAAAGCAAGTGGCCAAATTCACGTAGATCCCTACATATCACATGGGGAAGGAGCACAGGTAGCTGTTCCGCGGGTGTAGGCTCGGAGGTGCATGTCTTGACTGGAAACTGAAACCTGCCGTGATCTGCGTGGTGCCTTGGAGCCTTCTGATCCTCGAAATTTCCACACAATAAAGTTGTCAATGCATGGAAAAAGAATCGTTTGCAGTTCTTTTATGCTGGGAGCCGAATTCCAGTATCAGAAACAGCTGGGCAATGCAAGCGCATGGTGCAACTGAGAAGACATTTTGACTTTTAGAGAGCTGGGTCTTGCCACAGTTCCTGTTATTCTTGGAGCCAGGGATTTACAGCAGCAGAGGCTTTACCTCAGTATAAGTAAACTTCAGGAACAATTGAAAATATTTGCTCAGGCAGAAGTTGTGGAATTTTAATGAAGTAAAGACCTGGCTGTTTGTCCTGAAGTTCCTCAGTTAGATGCTTGGTGGGACAGAATCTGACCTCAGTTACATTGGTATAAGCATGGAGTAGCTGTTTGTGTTAATGAGCCATTGGCAGCAAAGGGTTCACGCCATATAAATAAAATCAAAACGTGACCTTACACTTGTTTCTGGGAGGGAATATTTAAGCACAGTAAACAAACTTAAATTCACTCATACTGACTTTCCTGCAGCCCTTCATTGCTGCTTTTGTTCAGAGGGCATTGCTCCCCAGAGCACCAAATTTGGGAAGCAGGGCTGTTTACCTTTTTTACTTCTCTCTGTCTGACTTCATTGTTCTCAAGCTTGCAGCTTYTATTAAAGTTTAATTCTGTTTTAAAACCAAAGTGGTGAGAATGAAATTATATAATCGATATAAATGTAAAAGTAATGATGTATTTCTTGTAAAATAAAGAGTCTGTATACTTGAGTTCTGTTGTTCTTACTGTTTATAGGGGATTGAATTAAGGGAAAATACACTGTACTTCCTATTTAATAATAACTGCTCCTAGACCCAACTTTTTATAGACTTTAAATGCAAATAATTGTGCTGTGTTGTAAACTGTTGTGTTTTTTGCCTTCCTGTAACTGGAACAACATACTAATTTCTACAAGTTGTGACTACTAACAGAGAGCAATCACCTCACAGACTTGTACCGAAAAGAAGAGACCATCAGCGTGGCAGGGAATGGCTGCATCCACAGTCCTCGCTTCCCCAGCAGCTACCCCAGGAACCTCCTGCTGACATGGCGACTCCACTCCCCAGAGAACACTAGGATCCAGCTGGCTTTTGATAATCAGTTTGGACTGGAGGAACCTGAAAATGATATCTGCAGGTGAGTGGCAAGTGGAAGTTTGGAAAGGACTCCTAAGACACCTTCAATCTCACTGGCATAAGACTGCAAACCAAAACCTGGGCATCTCTGGCCAGGTCTAGGATGTCCTTGCAAGGAGGACAGACCTTTAAGGGTCCCTCCCAACCAAAACTAATCTTTGAGTTTAATAATAAACTGAGCTTTCCTGAACCTGAAGCACTTTTGGCAGGTTTTAGTCCTTCTATAACATTTTRAGCATAAGGTACTTGTATGCTCAAATCCAGCTATCTAAAAACATAGGTACTACTTTAATAGGATTTTATCCTCTATCACCTCTGTCGTGTTTCAGCCAGGCAAGAAACATCTTTTTCAGTAGGTGGAGGGCTCTAGGAGGTGTGAGTGAGTAGGTGTTTCTATTGGGGTGTGAGGGACAGATAAAAATGCATTGAGAAAAATAATTAAAAAGACTTGCTTGTCTTTATTGTTACTCTTCACTGGTACAGTTCCTTTTTAAACTGCCAAATATAGGTCCACAAACATCAGTGTGCTGATGCATACTGATATATCTATGAATCTATTAAGGCATACCCTACTATATCCCAGTTGCTTTGCTTCTCCTTTTAAGCAAAAGTGGCCTTAAGCTCAGCTGATCTGGCTGATTAACCTAGGTGGATAAACTGCTTTGCATTGGTAGAGTGCAGAGGTGAATCTTGCCAACATTCACTAAAACAGTATAAATCCATGTGTTTATATTTATTTTATTCAGCTGTCTGTTCCGTGAGATAAAACGGGCTCAGGATTCCCATACACTCTGAAAGGGAGATTGCTGTGTTGCTACTTACATAAATTCTCAAGTCTCAGCTTCCAACTCTGCCTGATCATGTTGTTACCTATACCTTATCTATGCAGAGAACTGGGTTGGTAGGGTTTCTGCACACCCAGCCTCTTCTTATCTTATCTTCTTTGTCAATTAATTTGTGTTTGTAGGGTTTGGCAGTTCTGCAGGCATCTTACAGGGTGGATTTTTTTTTTTCCTTATTTTTCTTTGTTAAACTTTCTGCATTACCAATACAGAGAACCATTACTGCAGGTTTGTTTTCCATGTAGTAATAAAAGAATGCAGCCTAAAACTGGCTCTCCTTCCCTGCTCCTTGGCAGGTCTGCTCTACTCTGGTGATGTTGGTCCAAGATCAGCAGCAGAGTCAGTTAACAACAGCTACCTCCCAGTACCCCAAATGCTTTCCCAGATTCAGAGCCTAATGCACACAGAAGCGGCCTGTTAATATTTACATAGTGGATAAACTGTGGCTGACCTTAAAGCATGGCAACTTTGAAACAGAGGGCTAACTTACTGTGGAAAAAGGGATGAAGTATTCTCTGTCAAAAGCCATTAAAGGTGGTGGCACAGTGAGGGAAAGTCAAGCTGTTACTGGCATTATGTGCTTGGAGACTATCTTGGAAGACAGTCTGCCTGCTTTTTCCAGAGCAGCTAATTTAGAATGCAGAGAAAAGCAAAAACCTTTCATCATCCATAGTGTCTGTAGAAGCTGGAGAAATATCACATCTTTTTCTGCAATAAAGCTTTCCCTAGAGTTTCTGGAAGACCTTTATTTGGGTAGTGTTACTTCCAGAGTGAGGAATTTCTTGATCAGACAGCTTGTGGTGGTTTTAAGTCTGTTGAGTACTGTGTGCAGTTTGATTTTTTGCTAATGCTCAATATATTTTTCAAAACTAGATCCTTCCTGCAATTTCAGTGCCTGACAATCCCTGCAGTGCTGCTTTAGAGAGACAGCTAGATTTGTTTTAATTGAAATGAATGCTGAGAGCTGAGCATGTGCTCGAAGGCTGGGTATACTGGACAAGAATTCAGGACCTCCGCACCTTACCTTGCTTTTGTATTTGCTTTTGACCTTACTCTTTTTTCTCCAGAAACATCCTAGTGTTTTCTTTCGATTTTTCATTAATGCTAATTATTGTAATTTGCATACTATTAAGATTGAACTGATTGAAATTCATTCAGACTGAGGAATGAAAAGGTGTATTTTAGCAGAGCTATATTTCTTCAGAGCTTCTGAAGAAGGAGGGGAAATGTTCAAGGTCTTACAGAATTTTCTAGAAGTGCCGTTAGCCTTTCCACAGGCACTTAATAAGAGATTATTCTGAAAACAAATTAAATTATCCAGCCTCTGAGGCTCCTTGGATGCACAGAAACAGCTGAGAATACACCTATTTCCGTGATCGTTGCAGCAAAGCCTCTKCTGTTGAAAGCAGAAATAATCCTTGAAAGTCCCTGGATTTCCCCTGGTTTTGCTAGGAGTCAGTCTGGCTTCTGGTGTCCAAAAGTGGGGAGGCCAATCAGGACAGCTTTCACCAAAGCCTGCAAGGCTATCTCATGCTGAACACCACAACCCCTTGTGTTGCAACAATGGTTTTGTGCTGCCCGGGGAATAGGGGTGGATGCTTGGGAGCTCTGCCGGGTACCACATCCATCACCACGAGGAAGCGGGAGCTGGGGACAGTGGAGAGAGATTGAGACAAGTTTACCTCTGCCTGGAACTAAATTTTGGTGTGTTACAAAAAAAGAATATTTCAGCAGAGTTTGGGCAGATTTGAGTAATTTGGTCCTGGTGGATCTGTTATTATCTGTTCTGTGCAATTTTCAATTCTGTGCAATTCACCAACAACCATTTGTTGGTGAATATAAAAGCAGCAGGGCCGATTCTCAAACCACATAGTACTTGTGGTTTTTTTCTCATGGGCTCTCAGCAGAAAAAGAAAAGCAGGTCTGTTATTTACAGATCTTTTCAGCTCCCACAACTGGGCAAGGAGGAGAGTGCTTAGCCCACAGACCCGGGGGTGGGGAGCAGTGCACTGCTGGCAAGAATCATTTAACAGTTCTGAACTCCCTCTTTGGAGGGAGCAGATACTTTGATAATAGAAAACATTTCCGATAAAGACCTCCAGAGTTCTARGGCTTAACTGTACCATGAGGATGGCACTCAACCTGCCCCTCTTGTCATCACCTCTGCCTCGCTGGCTGCAATGTGTGGGGCCTAATTCTGGCTCTAAAGATTTTGAGAGACTTTTTGTCATAGATTTAGTAAGATCAGAACTTTATTCTTTGCCCTATTTATTCTCCAGTTCAATAAATGAACTCATTTTTTCATTCATTTATATGGTCATTTATACCCAAGCAAACAAATACAGAGGCTGGAGCAGTGAGTGCTGCCACTGTGTCCGTTCATCCCTGAGGTTTAGTGCCTTCTGTTCCTGGCAGAGCCATCTTTGGGCTCAGGGACCACTGCTGTGGCACGGGTGCCTGGCCAAGGTGTGACTTTTCACAGGACATGATATGTTGTTGCATTTTCCCTGGTGACAGCATGCACGTGGACACCCCACTGCAGCACGCAGAGTGCCAGCATGCTTTTCTGCTTGAAAGCKAGACATAGATCTTTCCAAACCAACTGCGAGAGCACTGTGCCACCTACAAAGAAGGTCCTAAAAAGCACCTTTCAGTAGCGAGCACTGCAGCTGTGTCCCTCCAGCATCTTCCTTTACTCCTTGCACAGTGGCTGCCCAGCTCTAGCCCTCTGACTGACACAGCAGGCAGGAGCCTGTGGCTGCCACTGCAGGCAGTTGGGTAACCACCAGAAAGTGCACAAGTGCTTGCAGCTGCTCAACTTGGGCAGCCTGCCTTAAATAATATTTTATCAGGTCTCTAAATTATTTACCCACCACATGAGATGCAATGCGTATGCTTACTGTATACTGAGCACGTGCAAGTGCCTCTCATTGCTATTTTAGCATGGTAGAAAATACTGTCATGTTCCAGGAATGCAGAAATCAGTCATTTGAGCACTCAGACAGTAGCTTGCCGCTTAGTGTATTTTGTGCCACAGGAGCATGTCCACCATTTGTAATATTTAGTCTGATGTTTTGGAGTGGAGAGTGGGGGACAGTTGTCTTTGTGTCTCCAGCTGTGCTCCTGTCAGCTTGCAACCACCCTCTGTAATGAGAGTTACCAAAAACTAATTCTTCATGCTGGTTTTCAGGTATGACTTTGTGGAAGTGGAAGATGTATCAGAGACCAGCACAGTTATTCGAGGACGGTGGTGCGGACACAAGGAAGTACCTCCAAGAATAACATCAAGAACAAATCACATAAAGATAACCTTCAAATCCGATGACTACTTTGTGGCTAAACCTGGATTCAAGATATGTTACTCCCTTGTGGTAAGTCACCTAGGTGTAACGGGGGTGAGAGACAGATTGCAGTGTAAAAGAGCATCAGTACTTGAAGACTGGAGGTGTAGCTAACCATGGGATCAAAGCACTAAATGACTGAAAGTATTTTCATTCCAGCAACTACATTAATGCAGATCAAAGTATTTTTGACATTGTGTCATTAAATATAAAATAAAGTCAAGTTCAGTTCAAGATTTACTCTAATAACATGTTTCAGAAGCACTAACAATTTCTAGACTGAGGCTGCACTGCCAGTGCCTTGACAGATGCTGCAGAAACAGCAAAGAAATGGCTGCTCTATGAACCCCTTTTTCATGTTCGAGGTCAAATAAAAATACCTTGAGGGGTTATGGCTGTGATGCTCAGTTAGATGAAGAGTAGTTTATTCTGCATGCAACAAAATTCTACATGCAAAACAATGTGCTGAGGCTCAGACTGTATTTTTAACCAGATATAAACATACCTCTGTATATGCAGMAGCATTAGCAGTGTATCATGCACTGTTTCAATGAGGTGAAAACCGTCTCTTGGTTTTTTTTTTTTATTATTACTATTATTTTGGTTTTGTTTTTAGGGAGCAGGAATGCTCAGTACTCTTAAGTAGATTTTGATACAAATATGTATTCCTTTGTATTGTCGTGATTAATATTATAATGCTTTTGGTGCAGTGTAGCTCGAAAGAGGCAGATTTTGCAAACACTCAGGAAATGGTAAGCATTAATTTATTATACCGTCATCATTATATTTTCATATCCATCACACTTCTTATTCCTCTTCTGTTCAATCCACTGTCATTTAACAAGAATAAGAAAGCCTAGAATAGCAATAATGTTGTAACAGAAAACATTCATTGTTTGAGTCATTTCTCTTCAACCTCTTGACTTKGCATGCATGTATGCCTATGTATGCTAAAAAGAGGCCATAAACAGCACATTGTCAAGACAGAGTAAAAGTATGAAGATTTTTCTCCCTTGCATTTAAATTATTAGGCTTCTAGTGGAGTAAGGCATTACGTTGTAAGTACATTCTGAGCTCTAATTTACTCTAATTTTCAGGTAATCTGCTAAAACTCAGATTCAGGCAGAACAGTCTGTGAAAGACCACTGGGCATAAAAATGTGACAGTACAGCAGCAGCCTCTCTTTATACTGTTTGTTTTTCAGCACAGCCACAGAAACTCTGCTACATTTAGCAAGTTTTATTCTAGACAACATACAGRTAGTCTGGTAGTATTAGGCTTTCCAAAAATGAGTGTTATTACTCATAAGACACAGGATTCTCTGCACTAGAAAGCTCAGAAAATGCTACTGTATTTATCTAATTTCAAAACTTATCAGTAAACACAGAATTTGCAGTCTAGCAAATCTATTTACAAGAATAATCTCGAAGTACACCCTCTGAATGAAATACTACTTTATTTCAGAGAAGAGCACTGTACAGGTGATCAGTGGTATTTGTGAGATGGGGCATGATATGTACTTAGGTGGTCTTCAGATTCCAGACTGTCCAACCTAAAACTGCAGGATTAATATTGAGCAGAGTCAGCCCTCATTACATAGTCCCCACAGTCGCTTAGAGCTCAGTTCAGAGATATGCTGAGCACTGCTGACCCCTGAAGGTTGGACTCACAGTGTGTTTCTAGTCAGTAGACCAGGGAGCATTAATGAAGCATGCAAAAACATATGGTATTTTGTATGAGATTAAATGAAGGACCTTTACATTGCTTTTTTTCTTTTTCTTGATAACATTCTCCAGCACAGGGCTACTTCTGGGACCTTTCTTGGAAAATGGTGCACAAGATATGTGCAAATCTCTCCCTTGCTTTTCTTTTGTTTGGAGTTTGGATCTGCATGGTAGTTGTTTATTTGTACACCAGGCTCTGACTGATAATTTTCCAGGGAAAATAAAGCAAGCGATTTGGAGTTTATTGGTCAGCTCCATCTCCTGTGCATGGTGCCAGAATGACTGGGTGAATTTCTCACTGTTACTCATGCAGCCAAGCAGCCTTGCAGCTTGACTCTCTGGCCTCTGATTTATAAATCTTCAAAGAAGTCAGTTAAGTTCACTACATTTGAGGCAGATCAAGCTTTTACTTAGTTCAGCACTCTACGTGGGGCACAAATAAGGCACCACAGAGCTTAGCAGAAACATCCTTCACTATCTTTGTGTACCTGTGTTTTTGTATTAACTTCACATTTCAGTACCATTTAGGGAAACAAAACAGGATTCTTTTTCCGGAGAAGACATAAATTAGACTTGTATCACTTGTATCACATTTACCCTTGTGAGACAAGGTATAGAAAGTAAGCAACCCATCTTAGGATGAAAGCGCTTGGTGGGGTTAGAACTCAGAGTGACTCTGGAAAATTAGACTGAAAAAATACAAGGATGATCTTTAACTGTATAAGGTGGAAAACTGTATGGATGCATATGAATATTTAACTGTCCCGATATAAGATAAGGGTCAAGGGCGAGGGGAGAATATCTGTGAAATAAAGCCTGACCATCTAAATACAGCATTTAGCAACATTCGCTTGCCAAGGCTGTCTCCCTCCACCTTCTTTCTCCTCCTCTTCCCTCATGCTCTGTCTTGGCACCTCTGCCTCTGCCCTCCCCTCTGTGGGTCTGAGGGGCTAGGAAGGCTGGAGGGGGAGCAGTGATGGTGGTCTTCAAGGCAAGGGGCAGGGCCAACATGCTGCTGCCTGCTGCCTGTCTTGGATCTGCTCTTTCTTCGTGAAGTTACAGCACTCCCTGGAGTGGAAGCTCCAGGCTGGACCTGACTCCAGAAGTTTGTTAGTGAGTTGAGTGTGTCCCACTGCCCACTGCTGACCCCCAGTTGCATAAGAGTCAATAGTGTCCTAATCTGTGTGGAAAAAGTCACCCTTGTCTGTTCTGGTTGTAGGAGGAGGTGGGTATGTGCAGCTGGTGGCTGGTCTCTACACCGGACACTTGACACTTCATGTTCAGAGCCCCCAGTTGTAGCTGTTYGGTTTGTTGGCTTAGCCTGGGTGTCCACACAGAGGAACGTTTCCCTCGAATCTCTTTAAAAATTACCTTTTCCTTAAAGCTTCACAGATCTAGAGCAAAAATGGTCTGGAGCGAGACCTAGATGGCTATTAGGCATAAGCCTCACTTGGTGGCAAAATCGTTTGAAATTCCTCCCTGCCATTATCATTTATAGCCATTATTTCTCAATATTTTTTATGCTTTTCTTGATTGAGTTGCCTTAGAAACATTAATTTGTGCTATAGGAGGCACTGAGGTATTCTAGTATTTTTTTCTCACTTGCTACATAATTTCTTAGTCTAACGACATTATCATTCACAACAAAAAGTGTAGAAATATGTCAAACAGAGGAAGATAAATAATCATTTTATATAATCCCTTTTTTCCTTCTGAAGTTCTTCCAACGTCATAATTCTGGAAAGGAATATTAACAAGATTTGATGTCATGTTTTACAACTTCATTAGCATGGACATTTAATGAAATAGTCTAGGAAATCATTCAGAAACATGTTTCAACAATAAAGGTGAATGTTTGGAATAAAAATTCCCAACTCTGCATCTAATTTCATTTTAATTAGACAGCTAGAAAATGTTAGATTCCATTTGCTAATTGCAAACATTATTTTAAGTTTATTTTAAAAGGTACATATTTGTTATACATTTATAACAGTAAATTCTATTGCATTATTAATTGTGTGGTTAATCCTAAATGAAATCCATATTTTGGAACTTTGACTAAAGTTGTTATTGGAAACAGGGACTACCAAAAAAATATGAACATATATAAATGTATTTGTATAAACATGCATATATATAAAAATGTAAAGTTACATATACATCTTTTTACATATATACACATATACATGTGGACATGCGGTAAGAGCATTTGTCCCAGGATAAACTTATGTGTCAAAATGTGTATCAATGTCTTAAATCCTAAGTAATTTTGGCTTGTTTAAAATGACATTTTTTGAATGAAGGAGCCATAAAGAAACTAATGGAATGGAGGAGGGGGAAACTCTGGGTTTGGATCCATACTTGGAATTTTACAGGGAAATACCTTTCTGCTAAACACCCTATAGATAGGTCACCACTCCTATGATCAAAAAGAAAGTATTGATCACAAATGGGCTAAGACACCACAACAAAATTTAATTACTTTCCCATGCAAAGAATATTGACCAGTCAAAGTCTGCTCAAATTTTAGACTTAAACTGTTTGATACTTGCCTGTTAAGCTCAAAAGAGAACAAATAAAATTGGAAGAGCAATCAGAAAATGAAAATGGGAAAAATAAGAACCTGATCCTGATACTTGCACTCACTGATAGAATTCTGAATTAAGCAACTGGTTCCCTGTGTTTTACCAGACTTGTTTTCTCAAGTAGTGCAGCAGCAGGCTTAAGGGTTTTTTTCAACAAGTCAATAAATAAATGCTCTTGTAAGAGTTAACAAGATCACAAAAAGATTCACCAGTGGGAATAGAGATTCATAAAGATCATAAGGAATGATTAAGTCTAAGCTGAATCCAGTCTGGAAGCTGCATAAGTCTGCTGCTGTGCTTCTGGTTTAGCTTGTCACTTCTTTCACAGGATAGATAGATAATTCATTTCTGTATCCAAGACAAAATATTCTGCCTGAAAACCCGTGTAGTATATCTCATGTGACAACAGGAGCGATAATGGTGCATCAGTACTTTCCTTGCTATTAGCTAATCCACAGAAGGAATCCTAGTAGATTTCTGGGAGTACAAAAGGAAAGGAATGGGGTGGAGTGGCATGTCTTGGTTAATAAAGTAGTTGAATGTAAAATAGGTCTTACAATAAAGAAACAAGAACTTAATTATGGACATTTTATCAGTTCTTCAGCTACTCTCTCTGATTTCAGTTTTGATTGCCTGTCTACGCTAGACAGCAAAGACTTTGTGTAAATACAACCCCTGTGCAAAGCACATAACAAAATATATGATGAAATTTCTATTTTCTTAAGTTCTGACAGAAAACTATTTTCTGTGTTTTGCTTGAGGCATACCATCCTAATAAAATTATCTGCCAGAGGCTCATCTTTCAGGAGAGAAGTAATTAAGTCCTAGTTTCTAATTAGATAAAACTTGCTCAAAATCTTCAACATTACTTCTCCAACTTTACATAAGCAGAGGATTTAAGAGATTATCTGTGCACAATTTTATTTGTTTTTTACTTTGAAAGGTGTCATAATTTTTAAAAAGCAACATAAAGTGACGGCATGTTAAAAAGAGAGATTATGTCTCTGCATCTTGAGACATGTAGCATCTCAGAGTAATTTTATATGGGGAGGAGGAATGCTTTCCATTTAATAAGGGTTCCTGAGAATCCAGGAGTCCTCAACCTGCTGCTTAATTCACAGGACCTAACCTGTCCTTCAGCAAGGTATGAGGAAGAAAGGAAGGTGGTGTGGTAGACAAGCAAAGCAGTGTGGTAGGCAGGGACATTCTGTTTCTCCCAGAATGACAGTGAAGGATACAGAAAAGAGCAAAAGTGGGAGTCAGATAGCTCGACAATAAGGAAAAGGGTGATCTTGGATTCAGAAGGCACGTCTGGACAATCAGTTTCACAACCAGCCAAAGTTTTTTATTAAAAGTTTCATTCCAACGTTTGCATCCAACCAACAGCTTTTTCTCCCTTAAGCATCCTGTCACACCTTCCAAAACCGTAAAACTTTACTGCCTAACTCCTAAGTTTTGCCCTCCCCATCTCTTTTCCTCCAAGGTGGAAAACCTTGCAGGTTTTCAAGTCTGAGATGCACCAGCTGAATGCAGCATATGACTCACAGGGAADCTAGGGGCTGCAACCAGAGCAGCCCAACCTGGCATGACCCAGCACTTTGCAGTCAGTTGTCCCAGACTGCATCTTCCCCCGGTGTTCCCTAGACTGTGGTCTAATGTAGTCCTCTTGGCRGGTCTCTTCTGAATGTCTGATGCGCCTTCCATGTTTGCTCCTCTCAGGCACAAAGATTGGTCCCAGTCCTTCTGCCATGTGACTTTCTAAGTTTTAAACTTCATTAGGAGTCTCCCTGTCTTGTGTCTTAATTTTTAAAGCCATTGGAAAGTCAGAGATTTCAGGGAGAAGAGTAGTCACTTCTCAGCTTGCCATTATAGGATGTTACATRTACTAGAGGGAAGGACCGATGTAGGATAATCCAGGAATGGCAGTGAAGCAGTGGCAGCAGCAAAGACAAAGGAGGAGAGTTAAGTATAGTCCAAGTTCAGAAATGAAGGTTTTTATGGGTAAGACAAACACACACAGAAGAGTCAAGTCCACAGAGAGAAGGCAGCAGAAACACCATGGTCTGAGAGGCAGGTGAAGCCACAAACAAGCAAATACTCTTGAAAGCCGGAAGAAAAAAATTACAAAACCAAAGGCCATATCAAACTTGGCAAGCATATCAGGAAAGGAGCCTTCCCTCTTTACCAGGAAGGTCCACATGTCACTTGATCATTACAGTCACAGGAAAGCAGTTCCAGTTAGACTCAAGGGGTTGAATGGCAATAAGGAAACATTTTTAACCAGGTAATGAAGGAAAGGAAGGATTTGTGTAAACCAGAAAAGCCGGGGTGGCATGGTTAGGAAGGAAAAGAGGCAAATGAATGGGAAATTTTAAAGAGGTGGTGGACTTGAAATAAGAAAGACTGTCCAGGAGAGGAGGGAGGGCGGGTATGGGATCACATAGAAAGCAAGACAAAAGTAAGACCGTTTCACTAGATCAGCCTCTTTTGGCAAAACCTTTGACTGTGAACTTGAGGACTGGGTTTGAATATATTTCCAAAGTGAAAAGAGTTGACTGGGAATGTGAGTGAGAAATTGAGTTACGGCCAGGGAAATACAGACCTTCTTGCAAGGAAGATACCAAAACCAGAAGCAGCGGGACCCTGTAAGCACACAGAAGCTCCTGGAACCTGTCAGACTTCAACTGATAAAACAATTGTTTTAATCAGAAAGGAAAATAGACCTTAATGCCTGTGTTTTCTCAGCTGCAAGCATGTGTGCCTGTCAGTTTTGTTGTTTGAACAGCATGGGGGAAAACTGGCCATTTGCTCTCCTCCGTCCTTGATTTGTTGACAGCTCAGTTAAAGTGTGGCTTCTTTGCAGGATGTTGTCATTGATCTGTCTTAACGTAACAGCAGTCCTATTAATGTCCAATTCTTGCTGAAAACACTACATCTTAAACCCAGTCTTGTGCTATACACTGTAAGAGAATTCACCCAGCTTATGGCAGTGGCTAAGGACAGGAAAATGTAGCACTTTGCACCTTCAAAGCATTGTACAAACACAAGTTGGTTATTTGCAAATCCAGTATCCTGTCCCAAATAACAGGATTCTAACTAGACTTAGAGGCATTGTTCATTTAGGACAACTTTAGATTTGGAAGGACTGCATTTCCTGCAGTCAGAACTTACCTGTTTAACGAATTCCTGAGGAAACTTGTGATCCGGAGGAAATTTCCACTTTTCCAAGATGAGTTAGAGGTACAAAAGACACCAACAGGAAAAGATCGTCATGTGCAGTACAAGAGGGTTGCCTGTGTTAGAGAAAAACAATGAGAGGCTCAAAAGCCTCATTCTGTTTGAACATGATTTCTTGCAAAATACAGCAGAAGCAAATTGGAAGATGCAAATTCCAAGCACACAATCGTATTAGCAGTGAGATCATAGCATGTAAGAATAGCAGATGAGAGCCACAGGAATGTTGCAGTTGTTGTTAAGTGTATAATACTGGCAGAATAGTGATTTCGGTATTCTAATTGAATGAAGAGGGCCACAGTATCATAGCAACTGGCCATGATCTTGCCACTGCATTTGACTAAGTGAGGGCATGTGTGAAGATTCACGGTGAATTGTCTATCCCTTTAGCTTTCATGCTGTTGTGGTTTCAGCCCAGATGGAAATTAAGCACCACATGGACTCTCACACAACCTCTCTCCTCTCTCCCCCCCACCACCCTGGTAGAACAGGGGAGGAGGAGAATCGAAGTAAAACTTGTATGTTCAGATAGGAACAGTTTAATAGTTGAAAATAAAGTAAAATACAGTAATAATGATGATAACAAAAAGGAAACAAAAAGTCACGTTCTGTGGTGTGGAATGTCCCTTTGGTCAGTTTGGATCACCTGTCCCAGCTCCCTCCCAGTTTGTTTTGCGTGCGTCCTCACTGGCAGAACACGAGACTAGGAGGGAAAAAAAAAGTCCTTGACTTAGGATAAACATGACTTAGCAAAAACCAAAACATCAACAACATTCTCATTCCGAATCCAAAACTTGGCGCTGTAACAGGTACTGAGATGAAATTAACTCTACCCTAGCTGAAACCAGGACACATGCCCATATTGCTTCCTAGTTCATAGCCAGGTTTTAGTCATAATATATCTGGATACAGAAAATAATTCAATATGAAAGCTAATCTTTTCCCTGTTCTTCAAATGTCAGTTACAGTCGAGCAATCTCTGTTCCAATAAAAATACAGAGTACACAACAAGTAGACTTCCAGTGAGCCAGAGTTCATGAATTACTGTGGCAAATTTGTGCTATTGGACAAGTAGGAAATTAAACCCATTCCMAGACTTGTTGGGAAGATCTTCTGTAGTTGTTGTTTATTAGGAAAACAAATCAATGCTTCCTAACAATCTGGAAGTCCTGAGAATTAATTGTGTTTAAAAGATGGAGGATATTGAAGGTATTTTGTATTAAAACTTCTCTGAACAAAACAATCAGTTTTTGAAAAAGATTTAATACTTCTGGCTTTTTTTAGAGCTTGCCAGTCTTAAAATCTGTAATGCTACTTACCATGTGTGTTGGATGGCTTTTTCATGGTATCCATAAAGCAATATTTTTAATTAACATTAGATATGTGTAGGTAGCAGAAAGTTAGGATGAATCCAGCACTGAGAATTGTAATGCCTGAAATGGAAGGGTACATTTGATGTGCCATAATGAGCATAACCTGGGAGAGGGCCACCCTGTTGCCTCATTTTGCTTCCCATGTATATGAAAACAAGCAGAAAATAGAGGTAGCTTGGACCTGTTTTGACACCGTAAAAGAAACAGACCATTCACAGCTTTAATGCAGTTCCTGTTAGAAGACATAAAAAGACCTCATAGCTACTCTGTCTGCTTAGCGTTGACCATTAGGAAGGTACCAGGAGAGATGGGAAATGCAGTATCAAACTGAACCTGCCATAAACACCCAATCAGTGCTGCTGGCAGATCCTCTCTTGCATCTGCACTAAAGAGGAGGGTTAAAGCCAGCCATTCTCACCTAAGTTAACCCTAAACAACACATCAGCATGCATGAACATGAGGTGAGTCTACACTGTCGAACTTCTTTAACAGCACTCATTAACCTGTCAATCACATTAGCTATTTATTTGAACAGTGGGACTATTTTAGACTGTTGACTTGAGGATGTAATGCCGTCTCTGTAAATCCATATTCTGTCCTTTAATTCCACTTCAGCAACAGTTGAAGAATGTTAGCATGTGAAATGGTAATATATGAGGAACTTATTTTGGTTTGATAACTCTGGTGGGTGTTTTCTAGAAATCTAGATAAAATGGCAGATTTGTTGGGAGAAGAGAGATGCCATGTTTGATTCTGTAAAAAGGTTAATTAGGCACCAAGGTTGTATTCCAGTGCTGCAAAGAGCTGTTGATTGACTCCTGGTTCTTCAGTGTGGCAAGTCTGGTCTGACCTACTACCATGGCCACAATGGAAGAGGAAATGGCCTGTTTCTTCCAGACCCTGTTCCTGTTCAGCAGTGTCTGCTCTAGATTTTCTACGAAAGACAAAGGTGCAGCTTAATTTAAGTGCACCAGCTGTGTTAGAGAAGAGTAGGAAGTCAGTCTGCTTTCGGTATTTTCTTCTGACAGACTTCCWSWGGAAGTCTGTCAGAAAAAAATACCAAAAGTAGTGTGGTGCACTGAAACATGCTAGACCTCCAACCTGCACTGAGGAACTTGTGAAAACCCGTAACAGCAGGTGTTGGTTGCAAGTTGTCTTTTAAATCAAAACAAGGATTGCGTGTCTTCACAGCCTTGTGTGTAGAAAGGGGCTCCAAGGCACAACTTCATGTTCTGTATTCCACCAGTACTATTTATTTGACTGTGTGTCAGCACCTTGCAAAGCCTGGCAGCACAATCCTGCTCTCGTACTGTTCTAGCCAGGTTTGGGTTCTGTTTCAACCTTAGCACTGTTCAATGTGTTTTTGTCATTCTTGGCAAGCCAGGGAACACAATGCATTGTGTATAATGGGCATTTAATTGCTTACATAATAAATCTTTGCCTTGTTTGTTGCAACAGCTGTAACTGCTGTAAACTACTTACATCTCTGGATCAGATGATACTGATTGTTTTAAGATTACTGAATCTAAATTTAGGGCAGCTTTTTTCCTCATGTCTAATGCAGACAAACCTAGAATTCTGATGTGAGGTCGTTCAGTCAATTTTCCCTTAGGACAAGAATTTTCTGTATTGTAAATTCACTGCTTGATCATCTAGTATAATTTTTAAATATAACAAGCCTATACAGGACATTTAACCGTAGGCTAATAAATCACTATTGCAAAGACATTTTTTCTTTCATAATAAGTCTTCATTTCCCTTTTTCTTAATGCCATACCATTGCCTGCAATTATATTCCTTCCTGATTTATGATAAAGAAGTCTGTCCTCTTTGTTGTGAGTGTATATCTCCTTCAGATACTTGCAGTGTGCTTTCACACTTCTTTGCATTTTGCTTAGTGAAGCAACAATGTCCGTATTTATCTTTTAGTCTTTCCAAAATATTCAGGCTATTCAATCCCCCCAGAATTTTTGACATTCTTTTCAAAACTCCACCAGATTTTCCTATGTTTTTTCAATGTCTCTGTGGTAGTGAAGGGAACTGAGTCTGGTGGTTCAGGCATCACCAGGGCTGTGTTACAGGTGGAGTGTCACCTGCCAGGGTACGCTGCTTGGGCAGGTCTGTATGACAGTGGCCAGCCTGGCTGTCCTAACACTGAGAATGTGTCTTTTTATGTGTTTTCTTCTGTCAGCTAGGTCCGTCTTTGAGCTCCCAGGTTTCCTAGGCTGCTCCTTCCACTCAGCGTGTAATTTAGAAACACATTAGGTTGCATCTTTCCACAGTGAACTTTCCTTGTGCTAGGTTATATAATTATGATTTTTCCATGTCCTCAGTGAAGATGTCTGTGCCCACAGTTGCATTTTCCATGGGTTTGGAAGCAGCATCATGGCCTTGGGGAGGGTGCTGGCCTCACAGCCATGCCTCCAGGCCAGGCTCCACCACTGCTTGCCCTGACACCTTCTCACCRCCTGAGACCTTCCCACCCTCAAAGACAGGCACAACATTTATAAAATGCCATGAGATAAACTTCTAAAGGACAGTACAGAAGCAGGTGGTGGTGTTACAGCTTCCAGACTGGGACATTGTGCCAGTGGAGTGGGCTGCGTGGCCAAACCAAGAGCAATGAGCAAAGGGGTTTGTCTGCTGTGCTTTTTTATTTGGATGCTCGCTTTTCCTGTGCCTGCCAGGAAAACCTGAGGTGTAAGAAATTGCATGACTACAAAGTAGAGAACAAAAATGCCAGATTCCAAACCAGGAACAAAAATCAGCTTCAGACCATAGCAAGCCACTGGTCTGGTGGGTGGGAGAAAGCTGGTAACTATTCTTATCCCTCTTTTCATCCTTAAGTGGCATCATAACTTGACATCCTGGAATCTCTACACTTCCTTTTAACAATTCCTAGTTTTATTCTGACTCTGCAGTTCCAGGCACAGGTCATCAGAGAAGGTCCTTCCTCCCTGCTGGGGAAGCTGGTTTGCTCACAGGCTGGTGCTGTTGTCTGCTCAGCACAGTGGTTCTGGCTTCAATAACCTTCACACTAAATGCCACATTTCCAAAGACGGTCATGGCACTGTGTAAATCTGACTTGTGTTTTCTATGTGTACATCTTTATTAAATAATTTACAACCTTCTGTTTTGCTCTGAACACTTGATAAAGTCCATGCATGTCTTCAGAATAACATAGGTGACAGACATGTCAGAGTGTTTTTGGTTTTCCCTTACACATGTATATTTACGCACGTATCTTCTATTACTTGCAGGGTTCCTGTCATTTTTATACTCACTAGGATAAACCTTACTTGAAAATTTTTGGCTAATTTAAGCTGTTACATAAAATAACCCCCTGCATGGTGCTGAGCTTTGTGCTACTGAACTGAACACCTCCTCCAGCCCAGGGCCTGGGTTTTTGCCATCATTCTTTGCCTGCAACCCCCTCTCTGTTTTTCAACCCACAGATTTCTCTTCATGTTGAACTGATTTTGAACATACATGGCATGGCAAAAAAATAAAAGATCTATCACATTTCCTATCTCTTGTAATACCGAGAAAAATGCAGTTCTGTTTTCCTCAATTGTCAGTTTGATGACTAGTCAGAGCTTAATTAGAGAAGGTCTGAGCCTGCAACAACAGAGGGTCAGATTTTGTAACTCATCCGTAGCACTGACAGCTAAAAGTAGTTTTTAGGTCCGTGGAATTTGTGTATCTTTTTGTTAGATCCTTTTCAGCAGAATCAAATAACATCCAGTTTTTCTGCAACCCTTAACAACAGAGTTTTCTTCATTTTAATAGTTTTTGTTTGGGGATATATTTTAATTGTACAAAATGATGTTTTGTGGCAGATAAAACTTATTTTCCAGGTCCCTTTCTTAACCTGAAGATGCCCTTTTTTTTTTAATAAGACTTCTGATCTTGGCAGCTATAAACATGCTTCTTTTTAATCAATACTTGTGTCCTGATGTATTTCTTAGGTCATGTGTTGTAAAGAACAGTAGTGAAAGCTTCCCTCGGACTCTAGGAATCAGGCACCATGTTGTCTCACTGTGTGTTCCTGATTCTAGGCACCATTGTTGTCCAGCCATCAATCATATAAATGAAGCCTAGATGCAAGCTCTTGCAGGATCAGACATTCTAATAAGGAAGTCTGTGTATCCAGAATTGTCAGCAGAGACTTTTCAACAGGGTGGATGTGAGCCAAGGTATAGGCACAAGGTTGTTTGCACTCATCACAATTTTAGCATGGCCCGTTTGGAGCCAGCATGAGCCTCGGGCTGTTTCCAATGTGCAGTTTGTTGTGGCCACTCTGTTTTGCAGGGTAATAGTTATGTCTGAAGACATGAGTCATACCGTATCTGATCAATCTCTACCTCATTTTAGTACTTAATGTAGATGTAGCCCAAAAGTTCTTACATGGTGGTAATCTTTTCTTTCATTTTCTCATCACTCCTGACAGCAGAGTTAATGGCATTTGTGAGCCCTGAGATTAAATGCTTTTTGGGTAAGTTTGAAAAAGAATCTTGTCTTTGAGGAAAGAAAAACGAAATAACAAACAAACCCTTAAACTTGAGAAAACAACTTAGAAATTATGAGGCTAATTTTTCCATTGCTGTAGGGCAGGGTAAAATAACACCTTGAGACTGCAAAAATTTATCTCACTCCAAAGTCTGGYGAATAAACTTGAAACAAAAAAAAATTCTTGAAAGAACCTGGGCACCATGAGGACAAGTAGTCTGACTGCTCTGTGTGGTTTGTGTTCGTGCTGAAGAGGCCACTAGTGATGGATATAGGCTGCTGAAAACTTTGCTTTCTCTAGAAGTGAACAGAAATAGGGAATGCTATGTCGGAATGGGAACCTAAACCAAACACAAAGCAATTGCTGTTTCTTACAGATGAGGTGAAACTTTTGCACCTGACTGGAAATGAGACCTTCTTTCAAAATGTACATTGTACTATATGTGCCACCTCTCCGCTAGGCAGGCATGGGGTACACAAGGTCTTGTGTGCTTATCTTATGCTGATGATTAGGAAAGAAACTGAATATATCAGTCATGTTCTTATTCAGGCCTTCCATCTCTTTTTGCATATGCGTGAGTTTATACAGAAAAATTGGCATTATTAAGCTCTGAAGAGAGAACAAAAAAAACCAACTCAGGGCAGATAATGTAAGGCAGCAGAAAATAAGACACTCTGCTCCCTATATATGTAATTTATCTCCATCAGAAATATGTGAAAGTAAACACTCTGCTTTCCCATCTTAGCAGCAACTTTGTGTGCTGACAGTGTTAGCTCAGTGCTGGTTCGGGTACATTTTCCAGGTGCATTAAATAGATTAAAAGCAGAGACAATGCTTGTAATACCAGCTGCTGAAATCTGGAGGATTGCATGGGTGCTGGCCTACTGGTGGTGTAGTGGCCACTCAAGAGGGCTCCTGTACAAAGATGGGCAGGGTGGCCAGGAGGGCTGTACTAAAACCAGCAGTAAAAACTAAACAGTCTGTGGGTTTGGTACATTAGAAATGCTGTCTGGTGTTCAGGAAAGACTCAAGAGTTTTTGAACCACAGATCAAAGTCTTTCTGCCAGACTGTGGAAGAGCACTCTCACGGTGTTTTCTCCTCATAAACCTGCATTGCTGATGGAGGTGGACAGCCAAAAAGCCTGGCCTGCGCTTCAAGGCCAGGGTGGCAGGGGTTTGGTGTCACCGTGGCATCTCCATAGATGGGGTATGTAGCTACCTCCTCAATTACTATTGATACTGATATCACACCCGCATAGGTTAAACCCAATTTTCTGTGCCTGTTGTCTGGAGAATACCCATCCTTGGTTTCCAGAAGAGCTGCTTGCACTCACAAACCTTGATTTTTTTCTGTGCATAACCCTGTTCTGCAGCCATGGGGCGGTGGTGAAGATGTGCAAATGCTCACACACCSCTGTCAGTGAGAAGAGGCTCACCTCTGCCCGTGGTCCCCAGGGAGGCGGTGATTTGTGCTGATGTGGTGGTGGTTTGCGGTGGTGGGTGTCCCCTTGGTATGGGGACAGCATCTCCTTGTGCCCTGGGGAAGATCTCTGTGGGTACAGGCATAAGTCATCTTCCATGCTGTGCTGCTGTGTCACATTTCAGAATAATTTCCCTGGGTTTTTTCCTTTGTTCCATCCAGGCTTTTGGCACCAGTTCCTTTCTGAGTCCATGTGTGCCATCAAATAGTTTATGGCTTGTACCTTTTTCTCCACTTACATTCTTTTAAGTGAAAGCTTGTTTTTCTTACCTGCCACTGCTTCTGACCTCTGGTAGTCCCAGAATATTTCTTTGTATTAAATGATGTTTACAACTTCTTTTTATTTTTTTTTCTGGCTTCAATTTTCTGTGACATTTTACAGGTCATTAGTATAAAACTGAAATAAACTGTTTGTCTTGATTTTCATTGCTTGAAAATATTTAGCCTATTATAATTCTACACCCATCTTTAGTCTATTTGGTTGTGCTTGTATTTAGTCACAATTCAAATAAAATGTGTCATGCACTAATTGTGGCCCAGTAAACACCTTTCTGGTCCTGATATTATGGTCTCAGTTTGGTGTTTAGAAGGATTTTCAAGCCTGTTTTTTGGTAAGCTGATCCCAAAACTGATAACATGGTTTAGTTAGATTGTTTACAAAAAGATGGCAAATATAAGATGTTTTTACCTGGTCTGTATTTACAGTGCCACACACAATTGATATTTGTAAAATTATGCATAAGAGAAATGAGAAGCATAACTGTTCCTAAGGTACTTGTGTTTAGCTTTAATAGCAGTGGTGTTTCTTAGGAATAGATCTGGGTCTGAAAGTTCAGTTGGAATAGTTTGGTTTTTTCCTTAATTTAGCTGTTKGATGAAACTCAAGTTAAATGAAATCCCCGATAAGCAGTATCCTGTGTTGTTTCCAGTAAATCAACTGCTTTTGATCCCATCAAAAACCTGGAAGAGCTAAGAGAAAATGGTTCTTTTATTCTTCAAAGGTTAGGTATTCTTGCTATTTTTGTGATTATTGAACATCTTAGAAAGTTTGGATAGCAGTCCTTTTTTGTTGTCCTACAAAATGCAATGCCTTCCGGTCAAAGCTGGAGGGTGAACAAATTGCTTTGTTTTGCATTATCTGTGAAACATAACACATGCTTCTGCTGCATGCTTACTGCAGAATTAAACAGCATCCTCTGAGAGAGAGCTCAAAAATAAATGGATCCTTCACAAAAAATCAATAGGCTGGGATTGCTGCTAGGATAGCTAATGTCCCTTACCGGTACCCTTTTACATTGTGTCTTCAGCTTTAGAATTAAATTTGCTTAGGTCCATTAGAGTTTTTCATTATTATTATTGTTGCTTCCATGTTTCTCCCAAATCACATCTGAAAATGTAAGTGTGCATGTCAGAGCACTTAACAGATCCTCCTGGTAGAACAATGGAAAAATTGGAATATTAAATAAAATTACACTGTATTTGTTAATGATTATTTTTCTCTGATTTTRGACCATGTTTAAATCTATAAAAATGTGTAGAAACCCAAGTGGAAAGAAGTCAGAAAATAAATAGCTTGCTCCTAGRAGGTTTTCTATTATTGATATTTTTCCTTCTATCCCTAGTACTGGGGCCTTTCAGTACATTCCCATTTGGTATGAGTCACACCAAGAAGGAGGACCTGAAATAACCAGCTGTCACTGCCTTCTGTCAACTCTGAAAGAGTTTTTTTGCCCACCTGGACGTTGCCGGGCAAGTGAAGTATCAGCTTTTTCAGCTTTCCTCAGGGCAGAGTCGCCTATTACCAGGGAGGCTGCTTCCAAAACCCTGCCAGTCAGCGTGGCAGAAGTTCACCGAAGTCATCACAAGGGCACTAGACACTGACCTGACAGCGAGTTTTTGGCTCCTGGGGTCACTCTTCCCAAGCTTTTTTCTGCCTGGTGGCTCTGGACACACTTTGATGTGCAGCATCACCCTGATCAGGACCCCGCTGAATGTTCGTTCCCCACTGCCCTGGCAGAGCTGGCATGGGGTGTCACACAGGGACCAACAAGCCCTGCAAAATGGGGTGCCACCATGGCCCAGGTGTGCTTAGACATTGAACCAAGGTTAGCAAGGAGCCCAATTTCCTTCAGAACCCTCCACTGTCACTGCGAAGAGACAGGTGCTGAAGATCATAAGGCACAAAGAGTCACTGCTGAAAGCAGGTCTCCTTTATATACAATAGTAATATATAGGGAGGAGGGAGCAGATGCAGTGTAAGTTTAACTGGATTGCATCGCTGGATAGCGGTGAGGTGAGCCAGGACTCCCATGGAAATGGCGAATGCAGTGGCAGCCTATAGCATTAATGGCAGGAGAGGGGCCAGGGCACCTTCACGCTCATTAGCCTGACTTAGAAAGCTTACAGTGCACCTGTCAGCAAAAAAAAATAGTTGATTAAAGATGCAGGAAACTAGAAAAAAACCTCCACATCTCTTCATCAAAGAAACTAATTCCATGCTGAAGGATAGCCTGGAATGGAAGGAAATGCTGTCCAGCAAATACAATTGGATTTCAGAGGAGAATCTCTCCCAGTGTCATGCAGGAAACAGTCCCTCATGCTGGAGAAGATGGCATGTGGCAGTCAAAGGGGAGGCAGTGAGCTGTAATGCAGCTCCCTGGAGTATCCAACCAGGGACAGCTCCCTAATGGGAGTTTCTGAAGGGCTGGTTATGGTCAGTTTTATTTTTGGGATGTTTCAGGGACCAGAGTACAACCTGCAGAGTAGCATTTTAATGGCTTTTGCAGCACACACAGAGCTGAAGTGTTCTGCTCATGAATAGGAAAATCAGAGTATAGGAGAGGCAAAGTGGATAACCTTGAGCAGCAGAGAATTGATTTGCAGTGAAATGGAACAGCCCAAAAATGAGCAGAGAGGTCACTTATGTAGAGATTAATAGCAAAAGTATTTGCTGTTGAATGGCATCTCACTGGTTAGTGAAGAGGGGAATAGAAAATTTCTCAGTGTACTAGGCATAGGACCAATGAGGCTGTAGTTGCATCTTTTCTGGAATATTTTGTACAGTTTTGGTCTTCATGGTACAGAGCAACCACATTTTTCTTGGACTGAGTTCAGGGACAATGGGGGAGAAGAGGACACTTCTTACTAAGGGCCAAGACAGCTTGGCTTGCTTAGTGTAATAAAATGGATGCTGAGAGGAGATATAACATCTTTTCAGAATTACTGCAGGAAGCAAACTTGGGAGGGGAAGAAAAGGATAAAGCTGGTACTTATATAAGTGCAATAAAGATAAATTTAGCTTGGAAAAAGCCAACCAGTCTGAGGGGTTTGTGAGAGACAGCCTGGAAGAGCCTTTCAAGTTTCGCGTCCTGGTGTTTAATTGCAGAATTAAAATTTGCCATTCAGATAAAAATGTCAAAGGAGGAATTGCAGAATATTTACAGTGAATGTTAGTTGATCTATATTTTGTTTACAATTGCTTAACTGCAGTATACACTAGATTAGCTATTAGCAAATCCCTTGTACGTGGAGATGTGAAGACAAGCCTCTGTGATAAATGGAAAAAATAAAGGTAGCTCACAGTTTGCACAGCATGGCAGTGAAGTCCTGCACACTTTCTTGTGTAGCAACCAGAATGCTCCCAGGCATATTAGTGTCAGATGACATCTGATTTTCAAAGGCATAACTATCATCTCATTTGAACAAGTATTATCTGACCTTTTAGACAGATCATTTAAATGTCAGTTTCTTGGACATTCTTCCAGTATGCACCCAGAAATGCCTATTTCCAGAGCTAGGTGAAGGATGAAGAAAAGTGTTGACCAAACATAACTGTTATTAAATATATTCTTCTGCTTCAGTTTTACTTCAGCTTTTCCTAAATAAATGTAACAAACTGCAGTTAACCTGAATCGTTATTACAGCCTTAAACTTTTGAAATTTTAAGTATCTTATGTTTCCTGTTCATTTATAGCTAGTAAATGTGTCAGAAAAAATCAAGAGGGATTTTATATGTCATCTTACACTAGTATGAGCTTAGTTGATAAGGTTGTAACTACTGATAKGTAGTGGCAACTGGGCTTCAGAAACTCAATTTATATTTTTTTTAAGGGGAAAGAATCATGCTATCACGTTTGAGACCAGACAGTTTGGTGGCTGTCTGACCTTTTGTTACTGACTTTAAAATACTTTTGTCATGGATGGCCTGCCTTTATGAGACTGCATCAAAAAATAGAAAAGAAAATTCAATCTATTTAAAGTTATTTGTTAATTTCTTAGCTGTTCCAGTAATAGTTGCCATCAGTGGTAAAATTTCCTCATACTTCCAGTTTGGATATTACTGCCTTCAGATTACAGCTACCTGAATTTGTTAATGCTTGCGCTGGCAAATGAAAGAGCTTGTTAACATTGGTAATAGGCTCTTGTAGCAGAGGATAGGTTATTATCTAGAGAGACAAGGTCAAGTTACATCTAACCTTCTCAAAAGACACTGGCCTCCACTTTCATTGCAAGGCCTGATTCCCAGATTATGAACCATCATTGTTGCATGCTTTCCAAATTCAGTATCTTTTATTTTAGTGTCTGGTCACCAGAGCTGAACAGAGCAGTGGTTTGGCCATTACTGTAAGAAAAATGCAGCCTTTGGCTTCCTAGTGAGAAGCCTGCTGTAGGTATCTTTCAGCGTCCTTAGGAGAAGTGTTAATAAATACCATTCTGATACTAAATTAAAACCTAGCATTGTGATGAAATGAAAGTATGGTACAAGAAAAAGATATTTCAGAGTGTAAGTCTATATGCTTTTATTTATATTTATAGAAATTGAAGTGTACTAAAATGCTACGTGAGCAATTAAAATTAATCAGTTGAAGTGTACAAACTCGAGTATGTGTCACAGCATTTTTTTGAATGGAACTGTGATTTTTCTTTTGCCTCTAACTTACATAACACCATTTCTGTTGCACAGCCTGTTCTGARTTTGGGGTTTATTTGCTTGAAATATGTGTCGTTTTGTATAGGAAATGTAATACCTATAAATTCAATTGTTAGAGAAAATATTGGTACTATTTTTTRTTGCGGGAAAAAAAAATATTTACAGATTATTCGAATTTATTATTACTATATACAAATACAAGTTTATCTGCTTATTGGCTACCTTTCTGCACACAGCTCTGAATGCAATAGATGCATGTTGACTATTGGTCAGAAATGGGTATCGCTGACTTTGCATTTATTAATCTAAATGTTAGGATAATTTTGTCTCTTTTTTCTTCAAGTGGCAGATTACCCTAATTTTTCCTTACAGACCTTCCATTGTTCTTCATCCCTAATTCTTACATTCCAGGGAGAGTTCACAAATTCTTTTCTTTCTGTACTGGACATCTTTTTGCCCCATTTCACCTGTGATTTGTATTTGCAGGATCCACTGTGTGCCTGAGTACATAGCTTAGTCCTGTTCTTCTGCAAATTTCTAGAAACTGCTTCCCTTTTAGATAGTTTATGGTACCTAAATATCACACCTGGGGTGACCACAGACAGAGCCCCAGACTTCAGCTTCTCTGTCTTAATTTTTTTCTTAGTTTACTTCATTCTTCCTCTTTCTCATGCTTACTTGCCCCAAGTACATGCCTGCATTTTGACCCTTTCCCCCCTCACTTCTCTTCTGAGTAGAAGGGCACGGTAGAGAAGGTGGCTCCTTTAGGAGAGGACCTTATTGAACCACTAGGCCCTAAGCATCAATCAAGAATGCTGTCTGGACTGTTCTTAATCACAATTCTTCTGAGAACCATTCCCACTCCTTGAAGTGGAGCATATCACCTCAGCTTTCATTAGCCGTAGTTTATAGTTGTTTTGTCAGTTACAAAATTTTGTACCAAACCTAATCCAATCACCCCATAAACCTGTGGATTAAGAGGAAGATTTTAGAAAGAAGCTTGCAGAGATATGGGGCTGCTTCTTTGCACTGGAGAGAGCTGCTGGTGTGCTATGCCCATCCTGTGGTGGTCATTGCCTATCCCAGGCATCCTGCATCACAGGTGTCACACACCCAGATGACAAAAGACTAGCCTACAGTGATAAACCATGCAAAACATGAAGAATCACAGTGCTTCTTGCTTTTATTTGAGGACCAGGCAGTAATTCAGCATATCTGGGAGGACTCACATTTTGCCACAGGGGTGGTACGACAAAGTGAGTCATGACAACAGGCTTCTTGAACTGGCGAGCTTCCCAGCCACATCCCTGGTGTTTTCCTGATACTTCTCTGTTCCTACAGACCCTGCCAAGCCCCGTGGCTTCAATGCAGCGGAGTCTGTGCTGCTGCAGGTCCTGGACCCCCAGGCTGCAAATCACCTTCCTCAGCAGCCAGTGCTATCTGGCTCTGCAGTCTCGTATRTCATTGATAGCTGTGATTTTGCCTCATGGTCTCCACTTGTGAAAGTCCTGGGTGAAACACAGAGTATTCCCCGTGACTCCTTGTCACTCATGGGTGATCAGTGGTGGGAGACAGGCTATAGACAAAGTCAGTCTGCGAAGGAGAGAGTAGCTTTTCTTTGTCTGAAACAGAGCCAAGAACAATGTATCAATGTCCATACATATTTAACTCTAAGGACTGACTCAGGATTTGTCTTGCTGAGGTGTAATTTTGGAAGTTGAGGTTTGGAAGTCATTTTTCTTCAATAAAAGTAGCTGCTATCAGAACGTGATTGGTAGTCCTGTTGTTTTGCCTGTATTTTTGCTGCTTGTAGATCAGTTAATTCAATGCTTTGCTGAAGTCTCATGTAAAGTTTTTATGTTACCATGACACAAATACGAAAATAGAAGCACTGTTGTCAGGGTGATGTAGCCAAATTATTACCACCCTGTTGTTCCTGCATTCAGTTAGAAAAGATGTGGGGATTTTGGAGTTTTTTTAAATGTTTTAACTAAAAGTTTCAGTGTTCTTTTAAGTAATGAGGAAACAACAGCCAAACAACAGCCCAAGCAATCATAGGCAAATTCACATAAACAAGGTAGTATGAATTGAATATAGACAGCACTGAAAATAGATTTGTCCTTCAGCTTCTGCTAGAGGCAATGGTGAGAAAGGATRAGAGGGTTTTGTAATGATGAGAATCACTTTGATATTATTACTTGAAATAGCTGCAAGCAGAAGCCATAGATAATAATAATCTCCAAACTGTAGAGGTTGAAAGCACCGAGAAGCCAAGAATGACTGCAGCTGCCTTGAGTGGTGGTGGAACAAAGCCATAGARTTGTGAATAGTTTATGCAGTTTGAATATAATCAGAGTCAAAATGTGCAGTCATCAGGTTTGAGATCCAAGGAGCAGGTGGTACACGTATCTATATCAGGATTTTGGAGGGGTTTCCTGGCATGAACCAACTCAAAGAATCATAGACTAAAGAAACAGTTTTGATATCCACATTTAGATAAAACAAGTGGACCATCCCTTCGAACACAAGACTACAGTCTTCTCGAAACATTCAATGAGGCAAATTGTTCCTGTGTTAAAATAATGCTTTAGAACTCAATGCCACTTTTTTTTCCTGGAAGTGCTAAATGGAAGCTAATGACAGAGTGGAAATTATTTCCAAGTTTTGCAACTGGCAGCCATTACCAGAGGATTCATGAGCTTTTCAAATACATTTTTATTTAATTTAAATTGTGGCTTGTCAAGATCTGGGCAACCAAATATGTAGAGAATGTGGCCAAGATAGCCACATGCAGAATTATTTATGACCTGATTATAGCATTTGCAGATCTCTTTACTAGTTTTAAGAAAACAAATCTGCATTGAAAATTTCACAATGTTTTGCTTCTGTATCCTTAGCAGAAAATGACCACTTAATTATTAACGTTTTAATAGCCCTGCAGCTTCAGTGGTCACTTAGTGATGGGGCTTCTTAATTTCTACTAATCTTAAGTACTGAAGAAATCTCTACAGCTTTTCTGTTTCAAATTTGAGAGAAAGGAACATTTTAAGGACGAAGGAACAGTAACAATATTGAATAAACAATCTTGTGACTTTTGAAGCATTTAAATATTTTTCTATAGCAAATCAAAAACATTAAAAAGCCATGTATATTGATTCTGGATCTGAAAGCAGCTCTGTTCCTTCTTGAGTAAAGGAAAATTTTATTGGTGAATTAGCAGATTATGAGATCAATTTTCTGTTTTCCATTCCTAAGAAATAATATAATATATTCATGTATGTATGGTCCAATGTAGGATCAAGTCTAGTAAGCATCAGATGTGCAGTTACCTTCCATTTTCCATTTCAATTGCCAGCTTAAAAAAAACCTTATCAGATACTGAGTCAGTATGAAACTGTGAGTCTAGGCATTGATCCATCTTCTTTAAACCTTTTCATTATAAATTCTATTATTAGAAATTAAAATCTTGGTATGCTATCACTTCAGTCTGCTTTCCTTACCTGCATATTCATGCTGATCATTAGCTATTCACTGCATGTGTGTGTTTAATAACCATTCTGTAATGCTGCCTTTTTTCCATTTTTCACGGTTTAGTTGTTCCAGTTGGAAATGAATGAAGCTGCCAAAAGATTAAAGAAATGGCTTCTTCATTATTTAAGTAGTGATTGCTCATCACTGGTCAGACAAGTGGATTGGGATTTAGGTGACCACATGTCAATATCTACAGTTTTGACATCTGTATCTAAGGTCATCCTCCCAGGTTCCCTTTGTAGAGACAATGRAGACAAAAATGCATTTTTAGGATGCAATGTCACCCCAAATTAAGTTTCTAAAACAGATCAAATTATTTGCACCCTGAAAATGCCAGGTTTAGTTGACTGTAAATATAAACAAGAACAACTAGCTTAAATGTTGGCTTTGTAGATGTCCAAAGGTAAATGAGATTAATCCCATCCCTGTGCTCAAATCAGTCATAAATGCCCAGAGATTCTGTGCAATGACACTTCTAATGTGAATGTACTGTGGCTGTGTTTTTTGATGTAAAGGACATAGTGCGGTGATGGTCATGTACTGTTCAGCACAAGTACCAAAAGCAGTACAGTCATGTTAGGACTACTTTTCAAAGGGATTACATTACCCTGCTTTTCACCTTGACTAAGTAGTACCAGGGAATTAGCATGTTCACATTCTTTCCAACAGATCAGTTTGGCAACTGCATTAATACTCTTGATTGTAGACATACAGAGATGATGTTTAATATTTATGTGGAAGAGAAATGTAATGTCCTTGACCAGATTAGGTCCTGCTATGCAAAGCAGCATATATCATATTGGTATTATTATTATTGCTGTTAATAATATATAAATAATAATAATAATAATACCACCCATTCTTGTTCCAGCAAGCTCATAAGGAGCTAGTTTATAAACATTGAAAAGGGAGGAACCTGGGTGGAAGTAGTATTATTTAGGAATGACACATGGCAAGGGACTCTTGCTTTAAAGAGGGTTACAAAAAGTGACAGATGTTGAATGCTGAAACATATTTTAGATTCTGTAGTTAAATTAGGATATTGTCTTAAGAGTGATTTTTCCTGTGTGTTTTTTCCCTTAGGATGATTTCCAGCATGCAGCCTCAGAAACCAACTGGGAGTCAGTCACAAGCTCTGTCTCAGTAAGTAATTTCTCMCTGTTTTGCCCGTGGATAGATTGATAGGGTGGCTTGAATCCAACTCAATAAAATGGCACCTGCACAGAGAAACCATGTATTCACCTTTGAAAGAGGATGAATAAAGTGTTTATCCAGCTCATACTGGAGTCAATCAATATCTTTTTAGGGATAAAAGATTCAGGATATGCCATTAGCTGTTGTAACCACATGAGATAGCCATTGGGAAACATTTCTTGCTTGCGAACTCATCCTGCAAATATGAAAATACAAGATACAAACTTAAAATTTTTAACTGTAGAATGTCTTGACCTACATGGAAGATTATACTTAAAACAGGCTGGCAGAAAAATGGATCTAGCTGTTCATTGTCAATACTGAGAATTTGTTTTTAAGTGTTCCCAGTAAAATATTATATCTGSACTTAGATATAGTTACTGCATATTCAGCAGTGAAATGCATCTTGGGAGAAAAAGTAAAAAAACAAAAAGAAAAAAAACCCAAGTAATCTGGTATAAAATTTTATTTTCCTCTTCATTGCATTTGATTTGTGTCATTGGCAAAAAATCTGTCCTCTCTTTCATTTCCCAGTGCTGGGGAATGGCAGTGTAGCATGAGAATTTGTAAGATGGGCAGTCCTCTTCTGTATGCTTTGCTGCCTGCTCAGCACCACATCACARTTCTTGTTAAGTCCTCTTAAAACACATGAGATGGGGATAAGTGCTTAAAGCAGACTTGAGACCAATGTTTGGAGCATTCATGGAAGGGAGCTTAGTGATAGCACCTTTGTTACAGTAGCTGCCAGGTATAGCTGGTGAAGGAGCAGTAAATAAAATATGGGTAAATTCTACTGATCATGGCAGGGAGTAGAGAGAAAATTCTGTAGTGCCAAAATCAGAAGATGTTAAGCCAATCTCACTTGTGTTTACCCTTGAGTTTGATACCATGCATTGATTGCCTGGAACCAATTGTGCTGAAAGTCATGAGGAGTGATGTTAACAGGGCTGAGTCTACTGGATGCGCCAAGCAGGAGATGCTAAAACAGTTTTACTAAAAGACATAAATTCATTTTTCAATCTAACATGGGCTTGGAGGAAAAAAATCGACATGATGGACTATTTTGTTTAAAAATATGGCAGGCTGATATTTGAAAAAGTAAGCCTAGGGCTCCCTCATCAGGTAACTATGTAAGTGAGATCAAGCATACGGTAAACGCCATGTTAGCTAACATCCTTAACATCATAAAATGCACAATATACCAAACAATAAACCAGTATCCTTTTCGTATTGAAAATTAAAGTATATCTTTCACATCTTTTTTTTTCTGAAAAAGTGTTGTTAATGTGTTGCAGCTAAGGAATTTCAGTAGAAATATTGCAGGTGGCAAGCTGATGCCCACGGTGACATRGAAACCTACAGCTACACCAGAAGCAGAACCTCAGTTTCATTGGTTTTTCCGTGCCATTCTTTATCTAATAAAACATTCTTCAACTGGATGCACATTGCACCCACAACATTTTTTTATCCTCAGAGAAAGTAAGGTAGGGAGATTGAGCAATTTTTCACAAAGGCACCAAGGAAAAAGTCTGAGGACATCCAAATTCTTCAGGAGAGAAGGATTCAGGAATTCTGCTGTAGTCTTGAGGGGCAGAAGGACAAATCCAGACCTGTCAGTCTGGGACAAGATGACATACAATTCTGCTGATGCTCAGGTAGCATGGCAGGTATGAGTTTCATGTCTCAAACCCACAAGCAACCCAAAGACTCATTTTAGGATCCAGACACATTACAACTCTCAGAATGAAAATTTTAGGGTGAGCAAATTCTTTCTTCCATCTCTGAAGTCATATTACAGAGTTACATTTTGTTTGGGATTTTTCTTTTTTCTCAGAAAGCTTAAACAAATGCTTCTGCCCTTAACCCATCATGGCTAAAAGGAAACAAAATTCACTCCTTATAAGATTAGTTTCCATTGTTTGTGAAGTAATTTTATGACCAGCAAAAAACTGTGATGCACATTGAACTGCCTGTCAGGTTCACAATAGAGATAGGAAAGTGAAAAGGATGAGGGAACAGATATTAAGGGCAAGAGCACTTACAAAAAAAAGATACCTTTGTGTTCCATTAAATTAAAAATGTATTCAGTGCTTTTAAGAAATGCAAAAGAAGTACATAATGTGGAAAATCTTTGCTCTTCATTGTTTCTTGCATTTTACTCTCCCTCTTGCCTACTCCTTGGATGTGATCTCAGAAGCCAGATTACGATGAGCACAAACTCTCCTAAACTCAGCACCTCATTCTTGGCAGGACAAAAGAGAGGCAGTTTGGTTGGCAGCTTTGAAGTTACTTTTCGGCCTGTCACATGATGTTGCTGCCAGGAGGCTATCTGAGCTGTTGAAATAATTCCTCTTGATTTGGCTGTCACTAAGAAAAAGTTAAGCTTTCTTCTGGGTTTGAACGAGGTTGTGCAAATCTCTTGAGTAGGAGCTTTTATATGAAAAGAAAATGGGGAATCCCAGCTGCCTGGATGAGTTTGAAATGCCCTGCATATTCACAGCCTGACCTGCACCTTCGTAATGAAATGTACAGTTAAACATGTGCAAAAAAAATCTCATGCACTGAGTAAGCCACACACCTGTGGCCTGATTTTTGTGCTGCTGTTCCTTCAGCATCCTTGCACCATCTTCCTCATTTTTGAGAGGCAGTCAAAAATGCCTGCCTTTCCCTGTTGGGCTGCCATGACCTCGTCCAAGATGTCCTCAGTAAGAAAGTAGCATTTGGATGCATTCTCCTTTTGTAACCACCAAGTCAGAGTTAGGGCGCTGCATGATGCTGGCTGCAGCACAGTCACTCCTGCAACATTGCTTTAGATAACAATGCTGTGTTCACTTTGCTGGTGTGAGCTTTTCGACTCCTGGGACTTCCATCTCGCTGGCAGTCTCTATTCCAAGTTACTTAGAAGTCAGGAGAGAAGCTTGGAGGTATGCCTTCCCTTTTAAGGGGTCATGAATTTTTACAGGCATCTGCACTGTGCCTTACTCAGCACTGCACTGGAGAGGCATTGCAGTCACAAGTGGGCCCTCTGAAACTTCTTGGGCTGTTGGTGGTAAGCAGTAAAGCACAGCTGTGCTTTCTTGACTGCACTGTTGTTATGTTTTCTGTTTCTTCTCTTTCTGCTTTTTAATAATTTGGACTGTCCATACTTTCAGCAAATATATGCAGTAAAATGTCAAGGATTGTTACCTTTGTGATGTAGCTTACCATTAATGACAAGTGTTTTATTTTAAAAGATATATATATACTTTAAAACTATTATAGTAGAAATTGAAGGACACAATCCTGCAAACGAGTGAATTTACTCAAATGAGTTGACCTTTCCATTACTACTCAACTGAGTGAAGTTAATCACAAAGATTAATAGCTTAACAGATGCATTTACTTGGGAGATGAGGCAAAAAAAATATTTTGAGAAGCCATTAATTTTAAATGGCATATTTCTGCTGCATTACTTCAGAGCTGTGTTATCATGAAAGAATTCAGGTTTCTAGGGATTTCTCCCCAGTGTTTTAAGTTCTAAGACCAAACAACTCTTGTGCTATACTATGCCTGTTGTTGGACAAAATCATGTATTTTGATTGTGGTCCTTCAGAAAGTAAGAGAGATCTGCATTAATAATTTTTCTTGTACATATTTTATGTACTATTTGCATACTGTTTGGCCTTGTGCTTGGACAGGGGGAAAAGTGATATCAGGACAGTGAATATTGTGATTCTAAATAATGATTCTTAAAAATGTTTCAAGTTCTCCTCAGTAAAACTGAAATTGCTGCAATCATTCTGTCAAAGTCAAATTGTGCCAAAGGTTCAGTGGGAACACTCAGAGAATGGTACTTGGTCCTTACTGGTGAGAAATAAATATTCCATTTGGTATTATGATATAATTGTGAGGATATTGCTATGCTGGTCATCCAGTTATTCATTGTTATATTGCTGAGATAATAGAATCAATCAGGCTTAGGTTGGAAGGGACCTTAGAGATCATCTTGTTTCAATCCCCCTGCTGTGGGCAGGGATGCCTTTCATTAGACCAGGTTGCTCACAGCCCCCTCCAACCTGACTGTGAACACTGTCAGGGATGGGGCATCCACAGCCTCGCTCAGCAACCTGTTCCAATGTCTCACCACCCTAACAGTAAAGAATTTCTTCCCAATATCTAATGTGGGCCTGCCCTCTTTCATTTTAAAGCCATTACCCCTCTCGTATCACTACATGCCCTTGTAAAAAGTTTCTCTCAATCTTTCTTGTAGGCTCCCTTCAGGTATTAGAAGACCACAATTAGATCACCCTGATGCCTTCTCTTCTCCAGGCTGAACAATTCCATTTCTCTTAGTCTTTCCTCTGTCCTCCTAATCATCTTTGTGTCCCTCCTCTGGACTTACTCCAGCATGTCCATGTCCTTCCTCTGCTGAGGACCCCAGAGCTGGATGCAGCACTGCAGGTGGAGTCTCAGGAGAGTGGTGTAGAGGGGCAGAATCCCCTCCCTTCTTTGCTGGCCACACTGTTCTTGATGCAGGCCAGGACACCATTGGCTTTCTGGGCTGCGAGCACATTGCTGGCTCATGTCCTGCCTCTCATCCATCAGAACCCTTGAGATCCAAATATGTTTTTTTCTGTTTGCTTAGTAAGTTGCATTTTTGGTAAAAGATGTCAATTGAATGTCAATTCATCAGTGTTTTGTAATACATTTAATTTGGGGGAATAAAGGGCCATTTTTTCAAGTCTTTAACAAAGGCAGATTTGTTGTCCAGTTTGACTAGGGAAACATAGTCTAACAGACTTGTTGCGTTTGTCTTTCTCAGCTGTGGTTTCTGATCTGCTTCTTGTGAAATAACCAACAGAGCTGGCATCTCCACTCTGTGGCCATGGCCATCACAGCACTTTCCAAAGACATTTTCGTTACATCTTTGTATGTGTGCAAACCGTCATTCCCTTTGAGGAGTGCAAGTAAATGCTGACAGTCCAGCAGTGGCAGTGCTTTTGCTCCCTGCATCTCCTCTGGGATTTGCTTGGGAATTTCTTGGTGTCTATCCTTCTTAAAAAAAGAAAACACAGGTATAGCAAAGCCTGGCCCAGCTAAGGACTTCAAAAGATGGCTCGAATTTGCTGTTTCAATCAATAAGGAGACAAATTCCTCAGTAACTGTTTTTAATTGTTTTAAGTGGTGCTGTAATTTATTCCAAGTACACTGAGATGTATGTCACTCTTAGGGGGTATCCTATCCCTCTCCATCAGTGACTGACCCTACGCTCACGGCGGAAGCCCTGGATCAGACCATTGCTGCATTTGACACGGTGGAGGATCTGCTCAAACACTTTAACCCGGACTCCTGGCAAGAGGATCTTGAAAATCTGTACACGGACAGTGGCCACCATTATCGAGGCAGAAGCTACCATGACAGGAAGTCCAAAGGTAGGAAAGGACACTATATGTATACTTCGGGACAAGACCAGGATACTCCTTCACTCCTCATAGAAATGTCCGTTAGTCAGGTATTACATTCTGGTGCTCATGTTCCTGTTGGAGTCACAGGGCAAGGTACCACCTATTAAAACCAGGGATATGTCATTTAATTCTTAATCAATTTCTAAGTAGGATCTTGCTTGAGAAATCAGACTGAAAACTGCCCATTTTTGTGATGAATTCACAAATAAAAACATACATCCACATGTAAAGACAGATGGTTCTCAGCTGCACCCTCTTAAGCATTGCTTTGTGTGTAAAGCATGGGGCTCCTAATTACCTACGTTATCATCCTTCTTTAAATACCCTGCTTAGGGACTGTTCTCTGTTGAGTGAGGAATAATCAGTTTTATCACACTGTGCTTAGGGAAGCATCTGGTGCAGACACCTGTATGTGCAGCTGGTTTTTTTAGGATGTGAACATCTCACTGTTTTTCATTATGTTGGCAGGGAACATTATTATGGTTTAACATCTTTGTCTGTAATTGAGCAAAGCACGCATTTCTGGGTTATGTTTCTTGTTTCCTTCTGTTAGTTCAAATCATCCACCAAATGGCAAAGCAAAGGGGCATTAAGCTGGCAGTACAAACCCATAATGATAAAGAAACACTATGGAGAAGACACAGTTGTGCTCTGGGGTAACCATGCACCGAAGGGCCTGATGAAATTGCCCTTCATGTGCCATATAGATGTAGGAGGTCTGTTAGGATTCTCCAAAATGAGAATCGCTGTAGTTTTCCCAGAAGATCTGGAGTGAAGTATTTTATTTGATTTCTCTTGTTACTGTCATCTATTTTCAAGTTGTGTATTCACATGCATTCTTCTTTATAACTTTAAAATTATAAAGCCCAAATCACAGTTCCAATTCTGTGCAATCTACCATTTATTTGCATCTGAAATCCCATCCCCCCATACGTTAAGCATGTGCTAAGCAGGGAGAGAGAATTGTAGTTCCGTGTTTGTAACTTACCTGCTATCAAATTATGAGACTGATCTTAAAAGGGTCTGCATCAGTATTAGGGGAAACTGTGTCAAGAAGTGTTCCTAGGCCCTGAAATACAATCACAATATTGCCAAATTGTTGGCCTGGTCATTGCTGGGCATGAACGAGGATCTGGCAGAGGCCATCTGCCATTCATGTGGCCACCTTGACTTGGAGAGTAAGAGATTAATGGTAGGAATGTGGGCTGTCCCATGGCTATTGTTCTTTGAGCAATAGAATAACCCCAGGCAAATACAGTAATTGGTTGATAAGTACTGGCCGAACAATTTCCAAGACAAGGTTGGCTTTCTCTCTTTCTGAGCTCACCACTTCAAAGGAATCTGAGGTAAAGCCCTGAGCAGCCATCAACCAAAAAGTGAACACCTTTGCTTTGCTCCCTTTTGGCACGTCAAAAATTTCTGGCAACCACAAGAGCCCATGTTTGGGAAAAACTTCATCTAAGTGTCACTACATGACTTCTAAGAGTGTTTTGATCTCTGGGGGGGTCTGTGGAACATGATCTGTGTCCCTTATTCATCCAGGCTGGATTTGGCCCCAATAGATATGTATAAAAAAAAAATAAAGGGCCTGTTTGGATTTTAATAGAAGCTGATTAGAAACCTGGATCCTCTACTGGTTCTGCTTTCCAGATTTCATTTAATTCTCAAGATCATATTTGGCCTAGTATCCCATATATATAAATGACCACATAAATATAAAATAGAATTTGATGCTTTATTGATGCTGGTTATTCAGGCTACAGGTATCAATCTGATCTGGTAGTGCTTGGAAAATTCAGATGCATAAAATTTTCTCCATTTATTATAAGTGTAATTCAGCTTCTTGCGTAGCAAACCATTGTAGAAAACAGAGTTTTCCTGTTATTATTTTAGTACTTAATTTATTTTAATAGGATTTTTTGGTGGTGGTGGTGGTTTGGTTACAGGAAAAAAGAAGAAAAGTTTTATAACAGTTTTCCTTTTGTCTTCAAAACAAGGCCAAACTCCCTGACTGTTAGAAGCTCTCTGGACAGAAGTACCTCACCACAATGAAATCTTTTAAAAATTTCAGTTAAGAATTTTTATTTAGTCATAAACTTCTGACAAGATTAAAGGCTTGTTCTTGGATGATGTGAGGAGTAGGGAATAGCTTCAACAAATCCTTAAATTAGAAATGCTTGGTGGCTTTTAAACACAGACACTGTGGATCTCTGAGGAATGTTTATAGGCAGTGGGATAACCTTGCAGCAAAGAGAGCAATAGATTATATCATAATTTATTTCAGATACCTATCTGTTTCTGCTTCCAGCTTGGAGTTTATTTTTTTATCCTGTTAGAACAGCCCTGAGGCAGGTAAGAACAATTTGATGTAATCTCTGCCTATCTTTCAGAGCATTTCCAGATCACACTATATAAATGGTATAAATTAATCACTAATAATTTCGCCTCATCCAACTTTCTGCCTATACCAAATTGTGGTACAGAAATGAGTTAAAGAGGCAGTGTTGCCAAATACTAATTCTGATAACAGGGATATGTAATAAATTATGCTTAAATGGTATGTTTTCTTAATTTGCCAATTAATAATCTATAAATATTAAGGTCAAGCAAATAAGAAGAGAGTATTTTATCATAGCTGAAATTCACAGAATCAGGGAATAGTGGGAAGATACCTCAAGAATTTGTTTTAACGCCCCTGCTCAAGGCAGGGTCATCAATAGAAGGTTGCTCATGACCATGTCAAGTCAGGTTTTGAATATCTCCAAGAATGGAGGCTGCTCAATCTCTCTGGAGCCCCTCTATGAACAAAAGAAAAAAAAAAAAAAGTTATTTTCAACATTTGAATAGATTTTCCTATGTTAAAATTTGAGTCCAGAACCTGTTGTCCTTTCAAAGTACACTCTGGTTCCATCTTCTTTTACTTCTCCTATCATTGCCGCATTGATGGGCTGAGGTCAACTGTACGATGTTCAACAAGTCCAAGTGCTGGATCCTGCTTTTGAGTCACAACAACCCCAGGCAGTGCTACAGGCTGGGGGCAGAGTGGCTAGAAAGTTGCCTGGGGAAAAAGGACGTGAGGGTGCTGGTGACAGCAGCTGAACATGATCCAGTGTGTGTGCCCGAGGGGCCAAGAAGGCCAATGGCATCCTGGCCTGGATCAGCAATAATGTGGCCAGCAGGACCAGGGCAGTGACCATCCTCTTGTACTCAGCACTGGTGAGGCCACACCTTGAATCCTGTGCTCAGTTTTGAGCCTCTCACTACAAGAAGGACATTGAGGGGCTGGAGCATGTCCAGAGAAGGGCAATGAAGTTGGTGAAGGGTCTGGAGCACAAGTCCTGTGAGGAGTAGCTGAGGTACCTGGGGGTGTTTAGCCTGGAGAAAAGGAGGCTCAGAGGAGACTTTATTTTTCTCTACAACTCCCTGAAAGGGGGGYGTAGCCAGGTGGGGGTTGGTCTCTTCTCCCAGGTAACAAGTGACAGGACAAGAGGAAACGGCCTTAAGATGCCCCAGGGGAGGTTATGTTGGATATAAGGGAAAAGAATTTCACAGAAAGGGTGATCAGGCATTGGAACGGACTGCCTGGGGAAAGTGGTGGAGTCACCATCCCTGGAGGTGTTTAGAAGGCGTGTGGATGTGGCATTTGGGGATATGGTTTAGAGGTGATTATGGTGGTGCTGGGTTTATGGTTGTATATTTGGTATTGGAGGTCTTTTCCAGMCTTAAGGATTCTATGATTCTATTTGTACACATTGATATACACATATACAGATGATTCCTGAATATCTCTTGCAAGTACCTGAAAGTTGAAGAGTGTGTGGATTAAATTTATATTTATCATAACTCCATTCAGTCTACAAAATCTGATCTCACATCTCTACAATACTGATGCAATTCTATTAAGTGCATTTCTTTCTGTTGAAATCAAAATTGCATTTCTATTGAAATTTCTATTGCATTTCTCACTATTGAAGTGAGATTTTGGTGTGAGATGTGTCTTGCTAATAACCACATGAAGTTTGAAATTTAATTCTGTATATGTTCAGTGAGCTTTGCTGTTAACCACTCCAGTAAAAGCTGACTGTAAAATCACAGTTAAATCCAGACTGGCAGAAAAGGACAGAAAAGAAAGGGGAAGACACACATTCACATTTTCGCAATTCTTAAATGAGGGGCCTTGTATAAGCTATAAATTAGGGTATACATCTGCATGAAAATATGATAGATGTTTCAAATAACCTCTGCAATTGTAAGTATACTCAGAAGGGTTTGCCACAAATTGCTGCATTTTAGAAACTCTGAAAATATAGATATTCAGCCTTACACTCATACTAGGCTCTTAGGAAAAAAGCAGGTCATGCCAAAGTATATCCTTTAAAATAATTCCTTTTGCATTGCTGTAATATATTGCTGACGTCAGTGTCATAGTAATTTGCTTATTACAAATATTAAGCATCTCCAAACAGATACCACTGGCTATTGGTTTATTTAATACTGTTCTTGGCAAGAACACAGGTAGATGTAAAAAAGTAAACAACCATGCTCCACAGTTATGTTGAACTTCTTGACAAATAGATTTCTGTTCTTTTAGACAGTCATAAGGAGTGTTCAGACATGTTTGAAAGAAGCATCTCCATCCTAGTTTAAATTTTTGAAAGCATCGATTTATCTGGTTAGTAATATTATAAGAGCTTCTAAGAGATACTGTTGTAAACAGTTCCAATCATCAAATAAACATTAACTTTTCCCACATGCTTGTTTGCATTTATCTTTTGTTGTTCTCTCTAATTTTTTACTTCCCATTGAATAAGGGGTTTTAATTAAAAAAAGACCTCTGTCTGTGAAATGGTTTGTGTACAAATGAAGAAAGAAAGGTAAATCCAAATGTCATGGGGATATTACCCAAAGAAAGGGGTTGTCTTTAGAAAGGAATGCTTTGTTTTGTTTTGTTTTGTTTTGTTTTGTTTTGTTTTGTTTTGTTTTGTTTTCCCATAAATAAACCTAGGAAGCAGGAACACATGTAGATAGATACATTCTGGTAATTAACAAGACTACACATGCCTCGGAGCTCATTTTCTTTTTTGGAAATAGTGTGCCAGAAGCCTTTGGCTATCAAAGGAAATTAATCAGGTGGGACATTCTTGCAATAGCATCTGTCTGCAATGACAGCTTTACAAGTGAAATAAATAAACACTGGCTGGCATAACCACACTGCTCTCTGGAAGGGGAGTAGTGAGGTCAGACCATGGGTCTTCARGCAATGTTTCTGCTGTTCATTGCCAAAAAGGTTCCCAAGATCARGCAAGTTTCACCATGTCCTTAACAATACTTTTTGTTGTTACTTACAATGGTCTAGAAAGAAGTTAAAATTTTAACTCAGGAATGTAATTTCTCAGAGGTTTGCAAACAGTGGCCAATAAATTACTGTGAACGTCCATATACTCTTCCTTGAAAGATTCTGGGATGGCTGCCAGCAAGTTTCAGTGCACCAGACAGGGAGTGCAGGCATCACAAATGCAGAATGCTCGGTCATTCACGGCAAATTTGAGTATTCCAAGTATATGGAATACCGTCTTTAAATAGCTGATAATTTAAAGTATTCCCTGTGCTTAAAACCCAGAATATTCCTCCCACCCTTCTTCAGCTGGGAACCAAGTTGTCTATTGCATGCAAACTGCACATATTCGTTCATTTTATAATCTAGTTCAGATCTACATCCATACCTTCCCCCTCTGTGACAAATGAGATTTTCCCTTGTGTGTACGCAACATAATTGTTGGTCACTGCAGTGAAAGATTTTCTTACTAAACCCTTTTATAAAATGCTAGTGAAACTTGTGGCATGTTATTTATCACTGGAATAAGCTGCTCTTTTCCACTAATTTCAATGAAGCCATGTCCAATAGTTTGGCCTGCTTTTGCTGCTTGACCTGTACCACAGCTGATAATTGGTTTGGCAGTCCATAATAGGCCTATATATTTTGCACCTTGTTCCATGAAAACAGCTACAATCCCACTGAAATTCTGATCTTTCATTCCTCTAAAATAATAGTTGCTGTATTGAGGAGGTTTGTCTTGGTGCTGTGATTCTGTAGTAAATGCAAATTGCAAGATCTTCTCCCCATCTCCTATGAGAAAGATTTAGATAGCTCCCAAAGTTTCCAGGTATAGTTARGAAATTGCTTATTGTGATATCATTAAGCATGTGCAGTGAAACAGTCAAAACCATCAACCATACGTGTTGAAGTCTAAAAGYCACAGGGTTTGGTGAAAATTTGCTATGGAGAAGAATAATTTCCTCAGTGTCAGCAAGTTTAGATGATTTAACCAGTGGAAAATGCAACTGGGAAATGATATTTCATTTCTTATTATCATATAATTGTGRGGATATCATTATGTTGGTAATCCCAATATTCATTGTTACACTGTTGAGATCACAGAATCATAGAATAGTTTGGATGGGAAGGGACCTTACAGGTTATCTAGTTCCAGTGCCCCTGCATGGGGGGGCACTCCATGCCCTTCCTTCCACCAGACCAGGTTGCTCAAAACCCTATGCAACACTTCCAGGGATGGGGCATCCACAACCTCTCTGGGCAACCTTTTTCAATGTCTTACCAGCCTCACRGTAAAGAATTTCTTCCTAATATCTAATCTAAACCTACCCTCTTTCAGTAGGAAGCAATTTCCTCTTGTCCTGTCACTACTTGCCCTTGTAAAAAATCCCTCTCCAGCTTCTTTGTTCATTTTCGAACTGAAGTTCAGCCACACCATAGTTTCAGTCAGCTATTGCACTGCTCTGAATGTCTTTGATGGCTTCTACAGTACCTCTAGTCTACCTTGAAGATCTTTAGCAGTATTGACCCCAGTGTTACYCTGTGGGGAACACAAATAATAGCCAGCCACCAATTGTACTTGGAATTGCTGACCATTTTACTCAAGTCTCTTAAATATTCCAGTTATCTACTGGATTTGTAGTCCACCTATTCCAATATATCTCAGTAGTTTGGCTGCAAGAATGCTATGGATCACTGTCAAAAATCAGCAGATGTCTCTGCTGCTTTCACCTCACAGAGCAAGACAGTTGTCTCATCATAGCAGACTCTGGGGTTGGTCCATGGCAATTTGCCCTTGGTAAATCTATTCTGGATGTTCCCAGTCATCCCCTTGTCTTTCGTGTGCCTGGGCATTGCTTCCAAGCAGGATTTACCCCTTAATTTTATCATGGGCTGAGGTTAGGCTGACTAGTCTGCAGCTGCCCAAATCCCAAATTGTACATGGCCTTGACATATGGTATAGGAATACCATGGCAAGGTGGCTACCATCTCTTACACCTTAGCTCTGCTTTGTGACTGATGCATGAAAAAAGTGTAAAATGTTCGGATATGACAGTGGTAGGGGCCATGTGTGAATTTGGAACAGATAAAGTGTTAAAAGCAACCCTAAACAGACTGCCCATCTTCTTAAGACTAATCAGTGACCAGCAGCAAAGGCTTTTCCCTCAATCTTTAAGGCCTCCCTTTTTCTGAATAAAACATGGCATTATCTGCACTCTCTGATTTCACCTCTCATTAAGATCACGGAATCACAGAATATTTTGGTCAATGCTTCAAGGTAAACACATGCCATTAGAGCTATGTGAAATGAGGATGGTTTTAAGCATAGGATTTAAGGGGGAGGAAGGGGTAGAGACTGGAGCCCAAGTATCCAGGTTAGTGCTCCAGTGCATCTCTTTTATGTCTGCCTTACCTTTAAGTTGAATCTCCGATGCAGACATTCTGTAATAATACTTGGAAATTATTTGCATCCAGTCTAAAGAACCTTTTAGTTCTAGTTTTAAATTAAGGACTCCTGTGGTTTCAGTCCTTGATAAGTAAAGCAGCTGGATTTCACACCAATCACACCAAGGCTCGGTTACATTTTAGTCACAGCAGTGAAGTGATGCATGAAACTGACTGTACTGTAAAATCTCATTGTTATATGGATGAGGAAATGGACTAGCTCCAAACAGTAAAACAATCCCAAGACAGGGAAAAATGCATATTGAAGCTTTCAGCAGAGAGAGTCGTTCAGAATAAAATGTGTTCTTTTGTTAGGGGGCAATAAACTGTGATCTAGAGCTTAGGATTTAATTAGGCAATGGGAACTGTTCTTGTGTGTCAGTGTGATGCTACCAGGGTACAGTATACATTGTTCACAGAACACACTGCATGCTCATCCCACCGAGCACTGCAGTTCTGTAGAGCAGAGTAAAAAAGAGTGTAGGTGTTTACCTCCAGATGAATTTTAATGGATGGTGACTTGTGCATCTCTTCAACTGTTTATTTACGCTTTTCTTTTCTGGTAGAAGTTATTTATTTTCATGTTTTCAACGTCACTAAAATAARATCTTTCTGCTATTTTACTTGTCCATTTCAACCTGGACTCTGATACTCTGGTACCCTAATACATGCAAAGTGCAGAGAATTCACATCTTCATTGATAACTCTGAGATTTGGCAGTCCCAAAAACTGATAATAAGTCAGGATCAGAATGCCTTGAGTATGATACCAAGGAGAATTCATACAATTTTCCATTGGAAAATCTTCCACAGGTTTTTCAAATATAGTTCAGCATTGGAAAAAATACACTAAATCACTAAACAAAATGTACTTTGCTGCTGGTTGATTTCAGAATTCATGAAAAATGCATCCAGAGAAAGTTTTGAGCCCTCATTGAAAACTGCTTATTTCTTCATACTGCATAGAGAAAGAAAATTATGSTAATTATCTGGTTATCCCCTCCTATAAGCAAATCAGCAGCTCTCCCCAGTCCTGACTCAGCTAGAGCCTAAGAGACCTTGCAAAGAGACTTTGGAAAGTCATCAAAACTGGGCATTTGARGGCAGTGAGCAAAGCCTTCCCTCCAGTGAAAGCCCTTTGCAAGGTCAACCCTTACAATTTAGTTTGAGCAGTTAAATATTGAGGCCAATGTGTGTAGCATTGTGAATGGATATAGTCTGCTCTCTGCAGGAGAGCTCCCCCACCCAGGTCCTTTCMATGCTGGGCTTTGCCTCTGCCAGTCTCATTACAAAGAGAGTGTTGGTTTCTGTGTTGATAACCCAGCAGTGCCAATAGGTATCAGCTCAATGCAGGAAGAAGGAGTGTGGAGCCTGAGGGGAAATGTCATCTGTGATAGAGCAAATTTTGTTCAGTCCCCCAACTATATTCTCTTGGACACAGATGTCAGTTCATGAGGGCTGGGTCTGGGCCCTCTTTACTAACCAATTTGTTACTGGAAGCCTTGTTTCCTGTGTTACCTCAGCTGTATTAAGTCTGAATTAAGCCTTTGAGTATTTTATTCTAATCAGCACCATCAGTAAATGCCATCATAGTCCATAGCTAGTCTGTCCCAATAGGAGCCTGCTCTTATCAGTATCAATTCCCCTGGATTGCTGTAGTGTCAGAGTGTGGAAGATCCAGGCTTTCTCCTCAAGAAATCTCATTAATGATGAAGGCAGAACATTTTCTTCTTCCCTCTTCTTCCTTTAGTAGATTTTTCCTTCACATCGGTCGGCYGAAATGAGTACTAGCCAGAGAGTGTTTTGCTTTACCAGTTAGSAAAGCTGATGGCAGAGGTTCTGATGAGAAGATTTAGAGGAGTGGGAAACACTTCCATGTGGAAAGAATTAGTCTGAAAGCCTGCAGTGAGGAGTGGCTTTGAAGAATGACAGTGGAGAAGAAAACATCATTTGTTAAAACAAAGAAATCAATATACTCTGGACTTGTAAGTCCTGGCTAAGGACATTCACAGTGTATTTTTCTCCCAGTGCATGAGTATACCACCAGCCCCATTGATTTTGTGCTTATAGCAGGAGGATGATCTATACCTCTTTTGGAGAGATGCTAGCTCTTTGGAGAGAACCACGGAGATTTCATGGGGGGATGTATCATAATTGCTATAAAATAGCAATTTATCTGCTAAATTCCCATTGACTGAGATAACACCTTGCCAGGAAAGTGAATTTGCTACGATTTTCTATAATAGCACTCCTGACATTTATGTACCCTTGCCTCTTGCATATCAGCCTTGCGAATATTTCCAGGTCGGAGTGTAAAGGTGCATGATTTACAAATCACAGCTTTTTCCACAATAAACTTTGTGATGTTGACAAGGACTGAGTCACAGAAGGTATGAAGTGTCTTTGTTGTAAGTTTTCACATATTTGTGTTAAAGCATAAGCATAAGTACTCTCAGGACCGGAGGTGATGTTGCCCCATTAAACATGCCCTGAAAATCTGATATGTTCACAAACACTACACTGTTATCTCAGTTCTCATTTGAGCCATCCCTATTTTCCTGTTGATGTTTCTGTTAGCAAATACTGTTTGGAGTCAAACTCAACACAAGTTCACATGTCCTCCAGTCCTGAATGAATCACTGAGCTTTTGAACACTTAGTTGGTGCACAGAATCCTTAGGAAAGAAGAAAGCAGAAAAGGAAGGAAAAAGAAATCAAAAAACTTCTATAGAAATAGAACTCATTAAATTTGTTACTTTTGTCTGTGTTACAATTGTGGAAAATATTTTTATAAAAGCGGATTTTTGTTTTGTTTTAGCTTTGCAGGCTAAAGCTAGGAACAGCACTTGAACTCACATTTGATAGTCTATAAGTTATTTTTATGGCTGGCTTTACTACTCGTTTACATGACAGATCTCAGATACCAGGCATTTAAACATCAACCAACTACTGGCATTCAATGAACCTATTAATTTTAATTGTATTTATTTGTATGCCTATTATAGTAACATTTACCAGCTGAAATTAACATTGCTTAGATTGGTTTCTCCGTCTAAAAGTGAGTTATCTAAACTCTATCCATAAACAACACAGACAGGCAACTTGAGGAAGCAAGTCATGCAGCCTGTCCTAAATGCACTTGTGAGGAAGGGATGAATCACTCCCCAGAATCACTCCCCAAAAACATTTCTCTGCTGACCACAGAAAGGGCTTTGTTTTTGCCCATAATAACAAAATAGATCTTGTCATCTCTGTAAGCCAGGTATAAACAGAGAAGGGAAGAGAGTAGCAGAGGTGGAATCTCTTGCCCAAGGATCCAACAGATCAGTGACAAAGCAAATAAAATGACCAGTCTTCAGCTTTCAGGCCAATATTCTACTGCAAGCCTTCCCTTCACCTTTATAGTCAGTGTGATCTCTGCTATGGCAGTCAGTGGGAGAAGGATGACAGCCTGGATGGCCATCTGTAATGATTTAAAATTGGTAGTTTTATGTTTATCTGTTGAGAAATCATTGCTGTACTTCACATATTTTTCAACCAGTGCCCCATCATTTTGTGTTATCGACTGCCTGTGGAGCAGTATAAACCGGAGGAATGTCTCACTCAAACGTCACTAATGAAACTTCTTTTGCATTGCAGTTGACCTGGACAGGTTGAATGATGACGTGAAGCGTTACAGCTGCACTCCGAGAAACTACTCCGTCAATTTAAGGGAGGAGCTGAAGCTGACAAATGTAGTTTTCTTCCCCCGCTGCCTCCTTGTCCAGCGCTGTGGAGGAAACTGTGGCTGTGGGACTCCAAACTGGAAATCCTGCACCTGCGTGTCAGGGAAAACAGTGAAAAAATATCATGAGGTATTTTCATTCTTTCTTTGTTTCTTCTTTTGAGTATTTATTGCTTCCATTGATTCTGTAGTCTTTCCTCAGAGCCACGTGCGCTGCTTGTTAATTGATTTTGTATGTGTGAGAAAGGGGTGTTAGCAGGTATTTATGGGTAAGTTAATTTAGAAGAAGTTGGAGAGAACTTCTGCCACCTCTGAGTGGATGCTACCACAGCATCCTAGTGAACTTTGTTGCAAGAATGAGCCTTATGTTGGACTGATTTTTCCCAGTGAAGGACTGATACAAAGTGAATGAATATACCACTGGAAATACTCTTTTTAGTAACACAGAGACATGTGTTCCTTGAGATATTTGACTGCACTTCCTCTTGCTTTAAACTTATGCTCACACGGAAATTACAATTAAGTCACTTGTAAACTCTCTTCCCTTCCAGATCTATTACTTATAGGAGGCAGCTGAATCATTCAGCCTTAGCTTTTTTTCCACTCAGCAATTTTTTAGGAAGGCAAAATTTTGGCATAGGAACAATGTCCATTATTCTGATCCATTCAGAACGCGTTTAGAGAGGAAAGAGCATTTTATATTCTTGACTCTAATGYAGTATTTTCAGATCAAGACGTGAACAATGTTCACTTTAGTGAACATATCTAGGAAAGTTACTTGGTAGTTGCCTTTCATTTGTTGCAAGGTAGAGTAGCTGTATGCCATGCTGACTGATTTCTGACACATATCTCTGGTAAGAGCCTGATGCCTGATTTACCACTTGGCTTAAGTCSCAAGTGAAAATGAACTTTATGGACTTTAAACCTGGATGCGATGTGGGTTCATGACATCAAGGCATTATCTTGGGAGACCCTAGGGCTGCAATAGCAGAGGGTTGTTGAAGGTCAGAACTTGCCCGCACTGTGAGCACTGTGGTCACTCTTCTCAGAGGTAGGAGATATTTTCTCACAATTAACTGCAGAATACAGCATACTCCACATGCTAGGACTAGAGAATAGTTAATATTTTCTCTAATTTTAAACAAGATGTGGGGGATGACCCTGGTAATTACAGAGCAGAAAGCCTTATCTCAGTGGTAGAAAAGTTAATTGGAAAAAAAATTAATAGGTATAAAGCACCTAGATGACTATGAGCTGATAAAATAAACTTGGAATGCCTTATATATGAATAAATATTTATACAGCACCACAACATTGTACAAGAATGCTAAAAGGACTGGCACCTCCTGCAGAGAGCAAACAGTCAGCCAGACAAGATCAGACATGGATTAGAAGCTGGTTAAGAGATAAAGAGCAAAGAGGTGGAAGAGATGAGCAATTTTCTAAATAGGAAGGGGCTGTGTGAGGGTGCCCCCAGCACATGGATTGTTATTTCATGTATGATCAATCTGAAGGGAGGTGAACAGAGGAGGTGGCAAAAGTGACAGGTAGCACAGGAGATAACATACTTTTAACAGCAGAGAAGGCTGTGAGGAATTTCAGAAGGCCTTTGTAACTGCTTATAAATGCAGGGTAGAAAAGCAGCAAGCATTAGAATGAGTGGTCTCAACTGTTTATTCATATAACGCTGGGTGTGTGAGGGAAGGAGGGAGAAATGAGGGGTGGAAATTGGGCTAAAGGTCAAGTAGTGAATCACTGTGAAGAGCTTCAGGAAAGCACTTGTTTAGTGCAATGATAAAAAGACAAGTGACAGTCTTCTGCAGGAGTGGAGATGAAGGGGTAATAACACAGCAAATGTTATGGTCTGGATAAATTGGTGGGGGACTTATACTGGGTTTTGACCATTGGTGCTTATAAGGATACAGACAGGACTAGTAAAAATATATAGAAGCAGCAAGCATACATCAAGAGAGATATAGGGGAAGGTACAGATGAAAAGCATTTGTAACAAAAGTGGCTTGAAAGTTTTGGATAATTTCATTTAGAAAAAAAAAATGGTAGTAAGAGAGGACACAGTGAAAGATAGTGAATAGTAGCTAAAGGAAAATTAGGTCTTCCTAAATAATCTTTTCCTTAAGAACTAGAGAGAGACTGAAAGGGAACTAATTTAAAATTATAAAAAGGAACTGTATTTTTTTCACAGTAAAACTGTATGGAATTTCGGCTCTTAAATATGAATTGTGCATGATTTAGAAGATGTCTGAAAGAACTAGAAGTAAAATATAAACTAAGGAATCCTGGGTTACACCTGTATCAGAATTTAAGCCAACTGTTGACTGTAGCTAGCAAGAATGTTGATTTTTCATGTTATCAAGCACTTAGTTTTTYCAGGTGTTTGGAAACAGCTAGTGCTGGGACACCAGAATATCACGCTAGCCAGGTATTGCTCAGCACCAGGATGTCATGACTTATGGCCACCCCAGATTTATCATTAAATTCAGGAGATTGAACATTCACACAAATACATCATTGCTAATTTATTTTCCTTTTCATTTCTTCTCTGAAGACCATATGAATTCAAGACAGTGTTTCAGCTTTAACATTAAATGGCCTTTGTAAGTTTAAATTTAAATTTTACCCCTTAGGGATGAATTAACAGCTCACTGAGCAGAAATTTAGCCAAGTGTCTCCCATTAACATGAGTGGAAGTCATGCAGATAAATTCATGTATGACATACTAAAGATGTGTCTATTAATTTTAGTCCAAAATGTTTTCCACTTTATTATTATTATTATTATTATTAGCCATGCACAGTTAATCAGTTTTATTGTTATTGTCCTTTGACGTTTTAATTTTACTTGAATACTGGGCGGTAAAGGCACTGAGAAGAGGCCTCTCAACATGCCAGTTTTAGAACCATGGAGCCAGTTTACTCTCTTTAAAGCCAATTTRAAACCCACTAACCTTAGCCAAAGAGCCTTTAGTTGCATAATGAAGGATGGAGCTTCACACTTTAGTAAATCCCCAGCACCATTAATTTGATTAAAAAGCTCTGCCTTCGACATCAGGAGAAAATAGACCAGATTCAAACACAAGTCTCAGTTAATTTGATTTACTTGCAGAAGACACCAGAAGGAAATATTAGGTAGTGGAGCAAAGAAGGTGTTCGTAGTAGCTGAAACTGAGTCCTGCAGACCCCAGACCGTTTCTTTTGCCAGGCTGATTTTTCCTAACCTCTATCCTGGAGCTTCATTTACTGAACCTGACCCCACAAGAGCTTTGTGTCCTGCACATGGATATCCTTGTCCTCAAAAGTAAAAATGTCTCTGGAGATCACTTAAAAGTTCCCTGGCATTTCTGAGCTACTCAGTATTTCTGTGTGAGAAAGGCAAATTTTCTGGAAGTGATAGGCTTCTTTTGGGCTGTGTAGCCAGTTCTGGAGTAGCTGCATGTTGGCAGCTGTGGGGACCCTAAAGCACCAGGGTGTTTRTTGAGAGAGAGGCTTCTAGTCCAGGGAGGTTTCGAGGTTACCTTCTCCTTATGCTCTTAATGCTTTTTAGTTCCATCTTAGGTCCTGTTCAAAGCCTCACGCTGCAATCACCGAGGGCTCCCTCCTAGCCGAGCCTCTCAGGACTAACAGCTAGGACGTGTAGCCTTTAATTTGCCCAAGCTGAGAGTGCTGCTCCAGCTCCCTGAATGGAATGTACAGCTCTTTTCTATCATGTCCATCTGTAGGAAGTGATGCAACAGCAGGGAAAATGAGAACATGGGAATGCCACAATAAGGGGTAGCTTTTTCTTTATTGCCCTGGGAGATGTTAATCATGAGGTCTCGGGTCTGTTTTATAGCCTGGAAGTTTGCCATGACAAAATACTCAGCAGTTTTCAGAAATAAATGGGGTCGTAACTGGGGTAAACAGATAGTTTTATTGGTAGGGGTTTTTGTTGTTGAGGTTTTTTTTGCTGGAGTCTTGTGATGCTCTGTGGTTTTCCGTGGCTTCTGGATTTGCTTGAGACCACAGCAGATACTCCGGACAAATACTTATGACTTACCACAAAGTGTCACGAACCCTCCAAACCAAACAGGCCAAGTCCTGGCAGTGTCTGGAAACATCTCTCAGGCATAGTCTGCTGTAAGTGATACTCAGTTATGTTGCAGTGCTCTGTGCAAGGTAAAGACAAAGCAGTACTTGAGAATGGATGCAGCACACCTTAATCAAATGCTCAGCCCTACTGCTGTGTAACTTTCTAAAGGGGACCTGAAATAAAAGCATGTTTTCCATTGCAGTTCATTTCCTTAAAAATGCCTGGAGCTGCTCTTTAGAGAGGGGCAGGCTCCAAACCTGGAGATTACTCAGCACAGGAAGGTGTGGGTGAACTCAGGCCAGGACTCAGTTCAGCTGTGGCTGTGCTCTCCACCCAGCATGCACATCCCTCAGAGAAACAAGAAATCAGTTTCCCATCTCATTGCTGTAACTGATGAGATGTGAAATGAGTTTCCGTGGGGAATAAGTGCTCTTAAGGTAGCAACCAGAATTARTCAGAATGTATAAACCTCTGCAAACACAGTACTGAGCTACACAGCTAAAGGGCATGTAAGGAAAGAAGCAAAGTGGTGAACGCTGATTACATCTTTTACCTACTTGTCTTTCCTGTAAAGTCTGATGTGTTTTTTACTGTCTATAAGGTGCTTCTTTCCTCAGCTCCCCACCCCACTCCTTTTTGAATCATTATGCCTCCATTCAAGTTTGATGTTGACTGGAGCTTGTCTGGTGCCTTCACAGGACATACATGCAGTTAATTCTCAGAGATAGGGTTTAGATCAGTGCTAGGGTGGCATTTCATAACCTTTGGTTGCCCTGAGAGAGGCAGTAGGTTCCCCAGAACACACAATACTATATCTTGGCACAAGTTGCTGGAGCATAGAAACAGCTTTAACTGAACCCAGCATTGTAAAGGGAAAACAAGACAGAGGGAATATTATGGGGCAGAAAAGAACACGGGAGCAGGATAGAAAATAAAAAAGTGGCATGGAGCTTCAATAAGACAGAGTTATTGCAGTAGAGTTAAGAAATGTAACTAATACAATTTGGTGTTGTGGGGACCTTTTTCTTTTTTTTTTTTCCTTTTATTTTTTTCAAAGAAATGAGAAGCAAACCTTAAGGAGGCACTTGAGAGAGCAAACAACAATTCTTATCCTGTCCTTACACAAGGAAACATAAGATAACTGGTCAAAAAATTATCCAAATGCTGCTGACACAACAAAGGAAATTTGCTAAGGGATTAAAAAGAGCTAGAATCATCAAAGCGGTGTGCAAGGAATATGGTCAGATGGGTGTATGTCCTGGAGTTGATAGTACATGCATAAAGGAGATAAAAGGTTGTTATGGTAATAAAGGCACAGAATTAGCCTGACAAAAGAGTTAATTCATAGAATATTATACAAGAAGCAGCAATGGGATTTATTTGGAATGCAAGTACAAGGAAACAGAATGAGTCAGAAATGATGGCTAGGTCATGAGATGAGCACAGACAGCACAAAAGTGCAGTGAGAGAAAAAAGGTTCATCTTTTACTGGATAAAAATGAAAGTTCTTGGGTTGACATCTGGAAGTTAAGCAAATGAGACATCCTGTCGTACGTGTCAGGACAGGGAGATAGTTTGTGAAGGAGAAACACCTGTATCTGGTCAGTGATAAAACAATACTTGGAGCATAATGCACACGTAATTCCTGACAAGATCACCAAAACTGAGGGTCTTGTTGATGTCACATATGTCAGAAACATCATAGCTTTAGTGACTGCTTCAGGTACTTGAGTTTTAAGCCAATTAATTTTTTCCCATATTTGCTGTATTAAAACCAGGTGTTTCTTACTCATACAAATAAAAAAATAGAAACAGTAATCCCATCTACATTTAATAATCCCTTAGTTTGCGTGCTACCACTGATCGGCAAACCAACTCTTTTTTCTTGTTCCTGATACCCTGTAATTATGTCTGGTAAGAAAGAATACATCTTTGGGTCTATGTCATTGGTTTAGGCTATGTTCCTACTAGAGTAAAAGTCCTTATGCTAAATTATGAACCACTTTCCTGCCTGGTTTCTTATACTCAGAGCACAGCTAAACTGTGTGTGACCTTTAGATTAGATAACTTTCAAAAACTGTGGAGTAAGATTTTTTTATGTCTATCAGAACTTGGATCTGTGTTGAATGTTTTGCACTTTTGATGCTTCCTCTTTCATGAATCTCAGACAAATATAATTTGGTTTGCATGCTAGAATGATGGTATTTTTAGATGTGCAGAAGGAGATTAGATAATGCTGCATAGCAGAATTTTAAAATAAGTTCCGCAAAGTACAAATTTCACTATCTAAAATAGCATCCAGAGTTGCTCACCATCCTCTGTCACAAGGATATGAAGCTAATTAGATATTTGGTAAGCCATAGTCATGTTGTTGATGATCTGTAGTCTTCTTAAGCTAATAAGAAAAAAAAAAAGCTGATTTTTGAGTGAGGCTTCATTTTTGTATTGGTGTTTAAACTACTGGTCAGGAGTTTTAAAAAGACTGTTACTATTGCTCCTAATAAGTAAATAAGTAGAAAATGTCTATGAAGAACTTTTAAGTTTTGACTGGGTTTCCTATGACTCTTTGCTTTTTAATAAAACAGAAATCAGCCGTTGTGGACTGTCATGGCTAAATGTTGCCTGACTTCAAGGATCAGTGATACCTGGCTAGGACCATCAGCAAATGCTGAAGAGATGGTTCACCTCATCTGGCTCTACCCATCTAAAGCTGTGAGTCCAAGTTTTGGACTCCTTTCCTAGTCACCAGAGCTAGCCCTGCCAGAGGTGGTGGGTGTTTCAAGTGAATCATTCTCTGGAGTCACTGCTTTATTTTGGCTCCTACTGGAGACATGGATGGATCAGGGTGAACAGGTTATCTCCAGCTGGGTCATCTTGCTGGCAGTCATTGCCACTCTGCTCTCCTCAGCCCCTGATCTTGAAGTGTTCTTACATTTCTGCTGAGGTGATAGGGGCTGTCAGCCCTAACCTCTAGTGCTCCACAGGCCGCTGGAGAGCACCTGCTGCCCACAGAGCATGACACAAACTGGTACCATACACCTCCTGGAAAGGCAGTCCTCAAACAGGCTGGAAACCCCACAATTCCTTGGAGGGCTGTCCAAGTGGCAAGTTGGCCTGACTTAAACAAGTGTGCCCTAATTCCACTTCAAGTTTTTCTGGCTTCAGCTTCCAGATCCTGGTTTTTGTGATGCTCTCTCATTTAAAGAGGCTTTCAGAAGCTGGCATCCAAAATGAATATATGATCAATGAGCAAGATTGCKGGCAAGGAAACACATGTAAGCATTTTCATTATATTTCCTCCATCACTGCCCCCAAGGAAAGTTATGCAGTGGCTACAGTCATCCCACCTTGAAACTTCTCGGATGCTCAGGCATATCTACAAAGTAGAATGCCATCCAGCATATTGGTGTGCTCCTATGGGGCTCTCTGCACAGAAAATGCTCTGCCCCCTTTTTTTTGTATTACCTATAAGTACCAAATCCAGCTCAGAAGCTAAATTATCTATCTTGATTTTAATTTGTTTGRTAGACTTGCAACCATAATTTACTCAGTGTTTGATGAGAGGGATATGGCTGTAGTAGTAGTATATGCTCTTTGTGAGGCAATGATCTGAATAGCCRAGACACTGCAATTTGGTGAGCAGTGGCAGACATTGATCCTTTAATTTGAAAACTACAACACTCTTCTTTTCTTCACACCAAAAAAAAAAAAATCTTTTGAGCATTCCGGACTTGTTATATCCATATTTTCTTACAGCTACTGATCCCATCAAAAAAGGAGCAATACAGTGTCCTGAACAGAATGTATTTGAACTGTTCTCATTAATTCAGTAGTTCCTCACCTTTAAGGACCTGACCATGTGATGAATAAACAGCAGCTATTTTCAGAATAAAGGGTTTYCTTCCACCTACTGTGATCACTAGAAATGGCCCTACTTCCAGATTCTTTTCAATTCCCTTGTACTTAGATGAAAATAAAACTATGAGGTGGAAGTGAGAGAACTTTGAATATCAGTTCTGTGATCAGTTGTTGAAGTAGCTCTGCAGAGGGATCTGGACAGGCTGGATCTGAGACCGATTGTATGAGCTTCAACAACGCCAAGTGCTGGATCCTGCACTTGGATCAGAACAACCCCAGTCAGCACTACAGGTTGGGGGCAGCAGCTGCAAAACTCCCTGGTGGAAAAAGACCTGGGGGTGATGATTGGCTGTGGCTGAACATGATCCAGCATGTGCCCAAGTGGCCAGGAAGGCCAATGGCATCCTGGCCTGTATCAGCAATAGTGTGGCCAGCAGGACCAGGGCGGTGACCATCCCTCTGTACTCGACACTGCTGAGGCCATGCCTCAAATCCAGAGAAGGGCAACGGCGCTGGGAAGGGGTGTGGAGCACAAGTTGTATGAGGAGCAGCTGAGGGAGCTGGGGTTGTTTAGCCTGGAGAAAAGGAGGCTCGGGGGGACCTTATTGCTCTCTACGACTGCCTGAAAGGGGGGTGTAGCCAGGTGGGGTTAGGCCTCTTCTCCCAGGTAACAAGTGACAAGGTAAGAGGACATAGCCTCAAGTTGCACCAGGGGAGATTTAGATTGGATAAAAGGGAAATTTACTTCACTGCCGTAGTAGTCAAACATTGAAACAGGCTGCCAGGAAAGTGGGAGAGTCACCATTTCTGGAAGTATTCAAAAAGCACGTGGATGCGGCATTAGAGGACGAGTTAGTGGTTGACTTGGCAGTGCTGGGATAACAGTGGSACCCGATGATCTCAGAGGTCTTTTCCCACCGAAACGATTCTATGATTTGATAATTTCAGCTGTGTTCAATCACTGGTTTCCTGTCTTGTCTGAGGAAGTGCCTGACAGTTCATTTTCTTATCAGCAAAGCCTATATATTGTGCTCATGCTTCTTAATAAAAAACACAGGGAAAGTTCCCAAGCTGTCAGATGGTCTATTAACGTAAGTACAGCCCACATCTTTGCTCTCATCCCAATGCATACTTTCATTTGCTCTCAGTTGGAAAAATCAGATCTAACTACCCATGATCTTGCAAAGCGCCAGTCATCTGAATTTGTCAGATTTTGCTGAAAGACTTCTTTAAATAAGGAATTTATCATGAATTCAGTGTCAGTACTTGGTTTTAAAAGTATGTTTTCTTTTAAAAAGCATCTTTGAAGATGTGGTCTGTTTTTATCTCTGTAATAATTGCAGCAACCTGATTGGGTTCAGTTCCTTAGTGCTTGGGGTGACAGTGTGGTACAGCAAATTTTCCTAGTGTCCATCAGGATTTATTGCATATATGGAAGCAGCCAATGTTTGAAATCAATTCAAAGATATTACATTTTTGTTGCTGTAAAAAAATTAATAAAATTACATATCTSTGCATTTTCAACCAGGAAAAGTAATTCTGTTTGCCCAACACATTAAAGCAGCATGTCTGTACCTCCCTTAGGCACAGTCCTTCCTCTCAGTATTACATAGGCTAAATATAAATTTCATCACAAAAGGGAGGACAAAATAATAGACTGTGTTCAGTGCTTACCACTTTTGTTATATTCCATGACTTTTCTAGCCTCAAGGTGTTAATAGCAGAGAATAAATGGTCTCACCCTGAGAGCTGCTAACCTGCCTGGCCTTCCCCACCCACTCTGCACAGCATCTCTGGTTATCCTTTGCCAAGTGCTTTACACTTACTCTTTGGGACTTTCTAATTCTATTGAAAATGCTAATACTTTGTTGATCTGGCACTCAGCCTCTTATTCCCTGTCCTCTCCAAAAGCATCTCAATTCTTGTGTGGTTTTACAATGTCAAAGTACAGAAAGTACTTTGTTAAAAAAAGGATTGTTGAATAACAGAGTGATTTGTTAGTCATAAAACAGTATGGTCTGTTAGGGCAGAAGTGTGGGTGCTTCAGTGGTTGAGGTGTTACAGATGTTTAGGTCCCTCTTCTCAGTTGGCCAGTGGCTTTGGCAGGTCATACACTTAATAGATGTCTTTCCATCTTCAAAAAAGCAAGAGAAATCCAGCTGATCTAGCAGTCACTTGGCCAAGCTAGCATGAGTCACATCAGCCTGCCAGGAGGTGAGACATGTTAGCTCTAGTGCCTTACCAGTGCATGGTTTCTGGACTCAAGTGTTTGAGGCCACACAGACCAGAACCGCCCCACCTGCTTATTGCCAGCTGTGGAGCTGCAGCCTTGCTATCTCCATGTCCTGCTCCCCAGCAGTACATTTCAAAATGGAAAGGACTATATAATGCCACTGGCAGTTCTTCTACGAATGTGTGCAGAGCCTTGAGCAAATCAGTTTCACATTCTCCATCTATACAAGTCTGAAAATTTATGCAGATCTTCCTGGCCAGTGTGCTGTGAGATTTGGGAAGATACTCACGAGATCGTTTTCAGGGAATCATATATTCATATAATGATACGGGTTGGAAGGCATCTCTGAGGGTCATCTACCCAATCTCCCATAAAAGCAGGAAAAATGTTGAAGTTAGATGGGGTTCCTCAGGATCTCATCCTGTGAATTTTGACTGTGTTCAAGGTTTCTGCAGCCTCTCTGGACAGCCTGCTCCAATGTTTAACCACTCTCAGTATTTTCTTCCCTATACCCAAATAGTATTTTCTTTGTTGCAACTTTTGTTTGTTGCCTCTTTCTCATCTTTTTTACAACCTACAGCCCCCTTCCTAGGGCTCTCAAGATCATCTTGCCTAGATAGAATTTTTTCAGAAATGTCTTCTGTGCTGTATACTTCCCTAGGAAATAATGGTTTGCTTGTTTGTTTGACATTATTCACAGTAAATTCTTCAGAAATCACTTAAGTTGAGGCAGAAATTTTTAAGATAAGCCAACAAAAGTCAAATTCCAGAGAAACTCAATGGGATCTGACGCATATTTTGTGCAAGCTCCTTCATCTCTTGCCTTCCACAAGTGTTTAACTTTTGGACCAATTCTAATGATAGGTGCTTCAGAAATTTCAAATTGTTTAAAAAAATGTTCGTTGTTCTTTAGAGCAGAAATACTGTACCCTTGTACGAGAGAAGGGACAGAACAATTCAAATAAGGGACTGCAAAGACGAGCCAAAGGAAACATGCTTCATAATTTGCATGCAAAGGAGCAACTCTGGACATGGTTAGGAAACTGCATGATATAAAGATACCTGATGTAGGAAATAATCCAGTCTGTCCAAGCTCCAGGACAAACAGTACAGCAGGATGTCAAAGCGTGCAAAGAAGAAGCTGGAAGTAAAACAAAAATGTGTCCAAATTAATGCTGTTCAAGGCCATTAAGGGCTGTTGGTGCCCTCAGGGCCGCAACACTCTCATCCTCAGATCTCCAACAGTGTTTTCTAATCAATGCATTTTTGTTGATCCTCCCAGGTGCTGAAATTCATCCCTGAGGCTGGGCATACCAGAAGAAGAGGCAGAATCAGGAACAACATGGCCTTAGTAGATATACAGCTGGATCACCATGAGCGTTGTGATTGTATCTGCAGTTCAAGACCACCCCGATAAAAAAGGAAAAAAAAAAAAGGAAGAAAAGAGAAAAACAAGACACACTAATTGCATCTTACTGGACGTTTACTTTTAAGCAGGATTGCTCTGAGGACCTTTACTCGCTAATCGTTTGAAATTTCCTACTAGCCTGCCTTTGCAATTAGCAAAAATCATTGCTGTGTTTCAGCATAGCTGTGCTGATTAGTGCCATAGCAACTAAACAGGTATATCATGCATTTATGTATCAGCATCCAAGAATATAGGATTGTGGTTATCTTAGCTATATTCTGAGGGTTGAGATTTTAAAAGCTCAACTGCAGTCCTTAGGCACACAGGGCCCACTAAAATTAAACACGAGGTGTGTAGGTATTTGTGGTAGCTGGCAATGAAATAGCATTGTGTTTGTTTTTCAAACAACTCACCAATTCCTACACTCAAATTCTGCTGCCATTTCTACCTCCTGAGCTCTCCTGATGGGCAGTAGGGTTTTGTGGGTATAAATGAAAAGAGAATTTGAGCTTCATGAGTGCAAAATAGTTTGCCCCACTCTCAGAGGGAACTTCCCAGCATTCTGGCCCAACAGAGTGAGACAGAATGCAGAAAATCCATCACTACATGAAACAACTCATCAGTAAAGTCAAATCTCACTGTTCGTACTTGAGTAAATCGTGTGCTGAAATTAGTAGATGCTTTGCATAAGCCAGGATACTGATGGTGGTAGGGGGGTGCAGAGGCTGGTACTTTTGCCATGRTGACTCCATGGGAGCCATCGCCCAGGTGCTTCTGCAAGAAGGGGCTCCTGCCAGGTCCCCAGGTAAATACCTGCGGGCTGGGACTGATTTTGGTCACTACCTACCTGTTCTGGATTACTGCCCCTTGCCCAGAGAGGCCCACAGTTGCCCAAGAGGAGCCCCCTCTACACAAGAAGGGAGAGACAGCCCTCCCCCCTCGTATCCTCCTCGCAGCAGTTCGAGGAGTGCTATGTTTTCCTATGGAGGAGATGAAGATAGGGCACTTGTTTGTTGAAAATATTGATTTGTTTTGCGGTTGTGTTACTGGGAAACAAAACTGTGTTTGAGATTTAATTATCGTTATTGGTTTGGGGTTTCTTTGTTTGTTTGTTTTAAATATGGATTATTATAACTTTGTCATATATGCATTAATCTTAGTTATCTGAGGTTAGTTGTCTCATTCCAGCTCTGTGTATTGCCATAGTTAAACTGTTGACAGTGAATTTCTTTTTTTGATTGCATTTTGCTGAAGCATATTAACTCATTAAGCAATGTCTGTCTGTCATGGAAAATGTGCATCATTTATTAACTTCCAGAAGAATATTACTAAATACCACCTCATAATAAAATTAGCACTTTAAAAGCTACAGCATAGCTTCCTATGCCTTTTAAAATTTTATGAGAGTGCTCTAGCTGAAAAAGGAAAAAAAAATCCTTCCAAACTAGCTTTAAGGATTTTTAAATGCTGCTCCAAAAACGTAAAAAATCCAGGCAGATTTAAGTCCGGCAAAGAATTGGAGTTTTGATCATGAATGTAACAGAGGGAATACGATGGCACATTTAATGGCTGAGGTTCTATATTTTATAGTAGATATTGGCTGCATTGAATCATTTTGTTGCCTCTTGTCTGTCTCTCTGAAAGAGTGAAGTAGGTTGACAATAATGCATTATAATTAGTGGAAACTGGCATGTGCTATGGAATAATATAATATAGTATAAGGCCTTCAAACCACTATGTTTTAGTACTCTACAGGTTTGTTACAAAAGCACCCTAATGTTCTCATTTGCCCTCTTCATCAGCTCAAGCATTTTGTAAGTGCTTCTTCATAAATTTAGCAAAACTTTGCTGGAAGATCCATTAGAAATATTGCGTTACTTTCTTTTGTGTACTTTAACCTTGGAGATTCAGAAAGTGTGGGGTTTTTATTATTTATATTAATTTTTCCTTTCTGACTCCCAGATGTCTATTTAAAAATGCTCCTGAATGCTTACTTGGGAAGTGATTCATCATTTTTCAAAGCAATTCACATTAAAAGAACAGCCCTGTAACCAAAGATTAGCACCTTCATTATGTAGTTCGCRGCTATTTAAAGAACATCTCATTCTTTTTCTGTCTCTAGCTTAATAACAAGATTGACCCAGCCCTTCCATAATTTTTAGCTAAGTTTGGAAGAAATGTTCATGCAAGACCTTGGCAGTATGGATTGTTTTTGAGACAGTGCACTCCTGTGTATATCCCTGACTGAATTATGGCTAAGCACTCTGACTTCATGGTTAGCATTGGTTGTAGGAAACACAAGTTTCACAAGGCTTTGTGCTCTGAGTGGTTCTTTAATTCCCACCCACCCGCTGCGCCAGGCATGTGCCACGCAGCACTGCCTGCCTGCCCAGTCCCACCCCAACAGCCGTGTGGTGAGGGCTGCTTCTGCCTCCTAACCTGGGGTGCCCAGCCTTCTTCGGGAGCCTGAGTTACCCCTATAGGCAATCGGCAGAGGCTCTCCCATACTGTGCCTTAGCCCCCAGGCTGAAATCACACAGTGTGGGAGCTTTTCTTTCTCTCTTTTGACCCTGTAGAAAGATAAGAAATCTGATTTGGACATCTAAGTGGGGTAGATGTATTAATACTCCTTTAAAATACTGAACAGCTGGTACTTCAGCTAACTGAACTAGATAAAGGCAGCACTGGATGCCAGGGTGCAGCAGAAAAATTCAGATGCAAAGTAGAAAAAATCCTCTTGCTTAATGATTGGTTTGCTTTCTTAAGTATAAGGTAAACTTATCACAACATTTAAAGTGTTACTCCTGGGACACTTTAGTTAGGAATGGAACCATTCACTGCTTCATGCTGCCATACAGACAAGCATGCTCCCAGCCAGTGCAAGAGTGTCAAGGATGGGCTTTGGGTTGCAGTGTGGGGATGATAATATACATGTGAACTAAGAAAAAACTCCCCAAAACCCAAGCCCGGGCTGCAGTGACCCTGGTGAAAGCAAATATCAGCAAAATTTTTCCTTTTTATTTATTAGCAGAAATTTCAGAGGTATTTCTCCATACTTTTTTTCTTCTTTTGTCTATGTAATAATTATGTTGTTTACATACTATGTTAACTTAAAGAGCAAAGCTGTTAAAAAAATCTGATCTGGTTCAGTTTTATTGGTGGAATTGGACCCCCCCCAAAATAAATAACTTTTCAAAGGCAATTCAAAAAGAGTCCTAATTTTAAACCACTCATTAGCTTTTTATTTACTATATTCTTCTGGGATAGAGCCTACTTTCTCAAGTGCAATCTATGTATATTTTTTTGTTATCTCAGTTAAATGCAGCTTTCCTAGCAGTACTTTTTACTTTATGCAGTATGTAATGTGTCTTATCTTGATGAAAAAATAAATACTGCTTTTGAAAGAAGATATTCTGAGTGATTATTCATAATTTGGATGAAGAAAAACCTGCGATTTACTGCAAGACATTTCCACAACATGACACCATCCATACTCACAAGGTCTCCTTTTGAATTTTAGCAGTCATTCCCAGGAGCATCAGGGAAGGACAAAGTGCAAGTTTGGGATAATCGAGTTTGAACCCCCGAGCTGGCAGAGCTGACAGCTTCCTTGCGGAGCAGCAGCAGCGTGGCAACAGCACAGCATTTCCTAGAGCTGGATTAGGGCACACACCCCCCGTTTTTGGTGCTGATCTCAGCCCCTGCGGGCTTGGCTTGGCTCCAGGACAGACGTCCTCACTTGTCTTATTGGAGACTGGAGCTGCTCCTTACTGGCAAAGGAAGGTGCTGCAGAAGCTCTGCACCTCACCTCAGCAAGGGCAGAGCTAAGCATCCAATGTGTGCAGGGCAGCTGGAGGAACCTAAAGCCTCTCGAGGCGGGCAAATTTGAGCAGTGCTTGTGAGTTTGGGCATTTCCTCCAGCTCTGCCAGAAGCAAATTTTGCTGTGTTGCAGCAAATAATAAACTTCATAGCTGTGGAAACTAACTTTCAATTTAAGGTTCTTGTGTTCAGCTGAAGGTGCCTTAGGCCTTCGCTGGATCTGGGAGTGAAATTTTTGCCAAATTGATTCTTCACTAGCTAGATCCCCTGCCTGATGAGGGAAATACAGCTAGCATACAGTAGTTTGGGGACCCAGCTTTGTAGCCTGTCTTCATGCACGAGCACCTTTTTCTGTACRGTAATGCCACTGATCTGAATCAGTCAACCATTCAGATAAGTGTATTTATCCTCTTTGGTTTTGTCCTTGTTACTCAGAGGAAAAAATGAATAKRTATTTTCCCTTTTTTTTTTTTTTAAGGCAGTCAGAAGAGACATTTTCTAACAAAGGAAGCGGTTGTGTACAGTGAACAGGGACATACTTAAAGGTGGAAGGAGATATTCTTTGCCTTTCAGAAGGGCACTGAATACACTATGTAGACAGCAGCTCAGGAGCTGCAAAATGTTGGAATRGTGGCATAAAGCTCCTCCACCTGGCACTGCTACACGCCTCTGTAGCTAATGGCTGGCTAACTCTGCTTTGTCCTTGTGCTCACAGGCAAGGAGTGTGTGAGTGAAAGCTTTTATAAATCTGAAACTTGAAAAGCAGCTCTGCATCTCTTCATCTGCAAAAGTATATGGTTCCCGAGGTCATTCAGAAACTCACCATTACCTTTTTCTGAAAACAATGGGTTTTTTAAACATGTATCTTCCCAGTTCTGAAGAACACAGAATCATCCTCTAGTTAATTTTAAGGTCTGTAACAGCTGTAAAAATGCTTCCCTGTAAACACAGTTAAGATTTCCCTTGCTGTTGTCCAGAGTGCATTGCCCATGCACATTGCTGTAATGTAAATTCAACAGATGTCCAATTTGTACTTATTCTCCCAGGGACTCCAGTGCAGCAGATAATGAAAATGTAAAAATTAGTATTCCTGTCTCTCATTCTAGGAGCTTTAACTTTGTTTATTGACCGTCTTGGTCAAATATGCTGAAGTACATAACATTCACAGTTTATTTGGTCATTTGTTGACAGGCTGTGGAAATCCGCTTTAAGTGTTCAAAGTGCAAATTTGATTTTCCATTTCTTTTAAAAGAATCATAAAACGGCTTGGTTTGGAAGGGACCTTAAAGATCATCTAGTTCCAAATACTTCTTCTAGAAATGGAATTTCCAAACCAGCCATGAATAATAGGAGGGAAATATTCTAGGTTTAGTCTATCTTCTAAAATTGATTTGACTTAAGACGGTCTGAAATTCTTGTAGCAAAAAATTATATGTCAAAGCTGAGTTTATATAACCTGATTTTTGAAACTGAGTTTCAAAACCTCATTTATGTATTCCTTATAGGAAGTTGCTGTGGCACAGACATGCTTTAATAAAAATGGAAATAGTTATGTAATAACAGTTAGTGTGTTTGAGTCTCCATTTTCAAGCTGACAAAGATTTCTGCTTCGGTTGAAAGAATTTCAGAACTAGTACAAAGCAAACAGGATAAAAAGGACTGGGTACCTTCAAATATTTTGACATAAAGGATCAAATTTTTTGACATGAGAGAAAAATCCTTAACTTTTAGTCATTGCATTTCCTTAGAAAAATAATAAAAGCAGACATCTTAACCTTTTTGTTCTGTGTTTGAATTTGGAGAGTATCATCTCAAGTAGTGAATGCACTGAAGTGAGCTCTCTCAGTTCAGTCTGAAACCAGTTTACCCTTTCTGAGATGAAGGTGGTCCAGAGAACCACCCTTCATATCAGTACAAGTCTGTCAAATCTTCCTATGCACTGCCATTGTCATCAGTCTTTGTCAAAGAATAAACCAATTCATTTGGTTTGGTAATACTGTGTTTCCACTTGTATCTAGTATGGGAAGAAAGAAGATTCCCTCCCCAAAAATGGAAAACCATTATACATTGAAGAATCCCAGATTAGCTGAGGTGGGAAGGGACCTCTGGAGATGGTCTTGTCCAGCCATCTGTTCAAAGCAGGGTTATCTACAGCACAGTGCTTAGTCCTGTCCTGTTGGGGTTTGAATTTCTCCAAGGGTGGAGACTCAGCTCTGTTTACTAGAGTTCATGTAGAGGAAGGGTGAAGCATTAGTTTTGACAAACTGTGTGGAGACAGAGAAAAGTCAGACAAACTCTTGGACCTCCACTGAGGGCTGTGGCTCATGGAAGACTCTCCAGTCTATGATGACCAGGCTTTTCTTCCTGCCGAGGGTAGCCCCACACGTATCCAGTAATATCAGCAGGATGGTAATTCAAGGACCAGAGAGAGCCTCRTATCTTAGGTAGTGTGGGAAGAAGGGCCAAACATTTGTGCAGGAGGATTTTTCCCCCAAGGCGCTGTAAAATGTCTGGTTCATTAATAACACTGACACAACATGTTAGCTCACATGACTAAAGGCTTATGCCCACGCACAAGAAGAGCAGAAGGACACATGGCATGGGAGGGAACCCCAGTCACCTCACCAGAGCAATGGAGACCCCAACACCCTCACTCCGGGCTGTCCTGGAGAGTCTCAGGGACRCGGGATACCCATCACCACAAGCCAACAGGAGAGGGTCCCTATCACCCCACAGAGGGAGGGGTGGTCACAGCCAGGGGCGTGAGGTCCATCATGGGAGGCCAATTGCACCGGCCTCCATCCGGATGCCAGAACCAGGAGCCACTAACACTGTTCGGCAAGACATCACAGGGGAATCTCCCATACATTATGGAAAGGCTGGAGACTGCAATATTTTGCAGCTTCCAGACAGATTCTCTCATTAAGTCACAGGAAAGCAAATTGTCCAGCTTTCCCGGAATACGCAGGTTAGATGCAGTGCAGAGCAGAGCCCCCAGAGCATCTTCCTGAACTTGTAGAGCACCTGATGTAAGAGGCCTTCATTAAACTGTTCTGATACCCGACAGATGGCATTCATTGCAACCTTTACATCAAAATACCAACCCTTGGATTCTGTTGCTAATTTATTTCAAAAGGTCAGGCAAGGATTTGTGTGCCCTCAAGGAATTGATTGCGTTATAGGAAGCTGCACTTTCARTATTCAAATAACCCCACATAGGCAAAATGCTGCATTTTCTCAGTTAAACAGTATCTGAACACCAATTACACAACTGATTATTAAATGAAGATAAGACATGTAGGCTTGCATGAGGAAGACTAATTGTTTTTTTCAATTAAAATAAAGACACTTGGGTCCAAATTAAGACCCTGACAAGAAAAGGTAAGCAAATTAGTTTCACTGGGAAATGCAGCTCCTGCATACCTGAAATCTTCAGGAGTGAACGAGTCAGCAATTTTAATAATCAAAATGGAAGTATCCCTTGAAAAGTCCTTCTACATAAAGCTAGTTCAAGGAGCAAATGAAAACTAGTCCTTGCATTTTAATGTCATAGCTGACTGCAGTGAGCTCTGGCCAGCATCAAGAGCTTTTTATTTTATCTGAGTATATAATTTCTTCTGCCTGACAAGCATTTTAAGAAGCTATGCAACTTCCATCAAATACCAAACTGCTGTTCTTTACCCCTCACAAAAGCACTTATTGAAAAACAGAGACCAAAGGGTACTCCTTGAATAGACTGGAGCTACCATGGACACACAGATCTATACATTTAAAAAAACACAGCGTGTTTAGAATGGTTTGTGTTGTGTGTGTGTGCTGAGGGAGTTTTCTTGTGGCTGATGTGTGTAAAGGCAGCAGTTTGCTTTTAGATTCCAAAACATGTTGAATGTTCATGTGGGACCCCACTGAATAATCAACGGTGGCTACAAGCTGGCAAAGTAATAACCCACCTATCAGCTGAAAGTGATAACCCACCCATAAACTGTTTGTGAGCATCTGCTAAGTGAACTGTTCCTCCCACTGACACCTCCTGCCTTTTCCACTGCATCTTGACACTAAACCAGATTAACATTACACAAACTACAATGTCTGATCCCCTGTGACACTGACCTTCAGAGATGTGCAAGTAAACCCTCGGCAATTGGTTTGACCAAAGAAGCAACCCGACATTTGTTTAGCTTACCAAAGTGAAGGCTGAGACACAATATTGTTATTTACTCTTTATAAAATGTGCRTAAGACATGTGATTAGATGCAGCATAAATAGGTAAAAATTTGTCTATAGATAACTGCTGGAAATTTAAAAAGACCATGCTAAGGCCTTTAACTCAGAGAAAACTTCAAGGCTGCATGCTGCAGGAAGAACAAATTATCTGGGTGGTCCTTGAAAACAGCCAAGGACCTTATGAACTGTCCTGCATGTAGAGCACCTGATAAGGTGCTGAATAACTGAGAAACTTGCTGTACAATAGTGTATGATAAATTACACTTAAGTTGTAGTGATTTTTCTAATCTCAGGAAGTTTCCAGGGTAATTTCTTTGACTGAATTTTGTTCCAAGCAGCTGCTCCTCCTCAATTTAATAAAAAAATGCAACAATCCTCTGATCAAATGCATCTTGGGAACATATCTGTGTATGTATAAATATAGCCAGGCATGCATATATATAATTAAAAAATATATTAAATATTTATAATTTTTAATATACAAATATATAAACCTTTCCGTAACTCTACATTTAAAAACAGGAGGAAAAAGTTTAAATCCTCYTCCACCAAAATAAAATTCATCAGCAGGCAAAGAGAAATATTCTTACACTAAAGGTAAATTTTCTTTCTCTGAAAATCCTTGAGGGCTTTTAATGCAAGTACTATGCAAGACACTCTCATTTTTCTCCCAGTCTTCTCTTCCAGGCTTCCATTGTTCACACAAGAAATTCTGGAACATCTGCTCAGTGCTAGCACAGTTACTGAAGGTTGTTGTAGTTCATTGAAACTCTTCAGCTGAATTTCTTTTTATGAATTTTGTAGTTTGGCTTTTCTGCACAAGCCTTGAAAGATTGCCAACAGCTATGCTTTKTCTTTTGGGTGCTTAAACCTACAAGACATCAAAGGAATGTGCCTTCAATAGAGAAATTCAGTGCACGAGAAAAGAGGAAATGCTGCATATACCTCTGCCAAGGTCTTTGAATTAGGCATTGCTGTTGACCTCAGATAACTCTTAGAAGAATCCAGAGGTCTTACTGTCTCAAGATACAGCAAAGCCTGAAGATCTTAGGAAAATGGTGAACTGCATGAAAGCATGAACGTCCTCCTTACCTCATTTCACTTGCAAGCAGCAACACATTGAGCTATAACTCCTTGAAAACCCTCTAGCACTATCATTTTCATCTAAGGTGATAATTAGTCTCAGGTTCGTAGGGCCACAACCTATGGCGAGAGGAAACCTTAAAATAAGTTATCTAATATGTACTACAGCAGTCTTGACAGAATGGGAAAAGACACATAGARGATGAATGAATAATATGAGCCTTCTTTCCCCTAAAAGCAGCAAGAAGGTTACTCTGACTTCAAGAGTCTTTGCTTCAATTCAATATCATGATTGTACATAGCTTACCAGTTATTAGCACTGGATAATTAACTGAATCTTTGGCCCAGAAACCTAGCAATGTTAGGATATCTGGTAAGACATCTCTGGCCCAGCCTTTCATCCTCTGTCAGTCACAGGAGAGAATCAGGTCCATGCAGGGCAGCTTCCCTGACTTTAACACAAACATCTAAACCAGGCCAGGGAAGGAGAACAGAGAGGAACAAGCGCCCCTTTGTTAAGATCACCCAAAAGTTCTGTTCAGTACAACTTCTACAGCTTCAGTTCCTTATGCATACAGATAATTAGCAAGTGGTACCCTGAGAAGTAGGGGCTGATGAGGCATGGGGAGAGCAGCTCATACACGGTAATACAGAGGGGTTACTTTCTGTCATTTTGCTGAAGGTTGCAGGCTGGTCCCAGTAGACATGTTTGTAGATGGAAAGCTGAATGATTGGTCTGAGTTGTCACTGGTAACTAAACACACCTCTCCCTGTGCTTTGAATAAAGGTCATCTAGATTAACTGTTCCTACTTGATTGTGTAAAGATTCCTCACCTCTTCCTTCTAAAACAGCAGTTTTACATGCTGTTGCTACACAGGCCTGAACTGGAATATGATGTTAAATGCAGTTATATATGTTAAATATGATCTGGATGTAGCATTTGTAAGACCAGAATGCAGATATGTCAGCATGCTCTGTAGACAGTAAGGTAAATTCAAGCACAAACACACTATTGCATTGCAAATAAACAATTTTCCTCATTGAGGAAAATGACTGATACAATACTGTTTATTCACACTGCCTATTCCAAAGCAGTGGTTGCCAACTGAACCGGCCATGATGATTACATCATCCATTATTTCACACTAATACCTGTTGAAAGTGCAAAGTCCTCTCCCCTATCTCATGGCAAACAATACTCTCTGTTCTTTCCAGTGATGACTGAATAGCAGGATACAATGTAACAAAAAAGTCATAAAAACTGCAGAAGACAGAAACTTCCTGTCTATTAATTCTGAACTGTCTCTTAATTCTGAACAGTTAGGACAGGCTGAAGCAGTGGGCAATTATAAAGTACATTCCACCTAATAACAGGAAGACTAAGTTCCCCTAAAAGAATTATTACAAGAAAATGTACAAGGGGCTGGGAAAGCTACCATTCCCAAACACTGTTTGGAATTCAGCTGAAATGGATGGAGTGAGGCAGAGGAAGCTATGGAAATTCCTCTTTCCTTTGGGAAGGATGGCAGATGGATCCATCACCCTTGTAGAATACTAATGCTCTTCAGGCGTACTATGTCATATGTCATTCCTGGCGTGGATCATTACAATTTTTTCAAGAGGTAGTTCTACAGCAATATCCCAGGTCCCAAGCTTAGTTTGGGTACATACTTACAACTCACAGCGTGGTATTTCTAACTCTTATTTCTATTCCAACACAACCAGTTTGCTCCATATTTGTCAGGTACCTCCATATCAGGCAGTGTTCAGAAGCAAGATTTCATTTCACCCCTGTGCTGGTTTGGCTGTAAACCAACAGGGGAAATTAACCCCACACAGAATACCTCGAGAGATTTTAGGTCAAAATTATAATTTTAATAAAAAAGGTTAAAATAAATGCARTAATACAGAAACACAGGCTTAAACAAACCGACAGAGTCACAGTACAACCTGACACCCTGTTGACCAGGGTGGTAGCTGTGCAGTCCAGTTAGGCACTGATCCTGCAGGAAGGCCTAGTAGCCCAGTCCCGGTAGWGGAGTGGAGTAGCTGAGTCCARTTCCGAGGAGCGGAGTCCAGTCACGTCGAGGCGAGTCGAGAATCCCGCCGAGAGTGGAGTCCCGTCGAATCAAGGGTATCTTTTCCCATCCAAAAACCCTTGTTTTATGCTGTGCTTCTTGGCTGGCACCTCCCCCAGGGGCGGGGACTTTCACAATGGAAGAGGATCTTCCGGGTGTTCTATTGATTGTTTCGGTAATGAGCTTGGAGGAGTCCTAGGGTCCTTCAAAATGTTCCGGAAGGGTTCAGGCTAAGTAGTCAGGCTGGGTGGTGCTAATGGGCCATTGCCTGAGATCAAATAACCAGGGTGGGTAGTACTTCCTGTCGGTTGGAGTGCTTATCTCAGTTGAGATAAGGAGTCCCAGGTGTGTAATTATGAAATTTATCCAGCTTTTGTGGGTGGTAATAGAATATTTAACTAACCCAGGACAACCCCCATCTCCATGTTAGTTTTTTTTCCTCAGTGGGCTCACAAGGTAACTGATTCTGGTCTGCAGAGAAACAGTTATTCTTTCTGTCATAGTCCTGCTGATTATTTTACATTAGATCTTGACTGCAAGAAAGTTATTTTGGTGAAATGACAGGGAAAACATCTCTGTGGAATTCAGAACAGCCATGCTTCACTTGAGCCTAAGTTTTCAGCTTGTGCTGAGTATTTATTTACATGCATCAAGGTGACATCACCGCAAGCTAGAAAAACATTCTAAGAGCCCATATCCAAAAACGATCACAAATCAGAGTTTCAGTTTCCTCAGCTTTCGTGATGCGTATATGAGTTGGAAAAATAGTGAAGCTTAGAAAATGTTGATAACCTCATAACAAATTATTTTCTGTAGAGGCTTGGTTGAAGATAAAATCCCACCTAAAACCATTTGTCTGAGAAAACCAGCTGACTTTTAAACAGGTTCACTTCCAACCTGTGCACAGCAGGTGATTGCAAGCCCTGGTTGTACCTGCTGTCCCTGCAGCAACCTTGCTCAGTCAAACCTCATCAGCATCGGCCAGTGCTCACTCCTGAGCTCACTCCTTATTCATGGATGCCAATAAAAACCACCTGAAGAGGCTGAACTCCAGAGCACTCAAGGAAACTGTAGGTATTGCAAATGTAATGACAGAAGGCTAATGCTCATAAGGTTATTTTTGTAAGAGACATAGATATGCTGATTCTGGTTTCAGAAAAGTAAAAATACTTATCTAGTAGCTGTCTAGTGTAGCTTATTATAAATTCCCAATCACATTAAAGACAAACTGGATATTGAAAGTCATCTTTGCAATTCAGAATTTTGTTAGACTCCCAATATGTTCATTTACTCAATGTTGGGCCCACTGAAGGGTGTGATGCATCGCTAAAAAGCCCAGAGAAATAATTCAGCAGGACAACATGGGCAGGATAAGCAATATGAATTTGAGAAGAGATATTAGTAAGCCTGATGGGAACTGTGCAATGACCAAAAGCTCTGATGATTAACTCCCCATGACATTCAGGTATCACAGAGGGTAGAATTGATCTTATTAGTCGAGGAATTGGTCAAGGAGCATGTTACAARTTATGCTTTTGCCCTCTCAAAAATTTTCTCCATGTTTCCTGCTGTGCTAAAGAAATCCTAGATTGCAGAGAAACAAATGATAGAAGCCTTTCAGGAATTAAAGTGCAAGAGAGTTACTGTGGTGTCTTATTTCTAGTGCTGTACTTCTTAGCAGCACTGGCAGCATAATAGAGAAGACAACATTTAATTTAGTGCTGCTTTCATACTGTGGAGAAAGTCTGGATTAATTTTGTTTTGATCTAGTAAACAGAGACAGATTCTAAACACTAAAACCAGTTTGTGCTACAGTTTATTTCTCAAAACATTTTTTTTTATTATAGACAGTAAGAATCGTAAGTGAGCTTAAAGATATTACCCGTGCCATTTTTGAGACAGAAAACAACATTATCCAGAAAGACCACTTGCAAGAACCGTTCCACAATGAGGTAGAAATAGTAATACACTGATTGTATACAGAATATATAAAGCATCAGTTTCCTGCAGTTAAAAAGATTTTGGGGTTAAGGTATACCTTTAAAGAAAAAGAGAMGTGCCAGAGGGGTAGAAGGGTCCCAAAGCTGGAAGTGGAGAAGAAAATTCACCATAAGCTGGAAAACAGGTTAATTTGTGTGTTGTTAGTTCTGGTTTGGTTTCATGGATCTGAGCATGTCTAGAGGCTACAGCTTCAATCTCTGATTCTCAAAGAGACTTGTTCACAACTGAATTTCAGCAAAGCTTGTGTGTGCATGCTTAAGTTAATTTCTTGATGGTAATGAGGTTTGGTAATGTTGTCACTTTGACTTAGGACAGTCTTTGCTTTCTCCAAAAAGCTAAGTTCCAGGATCTTTGATATCAGTCTAGTGGACTTTAGCTTCTTCTGCTTCACCTCCACTGTTGTTAACATTTACATAGTCATGAAGTGAGCCACACCATGAAAGTATCTGGATTAAAACTAACTGAAAAGAAAAAAAAAAACTCTTTGAGCTGTTAGGAAAGGGTGGCTGGGGRAAGGCAATATCACCTTGTTCCCTGACAGCATAATGCGGAGCTTGTTCAACTTTATTTTTTTTCAGTTGGAAATAAATTCCTTATCATAAATTAGGTAATTTTAATAATTAATTGTTTTAGCTAGCTAAACTCAAACTTATTGGTGACTGTTTAGGGAAGGAAGGAAGGAAGGAAGGAAGGAAGGAAGGAAGGAAGGAAGGAAGGAAGGAAGGAAGGATAAGGAAATACATATATAAAAAAAAATTAAAAATGCCACTGCATGGACTTGCAATGGCACAAATTGAGACCATTCTGAAAAATTGTAAAAATCATGCAAGTTGAAAAAAGTAAGTGTTCTGAAAATGATCAATCTTGCTTTAATATCCTTTTGATTACAGCTTTGTGATCCGAGCAACACCACTTGCCATGAGGAACAATAGCCAGACTGAGAGTTACTATTATTAATAAAATGCGATTTTTTTTGTGTGTTTGAATGTTCATAGCAGAACACGTAGGCATTTAAATATGTAATTAAATGTTACCTGCCACCCCTGCTGGCTGCACTGTAAACAGTGCCAATTGTTCAACAAATTTTTTTTGAATAATGCTGTGCTGCAGTCAGCAAATGATTCTTAAACCTCTGCAGTCAGAACAAATATGCTGTAAGTTTTACACAATCTTCAAAAGAGGTAGAAACTTTAACCACCTTATTAGYTGCCAAAAGCATACATTACCACTTTGGATTTTGAGGCAAGATTCAACAATTGGCCAGAGAAGAAACACTATCTGAGCAGTACACACCAGAGCCTTCCATAGAACCTACAGAATTTTACTGCACCACGAGGGGTGTGTTTTATTGCCAATAAAAACATTATTTCATTAAGGAACTTTATCATATGCAACATTACATAAAATATCTTTTTTTTCACTGCACAAATTCCCACTGAGATCCATTGGGCAACTGTCCAATTCCCAGACTAGGAATTCTCTGTAATAAACAGCATATGAAACAGTGGAAAATAGTTGTATCTCAAACAAGTTATGATTTCTAGCTAGTGTCTGGCATTGCCTTGTGAAGGATCCTGTTTCCCCACTGAAGTCCAAAGTTGTGGTTCCGTAACACAAAAAGGCCGCTGAGTGCTCTCAGGATTATCTCAGGGCTCTTCTATGCTAGAACATTGCTGAGGATTGCGAAAGAAGTTCCACATCAATCAGAAGCAAATTTTTCTGGGTAGCAGATCTCAAGTAACACGAAATACCTGAGAAAAATGCAAGGACTCAAGGAAACAGCATAGAGCTGAGTTGGAGGTTTAGGTTAGATATTAGGAAAAGGTTCTTCTCCCAGAGGGTGGTTGACTACTCAAACAAGGTCCCCAGAGATATGGTCACAGCACAGCCTGACAGAGTTCAAGAAGCATTTGGACAACACTATCAGGCACGTGGTGTGACTCTTGGGATGGTTCTGTGCAGGGCCAGGAGATGGTCTTGATGATTGATCCTCGTGGGTGCCTTCCAACTCAGGATATTCTATGATTCTATGATTCTTTGACACTGTAGTTAGTTAATACTACTAATGGTATTGCACTGCATTGTTTTTATAGATACCCCGTTATTCTTCCCACATGGCAATACCAGTAGGTATCTTCTTCAATCCTGTTAGTATCAGTGATTCAAGGTCTTTCTTAATTTCTGTAGAATTACAAGAAATTAAAATGTTTTGTATATGTTCTAATGCTAAAATGACAGCTATTTAAGTAGCTTATTCACTGTGATGGAGGCGGTCTTGCCTGAGTAGAAGCCAAGCTCATTTAATGTTCTCTTTGGATGCTGAATTTTATTGAGTTCTGTCATCCCTCTAGAGATTCCTCCTGACTGCTTTCTTCTCTGATTCTATCAAAGACTTCTCTTTCTGTCAACTGCAGTTTCAACTGCTGTTAGCTCACTCTTTATTTTATAGTTTGGATAACAACACTGCATTATGGTAGTGGCTTGGCCTGCAGCTGGAGATGCTGTGGAGGATGGGCCAGCCACACAAGTAACCAAGGAGCCAGTGGGGCCAGGGAGCCCAGGTGTTGTATTAAGTAAAGGCTCCRAGGTCCAAGATCTCCTCCTGGATTGTGGTAAGAAGGAAGGTCTCTCCCACCCAGGCCTTGGAGTGGTATGCTCCCCCATTCAGTTGGTTTATCCTTGTCAATCTATGTTCTGTATATGGTTRTGTTCCAGAATGTTCTCCCTCACTCGACGCCCCATTGGCTTTGTTCCCCTGCTCCTCCCCTCGCCTACCCTTATTGGTTTGTGTACTGCTACCTCACCTTTTCTCCTCCCCCTAACCCTAATGTGATTGGCCCTCAGTGCTCTCTCCACCCCTATTCGGTTTACTATATAATCCTGTGTCACCTTGCAGTTAGTGCTCTCCTTCCCTGACCCTTCAAGAATAAACACCTTCTGTGGAACATCATAAGGAGAGTCCACCTCCGACTCTTTATTCCCATCTTAAGGCGCCAGCTGTGTGACTGCCTGCTKAACCACCTGCGCTGGTGGGATTGGTGGGTGGAAGGCACGGCACTGTGCCTTTCCCACCGGCTGTCGCACACCGCACCGAGGCACCGCCGGACAAGCGTGAGGCTTCTAGGAAGGGTGCGGCCACTGACCATCTAGCTAGACGAGGCCATGCCGTGACACTGCATGTCTTTCTAGGCTGCTTTTTGCTAATCTCTGGAGGTGTCCTCTCATCATGGCTGTACAGGAGGAAGGACAATATTTGGAGACACTGCCATTCTTACAATGACCAAAATGTAGAACAGAAATGAGTACAGCAAAGATGGATCTTCTAAGTGGCTACAAAGCACTTGGATGAGACGTTTGATAGCAACAGATGAAGTTTACTTGATCTGAGGTTAGTAAGAGACAGCTTTCATTTCTGCATTTCATTGCAGAGCACAAAGAACAAACATTTATTCAAATTACAAACACATTTATTCAAATTACATTTAGGCATGGAAGTTTGGAATTTGTGTAAATCACAAGATCCCTCTATAGCCAGCAAGGGTGAGATTCAGTTGACCAGGTGTAAMTGTCTATAACATAAGCATCCACAAGTAAATCAACACTAGGAACATCTCATGTATAACCAAGAGAGAGAAACAGAGAGCCTAAAGTGGATTTCTACATTTTGTCAGATGAATTATGCCCTGAAAACACTTATTACCCTACAGCAATTTTAACAGGATGCTCAGTATCTGCACTGTAGACCTCTAACAACAGGTGAGATGAATCCCACTGTAAGAGTCAAAGGTGCCTCTGAGGTGGGATGAAGTACCTGCTGGAGAAAGACGTGTGTTGCCAGGGGTTTGGCTCTCTATCTTCCTATCTTCCTTTACGGAATTTAGTTTTAAAATACTGCTTCAGCCTTAGACGTCTGTTAAGTATCTGACTGTAGAAATTAGTGCATTATCTGGAGACTGTACAAGCCATAAATTTCATTAATAATATGACATTTAATCACAAAAATTTAGTACCTAAGTCCATATTTAAACTAGTGTTTTCCCTATTCTTTCAAAGTTACTGAGTTCGCCCGGCTGCCTTTGTTTTCTGCAGGAAGCATATGTTCCCAGCACTTAGACCTAAACTGTCCATTTCTAAGAGGTCTGTTGAGTTTAAGAATATGCAGTGCTGGTGTAATCTGATAATGTGAACAAACAACAAAGTATTGACTGGGAAATCATGTAAACCAGATAACAGTTGTGAATTCTCTGCAAGACTGTAAAGATGATACCCAGAGGCCAGTACGAAGGCAGTCTTCTTTAGTGTCTTCATCCTTGTCCTGTATATGGAGAAGTAAAACTTTAGCATATCATTAAATGACAAAACATTGGAGGTGAAAAAAAGGAAGGGACTGTGAAGACAGTGTGTTACACAGTCTCAGTCCAGAAGGACTCTGACAGCTGGGTCAGCAGAAATCACATGGATTTCAGTAGTGGGAAGTGCAAATCTCTGTGCCCASGTGGACTAACTCCATCCACAAATACAATGTGGGAGATGATCAGCTGAGCAGCTGCCATGATCAAAGGACAGTCACTGTCAACACCAGGCTGAACATCAGCCAACCGTGTGCTCTCAGTGCAAATAGCACAAGCTACATCCTGAGATACATTAGGGAGACTTACCAGCTGAAGGGAAGGTGGTGTCCCCCCACATTTACCACTGATGAGGCAACACCAGGAATCCCATGTCTAGATTTAGCCCTCCTAGTTCAGGAAAAATATTGAAAGACTGGAGAGAATGCAAGATGGTGAGAAGACCTTGAGCTCATGGCCCATAGGGAAAGGCTGAGGAAGATGGGCTGGTTTGATCTGGTGAAGAGGAGAATGAGGGAAAAGCTAGTAGTTGTCAGCAGCTGCTTGAAGGAGACTTAGAGAAGCTGTAGAGCGAAACTGGTGTTGGTATCAGACTGTGTAAGAAGGAGCAACAGTCCCAGTTCCTGGCTTGAGACATTCTACATGGACATGAGGAAAATATTTTTTGGCAGCAGTGGAGCCCTGGCATGGGCTGCCCAGAGAGTCTTTCAAACCTCCATCCTTGGAGGCTTTCAAGACTCATCTCAGTAAAGGCACATAGCCATCATCTAGTGTCAGCAACAATCCTGCTTTGAGTAAGGGGTTGGACAAGAAGACTCCATGACTTCCTTCCAACCATTTAAGTGACTCTCCAAGACTTCCACAGAGTCTTGATGGATAGGAAATGTAAGAATGACTGAGAATTTAAATTTCAGAAATTAGATAATTAATTTCAAAGCCTTTTAAAATTTTACCACTTATGGAAATGGTACCAATTTGTATCCTCTTCCTCTTTTTCTACCTTGCTTGCCCCAGGGCAGATCAACTGCTAGATAAGACATGCAGTGAGTGGAGATCGGTTGCCTGAACACTGATATTCAGAACCACATTTCTCAGATGCTTTRTGGTATCTGAGACACCCAGCTGTGACCAGCAGATGTAAAACAAGGTCTACAGAGTCCCAAGCCCTTCTGGGAAGACAGCTTCAAACCTGTATTTAGAAGACTGCATCCCACCCTATCGGTCAAATAATTTATTGTCATTCTGAGAAAGCATAGTGGCAGCATGGCTCAAATAACATTTCAGTGAAGCTTTTTTCTTTAAATGTTTCAGTTGTGGCAGATAGTTAATGCTAGCAATAATCTGATACTGCTGATTAAAACATAAAATCATAGTATCTCATTTAAAACCATTTTCAGGGTCTTAGGGTACTTCCTTCAAGTATTTGTCATCAAACACAGACTGAAAAGGATTTATGAACATCCTGGAGAGCACAACTACATTTTGACCACTGTTTTCCKTTAACCCTGCAATCTGTGTATTCAAGACTGACACCAGTGATTATAAATAACAGTCATCCAAATTAATAACTGTAATACTACAAATTCAGGAAGAAAAGGAAGATACTGGATTATCTGGGCAGGGTTATAATTTGCTGGTGTGCAATTCAGAATTTGAAGGAGAAATCAAATATCCACAGAAAAATAGAAGACAAGCATAGCTATTTGTTTTCAAGATACTGTGTTGACAGGCTGCTTCAGCAGAGTGTTAAAAAAACGGAAGTTACAACAGTTAAGAAATAAAAATAATATTTGTTATGAAAGCCTCAAATTCCCAATGAATTAGACAAATAGCTCTTATTATACCCATGCTCCCGAGAGAAAAGAGGTTCAAGAGTTGCCAAAGACACTGAGGAAATATAGGGATTTAGCTGAGTCTAGGGACTCCTGGAATTTTTCATTATTAATTCCACGTTTAAACACCTGTACTGTTTTTCTTCCTTTGGTAATTTTTGGTTTGGGGTTTTTTATTTATTTATTTATTTATTTATTTTTCTAAAATATCAATCATCCAGAAACTAACAAAGACATAAAGATTTAACTCAATCACTGCTTGTTATACGCAGCAGGAAGCACAAACACAGACACACTGGTTTGCACTACCATTTGCACTACCTAGTTGTCTTTTGTGCTAATTTATCTTTGTGGGKTTTTTTTCCTAAGATGTTTTGGTTCTGAGTTTGATTTGGTTAAATTAAATAGGAGAAGATATTCTTATGAATTTAGGTCTTTACATTTCATTTTACCAAATATTCACAGAGAATTTATTGGACCAAAATAATGTGAATGTCAGTTCCACTCAGTCTCATTGCCTGGAATGAGAACCCACAACACACACAGCTCTACGGATGACTCCCAAAAGACACTAAAATCTTAGGAGCAGTAAAGACAACAGTGTACATGGAGATGAAATCTCCTCAGATGGGGATGCCAAAAATTAAACATCACAGTGGAAACATCAACCCAAACACTTGAATCCATGTACAATCCCCAAACCAGTGTTTGCTTTTTAATACTTCTCTTCAAAACTACAGCCAGTGAAAAGCAGCTGCTAACTCTCAGTGACCTTTAGTGACAGCACTTCCATCTTTAGGGAATTGAGATTGATTTTCCACAGCTACCAGGGTAAAGGCCTTTTGCCTGGGAGCATACAATGATACCAAGGTCAGAGGATTTGAAGGCAGCAACTTTTACAGGGTTGGACTTCAGCTGTATGGTGATTACAGCTACCAATTAATATCTGCTATTTTACACCCTGGAGTCACCTGCAATTTCAAAACAGATTAAGCAAAGTGGTCGCTTCAAATTCATTGGAACAATTCTCTGAAGTCAAGTATCACACTCAAAAGAGTCTGGCAGAGGGCAAAACATAAATCAAAACTAATGAAGAATTACCAGTGCACTTAGTGCTGGATCTGCAGTCTTTGCATGGTACAGACAATGTATATGYTCTTCTCTTTGATCCTGCTACTGTTGGTTTTCAGAGAAAGTGGGCTTATGCAAACAAGAAGAGGAAGTTGACCTGGCTGGTGGATGGGCTTTTGGCAGGGTCACATCTGTAATTCCTTTTTTAAGAATATTTTAAAGCCCCATTTCTCTTTTTTTTCTCAGGATCCTGCTCTGTCTGAAGCAGTACTTGCTCTTAGGTAGACAACTTACACACAGCATGTACTTCCTCTCCATCAATATTTTCTCCACATATCTTTGTAATTCTGAGCTTCTTCTACTGTGAACCTAGAGTATCATTCAGCCAGACAAGAAGACGGTAACAGAAGGAACATTTATATTCTGCTGTACAAACCAATGCAGAGAAAGTGCTGCTCATACACAATATAAAGAAACACCCAAGAACACAAGAAGCAATTCACTCTTGCACCACCCCTGTTTTGAAGTATAACCCGTTGGATCTGAGATAGAGCTGAGAACATTATTACTGCATGTGGGGATTGACCCACATTATAATGAAATTCTCATAACTTAAAATAAGAGCAGGGAGAGATCACTCACGAGTTACCATCGCGGGCTAAATAGACTTGACTTAGGGAAATTAGTTGAATTTATTCCTAACCAAAATCAGAGTAGAATAATGAGAAGTAAAACAAATTTTAAAAACACCTTCCCCCACCCCTTCCTCCTTCCTGGGCTTAACTTAATTCCCAGTTCTCTATTCCCTCCCTTACAGTGGCACAGGGAGGTGAGAATGGCATTTATGGTCAATTCGTCACATGTTGTTTCTGCTGCTGCTTCCTCCTCAGGAATTCCCTATTCCTTCCCCTGCTCCAGCATGGGGTCCCTCCCTCAGGAAACAGTCCACTATGAACTTCTCCAATGTGAGTCTTTTTCACAGTCTACAGGTCTTCATAAACTGCTCCTGCATGGGTCCCGTCCACAGTGTGCAGTCCTTCAGGAATAGGCTGCTCKGACCTGGGTCCCCCCACAGGGTCAAAAGCCCTGCCAGCAAATCTGCTCCAGCATGGGCTCCTCTCTCTACAGGTCCTGCCAGGAGTCTGCTCCTGTGTGGGCTTCCCACAGGGTCATACCCTTCTTTTGGGCATCCACCTGCTCCAGGGTGGGGCTCCTCCAGAGGCTGTAGGTGGATCTCTACTCCATCATGGATTTCCATGGACTGCAGGGGCACAGCTGCCTCACCATGGTCTGCACCACAGGATGCAAAGGAATCTCTGCTCTGGTGCCTGAAGCACCTCCTCCCCTTCCTTGTCCACTGACCTTGGGGTGTACAGGGCTGTTTCTGTCACATACCCTCACTTCTCTCTTCTCTGGCTGCAAYTACGTCTCTGCAATAACTTTTTTTCCTTCTTAAATCTGCTATCCCAAAGGCACTACCACCATTGCTAATTGGCTCAGTCTCGGCCAGCAGCAGGTCTGTCCTGGAGCTGCCTGTCATTGGCCCTATGGGACGGGGGGGAAGCTTCTGGCAGCTTCTTGTAGAAGTCACCCCTGTAACCCCTCCCAATTTCAAAACCTGTCCATGCAAACCCAATACACTGTAATACACCTTGCAAAGTTAGCCCCATCTTTCCTTCACTTCCTTCCCATGCTGTGCTGCATACCAGGCTGTCTGAAAGGGTGCAYTGCCTCACACCTGGAAGCAAACATTGAGACCTTTCTATAAACTATTAGATACTGAAGTCAAGATAGGACTGAATACCATCGGAGTCTCTGTGTTGTCAGAGGAAAGAAATTCGATTGAAAGAGAATTGGAAAGTTAATTTATTGTGTTCATGCTACCATTCAATGTAAAACTCTGTAGGTACAGCAGTTATATGATTGATATAAATGAAGAAATTAATTTACATATGAAATGTGTCTTCTGTAATTTAGTGAAGAGGCAGTAACTTAATGCCTTTATTATTCTTCTGAAGATGTTGCACTGGGTAAGATGTTTATCCAAAGTTATTGACTGCCCAGCAAAAACCTTTGAATTCAAAACTGTTAAAGTACCACACAAATCCACAGAGGTATATTTTTGAAAATGAGTCTGCCAGSTGGTAAAAAGATGTAAATGGAAAGGCTGAGAACTGCTAATTATTTGAACCACTTCAATATTGGGAAGTGCTGGCTTCGTATTTAACAGTTTTGCATTGCACTAATCTCTGCTGGCAGCAGAGTCAATAAAAGCTTTAGAGGGAGTGTGAATAAAACGTGATTTTTCCTAGCCAGATAAATCGGCCCTGTCCCCRCTATCCTTATTATCCTCCTGACAATGCATCTAACAATTGGAATAAATGTGTAATTGAGATATATGCTGCAGAGTGAATTTGCTGTGAAAACGTTTTGCAGGAAACAGCCACAAGCGAAGGCTTGAGTTTTGTATGAGTTGCATGTAGTTCTTGTTGCTCTAGGGGACGGGAGTCTCATCTAGAAAACAGGAATGTGCATCAGTCAGGAAACTGTTTGACTTCCAAATTCATTTCTGATTCCAATTCAGTAGCTGTAAGGCTTTCCTAAAGAAAAAAAGAAATCCAACTGCTAACAGCTGTGGGATTATCTCAGGTGTTTATTGCCTCTGTTCATCCTGATTGAAAACAAGAACAACAAAACCTGATCACAGGTATCACTTTGGATGAAAAGTGGAAATGAAATGGCAGAAACAAGAGGCAAAATTGACTGGATGAAAAATAGCAATTSCTTCATAATCTTCTCATGTAGGCTGCCAAGTCTTGCCCCAAAGGCACTTGCYAAGATGATGGCTATAAGAATATAAACCAAAAAGTCTTCCTGATTCACTCAGTCCAGTCTCTTGATGTTACGTTCAGCCAMGTTATAAGTTTCTCCTCATTATCTTTAACAAACTCTGCCTTAAACAGTGTTGACTTTCTTTCCCCAGTTGGAGGAGCTTTGGAAAAGTCTACCAAAGCTTCTGTCTTTAGAAGTTTAGGAAATTTCTTGTAAATTCTGACCTATTTTTATTTATAAATGATTTATACCAATTAATTTTCCTCCTAGAAAAGTCTGGGAGTTCAAATGACTCTCGGCCACCTTGGAGAAATGTTTTTACAAATATTTTTACAACCCCATGTTTTTACAATGAGCCAGCATCAATCCTATTTGTTTGCGACCTGCCTTTGAACCCTTTCTRTATGCAGCAGCACCTTCGACCATTCAAAATCTCCTCGGAAGAGGTCTACTTTGGAAGATTACTTATCAACCAGGTTGCTTCCCAGGAAAAAGAAGAAGTTTGGGACTTTTTTCCATCTCCTCAGGGTTTGAGGGYTTGAATTCCTAGTTCGTGATTCCCTTGCCTTCCCAGAATGTACCCTAAGCTCACAAAAAAAGCCACAGCACCAGTTGAACTGGGGGTATTACACAAGAAGGCAAGTAAAATTCCTGCTGACAGGACAAAATATGTTTGGGAGGGAGCCTGACTCCCGCTTGTGCTTGTATCCAGTGACCTGAACATYAGCCTTTCCCTTCCCGCTTGATAGAGGAGACTGTTGCTCTCAGTCAGGACAATCCTGTCTGTACCCCGTCTGTCTAACAGTGGCTGTGAAAAGTCAGTACCCTTCTCTCTCTTCTCTTAGAAGGTCACTGCAGTTCTGTGACTGATATCCCATGAGCTGGGGAGGTGTGAGAGGACCACGTCAGTAGAAGGTGGTCATAGAAGTGTGGGAGAGAGCATACCAGCCTCAAAACCCCTCTCCAAACACCTATTTATCAGCTGTTGACGCAGGTACTAAGGGCTATGTACCCTTGTTACTGTCCCAGGTCACTAGGGACATGGCCTTTTTTTTCAGCAGCACTACAGAGGGAATTTCTACAGTTTTTGGTGAAATGGGAAAGTTTATTCTTCTGCCCATGCCTTTTGGAAATACTACAAGTAATGGGAAAAGGTGCCAGTAGASGTAAGTGAGTGCAAAGGAATAAGTCATGCTTATCCTCCTGGTCAATGGAGGCAGAGAGGTCCTTTTCCTTGTGGGAATTAGGAATTCTTGTCTTAAATGATTTACCAAGGTTTCTCCATCACAGATATTGGCCAGTCATTCTCTAGTATCCTGCTTTTGATTCCTTCAGTAGGATTCATTACTGTGTACAGAGCAAGAGCAGAGAATCAAATTTGGTCTGTACATACCCACTTCTAGCCATCTGATCCCCACTCTGTTTCCAAGATTTATGTAGGAAGATCCTGTCAGTAACACAGGTCTCATCAAAGGTCTCATCATTTCAGAGCACCAGCTGCAATGCTGCATTGCAAGCTATCTAGTTTGGTGAAATTACAGCACAATTAATGGCTACATTAAAATAGAATTTGCATTGGGGGACTTATGACATTCCCATTAAAATCACATTAGTTCATAATGATTAACACTCTTTTACTGGGCACAGAACAAATTAATCTGTGAATGCTTTTACCTGTGCCCAGAAAAGCAACTTGCAGAAGTAGATAGGGGACATGCATTGTCTCTCTTGTAGATAACTATTCAGCAGCTGTTTCAAATCAGAGCAGGTGGAAAGTGAACCTTTTCAGGGTTCTGTGTAAACAAGAACACAAGAAATTCATAATTCACAAGAATGGCCAAGTGACTCAAAACCACACTTGCTTTCTCTATGACCAAAGGAGTAAAAGCCAAGACCATTTCCAAAATTAGTTGGATGAGATTTTATTTTTTTCAAAGAGTGATGCTAATTATTTTGAATTTGCTGAAATTATTACTTTTCAGGCCTATGACAGCAGACATCAATCGATGCTGAACACACAAACCCTCCACTTCTTCAGCCAATGCTTAGATGTGATCCATTGGTGTGGTAGTTCTGACTAAGCTTTGCAGAGTGCAACTCTTGAAAGAAGGGGGAAATAAAGCTGGTTTATGTTTTGGAGTATCTGCCATACTAGGAGAAGCTGAGTGGGCTGGTGCTGTTCACCCTGGAAAAGASAATCGAGGACAGGTGACATTGTTGTCTACAGTTGCCTGATGTGATGTTACAGAGAAGATGGAGCCAGACTATTCTCAGACCATCACGGTTTTTCATGCTCTGGTCCAGATCGACATTAGCTTGTTAAGACTGACCCCAAAACAGCACAGAAAACTCTGCTAGCAACTAGCCAGCCCAGAAGCCTGTTATCCTCTGCAGAAAATGCTTCTTTGATGCCATCTTTTAACCAAATGACTTTAAAGAAAGAGAATATTGTCTCAGTACTTTTCATTTTGTTAGCTACTTGGTGATAAAATACTCAAGGCTACTGGTGGGAAAGTGGTGTTTCCTAGCTGATCTATATTGTTTTCTCTCCAAACCAAAATCCTAAAGARTATTTAAAAGAATAATAAACCAACCTCACTCTGAGGGTAAAATAAGGAGCACAGAGCTCTACAACTGAACACTTCAGAAAATCAATAATGTGAAATAAAGGGTAGTTCATTCATCTCCATATTTTTTAGTTAACTTACTATTTCCTCTCACATACACTTTACAGCAGATTTTTTAACTGGTCAGTAAGAGGGATCCTGAAAGATTAACTGACTGAACAGGAGCAGAATATATTTTTATTAACAGGTTGCCATGTTACCAAAATTATGTAATTAGATACAAGATATTCATAGATGCTACAGAAGCCCATTGCAAAGACACAAATGGCAGCAGTAGCATGAAAAGCAGGTCTCCTTGACCGTACTTGGAGATACACTGCTGGGGAAATCATGATCGATTTATTCACGGCAGGTATAAATAATTTGCASGGGTTCCTTGTATGGAACTAATTTCACCTTCTGTCTTCATCAGTAGTGAAACAAGCATCATGATGGCTTAAAACTGTCACACAATTGAAGAAATAATGAAGAGAACCACTCTAAAATTACCCATAACCTAAAATCTGTTTGAAGAAGACTAATTGACTTCAGGAATCACCATAATAAAAATAGCATTAAGTTCACAGAGGTTATGAATGCAAAGATGTAAAAGCAAACCTGYATTTTCAAAATTTAAAAAARAAATCCAGTTTATTGAAAAAAACCACTATATTTAAGGTTATTAATTTGGGCAAATGATCATCATGCACTCCTCCTTTTTTCTCAAAAAGTTGTGTATGAACCTGGAGTTTCCCATATTTATCTCCGACAAGAGGAAAATTTGGAGAGAGTTTGAACTAAATCATTTCAAGGTCATTACACAGATGTTGCTCTTCTTTTAGTTGTTGTTTTATTATTAACATTTTCCATTCATATGCACTTTTAAAGAAATCAACATTTCTATGCATGATTTTTCATTTGTTTCATGGTAAAGTTAAAAGATCATATTAACCATAGACCAGTTAAATTCCTCTCCATGATAATACACTTCGGAGTCAGCATCAAATTCAGGAGCCAGCCAGGCAGCTATTGTCTCTTTTCTATGTTTACACTAAAATTTAGTATACCTAATTTGCATATATATAATGTAACAATATATTGTCATATATAATACAGTAAGATGCTTTACTTTCTTGGGTTTTCTGCTTAGCTATTCTTGTGTACAATAAATGAGGGTGGGTTTGTTACATGTRTCCTTGTGAATTTGCTAAACCTTGGCTGCAGTGTTCATGGTAAAATTTTCTGATTCTTTTTTTGGATCACTGTGTGCTTTGTATGAGCTCTTTAAAAGCAGTTACAGGATTTCAGTGCCAATTCTGAAAGCTATTTTATTTATTTGTCATAAAATCAAATCTACAAAAGTCTGCAACCCGATTCCCTTCCCATTTATTAAATGGCATTTTCTGTTAATATAACTGAAGGTATTTTGAATATTTTCCTCCATGTATGCATAGAARACTAGCAGATTTTTCTTCCAAGTAACACCAAATATCTGTTACTGTACAACTATACAGTAATGGTCAGCCTTTACTTAGTCTTATCTACCAGTACATTTCTAGATGATTTGGATGTATAGAAAGTGGAAGGATAGTTTCTCAGGAGAGATTTTTAGGGACTAGCTAAGGGATATTTTGTCCGAGAACAATTTATTAGCCAGTCTTTTTGCACCTGTAACTACTAACAGGCTGCAATGATATGCTCAAGGGAGGCAAAAACCTCCACTTCTTGGGATTGGCACACACTCTTTTGTAAGGAAAAGGTGCAAAGCAAAAGGTGCAGGTGCAGGTCACCTCACAGTCTGAAAGGTGCTGCAAACTGGGGTTACCGTGCTTAGCTTTGCACAGGTACTTGAGCATCCATCAGACTTGGCTTACTTTTCTTCCCACCACCACCCTTACTGTGCACTGGCCAGTGGGAAAGTCCAGGACAGATGAGTTAACAGGAAGTTCCCAAATCACCTGCAAAGACACAGGAAATTGTAGTGTGGTCTGTAGTTTTTTACTCGTAGGAGTGGGTCTAGCTCTCAAACTTTCTCTACTGCATGCATGCTCAATGACAAGTCAAAACAGTGACAACCATTGCACAATGACAACTATCCAGTGAAATTTCCATTTATTCTAGAGGAACAGCTGATATTTGCTGGAAAACAAATGTCCAACTCTCGTTTGTGTGACTGAAAAAATCCTCACAGAAGAGGTATTATCATCCTAAAATATCGTGGCTCTATAACTCTTGCTGTTGGATTTTGTTTTAAACCAGAGTATAACTGCTGCAACAGGCTCGTCACATCATTCTCTGTCCCCAGTGGGATGTGCCACCAGACAAACAGTGCACTCTAACAGATAGAGAATCATCTCACCAACATCCACAAATAGCAGAGTGATAATATTTTGCAAATAACAGAAGTGTAAGAAATGCATTTGACTGCTCATTATATTAGCATCCCTGTTAGAAATACGCCTCAGCTTCTAAAAAATCCCCCAGTGCGTGCATGATTACAAAATACGACACGGTGTCAGTCTGTTCTCCACAGCGTAGTGCATTGCTTGACAGCTCCCGTGCCTTGCTGCACTGTTATGAGCTGTCTTGCTGCAATGCAGTCTGTCACACAGAGTTACTCGGGTGCGCGCGGCTCTGCCCTGCTCAGCCTCCGAATTCGCGGAGCTAATGCTGATTATCTTGAGATGGTAATAACGAGATTTTCCAGTACCAGCCACAGCAGCGATCATACAGTTAACAGGAGCTGTGACTGTCAGCCAAATCGCATACTGAGCACAATTATTTGAGCCATTAATTGCAGTATAGCATTTCCTCTTGAGATAACAATTATTAAAATTTATGCTGATAGATGGAGCAGAAAAAAGAGATTTTTGAATGCACATGCGAGTCACACCTTCGACAAGAACTTGCTGATAAGCCTGACAGTTTATCACTGCTGTAATAAGGAGAAGCGAAGGCAGCATCGATGCGAAACAGCAGCGTGCAATGGACTGAACACCAAAAGTGAGTTTTCTAGGCAACTCCAGTAAGATTTGTGCTGCTGTCCACCTGCAGATGGTCTGAGCACCTTTTATGTAAGATCAGCAGGCGTAATGAGGCATTATTAGACACTCAGCAGGAGCCTCTGTCCTTGTTTTTCGGAGGAAAAGCTCTGCTTGCTGAGCTGATGAAACTTTAGAGTCCATTGGCCCACATCTTCAGAGCTGGTCAGATAACTAACAGGTATTGATTTCAGCGAGCTCTGTGCATCTGGACACCCAGACACTAAATCACTGTCACTGTATAGTGTCTCTGTCTCTAGGGGTTGTATACCATCCTCTAATAATGAATCTGATAGTGCCCGTCGTGGCAGCGTCAATACTATGAGCTAAGAGTTTGTAACTACAAAAGATTCATCCCCATCAGCCACTGGTGCAAAGCAGCCCCTGCCTCACTATAAAAGGTCTAAGGTCCAAACCCAAGAATATCACAATCTGCATTTGCACAGCTTGCCCTTCTCTTAACCAGCTGTGGTTCAGCTGTGGCAGTGCAAGCTCAACTGCAGAGGCCTCATTGGTGTCAACAGCACCCACTGCCCCTGCTGCTGTCTGTGGGTGTCCAAACTGTGGGGCTGGAGGCAGCACAGTGGGAGCTGGAGGGACTGGTGGTGTCCAAAAAGGGCAACCCTCCTCACCTGAAATACTGAGAATAGCATGGAAACTCCCCAAATGGACAAAACTGCAGAATTAACATATCCTTGTGCCCTTGGTGAGCTGCACATGCTTGCAAAAAAGTGCAGCCATGGGCGTGAACCCACGCAAGTTGCAGCAGTCAGCAGTACTCAGCACAGTTAGTCCAATTGCTCTACTGCAGATGGAGATTGGGGGATTAGCCTTGGGCCACTTTTACTAACCCATTTTAACCTTCTAAACTCAAAAATCTGGCAGTCATGAGCAGTCATCATGAGGAAAAACACTGCTGAAACTGAGCTAATGTTCCCCTTTGAAAGAAAAACAAAAAAAAAACCAAAAAACTAAGACTCTGAGACTGATGTAGTCTATGATTTCTTTTTTCTGTGAATGACTTTTTGGATTCAAACCCCTGTCCTGTAACACAGCTCTGTGTGAATGCTAATACCTGAGACCTTTAGATGCTGTAACCTGTATACTGTTCTTAGGCTTGAGTAGCTGATGCCAGGAGAGAAGACAGACACCACCACACTGCCAGAGCAGAGAAAGCTTTGGTGACCTGCTCCCAAGGGATGTGCAGATTCTGGGAAGTCAGGACAAGGACTGCAAGCACGGCTGTGCTCTGCAGCAAAACACTTGTTCTTACAGATGTTGCATCAAAAACCTGCAGCGTGGTAAGAATTTGCTTTAACTTTTAAATGTTAAAGTCCATCTTATAAAGTGTGATGGCTACATGAGGCTCCTTGGCTCCTGAGCATTCCCGTGCCTATGCATATGCATTCTCTTGCTCTCTGAGCATTGCAGTATTGCACCACTATGTGCTGAGTTCACTAGATGCATGAAAGACCCACACCTTTCCTATTTTTTTGGCTTGTCCAAGCAGCATGTGGCATGGACTACACGGAAAGTCCAAGTGCTTTTCCCAGGTACAACATTGTGCTTACCAATAAGCTAATGTATTGCTTACTTGACCTTTGCTGCATTTGTCTTCAGGAGGGTCTATCAATCAGCCCCTTCACCTTTCTTCAGTTCGTAGTTTAGAATGAAGAACAAAAGTTTTATGGGTTTGGATTTCTCTGGGCTCTGTAATTAAATAAGCAAACCACAACAGAATAATCAAACAGCATGTCTAAGTGTATTGTTGTAAGTTTGAAAAATAGTTCCTGCGAGAGATACAGAGAAATAATTCAGAATATGGAATGTCAAGGAGATGCTGTAGGGTCAGGATTTGCTTGTTATGGGGGTGAGAAATTATCCTTGTTCTACAAGAAATCTAGAGAATGCAATACACCTCACAGCATTGTGAGATCCTGAGAAACAGGAAATCACTTGTCCTTTAATTTTAATAGTTATTATTACATCACTGAATGACCAGTGCCCATTAGACACCAATTACCAAATTAAACCAGAATCCATGGGCCAAGTCTCACACATAACTGTTTGCTAGCTTTTTCTGCAACCTGGCTTCACTAGGAAAGAGATGTGGCAAGTCTTTGAGCAAGCACCAAACAATGCATAAAATGTGCCTATAAAATGACCCTCTAGAGCTTCTATTTGGTGCTTGACAAACATTTCTTATAGATGTGCATCCCAGCCATCTGCTGGTTCCTGCTCTATTTGTTTTCTCTCTCTGTGTAGGTCGTTGGTATTCTCCCCACACTGGCTGTGTTGCTCAAGCAATCCATCACAGCAATCCATCTCGCGTGTCAGTAATGTTGTTGCCATTTGGGCAGCAAGACGGGTAGAAATATGAAATAAAAAATGACCCTCTTATGTCAAGGGAAAAAGAAACTGAAAATTGGTCATTGTCTAAGTCTGGTGTTTTCAGTCCTAGGAATCATTCCCTATTGTCTGGTGCAGAGGAAGTTGTCACATCTGTACAGCTTGGGTACAGGGTAGAAAAAAAATCTTTGATAAATGTCAAAGGTGCACTAACCCAAGAGTGACCATCTAGGCTTTCAGCTTTGTTTCCCAGCAATTACCTTAATTCTCAACACAATTGTTTGCACTGACTCACGAAACAAAAGCACAACACAGATATGGAAATTACCACAACTGGGGTTTTCAATTTGTATAAAAAGACTAAAGTCAAATAGTCATAACTTTCTCATGGTTCAGTGTGATGACTGCTAGCACAGCCTCCTAGAGATGCACCTCCCCTACCTGAGTTTCTGAGTGATTTCACTGAGATTGGCTCTGGGGTCCCACTCCTGGAAACCAGGTAATTTCCTTATTTGCCTGAACTGCCTGGCCTCAGATCTCAGCTCAGATCAGAGACTAGACAATCACAGAATAATTTGAGTCCTCTCAACACCAGATTTTTGCTCTCAGTTAAAAATTGTTTATGGACAACTCCTTAAATTTAAACTTTGATTATACGTGAGAGGAGTGAAGTACTGCCTTGTTACTGGCAGGTGAAGCCACACGGGGGTTGCCAAACCCTGCAGCCTGACAGAGGCAAGGCTACCACGTCTCCACAGCCCCAGATCCAGCCCTCAGTGAGGCTGGACTGGTGTTCCCAGAAGGCACATGTGCATGGAGCACACATACAAAACACACATGTACATCATATGTATATATATACCTAGCTGGCCMCACGGATCAACACAGACAGACAATATAGCACTTCAAAAGACACAAAATGCACCAACGGCTTCATCCTGTCCTCTGTCTGTCCGTTCGGGCAGAGTGTCCCTTGCTGGGGAATGTGATCCTGCAAGGTGGATTCTTCCAACAGCTGGGCTCAGACACTCAGCTGTCTCAGTAGCTGCCCTGGGTTCCCAGTCTCCCCAGCACTTGGACATACAAGCCTCCAAGATGCAGCCCTGGAGCTGCTGCTATGGATGTCTCTCTGATGTGCAGAAACACACACTCACAGAGGTGGGTCTCAGTTGACATCCAGATCCTACAGTCTCTCAGATCTGGATGCTCTGGTTCCTCCAGCAGCCAACTTGGTCTCTCCAGACTCTGTCACCCCAGACACAGGGGCCTCCTGCACAGAGGACAGGGTCCTTTGCCTGGGAAAATGGCCAGAAGTGGGGTTTAGTCAGAGTCCAGGACAAACTGCACACACAGGGCACAGCCAGGCAGGTGCATTGACCAGCCACTGCTCATACACTGTGTCCCCTTATCCTACTGTTTTCCCACTCACCTCTCTCCAAAATACCTTGATTCCCCTTTTCCCCGTACTTCTGGGAATATCCCACATTCCTGGCAGTGACTCTTTGTCTATGGGGTGATGGCGACTATCCCTTTGGCTTGGGGTGATAGGGTGCTCCAGCCCAGGGCCTGAGGCTCCCCAGGACAGTCCAGAGGGGTGAATTGGGCCTCATGTCAGTGATGGGGACACTGGGACTCTACACATGTCCGTGTGCCTTAGGGTCCTTCATGGTGAGCAAGAATCCTGAAGGGAGTTTGTCGCTCTCCTTCGATGCTCAAAGAGCAGCCACTTGGGATGTAATTGGGGTTCCCCACACTGATTCTGAGGGCTTCTCTCTGTGTGAGGATCAGCTTCTTGCTATGTAACCTAACACCAAAACTATTACGTGATTTGCCCAAGGCTACACAACTACAGTGGGTCAAATGCTTCACTTAAAATTTTGTGATATTTAGGTTCTTTTACATACTTATCCAATTTTCAGTTACCAAAATGTTGAATTAAAAAAAAAAAAAGGCATAGGTTTGAAAATACTTCCCTGAAGAAAGTCATCTAAGTACTCATTTCCWAAAATGTGCTCTCATGCTTAAGTGGGTTTCTTTGTAAAAATGCTGCTACAGAGTAAATGTCTTTCCTGTAATATCATGTTTATACCTACAGGACTGATATGAAGTACCTGCAAACTTCACCTGTGCATGGGCCCTCTAAACAGCCAAACTAATTGAGCAGGAACAAGTTGTCAAAAATGCATCCATTCTGATGCAGCTGAACTCCTAAGTAAACCATATCTTTTATCCTTTTAAGCTCATTTTAAGAGGAAGTCATTCTTTTTATAAAAATAAAATAGAACAGGAAGCTGCTAGCAGAATCATAATTTAGTCACTGAAAAAAGCTTTATTACAATGATCCAGTGAAGAAAGTTTTACTTAAACTGAAATGCTGTTCTCCAAAGCTTATATCACAGTGTATATTCCTACCAGTGAGAAATAAAATACATCGTAGCCTTGCAAAGAAGAATGATTACAATGTGTGAATCAGTCATATAGAAAGGGATAGGCTCCCCATGGTCTGAGGAACTTTAGTTGCTTTGCTGAATGGCTAGGCTATTTTCAGAAACCCAGATACATTATTTATAACGTAAAGAATAATTATGAAAAGTCTTTTTCTCATATGTAATCTAAACCTACTCTTCCAGTTTGAATCCATTCCCCCTTGTCCTGTCACTACATGCCCTTGTAAATAGTCTCTCTCCATCTTTCTTGTAGGCTTCCTTCGGGTACYGGAAGGCTGCAATTGGGTCACCCCAAAGCTTTCTCTTTTCCAGGCTGAACAGTCCCAATTCTCTCAGCCTTTCCTCATAGGAGAAGTGCTCCATCCCTCTTATCATCTTTGTGGCCCATCTCTGGACTCACTCCAACAGGTCCATGTCCTCCCTGTGCTGGGGACCCCAGAGCTGGATGCAGCACTGCAGGTGAGGTCTCACCAGAACGGAGCAGAGGGGCAGAATCCCCTCCCTCGCCCTTCTGGCCCTGCTTTGGATGCAGCCCAGGACAGGTTTGGCTTTCTGGGCTGTGAGTGCACATTGACAGCTCACGTCCAGCCTCTCATCCAGGACCACCCCCAAGTCCTTCTCGGCAGGGCTGGTCTCCATCTGTTCCCAGCCTGTGTTGATACCCAGGGATGCCCCACCCATGTGCAGCACCTTGCACTTGGTTTGGTTAAACCTCATGAGATTCCCATGGACCCACTTGTCAAGATTACCTAGGTCCCCCCTGGATGAAATCCTGTCCTTCAGATATGTTTAACAGCACCACTCAGCTTGTTGTCATCTGCAAACTTGCTAAGGGTGCACTCGATCCCTTCATCTGTGTCATTAATGAAGATATTAAATAACACTGGTCCCAGTATGGACCCCTGAGGGACACCTCTTGTCACCGATGTCCATTGGGACTCTGGACCACCACCCTCTGGATGTGACCATCCAACCATTTTCCTATCCATCTCAAAATCTACCCATCAAATCCATTTCTCAACACTGCACACTAACCCAAATTAATACAGAAAAACTTCAATATCTGTAAAATATTTTATATAGAAAAATCTTCTTAATATGTCCTCCTTTTTTTTGGTGTAATGCTCACTCTGACAGTGCTGTTCTGGGTACTAATGCTGACAGTCACTCTTTGGGGGTGTCAGCATTCTGGGGTCTTTGCATGGAGAAGGGCTGGGAGCAGATGTGTCTTCCTCCTTTTTCTCCCGGAGAGGTTGGATGGTTATTCTGATTGTCTTGAGGTGCACATGACGTCATTTTTATAAATTTTCTTATCATTTTTTCCTAATTCCAAGTTATTTAGCTTTGTTTAGTTCTCTTTGGGCCCTCAAAAACTTATTTTCCTGAACAAGTTCCTTAGAGAAAGCCGCAGGTTTTCCCTCACTCCATGTTGTCTATATAATGAGCTGTCCAGATGCTACCTTTTTAGGTAAACCATACTTTTTTATGCTTATCTTTCTGAAAAAGAATATGGATTATGGGATGTATACTTTCTTTCCAGCCCCAAATCATTGCTGGAGATACATTTACATTCAAATCTCACTTTCTCTGCCCTTTTTTTAATTTTCTTTTCCTGCTTTAGTTTTCTCAGTTTAATTAGGGAATAAATGAAATCATAATATCATAAAATTACTGGATTCACCAGCATTTAAATAAGTTATTAACATGTTGTTTGACACTCTGAATAAAACACTTGGGCAATGCAATGTTCCAGTACCAGGAACTTGCATTGCACTATACAATTTATAACTGGCAACTGGACTTCATACAAGTAAGATATTGGGCTTAGCCAGGAAGGGTAACAGCCATTGCTTTTCGGTCTACTTAAATTTTAATATTATTTTAAATTTAATTTTAAGTTGTAGTTGATTTTAAATCAATAAGAATAAATGTTCCTTTTCCCTGTTGTTGAATGATACATAAAAGAGCCCTACAGCACAGTGGGCTCATTGTTTAAAATTCAAGTAGTTTTACCCAGCTTTTTCATGTGCATTCTAGTATTTATTTAAGCTCCTGTGCCTCCATTCTAGAGAATTTTGACAGACTTACACAGTAATAAAATGAGCAACCAGAAATACATTAGACATGGTCAGCAAGTCTCACAGCCTTGCCCAAACTGAATAAGCTGTTCAGCTTATTCATCAGTAACCTGGATGTGGGGACAGAGCATACCCCCAGCAAGTTTGCTGATGATACAGAACTGGGAGGAGTGATGGATACCCAAAGGCAAATTCAGGGTTCTGCACCTGGGGAGGAATAACCCCAGGCACCAGCACAGGCTGGGGGCTGACCAGCTGGGAAGCAGCCCTGCAGAGAAAGACCTGGGGGTGCTGGTGGACAACAAGCTGTCCATGAGCCAGCAGTGTGTCCTTGTGGCCAAGAAAGCCAATGGTATCCTGAGATGCATTAGGAAGAGCATTCCAGCAGGTCAAGGGAGGTGATCCTGCCCCTCTACTCATCTCTGGTGAGGCCACATATGGAGTGTTGTGTCCAGTTCTGGGCTCTCCAGTTCAAGAAAGACAAGCCTGCATCTGTCAGCCCTGCCCAGCAATAGGGCACGGCTTCAGCTTCCCAGAAAGCTGACAAGCTGGGGAAATGCTCAGCTTGCTCACTTCCCTCCAATGAGTAATGGCTGAGATTGTGCAGGGAGAATATTCTGAAATACTTTCCCTTGTTTGTTGGGACATTGCATACATTCCGAAGAATTCCTATAAGGATGTACACAATGTATGTATTTGTGTGTTGGGGTGCTGTGTGTAATAACAGATTTGTTAGATTCAGCAGAAAACAATTCTCTGGATTCAGATTCTCCCCATTTATTTCTGTCAATCTGTGTCTCTCACGAGGTTTCATCTATCCACATATGTGCTTTCAATCACTACCAGGTGTCTCATAATCATTAGAAGGCATTATCCTGATATGTCTAAAACAGAGAGGCACTGCAATCCATATTTTATAAGCAAGGAAATGAGATGCAGTAGCTGACATAGGCCATTTAGGAGGTCCACGATGAAGCTGTAGAATGATCCAAATCCTTCGAGTCCCAACTGGTGTCCCAGGCACTGGGTACAACCACGCCACCAGCACTATGTTTTCCACACCTGTGAGGATACAGGTAACAGTCCAGAGTGAAAAATACTGCCATCAACCTCTTAATTTGTATCAGAGAAATAAACGAAACAGAGATAAAACATTTTCTTTTGGGAAGAAAACTGTACATTGCAAAACATGCTAGGTTTGGCAAAACTTGCATTAAATCCACTCACAAACTTACACTGACTCATTTTGATTCTGTTGAATCATTCTTGTTAAGGAACAGAAATCTTGCTTTTCCCATTACTTTATTGCATTTTGGGCTGTCATCACTTCGTTGCCACACAAGCTTTGAAGCATGGTCTCTGTGAGCTCCCAATGGATTCAGCAAAGCTTTTAAATACTTGCCTGAAGTCAGTGGGATAACTTAAGGTGCAAAGCCGGTCAAGGTAAGTACCCTGAGGAGCTGGAGTTTTCAGGGCCAGTTTCCATTATCCACTGAAATAGGCAGGAATTCTTCCACCGACCACAGTGGGATTTGGTTCAAGTTCGTTTTCACTTAACCTTGCAAAAGACATGAAAGGAGTAGTAAACAAGGGAAATAGTTCAACCCTTTTTGCTCAAGCCAGTCAGCTCACCAGGTCCATGCTGGCAGTGCATGGTCACCCATTAGTGCATGAAACCATTCCTGTGCTAAGCGGATGTCTGCACTTTCTGAGAAGCTGTGAAACTCATGAACCAGAAGATAAGCTCTGAGGCTGCCAGCAGCTGCAGAGGCAGCAAAGACGCTGCAGAGTCTGAGGCACTGTGGTGGAGGTCTGCAAGGAGGCTTAACAGGCTTGAAATGATAAAGTGAGTTGTCATCTAAGAAGATGTATCATATCGATTATAGGAGAGCAAAAAGCTTGTCCCAGACCGGCAAAATATAAGACAAAGCGAAAGAAGAAAAATGCATATTGGTTCAAATGAATATGAATGATCAAATGAAGACAGGTGACCCTTTACATCTCCCAGACTCATATTAATCAATTAAAAATTACATCAAGTGTGTTAGTTTTAGCTGGGACAGAGTTAATTTTCTTCCCAGTACCTACTGTGGGGCTCTGTTTTGGATTTGTGCTGGAAACTGTTGATAACACAGGATGTTGAGCAGGACCTACACAGAGTCAAGACCTCTTCTGTTCCTCAGCCCACCCCACCAGTGAGGAGGCTGAGGGTGCACAAAGGGTYGGGAGGGAACACAGCCAGGACAGCTGACCCCAGCTGACACAAGGGATATTTCAGACCTCATGGCATCATGCTTAGAATATAACGCTGGGGGGACAAGAAGCAAGGGTGATACAATCAAAGGGATGGTGTTTGTCTTCCCAAAAACTGTTATGTGTGATGGAGCACTGCTTTCCTGGGGATGGCTGAACACTTGCCTGACCTTAGGAAGAGATAATTAATTCCTTGTTTTGCTTTGTTTGCATGCTCAGCTTTTGCTTTACCTATTAAACTGTCTTTATCTCAACCCATGAGTTTTCTCACTCTCATCCTTCTGATTCTCTTCCCCATCCCTCTGAGGCAGTGAGCAAGTGGCTGTGTGGGGGCTAGCTGCCAGCGGGGTTAGACCACAACACCAGGCAGCACAGGATCTCTTTCTCTTTGTCACACATGCATATTGCTTTGCTCATGTAGTGCAAGAGAAAAAAAAGGAAAGCCTAGCAAAGTTTTCATTTTCTTAACAAGAAACAAAGGTCTGTTGCCCAGGGAAATGGTGGAGTCACCATCCCTGGACGTGTTTAAAAGACGTGGGTGTAGCACTTAGGGACATGCTTAAGTGGGGGACTTGGCAGTGCTGGGTTAGTGATCAGATTCGGTGATCTCAGAGGTCTTTCCCGACCTAAACAATCCTGTGATTCTATGAAGTCATCCCCTCTCAGTCGCTGTCAGCAGGCTTCCCCATGCTGCTGGACGCTGAGGAGGTCGCTCTTTGGCAGCACACGGAGGACCAGCATGGCAGTTGCCCGTGTCCACGACAGAGCACTGAGGGGAAGCTGTGGAGACAAGGAAGCAGCACAGACAGTGTTAGTCATGCTGGGAGGCAGGCAGAGGAAATGGAGCAGGAACGGAAACAAACAAGCAAACCCAGCTCAAGGCTAAGCTGCGCCCAGAACAAAGGTTCAACTAAAAAATAATTTATAGCACTGTAAACAAGAAAGCAAAACATTCTGCACACGGAATGAGGAAAACAGCTGCGTCCATTGCTGTATTCTCACACCCTCCCAGCCAGCGACGTCGCCTAGGTAGCGTTTCACAAGCATGGACAGAATTCCCCAGAGAGGACAGCAGTCATCAGGACTGCGGCTGCGTTACTTCCCAACCTGTGCGAAACCTGGCGCAGGCCGACGCGCACCGATGCACTTGACGTATCTCTGCAACGGTGCCAGGCTTTCCTGGGGCTCTGCACACTCTGTAGCTCCCTGTCCAACCCATGTTAAATGCTGCATGGAAAGAAGCAAACTTCATAGTGCTCTGGATATCTTGTGGGGTTTGGTGATGAGTCCTTGGGGTTTGGAAAACAGAAGTTGTTTGGTTCAGAAGGCATATGACAAAACTGTAGTCTGGACCATGAAAAAATGCATTCTGCTCCAAAGAGAGCACAAATTGTCACCTGAATCCCAGCGAAAAAGCTGAAATGTGAAATTGTTTTGTCTCCAAGGCTGAGGATGTGGCTTTTCCATGTCTGAAGAATCCATGTAGTATCACATGCAATGAGATAAACGTATCTAAGTCATCTAAAATCATGGTTAATTACAAAAAGTAATGACAATATCTTGGCTACAAGATACTTAGATACAAGATACAGGATTTGAGGATTTTACACTTCACATATTCTTCCAAAGTACCTGTAACTGAGCGCCCCTCTGCCAGAGATTCGGTAGCAGACAGGACAGACAGCAGACCTGACCCTGCTCACTGGTTCCCACATTCAAGGCTGTTCACCCCCTGGGGTCATTGGAGTTTTCCCACTGGCTTCACAGAGGCCAGGTGTCACCATAGACAGTGCTGTTTTGCTGCAAAACCTGCTTCAGCTTCAAGAATAAATCTGTATTATGTAGAGTCATACAACCTTCTCACCACTACTGAAGTTTTTTGTAGGACCTACTTGACTATTGTGTTTCTGTGCTTGTGGACAAAAAAAGAAAAGGAGTTTCAAGTTCTTCCATCCTTGTAAAGCCCCCTTCTCCCTCAAAAGATGTGTTTTTCTGTCTGCTCAAGGAAACTTTGTCTCTCTTCTGGGAAACGACACACCCATGCCATGGCAGATACAGGTTTCAGGTCTCTCTAGAGACAAAATGGACTGTCTAAGTACCATTTCAGTTCTCAAGCCCTCTGCCCAGCTACGGCCTAATTTTACTGTAGCCTAAAGCCTGAACAGACAGCAACACTCCTTAGGTGCTTATGTTCATGTCTGTGTGCTTGTTCCAGCCCACCAACGATGTGTCCCTCCTGAACTGCTCAGAGCTCCCATCACAGCCTCTGCTACTGACCTCGTTAGAGTCTAAACATTGTCATTGCCCCTCCTGTCCTCACAAAACACAGACAAGTACATTTCTTGGAGCAGGTTAAATCCAAGAGCTCAGGGACTTGACAATTGCTTCTTTCTGGAAGGAAACATAGGAGCATGACAGAGGGTGATCCATGAATTATCCAATGACACCCTGGAGAAATAATGGGAAAGAAGAGAGGATGAAGACCACATCTATGGAACACATTGGCAAAAGACTTTGAGGTCTTTCATGGCAAGGGGTTGACCTGGATGCATGGACTGGGCATGCCAAGTGCAGGTGGATATCCACCACTTTTAAGTGGCAGAGACTCGTGAGGGGTCTGCTCCTATTGGACACCTCATGTTTAGTTCACTGTGTTCTCCGAAAATTCCCTGTTTATATGCCTGTATGTCTCCTTGCAGTGCACAGAGGATCCACAGACTGCACTGCAGGTAGAGAGGTTTCCTGGCTGGCAGTAATAGCTGGTCACTGCAGCAGCTAATGTACTGATTGATTCTGTCAAAGTAAATGCACTAGAAATTATTATAACTTAACCCAAAAGGCTCAAAAATCAAGAAAAAGAAAACTAAGTGTCAGAAATGCAAGTCTATACCTCAGTGCTGATGATTGTAATAATATTTTGCATTACTTTGAAGGCAGAGGAAGATACATTAAAAAAAAAAGTAAAGAAAAAAAAGAAAAAGAGACTGAATCTCAACTTGACATTTTAGTGTGGTTTTCCTTGTAGTGAGGTCTAGCAGACTATGAAAAGCCTCCCAAGGGAAGGGATGGCAGCTCCATCAATTGGGTGATATAATTGCTGCATTTCGTGCCTTTGGTAAAGCCTGAGAACCTCTCTCTGAACTGAATCGAATCCAGGATATGCCTTTCTAGAGAAAGTAGAATGCCTAATAAAGCTGCCAGAATATTTACTTAATTTTTACAGATTTAATGACTGTGAGTTGAACAAGCATGCCATATGCTTGTAACTCAAAGCATCCCTTTTATGTTTTGAACCAGAGMTATTCCCTGGAGTATAGGCAAACTTGTGAAACACTTTCTTTATTTTCAGCTTCATAGCTGTTTTATTCTACCTCTTTCCAGTCTGTTATTTAATGAGGTGTTGGACTCCTAAGTAAATCTTTTCTATGTTTGTTCTTCACGCTTCCAAGATCATGGCAGCGAGTGCTCACCAGTCAGCTTCTGAGTTATACATTAAAGGTGGTGATGAAACAAATAATGTACAAGGGTTACTAATTTTGATCATATAGATATTGTAGTCAACATCCGGTACCTGTCTCTTCACAGGTGCCTACAGGAAAATTCAGTCGAAAACATCCAAAAGTAATCCATAGTAATTTCAGCAAGCTTCTTGGGGGATTAAGGAATAACAGTGAGGATAACCATACCTGGATCTTTTGTCCACAGAGCTTAAAGAATATTACAAACTTGGTATCAGAAGCTCACAATTTAAAACGGAGAATGAAATAAATAGAATACTCCGTGATGTGCAGGGGCTGTGAAGAGCATGTATTGTGGGGCCTCATGGAAAAGTTGTGCATGTGAAAACAGATTTTATATTTGGAATCCATTTTTCAAATCTCCTTTTTCAGAAATTATCAATTTCTACCAACTTTGGTGAACTCTTAGCACAGTGGCTTTAACATCCTCACTCAAAACAGCACTGACTCGCTAATTTTGAGCACCAACCATATTGTAAGAATCTGGACTGACCAGCTTCCAAGCAGCTGTGGTAACTTGTTTCTGAACTGGTAGAACTGTCTCACTATAGACTGACACTGAGAGCTGGTTTTGTCCGAAGTCCACTCTTGCACAAGAGTCCTGGATCTCCTGATGATAGCTGCAAGCCTGGTGTGGCCCATGACTCTGTGACCCTCTTTGGCTGACAAGCTTCTGGTATGCTTTGGGTTACTAAAGATAGGACTTACCTTACTCCATGCATCTTGAGTTAGGTGTCTGGTCCAAGCTGGCTGTCTGAGCTCCTTTAGTCAGTGAAAAAAGAAAAGTGCATCCGGAGAGCAATTTGTGGTATTTTTGAACAGTCCTCCATCTGTCCCTATAGTCACCCCAAAGGAAGCTGAGATTACCCAAAACAAGATGCTTTGGACACCTGGAGTTAAGGATGCTGATTCCACCCTCCTGGCTGACTGCCAACACAGTTTGTTCATGTCTGCACCATTCTTTGTTTGTTGCCACATCTAGGCTGAGACAGCTCCTTACATTTCCCAGCTTATTTTGCTTTTTCAAAACAAACCCTGACAACTTCAAATATTTCCAAACAGCAGGCGGGTGCTTGGTTCCTGTACCATGTTTGGGTCATTGCTCCACAACCACCCATGCTGAAGCTTGCTTACTGCCCTTGAGCCTGGCACTCTGGTCAAGTTTTTGAAGATGTTCCAATTAATTTCTGGAGGATGAGGGAGAAAATTAATTTCCTTCACTATTAGCATTTTGAATCCTGACCTCTATTCCCTGACTTCTAGTGAGATTAATCCACAGACAAAAGCAGCTGACCACACTGTGTCAAGCAGCTCTCCACAGATGAAGTCTGGTTCTACCTTGGGATAATCACAGTCTTCCTTTGTGTTTTATCGTTTCTCCCCAGGTAGTTTCTTCCTTGCTGCTATCAGAGGTCCACATTCTGTTAACACAAATGGAGGTGAGGCAGGACTGGCTATGGCCTGCCTTACCTACATTTTTAAGAGTATCTTGATGTTATCTTTGTTTATATGTAAAGTAAACTTGAATATCATCAGAACTGAACAGGAAAGACAAACAGGGGAATCAGATACTGTTTCTTTCATTATCTTTCAATATTTGAGAGACTTTATAATTCTTCTTTATAATTAATGTTACAGGACCAGCCTACAGTTTTGCTGCGTCAACTCCACTGTATTTCTTTGTCTTTACTCAGAGACCCACACAAGAGCAATAAATTATTTTCTTTATGAGAACTGCAGCATCTCAGGACAATTGATTTAACCACTGTCCCTGATTCTAACTATATTACTCTGGCTCTACACCAACACTCCTGTGCTGATGACTTAGACACAAGCTTTCCACGTCCCTGACTTGTTCTGGGTTTTGAGTCAGTTTAGTATTCAGTGCACAGTTACGACAAAGACAAATAGATGGCTGTGCTCATTGTCATCTCTGTCTGTGCTATGCTATTAATTTGAAGCAATATATTTTGCATTCACAAAGTATTCTGTTTGCCTGATTTTGTTTACTATTACATTACCCCTTAACTGAACTCAGAATGTTTTTCTCCATATTTCACATCACTGTCATTTCATGTCCTTGTATACATCTGTGCTTTTCCTAGGTGAATTAAATTCTGAGCACTAGATGGGCCCATTTCTGTGGAAGCAGAATCACTGCTAATGCACTTTTTCGGGTGCCTATCCTTAGTTCCATAGAACATACCCCGTTAATTACATGCAGTATAAATTCCCTTATCACTGATTGTCTTGAAAAAAGGCTTTTAGAGTTGGCAATTACTTATAATGTAGGAGGCAACTACGTGTCACTTTTTAAGTGTCTACTTTTTTGCCAGTTTCCAGATGTCAGAAACATCCAGATGCTGGAGAAGCTGTTTCAACTGAGAGAGTGAAATTCATCTGGGAGGAATGGGGAATCATTGGGAGGATATATTTAAAAAAGCAAACAAACAGAATGGAAGGAAATACAGATGACTGAGAATGAATAGGTCCTCCAGCAGCAGCATGCAGAAATGGCCTTGCAGCTCACTGAGATGCATGAGCTGGAAGAGCAGTGAGCAAAGATAAATTAAAAATAGAGATTCGGGTAGTATTTATGTTGCTGAAGGTATTGGCTTGTCTGAGGTGCACTCTTGTATTGTGATTCAGATCAGTATGGATCAGGGAGTCTTAGCAGAAAGAATATATTATGAATATTTTTTGAATGGCAAAACTCTGTTGGAAGGACCATCCTTTGCCCCGGGTTAGTACAGAGCCTGGCACTTTATGGGCTTTCTCTGCGCCCACCTCTGGCAGTGGTGGTAGACTACAAGTCAGTCCTTTCTGTATGGACTGTATAAATAAACTCTTTTATCACACACTTTCTCCTGCCCTTGTTGCAGGGTAAAAAGATGTAATTGCTGTCTGCTTTTCTTTCTGCTTACAGCAAAAGTAGCAAGAAATTTTGTAGCTATATGTAACCTTCATTAGGACAAGGACCTCTGTTTTTTTTTATCATGTGTTGACAGTCACATCACGTGAGTTTAGATATCTGAGAATTTAGAATCTAATGTGAGCTAATTACCTAGGACTCCTGTAAGAGCGAAAAAGAACTTTATCCTTTAGATGAAATAGCATTGGGCTTGATCTTCATTTAATTAATGGGTCTTGCCACGGTACTACAAGGTTCCCAGATCAGCCCCAGATCAGGGATCCCATAGGAAAGCCAAATACACAAATTGCAATGGGAAATTATGGTTGTAGGTCATCTTACATTTAGCATGTAAAGGTTATCCTGTATTAAGTAGGCTTCATTTCACAGTATCTTACCAAGTTTTTTTGCCTATATCATGTGTACAAGCAGAATGAGAACTTTAAATCAAGCAGAAAAATTACTTGTTGGACTAGGATTGTAAATAGGTGCTTATTTGGGATGCTGTACTGAGTTAATGGGCCTTAGATTTTGCTATTTGATCAGGCTTTAGATTTTGCTATTCAGCTGTTCAAGAAAAAGTCTGAGCATAAAAATACCATCCAGTTGTTTCTGAATGGTGATTAGTTTCCATGGCATTGAGATCCTCACACTAAACACTGTAAGAACACTTAGTGCTGTTCACCTCTAGACATCAATTTACCTCATATCTTTGTGCTTTTACAAATATTGAAACTGGATGTGCCTAGGGGTCTGTCCATGCATGAAGGCCCTGATGCAATCATGAACTGAAGCAATCTGGTCTTCTCATGGTGGGCTGCCTCTTCTACCCATATTCTGCCTCTGCTGGAGGGGACAGCAGTAGCTGCAGCATTCTCCATCTCCATCCTCCCCATCTGGTGCAACCCTGTGCTGTTGTGCAGTGCTCCATCAATGCCACAGCTACGTTCCTTTCTGTGTGTCAGTGTGGCATTTTGCCCTTTGACTTCCCTCAGCTGGAATTACCTCGTGTATGCCTGGTTATGCACTGCTTTCCAACAATTTGTATCTAGTTTCCCCTTTAACAAGATTAATGCACTCAATATCATCTTTCACAAAATATTTTGCTCATCAGCTTTTCATTTATTTGTGTTAGCTTGGTGATGGTCGGGAGCTTTGTTCTCTGCTTTTATTACACTTACACAATCATGTCTTGACAGCGAGACTGACAAGAACAGTCCCCAGTGAGACAGTACAGAGACAAGTGAGGATGCCACTCACACAGCCGCGCATAGCACTCTCGCTGCCAAAGCCACCTGGAGCTGGGAGAACCAGGGTGAGAGGCTGCTGCATTCTCCCCATCTTGAGAGGTTACAGAGGGACCTGACTCACAGGAGTGCACAGAGTGTGCACATGTATCAGTAAATTAAATGTGCTCGAGGTCTTTCTTTGGCCCTGACACCCACAGGGCTGAACTAGCTTGTGTCCGTAGAGCAACCTCTCAGAGCTTCCAACATCAGGTGGCTGTATCCAGGCACCCTCGGAAATAGCCCTTTTATCATATCCAGGAATAGTGTGGTGAGGGTACCAACAAGAATAAAAAGGATATGGGGAACCCTACTAACAGGTCAGTTTAGCTCCTGTGCCCACAAAGTTTTTTTCACCACTGTTTAATCCACAGTCATCTGTGGTGGAGGAAGGGAAGAAGAGAGACATCTACTATATTTTTGCACTTTCCATTACACCAGAGCTTCCTTTATATTTACCCTGGAAGCAGGAAGAATTTGCAACCCTGTGGAAGCTGTTTAGGGGAAAATGGACTCCTACACATGGCTTAGCTACACTGAAAATTGCTGAAAACCATTTCTGTCACCCCCTGCTCCATCTCTCAGTCTTCTGAATGAAATCCTACCCTGTGTGCTGGGCAGTGCTGCGTTAGCCTCCCTGTGTGGCTGTGGAGGACCCTGCAAGCCCATGCACAAGACACATGACACCCTCAGCAGCAGCTGCAGTGCTGGTGGTGTGAGTCTGTCTGAGCCAGGGAACAGGCTGGGCAATAGGCACTTTCAGAGGCAGCTGCCTGAATTTGACTCACAGCAAATCATATGTGTGTCCCCAAATGTCATATTGAAGAATTAGATGCAGTCTTTAATAAGAAGTGCCATCTCTTCCTACTTACTTCCAGTGTGTAAGGAATGAGACTTTCTTTTTAAACCCGTGCCTTCTGTCTCTGTCAGGAAGGGTGCAGAGTTGGCCTTTAATCCCTGAAGGAAATGTAAGTAGGAAATATTTAACATTTTGCAATCACAGTAGAATTCTTCTTTACTGTTCAGATTTTGTGAACAAATCTGGAAGAACTTGGACATCTATCTCCCCAAAACACTTACTACACAATAGAGGTGATTCAGTTTCCAAGCTCCAGGAGCTAATGCCTGTTCACACTACTCCATTTTGTGCATTGCTCTCAAATACAGTCTTTTTACTCCTCGCTGCTCAGAGCTTTTAAATCAGGCTCCTACATAGGAAAAGCTTTTCTGATTCCTGTAATTTGTATGAGATGGATTCAGTGGGACTGTTTTTTCCTGTCTTTAATTGCTTCCTCATCAGCTCAGTTCACAAAGCTCCAAAACCACAGCAATACTGTCCTTCGGCATTTTACTTTATCTTCATGTGAAAAGAAAAGCTCTGATCTAATTCTACCCATATCTTAAAAAGATGCTGGTTTATTTTACTGCAGAAGAATGACAGCATACAAATACAGAGACTTATTACATAGTATTCACACATGAACAAAAATCTGCAAGTATTGGCACTGTCAAAGGAAAGCTGTCAGGGAAAGATCATGTTGTTATAAACCAAGAAGCTAAAAATTAAATTAGATGCTGAACATATTGAACATACAATCTAGAACTAAATGGTTCTTGCCTTTTAAGAAACATGAAATTGCTATTTTTTATATGCTAAAATTCACACATCATTAAAATATTAAAATTAAAAATTATTTGTAATAATTAATAGCTGTTAAGAGCATGCAACAGGTCTAAGCTGCACATGTACTAAATGGTTATAAGCGCATCGTGTACATAAGTACATGAAATTGGCAAAATAATTCATTAGTTATTGAAATATCTATTAACAATCTATTAAACCCCTATACACAAATTTATATATGAAGGCTTAATAAAAATGCCTTCTTTCCTACACATTTAATAATGAGTCAGAACATAGCTTGCAATACTATTTAATGTTTACTGTGGAGCAGTGCAGTACATGGTATGAGATGACCTGAAAAGAGTCTATTAGTAAGGATTTGCTTTACAGAGCTGAAAAAGAAAACACAATGTGGTGGTACTCATGTTGACCTTCCATTACTAAAAACTATGCTCTGAGATTGGAGGAAAGCTAGGAAGAAGAAGAGAGGCTTTCTCCTTTTTGGATAATCCTATCACCTACTAGCAGAAAGACTAACACAAGACCTGGTCACCTCATTGTTCCTTACACCTGTACAAGGAATTTTAAAACAAGATACTCCTGGAAAACACACATAGAAAAGTGTATTTGGAAGCACTAAGCAATCTCCAGCAGGATTCTTTTCCTTACCCATCTTGATATATAATTCAACTTCAGAGCCATGATATATTTTGTGTTTGCTGGGCACCTTGTGTTCCGGAAKCTCAAAGCCCATTACAAACAGAACTACCCTTTCACAGTAGGCTGGATGATTATATATTGGCATTAATATTTCACAGAGTGGTGAAGGAATGCAGCACCTTGCTCAGAGTCACACAGACAGGAGAGTGCTTCATGCCAGTGAAGATCAGTAGGATGCACCCTGCTCACCAAGTCTACTGAGCAGGCTCCTGCCCAGACTCAGGGCTGTTGTGCCTCCTTCTTTCCTCAGATGTGATCTAGATGTACAAAGAAAGAAGTTTTGGCTCCCTGTTGCTGGTCCTGCTGCATATTATTTCCCTAATGATACATCAGGCACAGTTATGTCCTGAGGTCCTCCAGAATAAACCCAGCATGCTGCTCACAGACACATAAAAGAGGGACAAATGCTATCTGTCAGCAGAAAAAAAAAGCATTAACTACTGTAATTTACACCTCACCCCTATACCCAACAGACCACAAATACAATAATGAAATTTAAAAATGTGTTTGCATAGTTTAAAAAAAAGTGAATATACAAGAACTGCCTAATTAGGCAAGAAGCAAGGGCTGCACAGATGTTTTCGTGTGTTCTCATGCCATCAGAAAACATTGAACAATCTCATCACAGAAACTGGGAGGTCATTTTTTAGAGTTCTTTGTAATTATATAACAGATAGCTCTTTGGGAAACAGCCCTCATTAATGAACCACAAATAGACACCTCCCTGAGGCCATATTAAAGCACGTTGTACTCATTGTGAATAGGACACTGGTAATATGGGATTAAAAAATTCTCTTATAAACTCATAGAAAACCCTCATAAAATGAATACTTATTATTCAATCTTTATTATAGCAGTGCTTATGAGGCATGCATTGAGATACTTGTAAACTATTAAGTAAACCTGTATCTTAGACCTGTGAGAGATTCCATTCTAGACTGTGCAAGACAACAGGTCTCCAAATTTCAGCTGTAAATTACTTGCATTTTTTAAGTTTTGTATTATTCCAGGAAAGTTCTTGAATTATTTTTTATCAAACTGCAGGTTAATGGTAGATTTTGTTGTTTTTTTTTTTAAAGTATGTTACTGTAGGATACTAGAGGCGTGATATCCCTTATAGTTCCATGGTTGCAGCTCTTTTGGATTCTTAGTTCTGCTTTAGGTACATTTATGCTGAAATATGTGAATAATAGTTTCCATTGTCAAAAGGCCAGAAAGCTGACCAAATCTCTCTGAAAGCTCTGGATTTCTGCATCAGTTCTGATTATGGTCACTTAATATCGCTCATCCTAGATAGCTGTTTAGAAATGCTACAGATTCTTGTGGCCCAAATTCTGTCCACAGTGCCCAGAGTTAGTCCTTAAACCTCTTCTTTGTCTGGCTATTAGAGACTCAGGCTAAAAAGAACCATTGAATTGTGAAGAAGCTTCAGGTGTTTGGCATGTTTCAAAATGTTAGGCTGCTTTTACCTAAATACTAACTAGATATGTCAAACAAGGTAATTGAGATTCACAGCACTTTGAAAATTGTGGTTATCCTTATTTGGGTTACTGAAGAACATCCAAAGCCAAGCAAAAAGTATGGCTAGCTGACAGTTTTCTCACGCACATAGCTAGAAATGACATTTGCATCCTTGGCTTCAACACTTCTCCAACAGAAATCCTTCTCTCAGCCTTCTTTGTCAATCAAACCCAACCCATCTATCGCTCTGAAAGAGCAGTGTCTTACTTTGCATAGGATGTTTGCCTGTCTGCTGAAGATGTTCATCCTGAATACCACTTTGCTCTACCCTAAGCAGCAGAACAAATTATCTGCTGACAACATGCACCAAGGGACCAATAAGTCATCTGAGTGAATGCCAATTCTTGAATTCGGATATGTAGAGGCCTTAGACTTTTCTCATAATCAGTGAAGAAATTAGGGTCTCTAGTGTTTCTGTGATGGATTTTATCCTGAGTAGATGTCTAGAATGGACCAGCTGATGCACACCACAGATTACCATTTCCCTCCAGTCGTTAGGAACACACTAGAGACACAAACTCAGCTATAGCTGCTAGTAGGCATGTCTACAGCTAGTTAGGATGAATGCCTCTTGTGCTTCCAATATATGACATAGAATAGGTCAGGCAGATCTCCTACAATGAATTGAAGCCTTGCAAGAGTGGGTTCCTTTGATCTTATGCCATTTAATAGATAACAATGAATATTCAGATAAAAGAAGGAAAAAGATTCAGTGTATAACAATGTTATAAATATACACCAGAATACGCTGGAGCATACAGAATAAGAGGACAATTGTCAGTGCACATTTTGGATAGTACTGCAAATTTTGTTGGAAAACATTTGTGACCATCACAGATGCACCTGACTGAGTAACCTACCTCTTCCTCAATAACATCACCCTTGATCACAAAATACARAGGGCAAAAATGGGTTAACACTGGAACTCCTGCATTAAATAGTCTAGGAAATGTAAGTGAGGCTATATATTTGGTATGATACTCTCTTAATAGTCTCGAACACCCTGGTGTTTAAAAAGCATGACTTAAGCCTACATATTAGGAGAGAACTCTTTGAAGAAACAAATATATCTCTTGAGTTTTTTAAACTACCTTTGGCTCTTGAGTTTATATCTTTGTAATAAGAATATCTAAGAAAAGTTTTATATTAAAAAAATATATGCAATCACTTGATTCCACCAATTGGGTCTTTATACAACATTGCAGAATTATTTCAGTTCCTCAGGTCTAAATATCTGAATCACTTTTTTCATCTTGGAGTCAGAACAGTCATGAACTCAGGCATTTTGGAAAGCATTTAATATGCTTTTCAGTACTAAGTTCATAAATGTAACACATCCAACACCGTAAGAACAGCCAAAGCTGGAAGTGGAAAAAAAGGTTTTGGCATGAACCTTTTCACTATATTCATATAAACATTATATGGCCACAACTTCTCTCTGCAATATGAGAACTTGTTTTCTTTATTTTGAAGCTGATGGGAAACTTAGCCAATGAAGTAACAGCCAATGACAATATGAGAACATTCCATGGACCTTGAAGACATCTCAAAATCTGGCCTTTATCTTCTTATGACTACAGCAGGATTGTAACATATTTAGCAATATGACACAAGTAAACATAATGCAAATGTGTACACGCAAATTAAACTTTTCTGATATAATAAACTGGTAAGATCTTGCCAATATTTGTGCTGGAGTGAATGTTTGGGTATATGCTAACCATTAATGTGTATGAAGCTTACACGATTGGTTCCCAAAAACATAAACTGTCTGTACTTTAAGTAGGCCTTCCTTGAAAAAATTCCTCACATATACAGTTTTTACTTACTGGTAGTGACTGAAACAAGGGAAGTAAAAAGAATTTTATAGCTGAGTGTGGTTTACAAGCATTACTTAGAGTTGTTGATATGGCTTGCTGAAATAATCAAAAATATCTGTGGAACTGGAGGTTCAAAAAACCTTGTCAGTGTTGTGTAAGAGCCAATGTGGACTCAAAACAGTTTTAGCGAAAAACAAAAGAATATAGAAAGGATTTTTAACACTCTCAAACTGGATTTTGGTACTAGAAAACAATCTACAATAATTTCTGTATCTTCCCATAATGAACAGAATACCTATTTTAATTACTGTTGGGCTGTTATTATACTGGGAAAAGTCTGTTCCATATATATCGCCACAGAACTCTCTATCCCAAAACTGAATAAAAGTTTCTTGTCTAGGACAGTCTTACCACGCTGCTCTGAAATCCAGGTTGGCTCACTGTGTCAAACGTCATCAAAGCTGTAAAAATGCTCAGATTGTTAGATATTGCCTTGAACACACTTCGAAGGATAAAAATGGTGCTTGTTTTTCTCCACTTTATCCAGTGTGACAATGTGATTCCAGAAGTCTTTTTTTTAACAAGAGCACCATTAGGACATCTAAGAGAAGATCAAGCCAGCTACTGTCAGGTTCTCCTCTTCCTTAAATCTTTGATGTGACTTACAGCATATAAAGTCCAAACCCACAACATTCATCAACCTCAATCAGATAGAGATGTTAATAGAGTCATGTAGTTGGGAGACTGCTGCCTGGATCAAACACCTAGGCATCGTTGCAGATTATCACAAAAATGTTGAACCCCATTTGTCCTAGCTTGTCTAAAATGGCAACAGACTCTTCAACTCATGCACCCGTTTGGCAGCCACATCAACACCAAAACACCAAGCATGTAAATTTTAGAACTGATGTACGTCTTCACAGTCTTTGATCTGTGGTCCTGACTAGTTCCCTATAACCAGTGCTTTTCCAGAAACTGCTTCCACCTGTGCATGTATGGTTATTGTCAGGGTATGTATACAATTCATCCGCCTTGACACAAACCTGTGGGTTTTTCATGCAAAGTAACCAGATTTTGGCTCAACGATAAACTTTCACAAGAGCTGCCTTGCTGCTGATTGAGTCTATGATACCTAACACAAACTATGCTTCTTATTTAAATAACTGTTAAACTGAAACAACTTTTGTGTCACTTAAACTAGGAATCTGATTGGAGCAAGAGAAAAAAGTAATACAAAGTTTGTATAATAATAAATAATTCTTGAAAAGAGTTTCAGAAGCRTATGCAGTGGCTCTCAGCATCAGATCAGCTCTTTGTGACTTCCTATCAGGCAATTTTTGCCAAAACCAGCCTCATCATTTGCTTTGCAGCTGTTAGGGAGTATTTGGGTTGACTTTTTGGATGCAGATTTGTGTTAAGTGCTCCAGTGGCCCATCCAACAGTAATGATCACATGTGCCAGAGGTTATTCCAACACAGATTATATTGCTAAGGTAGCTTTGAGAAAAGTGTAATGTGTTTAAAATCCCTTTCTGGTCTTCAACTGTTGACAAAAATAACSAAGTCCACAAAGGACCATATAGTGCTGCTGTGGTGCTGTCCATCCCGTGAGGTCAGGGAGTTGTATCCCAATTTGTATGTGTAGCCAAATGTAAAATTCAAACAAGCTTTCAGCTTACAGCTGGTGAGGTCACTCAGCTCAAGGTAGTATACTTTGATTTGCTCTGAGATTTCCATCATAATTGCTTATGATGGTTGCACAATGTTCTTGTAGCAAGAAGGAAACATGCATCAGGCACTCATTTCTGCTTCTCAGTAGGTTGCCCAATTTAGGAGAAATCTCAGTATTTATGACAAACCTAACATCAACAGGATGCCACTTCTCAGCAGAACAGATTTTTCATGAGATAGTTATATACCACACCACACTACACCACAACATACTGTGCTCTACTTTTTGCCCTTTTGAGTATATACTCAGTCAAAAGGTCTTGTACATTTTCTGCTCTTGCATTTATTTCATCTTTATAGTTTGTTTTAAATTCACCCTCACTCTCCTAAGCATAACAAGGAACAAATGCAGTTTTTTATTAAAGGTCTAAAAGCAAGAAAGACATTTTCAGAAAAAAAGAGGATAAGTTGATAATATCTGATAAGACTTTCTGAATGAGTATGGTTTACTGCCAATCTTCATCCAAGAGAGATTTTAATCCATAGAGTGATTTGAAAACTTATGCAAGTAATGGTCCATGAAATAAACTTAGTGAAATAMATGGAAAATTGTGAAACTGTATCAGTGAAATTTAAGACTATAAAGATCACAGAGGAAAAATAGAAAACAGTGGAATAAGAAATAATCAGCTGGAGATGCAGAGTGGCATCAACTCACAGAGACAAACTAATAAAAGACAAGAGCAAGTGACCAATAATGAAGCATCCATCCAGGAAATTTCCTAATGAAGATTCACCAAGAGCTCCCAGACCAACTTAAGATCAGTAGTCAGGGCAAAAGGTCAGCAGCTGGCCTTGCATGACATGTGTAGAATAGAATGGAATAGAATAGTTCCAGTTGCAAGGGACCTACAACAATCATCTGGTCCAATTGCCTGAACAATTCAGGGCTGATCAGAAATAAAAGCGTGGTATTAGGGTCATTGTTCAAATGCTTCTCAAACACTGACAAGCTTCGGGCATTGATCACCTCTTCAGGAAGCCTGTTCCAGTGTTTGTCCACCCTCTCAGTAAAGAAATGCTTCCTAATCTTGTGTTTGAACCGCCTCTTAGTTTGTTGGGCTTTGGTTGTTTGAGGGTTTTTTATTCAATGAGGGCCAATACTATGTTTAATTTTTTTAGGATTTCAAGTCAATATGGATCATGATGACGTTGTATATGAAAGTTTACTGAAGAGGAAATTCTTTAAACAGCACTGTCCAGTACAAACAAAAGATAATATCCAGATGTTTTTAGACCAAAATGTTGAGTTACTAGCTACATGTTTCTCAGCATATCACTGAATGAGATTTGGATTCCAAGACCTTTATGATATCTTGCTTTAAGTTCAAATTTACAATTCCAGGCTCTTAGAAATAAGGTAGAGAGAAGATATAGTGGGATGGGTACAGAAAATTATATTTTCACAAAAGAAATAATGGATAAGACAGTTTACAGAAGACATAGGGGCATGCTCAACATGGTTTGGTGTCCATCATACTCTGTTGATTTAACCTGGCTTGCACAGGATACCTGTTTGCTGTGAGTGTGTTTCCTGTTTTCCACAGGCACAGAAGATATCCTTTGAGTGAAGCAAAAAGAGTCTCTGTTAATGTGATACAAGTTTTACTTCTGGTGCTTAAGACTTTCTAGCTCCATCCACTTTTCAAACCATCACTGCAGGTATTAGCCACTCAACAGCTTTCATTTGCATTGATCAGTTGACACAGTCTCTTCTCAGGAGAATTAATCATTAAATTACATCCTAAGAGATACAGGAACAGCAAGCTCTGTGTTAATTTTATGCCATTCTTAATTTTTCATATCTCCTAGGTGCTGCAGACTGTGCACATGAGAGTGTTCATGCATCACTTAGTAACGAGACCTATTTGAGTCACAGAAACTTCTTTCTCATTTTCTGTATTCAGGTAGTGTGAGAGCTGCAAAATGCCAGATGATTGCTACACAGCCAATTCTGCCTGTGAATATATAAGCATGTCCCATCAAAATCAAAGAAAATCTCTTTGGTTCGTAAAAACTTTTGACTCATTCTGATTTCCTTTTTCACCAGTTTAAATTGAGAATAATTCCAGGGAAATTGGCATGTCATGAAATCAAAATTCACACCTCAAAAGATGACATAAAGCTATAGTAATAATCATTCACTGGCAGATTAGCCTGACCTATGTAAGGAAAACATTTTAAATAGTGTAGAAAATACAAGACATAGACTGGCTATTGTGACTCCTTGATAATAGCAAACACTTCAGAAGTGTTACCATCAAAGAAACTCTGATAATTTCATAAAAGTTAATTCCTCTGATCCCCCTTTCCATGGAGGTTCAAAAAGAAATTTCTACAGTCATCAGAAAGACTTTCCAAGGCAAGATCAACCCCTTAGATCTGTTTTTTGTATACACTGGACTCCACAAATACTGCCCCCGACTCTTTTAAGTTCCCAACAGTTTTATGAACCAAAACACATTTGAGTTACTGGGCTACACTAATGTATATGTATACACACACACACACACACACACGTATATATGCACCCATAAATGCAGTCTCATTTTTTAAAAAAGCTACAGAGATGAATCATCCCTGATGAAGTTGCAGGAGTTAAAGGTGATAGAGAAGCTGTACAGCTGAAGAAAAGAGGACACAAGGAGTGTGTGAACTAGAGCTCTTGGTCCTGTATTGTGCTGCTGAGCCACCGTAGGGCCATGCACAACATAGAGGGAGAGGTTCCCAAACACAGAGAGTATCTAGTCATCCACTGAGATTCTTTTAATGGAAGTAGAACTCTCATAAATTTCCCTTGAAAATTCAGTTTTCTCTGGCTGAGTAACTGTACAAACAGAGAGCATTTCACTGTGACAAACACTATTCAGAAGCACTGAATTTTGCAGCTTGAAAACAAATAACATGGGGTTGCGTAACTTTGTCCTAKTGGCACACAAACTTCTCATTGCCATTAGCCACAAGCAGGCTTTTTAAATCAAGCTGAATAAGCTCTTTCTATCACACTGGTCGGATACCTCAACCCAAGCCCAAGACATAATAGGTTGAGTGCTTGTCATGTGGCCGAAACATGAGAGCCCTCACTTTCCCCATTTACCCACGTTTGATAGCTTCTGAAGAAAAAAAGGCAGGAAGGAACAGGCTTATGCAGATGAATTTTTCTGGAAGTCTAGATCCAGTATCCTGAACAGAGGTTGACAGCTTCTGAAAGCATAAGTGTTTCCATAATTGCTTTGTGGGTACAGTTTTGTAGGTGGTCTATATGAAAATATTTGAAATTATTTGAGATCACTAGCTATAAGGATGAAATATAGGAGATGCTGTAAGTATCAAAATGTAGCATTGATATTCTTGCCTTTTCCTGGTTATTCCAATGATAATTTATTACGGATTTCTTTGTAAGCAGCCAACAGAAAGATCAGAGGGAGAGGAAGGCAAATTATGCAAAGCTTTGAAGCAATGTCCTTTCTTGTAAAAATTCCATGGCTACAGATACAGTTTTAAATAAGAAACTAAAGGTGAGGAAAGTAGTCTAAAAACACACATCTAAAGCTAAGCCCAGCCTGCTCACTGTCCCTGCTTTGCCAGCCCCACTTTTGCAAATTCATGGCTTACGGCAGTTCTCTATTCCAAATTTGTGTTTGTACCTTCAAGTTTTGATCTGTCAGAGCACAACAGATTAGCCTGGGCAAAGGAATAACCTTGGCTTTTTTTAACAGACTTTGTTTCTGTTTGATAAGTTCCCAGGAAGCATATGGCTCCAACTTTTGCCCTTCTTAGCTTTCCTTTCTCTGAATAACTCTGCATAATCTTTAGCATGTCCAAGCACAGTTTGAAGTGGGTTAGTGGTGGTTTGTAAATCCTAAAGGTATATATGCCAGTTAAACAATATTCAGCAGTATCTAACTTGGCTATTAATTAAAAGTCAATTAAGAGTTTCCATAGCACCCAAATAAAACAAAAGAATAACAATTATGTTAGGAAGTTGGAGGGAAAAGCTAAAATAATTGTTTCTGCTGATAGGTCTCTTTCACATTTCAGTAAAGAGGGACAATACAAAATTAGCAGAAAAAAATGTACTGAACAATTTGCAAGGCAGGGAGTTATAACTAGCTGGAAGAATGAGTTTCAGGTCAATATTTTAGCAGACTGAATAAGGAAAAAAAGTGCTAAAACTTTGCCTGTAATAGTTGCTTTGAAAAAGGTATATTAACTATTTGAGCACTTTTCAACATGCAATATGGAGAAAGATTAAGTTGGTGCAGCTCCATTTAGTTAGGAGGTATCTTTTTTTCAGTTTCAGGTTGAAAAGTTTCATTTTCCATGCGACAAGCCTTTGTTCAGCAATCCTGAAAGATTCACTGAATAGCGAGCCAGGCAACCATTGCAGTAACATCTCTTCAGGCTTCCTGACCATCAGCCTGAAGTGATCACATCAATCGAATAAAAAATAATAAACTGTCTTGGGGGTAAGATCTTCCTTAGCCTAACTGATATATTTAATTGTTTAGGATCTCGGAGATAATACAGATTCTGCCATAGTTCTACCAACCACATTTTCTTGTGGCTGTATTGGCTCGCTTGATTTGGGAAGAGAAATAGACTTCAGAGCAAACCTCAGCATGGTTTTACCTGCCTTTAAGTTGGATATCATAGCACAAATTCTATATATGACTAGCACCAATGGGAAACCCAAAGGTCACTGTTATTATGAACAGAATACCTCAGAAAAGTAATCTGCAATACCCAGGTAGTCAGCAGAAGCCACATACTAAGCAATAAGAATTTCTTTACACAGTGAAGGCTTCCTTATGGGTACAAGACAGGTAACTATTCATATACGGTCCAGTACACAAAAAACGATTCCTATACCAACCACTTGCACATTGTGTTTGTGTTTTAATGGCCTCCACAGTTTTCTAAACATAGCTGGGAGGTGGTAGGACTTAAGACGGATGCCTGTATGTAAATGTATAGCCATTAGAAATCTTAGAAAGTAGCTTCAAAAGAAAAGATTTAGCAAGTGTAGGTGTATCATGGGCAAAGTCTTGTTGGAACTCAGTTCTGAATTTCAGGAACTGATATCTATCCCAATCCCAATGCATTGGTCTATCCTGGTTAAATACCTAGGCTTTCACATCTAGAGTAAGAGTCAGCCAGAACTCAGTGTCCTACCCCACATAATAACAAAGTAAAACTTTTCCACTGAGTGAGAAGCAGCCAATGTCTTTTAGTCCCTATTGTTCCCATTAACTGCTGTGGAAGACTTTGTTAGAGTCCCTGATGAGTCATCTGCACAATTATAATAGCAGAGCAATTTTAAAGTGATAGATGAGCCTTAGGTTCCTTTGGAACTGAATGACACCTCAGTAACCACAAAGAGTGTCTGGGACACAGCCAGTAATATCTGAATGACTGCAAGTTCGGCCATTACTTGGTGTCAGCTCCTGTTGACAGTGACAGAAATTAAAAGGTGCATAAAACCTGCTCAATGGCTCATTGAAAGGAGTCTCGTGGCTTCATTTTACAGAAGGTACCACTAAAACTAGCCTTTACTGGGAAAATAATTGGCAGTCTTAATGTAGGGAACCAGTAAAGGAGCTTCTCAGAAAGGCTCACAGTAGGGTGGAGGAGCACAACAGTGCTCCACATGCTGTTTTATAGCCAGCAAGATGCTCTTGTCTTGAAGCTGCTGCCAGTCAAGCAACTTTAACTGAATTTTAATTCAAGTGCAAAGAAGAATGGGATGTGCAAAAGAATATTTGTTTGTTCTTTGGGCAAGGGGAGGCAATGCTGTGCTGTTTCGCTGGGAAGGAGAGGAAAGTGCTATTGTCCACCTGCAACACAAAAGCTTCAGGGTGTACACCTCCTCTGGCAGGATGAACTGCAGTGTTCAGATGCCACCWGTGTCCAGTGAATCAAAGGGAAATTTAGTTTAATGCTTTGATWCAGGTCTATCAGCAGGATAAACAAGTTGAAAAGAAAAATCTGTAAACATAACACATCAAAAAGAAATTTGTTTTGGATATACTTTAGTAACAAGGAAAGTCACTTTGGGAGAGTCTTTCACTTTGAAGTTAGCAATTCCTATATCCATTTAACAAAACTGTTTGTTTCTGCATGGAATACCAAACATGGAATACCAAAGGGGCTTCAGCTGCTTCTTCACCCTGTCTTGTAGCACAATGCAGCTTGTATTAAGGAGTGAGAAATACAAAGCTGGTAAAAAAGATTGGTTTTGTTTGTCATAAAATATGTATTTATGAAATCCATTGCTATAAGAAATTTCTAAAGCCTAGGATCAGCCACTTATGGACACCATTGAGTTATCAAGACATGAAGTGGGACACATGAATTTCCACACTTCAGAGGCTAGAACAAGACCCCATCCTTTATGCTATTTGTCTTATATCCCTCTGCTAAAGATTTTTTAGATGCATCTCTGGAACACCTTCTATTTCCCGTCCGTTTTCAGTACTGAACATACTGAACATGCAAGTGTGGACTTGGAAACGTGGATTTGCAACTTCCTCGCAGTTCCTCAGGTTATACGCATCAAAATGAAAAAAGATCCTCTTTGTCTAACCTGTTCTTATCCCACATTGGCTTCAAATTTTCTTACTGTAGTCTTTCAGTTTCTAGTATCTATATAGTTTGACATGAAATGAGTTTGATAGACAGAAGCAAACAAGGCACATATTAACCTGAAATTATAGTCAAAACTCAAAGAAATTAAACAACAGACGAAAGGCCTCTAGTCTCAATATCACGTGCTAATTAGAGCTTCTACGACGTGAGCTATCTTTCACATTTACAGTGGAAACAAAATTGACAGAAGTACAAAGTCAGCACACAGATCTGGGAAAGGAACAAATTGTCAGCTAATATTTGTTCTTGGACACAGACATCTTTTGGTGTAAAAATATTGTATTATAGTATTGAGTGTGTTCTGTAAGCACATGTTAATCACATTGTCTTGGAGTTGCTTCTCTGAAGAGAAATAAAACTCTTTCATTCCCCACTCTAACTTGTTGTAGAGGCAAATGAAGTACTGTGAATGTGTCTCACTCAAGGAACTCCCTCAGTGAAGTCAAGTTTTGCTTGTGTAAGCAGTTCTGAACTGAAAGCTTAATAGTGCTGCATAAGGACCTGGAAAAGGACCTTGATAAAATCAGATCTGCTCACAAGAAGACTAGCAACAAAACAGCACAGAGAAAATATATATGAATAGTAGAGGGGCCATAAACTATAGCCAAACAGATTGATGATGAAATTTTACGGTCTTTGTTTCATTTACATATTATCCAGTTTATAGGGAAAAGAAGCACTTGACTACTAAGCACACTATTCATGACTCATAGGTACTCTGTGCAAATATATAATTCATGAAAAAATGTGCTGCTGCATGAAAGAATGACATTGATCAGAATACTCTATTTCAACCCGGAAAATGCATAGAGAAATCAATCACCAAGCAAGCCAGGCCACAAATGTCCACAATCTGATTTGCCTCCCATTTTCCTTTTTATTTAGCTCACTTCTGTGTACATGAGAAATCAAAATTAGCACCTCTGGAGTTAACTTAAATATCACTTAAAAAACTAAACTATTATTTTTTCACTATGAGAGTGATGTTGCTCAGAGAAGTTGTGGCTGCCCCATCCCTGGAAKTGTTCAAGGCCAGGTTGAATGGAGGTCTGAGCAACCTGGTCTATTGGAAGGTGCCCCTGCCCATGGCAGAGAAGGTGGAACTAGATGATCTGCAGGGTTCCTTCCAATCCAAACCATTCTATGATTCTATCATTATCATGCCAAGCACTGATCCCAGTTAGTTTTCTGCTAATGTAAAATGTTTTCTGCATGAAGCCTGGGGAACATTTAGTTTAAAAAGGTTCAGATCTTTAAAAAGCTGATGTCAAGACTCTTATTTTCTTTCCAAACAGACCCTGTGGATGAGGACTCAAGAAAACAGAGGAAGTTGATGAGAGAGGAGAGAAACTTCTTTTATTTATTCTTTTCCCAGGCCTATAAAAGATAGAAACAGAGGATCTGAGGCTGATTGACATGTTTATCCAGACAGAGGAAGCTCGGAAACAAACCAAACAAGTGATTTTACGGTTTCAGGTCTTTTTTTGAAATTCAACTTTAAAAAAGGAGGAAATACTGATAAAACAAAGGTAGCCTGTGGCTACTTTCCATATTCCAAAACAAGTAACATTTCGTGACAGTTTAGTCTTTGTGAAGAATTTACCCTTTTACATCCATACATTGTGAACTGGGAAGTGCAAGACCCGAGATTAAAAAGCAACTGCACAGAAAATGTCTCCCTTCTTGACACTTTTTTCTAGCATCATGAGAATGTCCACAGAAAAACCTGCATGGAAAAGTGACAGATGCAGAAGTTCTAGAACACAATAGTGTTTCTGTGGCATCAGCTTAACCTGCAGAACAGCCACAAAAAATTTCCCAATATCAAAACTTCAATGAGATTTTTTTTTTTAATAAAAGGTAGGATAATTTGAAAAAAAATCTCTGAATTGCAGTAGTAGAGTGTAAAAATTATGAGGGGACATAAACATCCATATGCTTGTCATATAAAATAAAAACTCTCTCAGGATAGAAAAGGCACTTCAACATCAAATAAACTAGGCTTCATCATTAGTATTGCCATAGGCTGCCCTCTCCTGCCAACTGTTTTGCAGCCATTTGTGGCTTGAAAATCACAATTTGAAAATGCAAGAAGGCATGGGGCATACATAACTTCTCTGGGCAACTTGTGCCAGAGTCTCACCACCCTCAGAGTAAATTTCTTCCTAATATTTAATCTAAATATACTCTTTTTCAGTTTAAAGCCGTTAGCCCTTGACCCATCACTACATGTCCTTGTCAAAAATCCCTCTCCAGATTTCTTGTAGCTCCTTGTAGATACAGGAAGGTGCTATAAGGTCTCCCTGCAGCTTTCTCCTCTCCAGCCTGAAGTACCCAAACTCTCTCAGCCTTTCGTCTTAGGAGAGGTGCTCCAGCCCTCTGATCATCTTCATAGCCCTCCTCTGGACTCACTCCAACAGGTCCATGTCCTTCCTTTGCTGTGAGGCCCCAGAGCAGAATACATGTATAGCTTAATTTAAGCACAACCTGTACCAAAAACTGTAAGAAGGGGTTGTAGAAATGCTTCCTAGTATGTTTCATGCACTTCTGTTGATGGTGGAGGATTGGTATATTCACCAGATCTGTACTTTGTTTCCTATGGACTGATAAATGGAGCCTTTCCCATGAAGATTGACTCTCTTATTTAAATTTCTTTCAAATTCTTGTTCCAATCTCTCCTTCCTTGGCAAGCCTGTTTCACTTTTCAGACTGCCTATCCTCAGCTTGACTCTTTCCCTGGACAGTTACAACTACTGCTAACTCTTTTCACGGTTTCTCCATTCCCACTGATGTTTAACAATCTTTGTATATGCACCACACCTTGCCTGCCTATTCTTTTCTCAACTGGAGTATCGATAATTTACACAGTGAAAAGGTACCATTTTTTTCTTTGGCACCAGATCTTTGTGTCACTATTGACTTTTCCTCAATCAAAAACTTAGAGCTGTGGGGCTTCTTTGATAATGTGCCAGTACACCAGTCATGCCCTCTCTGATGCACCATGTTTATATCCATTGAGTTAACAGAAAGTCATCCCAATTATATGATCCACAGTTTAAACTTCACACATAAGGTTTCCATTCCTTGGAGAGGTCTGAGGTTTCTTGCACTGCAGTATTCCTTTTATTCTCTCCCAAACTGGCTTGTGTTCTTGTTTCTTTTGAGACTGATGAATTATTTTTTTAAACCACCCAAACACGAACTGGAAGATGCTAACTGTACACTTACAGGAGTAGGTAAAAAATGGATAGGAATTAATATCTTGATCTGAAGCTGGATGACGTAGAATGAGAAAATATTAAGTTGGGAGGGATCTGTGGAGACTACATGGTCCAAATTCCCATTCGAGGCATGGTGAACTTCAGAGCCTGATTAGGCTGCTCAGTAACTTCTCCAGACCAATTTGCAGCGTTTCCAGAGATGGAGATTTCCCAGCCTCTGTGGGCTCTGTCACGTTCAGTCTGTAAAGTTATTCCCTTATGCCTAGTGGGAGTTTCCTTTATTATGACTTGCAGTTGTTTTTTCTTGTCTTTTCAGCATGCACCACTGATAGAATATGGTTCCCTCTTTTCTATATTTCTCTTCAGGTAGGTGAAGAGAACAATCAGATCCCCTTTCTGGTCTCTTCTCCAGGCTGAAAAAAGCCAATTTCCTCTTTTCATACATCTTGTGGTCTGGGTTCCTGAACATGTAGCTGGGTCCCAAACCTGGACATGTACAAAATAGAGAGCAAAAACATATCTAAAAATTATTTTCTCTCTTTCTTTGTTGTTGCAAAAGGAGCCCAGGATAGGCCTGGTATTCATCACTGGAAGAACCACTGCAAACACTTCTTCCTTGGGAGCCTGTCCTCATTTCTATTTCCTGGCAAAAGTTCCACCTGAGACTCCTTTATGAATTTGACCTCCATCAGGAATCCCAGCCAAACTGACCTCCTACAGTGCCTGACTCTTTTCCTGATGATCAGGATAGAGGAAAGAGGCTCTGAGGAGAGAGTCGATATTCAGACTCTTCTGTCAGCAGAATATAGACAAAATTGCCACATCCATGCTTTATAGTAGTTGATTTGGGCTCTCCTCTGGGCTTCCTGTGGCTGCACATCTCTAGCATAAATGCTGGTCCTGACAAACATGAAGTATTTTCTCCAAAACAAGGAAGCTAATTCCAGGATATGGATGAAGTTCTAAATATAAAAGGACTTGAGCATTTTTTCCTGAGTCATAGCTAGCAACTGTTTGTCTTGGATATGAATCAGGAAATTATGAACAGAATGATTAGAATATAGCTTTGCCCAAATTTGGCTTTAGTTTTGCCAAATTCATCTTACAGTATATTGCTCTTCATACTTATCTTCCTAAATACATTTTCCCATGCATCATATTTCCCGTACCTGTATTTCATTCACAATTATTGTATCTTTTCCAATAAGCAAAGTCCCAGAAAGTATGGACATAGAGAAATTAATAAAGAAAATACATTAAAAAATAATGGTAAAGATGACATATAAAGAAAAATTATTGTGAAATACTTAGTATTATTACACATATAAAGCATATTTCTTGACTGGCTGAAAAAAGCTGAGATTATCTGTGTTCTTTCAGCTCACAAGTTATGGTTAATAACAGGTCCTGGAAATACATTTTTCTAGTCATGATACTTCACTCAATCCTAATTCATAACAATGAAATTCATCAAATTTACTGCTGCCTTTATGGAAGAGAAGGGCCTTTTTTCTTTTTCTATGGTTTTAGTTTTCTCCTCTTTAGAATTTTCATTTAGAAAAATAGTAAAGCAACTCATTAATTTAAGTAGGAAGTTCAAATTAGATGCATCAACACAGAAATATGATTATGGTAGTCAATATACATAGCAAAGCATAATTCGTGAGGTTTTACCTTCAAATACCCACAGTTGTAGTGAATTTAGCACTATCAGCACATACACCAGGGCAAAAATACTGGGTTTATGTCTTGTTCTGGTGCACAGCAAAATTTATTGTTCCTCGATGTTTGCATTGATTTTGAACTCATCAATATTTAATTTCTTAGTTAATATTTATTGATTTCTGACAACAGGGATCATCTTCTGCTTCTTACTTGACATCTGCACTCAAATGAGGATTACAAAAAAAGGCAAGAGCAAGCAAAAAAAAAAATTAAATAGAAATAACTATTCTTGGTAGATCCCTGGAGAAAGAAAATCATAGAATCATAGAAAGTTTTGGGATGGAAGGGACCTTAATGTTCATCTAGTTCCAAGCCACATGCTGTAGGCAGGGACATGTTCATAAATCTTAGGACGAGAGATAGAATCCACTAAGATCATGTAAGTTACCATGCAGAAGAAAGTAGAATCACACCCCATTTTTAAATTTCAAAATTTTTGGAAGTTGGAATATTCACTTTCTGGAAGAACTTCTTGAGAAGATGATGACACTAGTGGCAATTGAGCTGCAGTGGGAAGGTTCTGATTAAGATTCATCTCCTGTATCGGCACATCTATCTTAGACATTTAATGGATGAGACACTGTTTTATGGTGCCCAGTTTCTCCTCATTAATCATACACGAAAAAGAGTTTGAATTAGTTGCCTGTAGTTAGCTGAGATTAATACCAACCTGTGGTTACCCGGGCAGTAAATTTTAATAAAACAATCAATGTAAGAAAGCAGTGGAATCAAATTTACCCTGTCTGGTGTTTTTGATCATATTAAAAACATGTTTTTGCTATGTTTGCGTGTACTTATGTATGCACATATACTCTCCATTTATCTTCATATTGAACTGCCAGTGACTGACCAGTTGCATCATCTCCAGTGAACCCATGCCAGCTCTTAATTTTCAGCCAGGATAGTAGACTATGGATGGCAGAGAAATGATTGATCACCATCAGACCCTGAAGAGTCTTTCAAGCCTACTGGAGCCTTTTATGGGCAGTGAATTGCAAAAACATAGACAAAAGCTCTTTATTAATAAATTTGTTGTACAGCTGAAACCAAAGTGGAAGCATTTTATATGATTTTGGTCCCTCTTAAATGGTTAGAAGAAATAACTTGTCATTACTTATGAGTGATGGCTGTGACTATCAGTGACTACTGGGCATTGCCCACTGCGCAGAAATCCTGGGGTTTCACACAAGCTTCTGCCAAGAAGCAGAGCTTTAATTCCCATAACTGTGCTCTGCTCCATTCTGCTTGTTCAGTCCAGAACAGGTCTTTTTGGAAAAGTTGATGTTCAGTGCAGACAGCATCATGAGGATGGAGAGTTGAGTTTTCTGCTTTGTGTTTACAACTGTGCCATTGAGTCTCTCATGAATCAATGTTTCCTAACTTAGCCTCTCTAGTTGCAGAAAAACAAGAAGGTAGAGCCCAGAAGAAAGCACACAAAACTATTAAGAAGCTGAATACAAGATAAACCTAAATGAATCTGAGTAATAATAATCCCCAAAATCAACCTGGCTGTTGATAGATGAGTTGCCGGGTTGACAGAATGCAATCATAGTCAGCAAAACCATTGACAATGCTTTGGTGGCTTCTGCCAGATTACCCATACCAGATACCCACATGGCAAGATTTCATAGAAACATAATCATCTCAGTTGTAAGGAAAATCATGAGGACACCTAGGTCAATGTCTTACTTGGAGGGGATCAGTTTCCAATATGAGATCAGGTCAATCATGGATATGTCTCACCTGCTCCCGAAAACTTCCAGAGACAGAAATTGGGTGATCTCCCTGGATAATTTGTTGTGGTGTTGAGCTATCCTCCTCATACATTTTTTTCCTATGATTTCCTAAAAGGCGAAGATTTGATTTGTTACATTTGCTTAGTCTCAATAAGTCAGCTGCAAAAAAAGGCTAGTAACACTGTACGTGGGATGTGGGTGAAATTTAGATTCCTAAATCAAAATCARGCTTACTATTGCAAGAGAATTAACAGGGAAAAAGGGGCAGCATTATCTTCCTTTACAGGGCCTGCATTTAGAAGTATCCCTCAAATGAAGGTGGAGACCTATTTTCTGGGACTAATTTAGAACTGTGCATCCCCCATGATGGGATTATGTCCTGCATCTTTAAACAAGGGGCGTAAGTAACAAGATCTCAATAATCATTCTTTGCTTCAGTATTTCCTGGAATTATTTTAGGTTGTTCAATGTTTGAGAAGTTTTTAATGAGTCCTAAAATACTCCCTAAATCTCTTAAAATGGAGATTCCATTCCAAGGGCCACCACACCTGAAAAGTCTATCAGCCTTTATTGACTGTCATCACTGAGGTACAACTGACRAAAACAAACTTCACACCAATTTCAGCTCAGCATTTTCCATGAGTAGACATTGGTGAAAAGGAATGCCAAGATTATAATAATATAATAAAAGTTTAAATGATAATGCTAGGCATATCTTCCTCAGGGACCAGTCATGAAATTTGATTAACAGTCATATGCTTTCAGATCCTTTGATACCAAGCAGGGTGTAACTGCAAATTAAAGTGATTCTTTACAAAAAGTAATCAGTGAAATTCATTCCATAGCTAATTCTGGTAGGATTATTCAGGGAATAAATTCTGCTGAATGTAAACCTGAATAATTCTTTCACTGGCATTAGAAGATGAATAAACTTTCACTTTCAAGCATCAAGTAATGCTACAAACTAAGTACCCAGGACAAAGACTATACAAGAACTATTATCCATATTTTTTCCATGTTATTCACAGATTTCCAGTCTTAAAATACATGACAAATAATTAGACATTATCTTTTAAAGATTTTTTTCCAACTGGTAGTGGCCTTTCCAAAGTATTGAAATGGCTGAGAAGGAATATAGTGCATGGATACCTGAAAAGTACGTTGTATTTCATTGAATAATCTTCTGTCTTGTTCCTATTTAAATCAGTTATAATTTTTTTATTGTCTTAAATAGGTTTCTTAAGAGCATACTACATATTGCTAAATTTGAGGGCAGGAGATATATATTGGGTAAGAACTAGTGCATATGATTTTCAAATATTCTTTTGAAAGTACTTCGGGTTTCGTGGAATTCTGTGTCTGTAAAATCTATTTACCAGGAAAGATGATCCTTTCTGATCTGAATAAGCAAGAATCTTTGTTGTTTCTGTTAAAGTGACTTTTGAAGACATTCTGAGATAATAAAAATACACAAAAACAAGGAGTGCAGGGGAAAGAGTCACCAAGCATGGTTTGAGMATACAGGAAATTGCAGGATCCTGAGTAATGGATGTCTCTTTATTGCAAGCAATAACTGCCTTTCTACTCTCTCCCATTCTCTGCTCCTTCCAGCTCCACAGGTACCAGCTGCTCTCATTTGGATACATCTCATCTAATGCATTCCTCTGAGCACTGGTTTTTAAATTCTTTATTTCTACTTCAGATCTGGAAAGAAACTTGTCCATCTGAAAGCCCTTCACAATCTTCCAGCAAGACTGTCTGGCCAACATGTTACCTCTGCCTATAAATACTGTTCTGATATTCTCTGAAATATCTGCAGAGATGCAAATATCTGCACTTCCATATGCAGCAAATGCACAAGAAGATCCTTATTTTTGGCAAACACCATTTCACATCTCCACATATCACTCTAACTTAATACAGTAATAACGGAAAAAAAGAAATCTGCCACACAACCCCTAAAATAAAGGTAAGCATTGTGTTATATTGACACAAGGAGCAAGAATTAACTGTGTAAATCCCAAATTGAACGGGAAACTTGAGGCTCCTTCTTCCTACACAGAAGACAGTAAGGGAAGCGGGTTATATTATTTCTTATTTCTATAATTAATCATTTGTGAGAGTCACTTATGTGTAGTAGATTTTAATTAAGTGATTCTTAACTGTTGTCCAACACTGGTGAATAATCATTGACTTAATTACATACTACTGTTATTTCATCAATTCATTGATTAGACTTCAGTTTTCTTAGTCTGGGGGAATGCAATACTCAAATTTATTTAGTTTAATTACAGTTATAGAATTTTAATCTGATTTTGATAGATTTTGATTTTTCAATATTTAGCTATTAAACCCATAAGAAGGACAAGTTTTTTGGTTTTTTTTTCATTCAAAATCATAATAGGGATGACCAAAGCAAGGAAATAAAAGATGAATCTAGACCGTTTTTCACTTTCTTTTGTTTTATTTCAAAGCCTCCATGCTCACATGCCAAAAATGAAGAGTTATAACCTTAGATAAAGAAATCATGTTTGACTAATCAAAAATCGATATCAAATCACCACGTTTACAACTTAAACTACAACTTAAAAAGAAAACATAGAACATGACAATATTCATGACTGGATTCATCACAGTTAATTTATTTGGGCTAAGGGTTAAATGTCCAATGGGAGTTACCCTCTAACATATCAACAGAAAGAAATAAGAACCTTCACATAGCATTTTGTCTTATGTTATGAAAGCTATCTCATTCAGGCAAAGGTTTCTGTTCTAACAGGAAGGTGTCATTGTCTCCACTACTTGTCAAAGGAGGCCGATGATGAGTTCAGACTAGGCATTTAACTTTTATACAGAAGCTGAGCTAGGTGGAGTCCATGCCTAATACAGATAATTCCCTACAATTTTTAAGCTTTTTACATTCATGGAAGTTAACTTGAAATCTTAGAAGAGCAATCCGTCTCAGAAGCTTGAAGTACTTATAATTTCAACCCCAGATCATAATAATTTTAAATTATGAAATCAAATGCCTATTTCTACTCAGTTATATATTACAATGAAAGTGCAAGGCACTTTAAAAGCCCTGTAACAGCAGGAGAAATCTTAAGATTTCTTAAGAACTTTGAGATGATTAACCAAGCAGCATGAGAAATCTTAAGACACCAGTTCAGTTGGAACTAAGAACTGACTGAAAACAGAAATGATCCTTGAGCTGAAGTGATCGTTAAGAAGACTGTAAGCATGCATATGGTGCAAACTTTACACTGGACTTTTCCAAATTGTAGAAAAGCCCAGGCCTATCAATAAATGGAAGAATGCATTTTTCATCATGGCTGGTCTGGGTCACAATAAATGTAATCATTCACAGGAGTTTCAGTGGGAGCTGGTACCCACTGCAATTGCTGTGTTCCGTTGCACAGAACTAGAGGCTTCTCATGGTTTTCATAGGTTTAAGGGGTTCTGTAATGAGCCACAAAATGCAAACCTCGCTGCACATCTGGAGACATCAGAAACTGCAAAACAGAATAAAAAATTACCTGGATTTTTCTTTAAACTTTGGATTAGGACAAAAGTTCAGGCAGTTTCCTCTGGGCTGCTATACTTGCAAGCAAATGAAAATTGATTATTGGCCAAATTGCTCTTGATATTCTATAAATAGTTCTGTTCAGAGCTAGGTTTTTTGGAAAAAAAGTAACTAACATTATTTCTTTCCTAGTAAGAAAATATTTTCTTAACCAAAAATCCTGAGCAGAGCTTTCTCTATCTGCAAATATTAGCATGTTTATATATTGGTTTATGAAGGATTAGGGTCACCTATTGAAGTGGTGGAGGGAAGAAAGATCAAATGTTAATCAATTGAAATTGCCAAAAATTCTGTAATACCTAAAGAGCAAAGAAAATTATAGTATATGCAAGCTGTATTAACTGTGTTCTTGTGTTGGCAGAAATATAACTAATAGATTAATTTGCAAGCTAGAATACAAATTCATGGCAAGTGCAATTGCAGTCAGGAGCAACAACAGAGCAGTATTTCACTATCTGACAGCTTATGCTAAATACACTTTGCATTTTAATGCTGTTGCTGCTTGCCTGCCTGTTCTTCCTTCCCTGTCAGGATGCAGGCAACTTTTCCTGACAAACAACACTGATAATAAAGGCTATGACCCACCACAAGCCATTTTAAAAAAGCTCTTCCAACCATTGAGCTGAGATGCTAGACCAGCTCAAACCGCACTCTTTCCTCATTTACCAGTTCAAATCTATTTCTTTCCCACAGAGGTGTAGCAGAGAGCAGCTGCTCTCTTCATCTTCTTCTGGAGACTGTGAATAGTTACTTCAGGATTGTGTGTAATCTGTCACTGATCCATCCATCCAGGTAGCAGCAGTTCCACCTACATACCAAGCCACCTTTGCACTGGTAGATCATACCAGCAGAAACCACAGGGATGGACTGCATTTTACTTATTAAAAAGACTTGAAAGCATTCAGATGGCTGAAGGTGCAGAATCAATTTTATATGCTTGTCAGATAATCCAAACCTTTTGTCTAGCATGTATATCACCAGAAGGCCAATATTTTTAACAGCTTTCACAGTACCAGTGAGACTTCTATGAAATTCTTGGTAATGCTATAGGTTTGGAAAAGAACATTATGGACAGGAATGTTTAGAAATCCKGGAATATTTCTATAAGGCAGAGCAGGATTACCTAGTAACCATGCACATGTCCCCTTTCCTCCCACCTAATTTCACAACGTTTTTGTTCCTCAGTTCCAACTTTTCAAGACACATTGTACGCTTCGGTAAAAGTCATCACGCTGAGTACCCAGACAGGGTTTGATATCCAATGAGGATCTGGACCATCATACTTCCAGACACACATTATCTTGTGGAGATTGCCTGCTAGGTCCAGTTACAGATGTCTCTGGAAGCAGGTGTTTGTATAAAAGCTGCTACCTCATCTCATCTACCAACACCTTCACAGCTAAAATACAAATAGCTGCCTTTAACCTGGCTGTGACCCTCAAATTATCGGTGGATCCAGCACTGAAGAATGAGCATAACACACTGACTAGGAAGCTGAATTTGGTGATGTAAGAAGTAAATTAGTATGAGGAAAACAGTAGGGCAAAAGCTAGACAAAGGTGAACATGGCGCTGTTCAGTGTGAAATGTTAGCTACTTTCAAATTCTTTGGGGTGAGAGGTTTACATTCTGCTTTTTAGCTTTCATTGAACATAGCTCTAAGTTGACGGAGATGCAGTTTCCCCTCATATTCAGCAGTTTTTGTGAATTAATTCAAGGTATTTTGAAATCAGCTTCAGAGCTGGTAGAAATTCAAATTCCAAATACTGGTTTTCTCATTCCCTTCCTCTGCAAAGGCATTAGAAATTTCACCAAACAAGCCAAAGTGTAGCAGAAGGCGCTGAGACAAGAGGTGAAATGGGATTTCATGAATGAGTATAGATCAAAAAAACCTTGAGCCAACCCTGCCTTTCCCTCTSCAACCCATAACCTTAGAGATAATGACTTATGCCTTCAGCACTTTTCCTTGGACCTCAAATGCTCCAAGCCCTCCTTCCCCACCTCCTCCCACAGCTGACCCCTGATGCTTTCCTTTCTTCTTCCTACCCCTTCCTCCAAAATACATCCTTCTTCTGCTGCAAAGTGCCATTTAACCACAATACATGCAGGAGCCATGGGCTGAGGATAATCCACAAGCCATCTCTGTTCTCTGCCTAAGCAGTGTAGGAAGCTTCACAAGAGATGGTGCACAATTTTTTGACAGAGGATCTGCAGTCTGTGATCATACTGGAGAGATTATCGAACTTTAACTGTCAATAAACACAGTTATTTTGAGATTAATTTGCAACTACAGAGTAGCTTGGGTTCCTGTGAATATGTTCTGTGAAAAGTATTTAAAGAGAGTGGGTTTCTTCATGGTTCTTTGTAAGCTTGTACACAGATATAAAGGAGAGTATCTTAAAAGAAAATAGCACTGCTAGAGTAAAAAATGAGCTGCAAAACAAATCCACAACAAATAAATAAATGCACACCCATAATAAATAAATAAATGCAAAATAAATAAAGGCTAAGAAAAAAGGAATAAACATGTAACCTGTGCAGCTAATTGCAATATATATTTTCCCTCTGATGGATGAACTTCCTGGTTGTTGCTGAGTGGGATGAGTGTGTGCAACTGAAAACATAATTTGTCCCTTAGGGTAATAGCTGTTGTATGAGGACAGAATCAGGCAGTGCTCTGATTAGACATATTTCAAATTGGCCATGTTTGTGCCCATTAACAGCTGGAGGTAGAAGGCACTCCTAATTAGCGAGAGTGTTGGAGGTTTTTAAAAACAGAGATTGGAAAACTTAGTGGCTGACTGGATAAATTAGGAATTCAAATTACGTTGTGTGCTGTCTACTTCTGAATAACCCTTGCCATGGGAAATAGTCTAAAAGAGCCCTGTAGAAGAGGAGACATTTACACCATGATTAAGTATAAATTATAGCAGATGTTCTTTTCCCTTCCCCCTTCCCTTCACCAGCTCCCATGAGATTTGATCCCAAATACTGACATTACCACAGATTTTAGCAGTGTCCCAAGTTTTGATGCTTCTTCCTGCTTAGGATTCAGCTCAGAAACAGCACAGTGGCCATGGAGCTGGATCAGCAGACAAAAATGCAACCTCCTTCTTCCCCAAGATTTAAGTCCAAAAATAGCTTATCCTAGACTGTTAAGTACCAAAAATGCAGAAAGATCAATAGGACTTTAAAAAGACAGAGGAAGAACTGATAAAATATGAAATATTCATAAAGCTTTGTCTTCCTGTTTCCACACATTTCTCTCTTATATTTTCCCCCAATTACATTCTAAAAAAAGGACTCTAAAATTCTGTATTTTGTTTATCACTTCAGAAAAGAAGTTAAAGTTGGAATGTTTCACTAATAGCATTCTAATTAATTTCTTGATTACCTGCAAGCATCCTGCTTTAGGAGATACTCAGGCTTGACCGGTGATCTGAGCAATAAGACCTTCCAAAGTCAGGTATTGTTAATATAATGGTAAAAGCAAAGTGCCTTTCCTTCCATTTTAGAACAATCATTTTATAAAAATACATAATGATTCAGGTAGATCAATGTTTATTTTCTTGCATTTCACTGCAGATGGGAGTTTAGATATTTACTGAGAGATGAAACAGGAAGCTTAGTCTAAGATACACAGGAGACAAAGGGGGCACAGCAACGTAGCTCTTCTGGGACAACAGGGATCGGGAGTGTCTTCAGTGCCAGTTAAATTAATTTGGAGCAATACAGTTGAAGCTCACAATCACTCACAATACAACAGGATACCTTCCATTAATTTTGCCAGGAACAGGAGAGGATGAAAGTTCAGCTTTTCTCGGGATCAGGTGTGCTGTACAACAGAGAGAGAAAAGTCAACTTAGATTAAACAGAAGCTGCCCCTACTGACCTTATTGCCGCTACAGAACTGTATTTCTTATGCTTTGAAATTGCATATTTTTCAGTTAGTGCCTTTTTCTTTTTTTTTCCCCCCACCGACATGCTATGACCTAGGAATAATGGAAAATCTTTCCAGAAGTACTACTGGACAGGCTACTTAGTCGATACAACTTCCAAGCAAGTCATACCAGAGAGGACTGGCGAGCTTGCAAGACTGCCAATTTGAATAGTTTACAGTAAAATGTTTAGGTTGGCCAGTGTTTTATAGGTAGGCATTTTAAGCAGCTTTGTACATTAGCAAAAAACCCTTTACTTACAAGAATTTTAAGTTTGTGAAACAGTTGCAGCCTTTGTGATGTTATTGAGCCGAGACTTAAATGCACTTTTATCAGACATTCTATGAAAATTTCAGAAAAGACTAAGAACCATTTTTGTATTCCTTATGTTAGGCAGCAGCTGCTTATATAAGTGGTCCAGCCTAGAATTATCCAGGAAGCACRTCATGCATTTTGAAATGTCACCCGTACGTTCAGCAATAGGAGCCACACGTGGACCCTCAGAAAGAAAAGTTTCCTGCTCACTGTGCAGTAGGGAGGAGGTTTGTGTCCTCTTTTCCTCGTTACAGTTTAAGGACTGTTGAGATGAAGTGCAGATCTGACATACACAGGAAGGCAAAAAGAAGAGTTTAAGAGACCTACATGGGAAGTTTAAGATCTGCTTTGACTGGACCAGCAATATTGCAGGTCTGGTAGCACGTCTTACAGAACAAGCAGTACTTGTCCAATGCTGCTTGGAGCAGGACCAGGAAGATTAACCTTTAGCAAGGCAGTTTAGAGTTAGAAAGTTTCTTTAATACGAGACTAAGACTGGGTAAACAGCAGAGCAGGCTAACCAAAAATTATAGAAAGTTCCCTTCTTTGGATTAAAAAATAAAAAAAAAACAAAACAAAACCCAAACACCTACTAGGTGTTTATATCTACAAATATTTTTAATTCTTTTCTGCAAAAAAAGGTCCTAGGGCAAATTTTCTGCTGTCTTATGATCACTGGATGTGTGTCTGAGGTCTGATTTTTTACAATGTCATTGCTGTCAAGTTTTGTTATTTAATATTCATCCCCACACAAGAAGGAACAGTGAGATACACTGGTAGGTGAAGGAGCTCCAGTCACCTTCTCAGATCTCTGGATAACCATCACCATGGAAGAGGTGGCATCATTACGGGATGCAGGGGAAGAATATTTGTCGGTTGTACATGAGTTATAATAAATCAGTAGAAGACTTCAGAATTTAGCATCAGATCTCAGGCATCTCCATTAAAAAATGGCTCCTATCAGCTTGAATTTATTGTTGTGTCTCGTCCCTGGAATTTATTAGCAGCTCACTGTCTTTCTAGCCCTCATGCTCATATCTCAGAGGCTCTGCAGTTTAGTGTTTTTGTTTGAACTGAGCTACAAGAGCTGCACAATTATAGCAGAAGCTCAGTTTTTGGTTGAAAACATATAAAGTGAACTTCAACCTTTAAGCCTGAAAATACGAATGAAGCAGTTACAGAACTCAGAAAACAAAGTCCTGAGGATATTTGTTACCTTCTGGAACTTAAAATTTTGAAATCACCCATGAGCTTTGCACATTTGGGACTGGTGGTACAGTATCTATCTCTTAATTTGAAGTGTCAAACCTATTCTGAGCATCTGGCCATATTTTTTCCTAAATTGCCAGGAGCTTGAAACCACAGTCCTGCAGAGAATTGATTCCTAAGTGAAAATCTCCAGTTCTGCATAATGAAAGTAGGACAGCACTGGAATCCACGGAACAAGACTGCAAGGCTTATAAACCTATTATTTAAGACTGCTATTCTTTGTGATTGATCATCTATTTACTTAATTAAATAGGCCTGCAGTCTTTAGATCACTTAACTTTACTCTGACACACTGTAGTGCCAAATTCCATTGCTTCCTCAAAGTAATAGCCTTGCTCGTTTTGCTGCTTAAACAGCAATGCTTTGTCTCATGTGGGTTTCCATATGGGATTCATCCCTGCCTTTAACGCAGTACAGAAATGTACTCCCAGGGAGCGCTCTTTGGAGCCGTGTGCCTTTTAAACGGCGGCATTCAGGCTGACCTAAGTAAAGAATCTCTGGGATAATCAGAATTATTTCCACATGGTATGTCCAGCACAGGACTAGGCAAGAAGAGATTTTTAAAGGTACTAAAGACCAGTTGGGGGCCTACAATTTTCCCAGAGAAAAGTCATAGACAATTAGATGTCTGGCAGACACAGCAACCATTGAAAATCCTCTTCAGTAGTATCTTAAATTGTCTTCTAATTTTCCACTTTAGAAGTTCAAAGTACGGAAAAAATCTGTTTCCTTGTGAGTCAAACTTTAGGTTCAACTGAAGCAACTTTTTTATTATTCTCCATATGGTAATATTTGTCACTGTTTACTTCTAAAAATAAATACACCACCACAGTCTTTTTGACAACAAATACATGAAAATGGTTTACATAATGAACTGCAGCATAAGAAGAGATGCATCTTGCTACTGACTCCTCAAGCCAGAGGTCAAGTGTACAAATGGGAAAAACTGAAAACTAAAGACTACACATCAGACTGAAATGTGAATTGAAGTGTTACCGGACTTCTGGTTTAGATACCGTAAGGAAGGACAGAGGAGTTTCCCCCACTGATGTGTGGCAGCAAGTTAAGCACAAACTGAGCACCAGAAGTTCCCTGACACTGAGAATTAAATCTAAAACTTTTAAGGAATGTCTCCCTTTGTGTGTCCTTGCATGTTTTAGTATAACAAAAATGGCCCCAAGTGTTAGGAAACGGCCTTTTTTGCCAGGACCGATGGTAAATACATAGGTTTATCATGGACATAGATCACAAAGTACTCAAGCCTAATGTGTCCTGAAGTCTGAATAGTCTGTCTAGGGGTGACTTTATGATGCCGTATCCCCTATCGCCTGCTCTATGCCAGACATGAATCCTGTGCCTTTAAGTTCTTCAGCACAGTTTGTGTTCAAGGACACACACACTCCCCCCACACTCTCACCGCTGCTGCAGGGCGGAGGGAGCAGCACCTTCCTTTTTTTTTCAGCGAACTCTTGGCTCTGTTTCTCAGGAGAGAGACAGAGAGTTAAACTTTATTTGCTTGTTAGCTAGATTGCTTGCTGAGGCAAGAAAGTTTTCCTGGGACTGTGGTTTTTTCCTTCTTCCTCTGGAACTGTTCAGCTGAGCGCTGGTCTGGAACGCCATCACCGGGAGGCCCCACATCACAGCATGGAGGGGGCCCACTCCACACTCCAGATCTGGAGAGAGAGCAGAGCCACTCCTACAGAAAGGACTCTGAATCTACCCAGGTCTTCTCCACCATGAGAAGGTTTATTATCTAACATTATTCATTTTTTTCTTTCTTTCTTTCCCTGGCACCTGCGTGCACCCTGCTTGTTAAATAAACAGCTTTTTTTTCACTTTCCTCTGAGAAATTCCTGAGGTGGGGGAAGGGAGTTTCCAAATCCTACCCTCTGCAGGGGAGACGCCCGTGGTCAGGATGTTTCCCTCCTAATTTGTCTCAAACCGGGACAATATGAAAGCCATTATCTTTTTCCAACTGAAGCACAGAAGCCAAAGGCAAATAGAAGCTTGGTGAATTTCCAGTGTTGTTCACTTGGGGCTGGTGGTCTTGCATGACAGATCGGCTTCGTTCCTGCTATTTTGAACGCACRAGGCCTCCCTTCATCAAAGCTTCATTCCCCAGAGGGGAACTATATTGTTTATAACAACTATTGGTGTCACAATTATACTTTCCACACTGCTTTTCACAGGGTAAAGCTTCCTGTAAGAATGACTGTAATGAGTTTTGTTCTTGAACAGGGCAAATGCATCATTTTGGCATGCCAGCGCAAGGTGTAGCAGGGGCAAGTTCAGTTGTTTAGCCTACATTAAACATGTTGGGAAAGTTGGGGACCACTGTTTTACTTAACTGTGTGACATCTCTGACTGAGCTATCAGGTAACTCAGCTTTTCCTTGGTCTCATTATTGTACAAAAATTCCTGGGTTACTGGATAGATATTGCTGACATCAGCAAAAAAAAAATGGTGTTTGTCTATTCTCAACCCCGAGAGCCCTCTAGAGTCTCAAACCTCTATGAATATGTATGTTGTGCTTCCTGGTTCTCCCTATGCATCAGAGAGAAGTCCTACAGGACCCTATACCTGGAAGGTAATCAACCTGCCACCTGTAAGCCTTGCTGACAGTAGGGGAAATTGCCTCAGCTGCTGACTTTTGGTCCCCGCAGGGGCACCACCACAAGGATTGAGCCTAGCCCAGCTCTGTCTGCATGGTCTGCAGCCAGGAAGGCACGTCTTTCCCTCAACCTGAACGCAGTCCGGGTGAAACTGAGACATGGTAACACAGAGACTCGATGCAGAATGCAGACACCAGAATCAGGTGTCTGTAGGAGATGTTTGCCCAGCAGAGCCACATGCTCCATTACAGAAAGCAGTGAAGCAATCAGTACAGCCAAGGGGGCCTCAAAGCTCCTCAATACATCCTTTCCAAATTTCTTTGGACAAGAGTATCAAGTGCAAGTAAGCCTTGCTGGTGTAATCTGGTGATAACCTCTGTAGCTCAGCTATTGCCAGGTGGTATAAACACAGGGGTCCTTTCCACAGCCAATTTAAGGTATCAGTCATGAACACAGCCTAATGGAGGAGCTTGGATGAAATGGGACGCTTGCAAAAGGGACAGATAACCTGTCAGCCAGACAGGCAGCAGAGTCAAAGCTACTCACACCAGCACATATGCAGTTCAGGGTGTTCTGGTTTAACCCCACCTGGCAACTCAGCCCCACACAGCTGCTCGTTCACACCCTCCCAGTGGGATGGAGAACCAGAAGAAAAAACCAAGAAAACTTGTGCATTGAGATGAAGCAGTTTAATAGGTAAAAGAAGCAAAGTAAAACACAAGGAATTCATTCACCACTTGCCATGAGCAGGCAGGTGTTCAGCCATCTGCAGGAAACCAAGGCTCCATCATGTGTAATGGTGACTTTGGAAGACAAACTCCATCACTGTGAAGATCCCTGCTGCTTTCTTCTGCTTCCCCCAGCTTTATATGCTGAGCGTGATGACCTATGGTATGGGATATCGCTTGGGTCAGTTGGGTTCAGCTGTCCCAGCTGTGTCCTCTCCCAACCCCTTGTGGACCCTGAGCCTCCTCACTGTGGGGTGGGGTAAGAGGCAGAAAAGGCCTTGGCTCTGTGTAAGCCCTGCTCAGCAGTAAGGAAAACATTCCAGTGGTATCAACTCCTTATGCACCCCCAGCTTCCTTGGTGGTGGGGGTGGGGTTTGCCACTGTGAAGAAAATTAATTTTATCCCAGACAAAACCAGGAAGAAGGTCATTCTTATCTTTACCACAATCAAGGCAGTCATGCCCACACTAACAAATCACCTAATTTGCACAAACTCTAGTCAATTTGTTACCTGAGGTGCCCTGATGAAGATGTAAACCTGAGTGACATTTAAACTATTTGCTTCTGTTCAGTCCACAGCTCCAAAGGTGCCAATTAAAAAAGACAGCAGAGCATTAAAAAGCTGCTGGTTTAGGCCATTTGCAGTGGCAATTGCTATTAGTTTATAAAGATTTCTAAATGGCTGCTGGAAATGACTCCCCAAAAAACTGCCAGAAGTTTCTTGAAATTACCATATGTGTCATATGATGACCAGGACTTTTAACATTGCACACAAATACCTAGGTCTTTTGGGGGTTCCTTTGCATTTAAATTTAGATTCCATTATACCTTTGTATACATTTTAATGGCTGCATAGATTTTGTAACAGCATTCTCAGACTCATGAGATGGAGGTTAAATACACAAACTTGCTTCAAACAACCACACTAATAGAACACGGAGATGAAAAAGACCTATTAGTCCACCTACTCCATTTTTCTGGCCACTGTAAAATTGTTCCCTAAAGTGTATTTTGTAATACTTTGCTAAGACTACTTTTATTTTACCAAGAACTGGCCACTGCTACTTGTGGGACATTTTTCCACAGCTTAATGAACTTCATATTTAGGAACTATTTTTCCAGAAATTCAGTCTTGTAAATTTTATTTCTTTTTTTTATGTCTCTTTACAGCACATCCCCATAACTAATTGAAAATTTTACCTAAATGAGATTATTACTAAATGTGAAAAGCACTGGAAACTTGATAAACAGTATATTTCCTCCTGCCACAAACTTGCCAAAAATTACATTTTCCTTTTCAATGACTGATCTATATAAAAGATAAGAATCTACTGTTACCAGCAACTTTTTTAGCAATTCTTCTGACTGAAAAGGAATTGAATAAGTTTTTCAGATACACCTGATGGCCAGAAACTCAAAAAAACTTGTCAGGCACCTAAAGTAACATTTAGAGAGAATGCACTCAGGAAAAGTCCCAAATGGAAATCCTGAAAGCTTCTGTCTCAGCTGATGTGCAAATCTGAAGCCATAATCTTTGCAGCAGTATCTCTTCCAGCCTAAAATGTCTCTTCCTGCCCACAAAAATCTTAAATGAGATCTGACAATTTAATTTGAGGTCTGAATTTTGTCAAGATTGAAGGGCGTTTGGATCTAAGATTTTAGTTCGCGTTTATCTATAAAGCTAGAGTAAAATTTTATACTTTGTCTGTGTTTCCACCAAAGAAGTCCCTGTGTTTATTAAACAGTTGCTTTGTCACTTCTAACTGGGCATGCTAAGAATGGTAGGTAAGGACAGAAATAAGTAGGAATAATCTCTTTCACTTTGGCAAAACTCATTGTGTGATATTGTCCAGCAGAACACGTTTTAAGCCAACAGTGCAGGAAAAAAATACAAAAATACATATGAATTCATGTAGAGAGAGATATATATATATTTATATATATATAAAAATACGCGAAAAGCCAAACCAAACAAAATAACACTGATGCCTGGGAAAGTGAAATAAGAAAAACCCCAAACAACTAGATGTCTGAGTCTTAAGGCATCCTAGACCCCTCATAACTGCAGGTGCTGCTGCACACCTGGATTAAAGGTTTTGCTTACTCCTAGATCAAGCACCACATTTTCCCTCAAGCTTTTACTTTCRTTTTATGTTCTGAGAAAGCCATGGCTTGTGTGACTAGAAGTGCGAGATTACATTCAGCTAGGCTAAAATTCAGATGCTTTAAGAACCCAGTTCTTAGAGGGCAGATCCTTTTTGCAATTTTTAGGGCCCTTGTTACTTTTAATTTACTCGATTTTCTCCCTGCGTCACTGTGATAATACTCGCTTGGTATTTTTTCATCCTTTTTCAAATTTGGAAAAAATTTCAGTCCATGCTGACTTTTCTGTGATTGATGGTTTAGTAGCACCACGTACAAAGTGGTTCCCGAGCAGTTTTAAACCATTGTAGTAATTTATCTTGGGTAGAGAAGTAATTTTAACTCATTGTGCTTTTAAGAAGAGATATTTACCTCTAAAGAATTTACTTCCAAGCGGTGTTTTTCTACAGCAGCATCATTTTTGCATCATTTCTTTAAAAACAGGTATCATAAGGTAAACAATGAAATCATACTTCTCTAGTGCATTAAGTGCACACAGGGTTTTGTATTCATGATGGTGTTTAGCTGGTTTTAATTTTTTTCATGAAAAACAGGATTTAAGGATGGGATTTCCACACAGGATCACACCTGAGTCCTGTGAAAGAGCCATAGAAGATAGCTCGTTTTCCACAGCTGTGGAAATATCTTGAAACTGGAGTCTTTTGGGCTGCAGAATACAGAACTTTGTGCTGGGCTGCCCCTGTCCATGACACAGCCTGGGGTAGGCAGTGGGAAAGCCAGTGCCACGGATTTGTACGTTAACATCGCTGGAAGCTGATCCCAAAGCATCAGTATGAAAGACAGTACCACTGTTTTCAGGCTGTATTTGCAAATATGTCTTTCCACCTGAGTTGTGCTGGAGGGAAGTTCAGCATCCCCTGCCCAGATGATTTTTGTACAGACAGGGAGCAGCAGTCTCTGAGGGTTTGCCCCACAGCATACAGTGAAAAGAACATTAATCCCGAAGAATTTTTGTCTCTAGCTTGCTGTCTGTCTGAGCCAATCCACTGTGTCCTTAAGAACCGTTAACCTCTGACAGAAAAGAGAAAGGTTGCACAGTGAGCCTTCCTTTTTTGTTTTTATTAGCGTTACTCACAGATGGAGAAAAGAGATGTCTGTATGTGGTATTGAGTCTTGCATGCCTGGAAGCCTATCTGTACTTTTAGCTGAACATAATGGCTCTGATAAAAGATGTAACCACTCTCCCCAGACCTTGCACTGTTTACATCCTTAGACCTTCATGACTGTAGCACTGCTGCTACATCAACAACGTTGTGATTGTCATTGTCAGATCACAGCTGAAGCAGCTGGAAAATAAATTCCACATGGATCTCACAAGCACCATGAAGACTATGGCTGGTCCTAATCACATTATATGCAAAACAACCAGAAAGGGCAAGAAATTGCCCTAATCTCATGGCTCRTCTGCCACATTCGATTCCTGAAGGTGCCATTAAAAGCAGATCAGATGTGTAGGTAGATGAACAAAGAATTCACAGTGATAAATAGAATGGCTCTTTCTGTACATCCTGACAGTGAGAGATGTCTAATGGAAAATGTCCACATTACTCAGTGGCTCTGCATGCATGGTTTCTGGTACTGTTTGGTTCTGGGGGGAGCAGGGATAGTGGCATGGAGAGGGGTTGGTGGCTCCTGCTCAGCTCCACTATCCCCAGTACTTCATACTCTGTGCATGGTTTCCTGCAGGCTTTCTTGATCCACCTCCTCCAGTGGTGGATAAGAAACGCTGGGTGAAGAGGTTAAGTCAGGACATGTGTTGCAGCCCTATTTGATACTACCCACACCTCCTTCTGCAGGTCACCCTGTGTGACATGGGTGCTGAAATACAAAGCATTGCTTTGTCAGCAAATGCTTATTTTGAAGGTGCCCCTGTCACTACAAAGCATTGCTTAATTCATCCTTTCGAAAGGGAAAAGTATTTAGAGCAAAGTTAAATGCAATAAAAAGCCTGCGCAGATGGAAACTGCCCGATTTTTCAGCTGTCTGCAGCTCGGCTTAACTCTGCCGCAGGGGCTGTCAGCAGCTCCCAGAAATGCTGTAACTGAAGGGGAAGTCCAAGGGAAGCTGACTTACACAGAAGACAATGCAGAGGATTTTCTTGTTAAACAAAACATGTCCTTTCTAATGAGCACTCACGGGTTCAGGGTGAGGATGGACATGAAGGGCCAGCTCACAGCTCGGCACGCAGGCTCTGCATGAGGGTGGAGAAGATCTGCAAGGGCTGTGCGACCCCTATCTCAGCTCAGGAAACATTTGGACAATTAAACATTTAAACAATGACTTTGATGTGAGTTTGTTGCAATTCTTGTGCATCCGTATGTCCCACTGCCATTTGAGCAATGAAATGTTGCCTCTTTGTGTTGCTTTCTAGGTATTTCGCAAAGGAAGTAGAAGTGTCTGCTGTCACACAGCAACTCAGCAGCAGGCACAGGGATCGTGATTGGTGCCTCATTGCCTGAAATGTTCTCAGATAACAGATATTTTTATAGGTAAATCCCTTCCACCATTTATAAATATATGTGAACAGAGCTGCCCAACAGAGTGTTTTGGCACATGCATTAGCCCCTGATTTGTCTTCCTTAAGAGTCAGTACCATTTTGGGAAGATGCTGCAGCTGAACAAATGAACTTCTAATCAGTCAGTCAATGTGTGTCCATGACTTCATGGACAAGTACATTAAGTTACTTATTTTCCATTTTTACCCTCAGTTGTCATCCTGGTGGAACATTATGCCCTATTTTTGATGCTGCCTATGGTTAACCTGTAACTTCAGCAGATTGCCAACAGAATCCACTCTAGGAGAGTTCCAGTTAGCCCCCCAAAAATTCCATAACTTCAAATAACACACACCCAGGAAGAGTGAGAGTTTCTCAATGACTTTCAAAGAGAGCTCATGCATTTGATCATGTCTTGGAGCATGAACCTCCACTGTTGCCCCATCCTCTTTTTTTCCCAACATACTGTCCATAGTTTTTTACTAAGAATGAGGCACAGATGCCCATCTCTCGAATCTCCTAGGGCTATAATAGCCACCTTTAGATTTACTGTTTAAGAAATTCTGACTTTCACAGCTCCTTTCAAAGTGCTTGGGGTAATAAAGTAAAACAAACCCAAACAACCAAAACAGAGAGGCTACCCTAAAATCTAATATTGGCCATTAGCTAACCAGCAGTCTATATGCATCCTTTCTTAATCTTCTTTGTATAGYGCAATGAAGTCTTAGATGCAAAATGTAACATGAATGCAACATGGTTATTAAAAAATATCTGGATTTTTCCTTATTAAGCTTTCATAAAAACCTAATTTTTGGGAAACATCTTTCTACACGGACTTTAGCTCATAATAAAACTGGTTGTGTACTCCTCATTAAGGCAGAAGATTCACTGACAGAACAGACTGATTCATTGATAAAAGTCAGCATCAGGTCATTATGACTTTAGGTCATGTAGGACCTCTGCTATTCTCTGTAAAACAGAGTGAAAAAGAGTTCACTTARCTAAACTGGAATTGCTTCTGTAAACAACTGTTTTCCTTGTTTAGATTAAAGCCACTTGCATTTTTAAATGCAAGATCAAAAATTAATCCAAATTCCAACAAATTCCCCAGTCTCTGGTATTCATGCATAAATTGTTCGGAGTTAGCCAATCTGGATATTTCCAAGGAAAAAGTGCAGATCTAAAATTCATGCACTGTTAGAGCAGCAAGTCTTTATGACTGAAAATAGGTTTGTAATGGAAACTGCAACTCTTAACTATGCCAGTGTGAGCATGCTGCTCTAATATGCATAGTAAAATGCTATAAAATAACAAGACTGCAAACTTTATTGCAACTGTGCATTAAAAGGCAATAAAGCATACATAATTTATAACAGATTCAGTCAGTTATAAATTTCAACACCTTCTGCTATTTTATAGTACCTATAATGAACAAGGCTGTGATTTGCATTCAGATGGTGTATCTAAGAAGCCATTCAGGAGACCATGCAGTGCCTTGACGAGCACAAAACGTAGCTCTCTGTCCACTGCTGTGTAGAAAATTGTGCAAAGGGATGAAACAGAGTTCCTCCAACACTTCCAGTAACAGATAATTCCTCTCTCTGTTAACAGAATGCACTGTACACCCTCACATCCGCAGCAGCTAAAGCACAGCTGCTGCAGGAGAAGCTCATCCTGCTTGAAATGAAAGTCAGTGCAAGGGAATACAGACCTGCAGAACTGCTAATGAAACGTAGGGCAGTGTCTAGCTATAAGAGAAGGTATTTAACAAGGTCTGAGCATACTACACCGACTCTTCAAGATTGTGAATCTCCTTTTCGTTTCCCTGTTTACAAACTCAGAACTACATTTTGCTTCAGCTAGAGGCTAGTGTTAATACTTGCCTTTAGGTCACTGAAAGTATGTGGGGGGTTAAGCACCTTGTGAATGAGGGCATCCCACTCAAGTTCTGCTTGGGGATGAGATTGTCCTCCAGATCTGAGTCCAGCACAGGATCTATGCTGAGTCACTGCCAGTCTTAGAGGAAATTAGTGGGGTTTTTGGACTACATCTGTACCGCAAAACTCAGAAATGTTTTTTAGTTCCCAGAACCAATTGCATAACCCAACTGTTTCCTAACCTCACCACGTGTGGAGACTTGAGCACAAACCAGCTCCTGCTGGTTCCCTCCTACTCCCCAGGACACATATGCTATTCTCCACACATGAGGAATCTGCCAGGAGGCTCTGGGCACTCTGATCAGTTGTTGCCTACGTAATTAGCAGAAAAATAGCAAACTGGAGTCATCCAAGAAATGATTTGCATTTCTTTTTGTACGATTAAGTTCTGCAGTCCATTCAGCTGAACTTAAGTCTACAGACTTAAGTGTGTAGGCTTAAGTCTGTTTTCCTATAGATTGGACATTAAGCACATTGTTTACTTGCAGTAGCTGCTGGGATGGAGTGAATTATCTTTGTAATGGCCCATATGGTTCTGTGCCTTGGATCTGTGACTAGAACAGTGTTGATTACACACCAATGTTTTGGCTGTTGCTGATCAGTGCTTACTCAGCATTAAGGCCTTCTCTGTTTGTCGTTTTGTTCACAAAGGCAGTAAGGTTGTGGGTGGCCAAGAATTTTAGGGGTGACAAAGGTGGGCCAGCTGACCCAAATTGGTCAAAGGGATATTCCATACCAGATGATGTCACATCAGCAATAAATAAAAAAAGACATGGGGYTTGTCTTCCACTATAGCTGTTGCTTAGAGTCTGGCTGGGCATTGGTCTTCTTGTGGGAGGAGATGAGTGATTGCCTTTGCATTAGTTGTTTTATGTTKCTTTGGTTTTCTCTTTCCTTCACTTTTAAGCTGTCTTTATCCTGACCTACAAGTTTTCTCACTTTTGTTCTTCCTACTGTCTGCCCCACTCCATGGAGATAGTGCGGAGGGTGGGCAGTTAGAGAGAAGCTGTGCAGGGGCTTAGCTGGTGGCCAGGATAAATGCACCACAATACTGTGTCCTGCACGCTGGTAAAACTGGTTCTGTATTGATAGGCTGTGTCAGATCAATAGCTGATCACTGATGACTACAGATTTGCTGGATTTATTGATCTGGCAATGGCTCATTTCAAAGACTTTACACTATCATGGACCCATTCTGCCTGAACTTAGCACAGATAGTCAACAATAATCAACAGAAGACAAAAGATGAATCCAGCATGAAAACTACTATTAACAATTGGTCAACAGATCACACTACTATGTTATACCATCCTTGATTTCATACACATTCTGGAGTTGTCTTTTGACCTACAGCACAGAAAAAAGGTGAATTGCATTTCCAAATTACATATGTGAAAAGAAGGCATGCTTATGCAAAAATAAATGTCTGCCAGTTTCCASTACTATAAGAAATCTTGGCGTGGGACTTTGAGCAACCTGATCTAGTGGAAGGTGCCCCTGCCAAGGGCAGGGGAGTTAAAATGAGATGGTCTTTAAGGTCCCTTCTGACCCAAACCATTCTATGGTTCTATGATATTGTCTACATAGTGTAGAACCAATGACAATCATGAACACGTTTCTAATACTTCCTTCTCGGTACTCAAATAGTTTAACATAAACCTGGAAGGTGTTATTGAAGATAATGAAGGCTTCAGGGATGCAGAAATGTAACATTACAATATAAATTGAAATTTTCTCACTGGAGTGGAGTTTGTATAAGAAATGGGAAAATATGGTGGGAAAAAGAGGACAGTTTTGAAATAGTGCAGTAAAACAACTTGCCTAAGCTTGACAGGTTTCTGGCCAACTCAGAACCACTGTTTTTGCCACTGCCAAATCTAAGAGACAATCAGAGGTTTCAGACTCTGACACATCACTCACAAATATCTGTTAAAGTCTGAACAAGTTACCACCTGTCAAGTGAGTTTCTCTAAGTGAGCACGTGCACACTGTTCAAGTAGTGAGGTAGAATGCACTTTCTCAATTTCTACAGAAAAGAGAATATATGACTAGAGTCTGAAATGTATTTAAAGAATTATTTTTTAATCACTTTATAAAGAAGTGACTCTTACTTCAGAATTGGAATGTAATCATCTCACCAACTCTTTTGCATCTAGATACTTGTAAGTGAGTTTCCTAAAAAAAGAAAAATAAAAAGAGATTAAGGCCTTGTGGAAAGTTGGGTCGGCTGAAACATGTGTACACTCGGAAGAAATTGATGGCAATAACCAGAATTCTAGACTAAATTTATAATATAAATGCATGCACATAAGTCTCTCCACTGTTTTTACTTGAAAGTATAACCATACTTTTCAAGTTAAAACTTCCAAATGGATAAGATAAAGCATTAACAAGGCATGGACTGGTGGAGTAAAATACTGATTAAATTGTCTTTCAGACTGACATATGAATGCATTTAGTTTAGTGCTTCGCTTCCCTCCATAGCTGTAASAAAGTTCTTTCGGACTCTTCCTAAAAAAAATAGCAAATGAATTGAAGCAGTGAAACAATTGCAAATAATGAATATTAGGTTGTTATTTTTTCCCTTTTAGAACTGCCTWAAGGATAGTCCAGATGACCATCTTCATCCTTTCAACAACCACTCCTCTTATTGCTAGATTTAGAGTCATTTCCCCAGTGATTTCATGGGTTTTTTTCTGTGGGACCGGGTCATTTACACATCACACATCATTGCCTGGCTGCCATTTATCATAATTTGCAACAATTTCAACATTTTAAATAAACATTACCAACTGTTCAKTTTCTTGTGCTTGCAATTATATGTAACTAAGAGCTGGCCATCAGTGTGTTTAGATGTCAGCATTGCCAGCTCACAACAGATGTGAGAGTACTCAGGACTATCTGCTGTGGGTCAGGCTGCCCCACATCTTTAACCTGAGGCCACATGATATGAATCATSATCTTTCCTGGCCAACCATGGAGCATAGGTTACATACAAGAAGTGTTGGCAAAGCTATTGAAGTGGGGTAAAAAATCTCACTTGGTATCCAGCAACTGTATTTTGTTACAGTCATTTGGCTGGAAGCACATGTCCTGGGCTGCACCAAAAGCAGAGTGGCCAGCAGGTCGAGGGAAGTGGTTCTGCCCCTCTGCTCTGCTCTTGTGAGACCCCACCCGCAGAGCGGTGTCCGACTCTAGGTCCGCTCAACATAAGTAGGGTGTGGATCTGTTGGAGCRAGTCCAGAGGAGGCCACAAAAATGATCAGAGGGGTGGAGCATCTGCCCCATGAGGCTGAGAGAGCTGGGGATGTTTAGCCTGGAGAAGAGAAGGTTTTTGGGAGAGATGTTATAGTGGCCTTTCAGTACCTAAAGGGATCTTACAAGAGAGCTGGTGAGGGACTTTTCACAAAGGCCTGTAGTGACAGGACAAAGGGTAACAGCTTTAACTGAAGGAGATTAGATTTAGATTAGATATTAAGAAAAAATTCTTTACTGTAAGGGTGGTGAGGCACTGGAACAGGTTGTCCAGGGAAGCTGTGGATGCCTCATCCCTGGAAGTGTTCAAGGTCAGGCTGAATAGAGCTCTGATTGACCTGGTCTAGTGCAAAGGTTCTCTGCCCATGGCAGGAGGTTGGAACTAGATGGTCTTTAGGGTCCCTTCCAACCCAAACCACCCTATGACTCTATGATTCCATGACAATTTGACTCACTATCAGGTGATTTCTCAGCCAGCTGTGCACAGTAAGCAACTATTTGCTCTTTGCAATCAGCCTTCTTCTCTTAGCTTTATGAGTAGTCTGGAAGCACTTCTAAGGAGCAATCCGTAACATTTGCAGTTTCCTGAGCTCATTAGAAGACTAACTGAATTTCTAAACTTGAAAAGGAAAAATATCTTTTCAGTATATTGCCAGAGAGAATTGCTGCACATCGAAGATGTGCAGAAAAAATGAACACTGCCTTACTTGCTGGGATCAGTGACACCGAGAGTTTACAGGCAAACACATAATGCTGGGTGTAAGCACTTCTTAAAGCTGTTGTTTGTAAGCCAATCTTAATTCAGCTTGATGAAACGCACAGCKAATGATACAGATGCAGGAAGCACTGGTTAAAAGCATGGACATGTACAAAAGTTGATGAGGTGGAGGTGACTTGAAAACATGAAATCTACCGCTCATGGACCATCATATATTTTATGAACTTCTGGTTTTAGTTCCTTCAGAAACCTTTTGGTATTTGTACTCAAGTTAAGAAGTTCATAGGCATGTGACTAACCCAGCTTTAGCACCAGCTGCTGGAATGACTCATTGCACATTTTCCCTTTTAGAGAAAATAAATGTCTCAAGCTAAAAATAGCTGTTTCATTTTGATATTGCTTTTTTCTTTTTTTTTCTCTCATTGCTGAAAGAGAGGAAGTGTTCTCTATAAACACACTTCTAAGAAACTCTGTGTAAGATTAAAAATTTCAAGATTCTTCCTAAATCACTTATGTTCTTCAGGCACATTTCATTTAACTTCACTACAGCATTCTCAGTTCATGCCATTAAACATTATCTCAAGGTTTTCACTATAATAGTATTTGGCAAGTTGATGTTCAGCATAATAAGTCCCAGTCTGAACTGAACATCAATATTCAATACTTTGGGGAAACCTATGAAGCACGTCAGCCTTTAAGGGGCACTTTTAAAGCAAACAGCACAAGCGTTTTATGTGCACATTTTCATCCCCTAGGGATCTAAAACTTAATGCGGAGGGAGAAAAACAAGTAGGGTCATTGTATGCATGTCTGCCTTGGTAAGAGTTGAATCTTGTTCTAATTAATAACCAATTATCCTAATTAGTTTCCTTTGTGTTAGTTTCTAGGGTTTTTGCAATAAGGTCAGGTTGTATTCCATGCTGGAGATCTTCAGCCAAAGTTTTTCTCCAGAAAGAGGAACACAGGTATTGAGCAAACTGCACACCTTTTCATATTTCATAAGAAATAGCCACTCTTGCCTCCATGTGTAATGTTCAGCCCATTATTACTATGCAATAAAACTGTAATATATTAATGGAATCTGGAAATAGTCTTGAAGCCTCATGTATTTTTCAACATATTGAAATATGTCTCAGCATATTTTACTAGCATATGGCATTGTCATTTTCCATCAGTGAAGAAGAAGGAGAGAGAGAAATACTTTCCTCTTACAAGCACTGAAGGAACAACAGTTAGAATTAGAATGAGATACTAATTGCATTGAGACTAGGCCCCTTTATCAATGCTTGATTTGCTTCAGAACCACAGAAATAAATCCCTGCCTAACCAAAATCCAGATATCCATCCTAAAGTGCTGTTTAAAATCTAGTCATGTCCTAGGTGTGATCAGAGCTTTATCTTCAATGTAAGTGAGAATTGCAACAAGGTACTCAGTACACCTCTTTCCTACATACTACTAAATGCCTTGTGTTGTTTTGGGGGTTTTTTGTTTGGTTTTTTTTTTTCTCAGACAGAAACATGAGATATTAGGTCATGTTTAATATTTATAGGAAATCATAAGAAGCTGTTTTCTGTCACCAGGGAAGACTGACTCAGGTCAATTGAACTAAACCATCATTTTAATCAGTTTGCTTCTTTAGCATAGCATCCAAAATACTAAATTGCAATCTAGTGTAAATTTATATGGCATAATTTATATTTTTGCTGAGTAAAATGGTATATTCTTTTCACATATATTTACTTTAGAGAGTGTATGTTGGCATACATTGTTAGAAACTTTATTTTTCTATTGATATTTTAGAAACTGAAGAATGGCACATTCCTTGTTCAAAACTCATTGTGAAAGTTGTCTCAAAAAGTATTAGGCAGAATGCTGCATTTGAACTGAGAACAACTAAGACAGAATTGTTGCATTTCTTAAAATTAATTCACTTGTTTTTTCCTGGAATATCCATTGCATGTGAAAATATGTTTAGACTATCACATGTATCTGTTCTTGAATAACAGCAGAATTAACAGAATTTAATAAATTTTGGCCAAAGCTATCCTTGACTAAAATTTCAAGATAGTTAGGTGCTTAGATATGCATATATGCAATCCTGCAGTTATTCTGAGCAGATATTTGGATGTCTAAACAACTTTGAAAATATAACCCTATGGCCTTTTAATCCTTATAATGAGAACTTCACAACCTTTCTAACTTCTTGTTTCCTTCACAAGGTGGAAAAAAAGTAGTAAACTTCAGATTTTTCAGTTATGATTTTGTCTTTTTATTTCAAATGAGCAGCTCTAAATGAATTAAATACTTTCATTGTGGCAGACAGCTAGACTGGAAGAATATGTAATTAAACAAAGTTCTCTTCATAGTGCAAGCACCACACTGATCTTTGGGAAAAAAAATAACACTAGCAGTGTGAAAGGGTCAGTAGATGTTTAGAAGATTAAGGTGTTTCCGAGTTCTTTACAAAAACAGAAGCAGGAACACTCTTGAATTGAGTGAGATTATGATACTGCATTAAAAAAAAAGCAAATACAAGTACTCAGCTTGGTAAGTAAATGCAAGCCTTCATATACTTTAGTTCCAGGTTTCATTTTGGAGAGCTGTAGTCCTGCTAACTGTATTAAATAAGAAGATTGCTTTCCTATTTACTGAGGACACATATGAAAACTTCAAGGGAAAAATTCTGATGTTTTCCTAATAATTTGACCTTCCCTTGTGAGAATAGCATTAAAAATTACAGATTTTCCTCAAATTTCTGAATTTCAAAATATATTTTTTCATAGTAAATACAAGTTGGAGTGATAACCTTATTTCAAAATATAGCTCAGCCTAACTACTGCTTATTGTACTGCTGGGCAAGTACGAGCAAGTGGGGGAAAGAGCACAGACAGATCAACCAAACATCTGCTGTGTGATTTAATACTTGAGCAATGTGAAGTGTTTAACTCATCTGTTAGCAGGAAGGTTTTAACAGAGTATTCCCCTGACCTGACAGGAGACTCCAACTGCCATTGAGAAAAATAGTGCCATTCTTCTATGTTTCATTCCTGGGGCTCTTACAGAACCGTGTGTGGCACTGACACTCTTTGGTTGTGTTAGCTGGATTTACTATCCACCTAAAGTATAAAGCTAATATATTACAGCTTACTTTAAATAAGGCCATTTATTGTTTTTACCATATAAATGAAGGATTTAGCTCTTCCTCTGAAGCATCAGGCAAGCTGAAGCACTTACTATGACAGGTAATGCAAAATTGGATTTCTAAGGCAGTGGTTTTTTTGTTTTTTTTCTTGAAGGCAAGCAGGGTAGCATGTTCAGATGAAATCAGATGAAGAAAAAAAAATAACAACAAAACCCTGTTATTTCATAAAAAACCAGTAAGTTAGTTATTATTAATAGAATTCAAGAAAACATTTCTCCCATGGTGCTGTCATTTAATTATTACGGTGCCAATATGTTTACACTTCATTTTGAACAGTTTCTTTTCTCAGTTATCACCACAGATCCTCAATGTCTTCAGTGTGTTATATTATTACATATGATTTGCTGTTCATATTCTCCTCATCTAAAAAGTATTTGTAATTTTGCTTGGTTGGTGATTAGGCTGATGCTAGTTTGATGTAGGAGGAAGATATCCCTGTGCATTTCTGTATCAGAAGACAAACCTATATACACCTTTATTCTGATGAAAAAGACAGTAAGATGTGTGACAGTGCATGCAGGAGAACTCAGAGTACCAGCATCCACTCCCCTCGTAGGATAGTCTTTCCTACTATTCTTCATTGTGCCAAAATCTGATCTGTTTCTCTGTCTGTCTCTCTCCCCTTCCTCCTTCCCCCCCCCCCCCCCCCCTTCTCTGTTTTCTTTTATTCTTCTTACTATTAGCAGAGAGGGGCAAAAGAGATACCAATTTCTATGCTCAGTGTGTAGTCTGCTAATAAAACTTTGTGAGCTTTTTTGGACCSTTCTGGCTTTTGCCCTTCTTTTTTGACCATKGGCATCTGTGAATCTTGGGTGCTCCCTTCCACTTAGGAGTGGGACACAACAGTAATGACTTCAGGAGGGTAGAGGGTAGATTTGGACTAGATATAAGGAAGAAATTTTTTACAATGAAGGTGGAGAAACAGTGGAACAAGTTGTCCAGGGAGGTTGTGGTGCCTCATACCTGGAAACATTCAAGTTCAGGTTGGACAGGGTTTTGAGCAACCTGACCTAGAGCTGGAGATGTTTCTGCCCAAGGCAGGGGGTTGGAACTATGTGACCTTTAAAGGTCCCTTCCAACCCAAACCATTCTATATTTCTATATCTCTATGATTATTTATATTGTATGCATAAGGTTACTAAGCAGTGTTAAGATATTTGCTCAAGTGCTCCATGCTGGATCATTATTGAGTGAGATGTAGTGGAGCTCTTTATTTAGCTAGTTAAAAGTGATCAAACTTATTCACGAGTGCTACTTTGAGGGAACTTAACATTAAGAAGAAAATCAAAACCGTTCCTTTACTATGGACTGGTCAATATTAGGATGCTGTCCTCAGCCAAAGACATTTTAACAACCCATTTTAAATGCACTGCAGTTTTTCAGGTTCATCTAATGCAACCTGTTTTTTACTTTTAAACTGATATGTCCTTAGAAATAAGACCTGTAATGGACAGGTGAAAATCAACTATCAGCATAGATAGGGCAGGTAGTGTAATTACGCAGATAATTTAATACTGAAAATTGAGATACGCACAGGCTACTGCTCAAATCCATAAAGTGCTATATGTGTGTACATAGGCACAGAAAGCAAAACACTTTTATCTTTATAATTTTCCTTTCATTGTTTTGTAGCAAGCCATTAGAGTCCTAAGCAGAAGCAGTAACATGTACGTGCCAAGTGTGTATAGCAATGCAGGTCATCAAATACAAGACATGATAATTATTCACTCAAATTCATCCCACCAATACAAGATAGACTGACATAAAAACTTTAAAACATTATCAGAGACAAATCATTTTACCTGTGCTTGGTACAAGCTCATCCATGAGTGATTTTATTGTACTACAAATCTCCAGTTTTGAAAACTTTCAAGAATCTGCTCTAACTCATTAAATGCAACAGATACATCTTTAAGAAATGCTGAAATTAAGTAACACTATGAATCTCGTTTTCAATCACGCCCTCTCCCCATCAAAGAAGTCAAGCAATTGTTCCTAAAGCGGTCAATGAGCCAGTCTCAGAACAGGGCTTTTACAAGAGCAAGTCACATTTATCAGCACGAGTAACTTTGGTCAGTAAACTTTCTCATGTTGTGTAAAAATGTTGTAGCTGGCTACTTGATGGTCTCTTAAAACAATTCATAAAAGCTTAAGGACAATTACACTCTGAAGGAGTGTTCCCACAAGTCTCATAGAAACAAGAGAACTGGAACAATACAGATCCATTAAAATGTAATTTCCCAACACCCTTTCAAGAAACAGAGCTGCCTTTACATATGGAACCTTCCCAGAGGGCTCCTGAGACCTCAGAAGAATGTTGTCTCTACCGACATTTTTATAAGTGTATATTTGAGAACAAATCCACCTGCAAACACACCATTTCAGAATCTTGAGGCTGGCAGGTGGACTCCGGATGCTGAGTTAATTACTCAGGGTAGCTCGATGAGCACTTCATTCATAACTGCATGTCCTGGGCTAGGTGGCCCTGTGTGGGAGACTCATTTTGGCCTCAATACCATCAGAATGGCAAGATTTCCTCCTGTTAAGGCATACTATTGTAGATATCCAAAGACTCACAGAGCTTTTACTGGTGTATGGTTTTCATGTTCATGGGTTCAAATACTGAGCACATGGCAATCCTCATTCAGTATCTTCAAAATCCCAATTCTACTGACTAGAGAGTCAAAGACTGCTTCTAGTAAAAAAAGCATAAAATGCATATGAAGCATGCTAAAGATGATGTGTAAATGTTAATATATTCAGAGTTTAAGTCTGTCTAAGTTTAGATAAACCACCAAAATTATGGCCCAGCACTTTATCAAAAGAGAAAAAAAGGATGCCAAGAGAAGCAGAATCAGAGGAAATGTTCCTGTGTGGTAAAGGGTTAAATTTGTGCTCACACATCTAGAACAAACCACAAAATTAGATTAAATTGTCTAGAGAACCACTGAAATTAAAATTTAGGTTAAAGGTTAAATTTAGTTTGTCAAGAGACAGACAATTAATACCTTCAGCTATTACACTTGTAATAATGAAGTTTTCTGTCAGTGATCAGACCATAAAAATTCCAATCAGCAGTTGTAATGAGATACTCTCTTCTGGCTTAACAGCTGAAGCTTGGACAATATTAAGCCTTCATAGGCAGACCACCCATAAGTGTTTCTTAATATTTAAAACTTTTAAGAATAAACTTATTAAAGCTCTGTATATGTACAAAATTTCAAGGTTTATAGGTTTCTTTCATGAGCTGTTGTATACCTATTTGACTAATTTAATGTTTCCATAAGTTGTACTTCAGAAAATCCTTGACTTTCAGAACACCTTCACATAAACTTCCTAACTAAAATTTGTGCTGTGTAGCTGAGTAAAAATGAGTTTGCCATTACCAGTAAGAGGCCACAGACTTTATTTTAACCGAGCAAATCAAGTTTCCTGAACTTGTCCGCAAATCCCTCATCCTGAGCTGATTTTAGCATGTCACAGCTGTGACAGCAATTGTCTAGAGGTCACATAGCTATATCCTAAATTGTTTTAGCTTTAGTTTAGCTGTGTGCAATGGTGCAGTGCAATGAATGCCTACTGCTAACTAATAGGTAATGATAACAACTAGTTATTCTAGGTGGGATAAGCTGCCTAGAATAGGATCCTAGAATAAAAATGCAGTGTAGTATAGCAACAGACATACCCAAAACCCCAGGACTGCAAACACAAATGGTAGTGGCCAATTACTGAGCACTGTAGGAGTGCAGCCATGTGTGTCTGGTAAAATGTTTTTAAAGGATAATAGAACAGAAAAGCAAGCAAAATATGAAATTGGGAATTACTAGAGTTAAAGGAAGCAATATTTTGGTTTAGATAGTGTATAAAGATAATTCAAGCTGAGGAATGCCRGTGTCACACTCTTCCCTGCAAACAACTTGGGACACTGATCACTTCTCAAAAAGCTGCACCATTCTCTTGAAGAGACTGTGGCAGAGGAGGAAAGAGGATGGGTGAGCAGAACAGCAGGGAAAAGTGGTAGGTATCAGAAAGTTTGCATGCATCAGCCCTAACTGTGTTGTTAACAGTGTTAGCAGTATTGTAAATGAACCAAGAAAAGTTGTAGTTAGACATTAAGATTTTAATTAAAATAATGACAGATTCTTAGTTACCCCTAGAAAGCTTAGTCCTTGTTAAGATTTTTGCTGTAACAGCATTCATTTTTGACAATTTATTTTTCATCTGTAATTCAGATTTCATCTTCTTCTCTTTTCTATTCTTTCCCTTTGAAATGCATGGAACTGAAGCAGGAAGAAAATCAGACACTTTGCAGAATATTACCTTAATTCCCGTAGATATTTTGTAACATTTTCAAGTCATGCAGTATTGAAAAATGCTGGGATACACTTTTTAATATTTGTTTTAAAAAAAAAAAATCCCTGAATTCCCCAACAAGTGGAAACCTTTAATTTCTTGAAGTATTTTGGGGGAAAATAAGTGTACTGACTTGACTGTTCCCCAAGCAGTTCCATAGTGACTTATGTGACAAAAAGCTACCAAAATTGTAATTTGATCAGTTCATGATTTTATAAAAGCTAGTACGACATGGCTCTGTTTACCAACAATAGGTTGCTTTCATGAAGAAGGAYATTTCATGAAGAAGGACATCACTGAAATATCTAACATATTGTTCCATTAAAGTCTATGAAGTCAGAAGAAGGAATTCAGTAAAATATATCTGCTCATCCCATGGGAGAGTATGCTGCCATGCAGGCTGTTTCATTGCGCCAAGAGAACACAACAGCTCTCTGCTGGTGGACAGCCAAGAGCAGAGGGACTTCTGTGGCTCTGAGCCAACCCAACCTCTCCCACATTGTGCTCTGGCTGTTAATTTCAGACGAAAGTCAAGGCCAGGGCAACCCTCTGTCAGAAAGCACTCGCGTCACTGCGGCTGCTGGCACTGGTGAGCGAGGAGGGAGTGAAATCAGGCTCTACAGACCCGTGCTAAGGGCCAGCCTTGGGACTAGATAAACCAGAAACCAGACGACAAAAAGGGAGCTTGCAGGTGGCTCTGCACTCCTCCACAAAGCTTTACCGCTGTCCCCAGGGGCACAGTCAAGAAGCGAATCCAAAGTCTCCTGGTGCAGTGCGTTTCCTTGCTCAGGATATCAACTCTTTGGTTTGCGTCGTGCTTTTTTTTTCCCAGAACTACAAACACAGATTTCCTTAGGAGTCATACTCAATAGATATTCTTGTTTGTATTAGACTGCACATGCACTGGGACAGGAAGCTGCAGTATTTCCAATGCATTGATAACAAAAAATAATAAAAAAACACATTCTGCGCAATGAGGTGTAACTTTGTACGTCAATGAGTGATTGTTAATAGATAAAAGCTTCACTTAACTCAAAAATTTTCACCATTCTTTGTATTTATGGAAAATAAACCTCATTTCCCTTATTTAAAATGGATCTGAAACCACTGGGGAAGTGTTTCAAATGCGAAACATAGGCCTGATCATCTTCTGAATTGCCCTAACGCACTGTGGCTTCCAGACATTGCCTGTATGCCCTACATTATTGCCACAGAATACCTGCCAGGCCTCTGAAGAAGCCTAGAGTATCTCAGTTGGAATGAGATGGGTTTCCATGATTGAGAATGGCATCCCACCCCTTTGTCTGCTAACACCATCCTCATAGCAAAGAGAGGTCTCTGCACAGGGAGAAAACAACAGGCAAACATCTCTCCTCTGTACTGTGATTGTCAGCTGTATAAAATCTCTCTGAAGCATAAGGTATCACTCCAGTTTATCATGAGAATTATAAAGCTGTGCTCATCGTGTTCACTGCACTCCACGATGTCTCTGTGAGAAATTATCATTATTTTGGGGAAAAAACACAGTATTTGTAGATCCACCTGTACTAAGTCTGGCTGGGATGCAGTTAGAATTCCCCACAGCATCCTTCATAGCTCTGCGCTTTGTAGCTGGAAGATGTTGATAACACACCAGTGTTTTGGCTGCTGCTGAGTGGTGCTCCCACAGCATCCCACAGCAGGTTGTGTCTCCAACCTCCATCCTACAAAAAGATAATAGGATGGAGGCAGGCAAGAGACTGGGAAGTTTTTYGTCTTATTTTCTGCCCCTGACCCTTTGAGGAGGGGGAGTGAGAGAGCATTTTGGTGGGCACCTGACAGTCAGCCAGTGTCAACCCACCACACCATCTTTACATGAAAATTATTCCCGTAAGAAAATTTAAGTTCTTTTCAGTTTATTTCCCTGTATAGTCACATTCTTATGTGTGGTTGGAGTTACTGGGAAAAAAAACGAAATTGAAAACTTTCTTTGACACAGATTCAGTACAAACAGAAAACAGCATTGGTAAATGAAGACAGATTCTTCAATGGACCATGAACTATGCAGGTTAGCAATCTGAGACATGGGTGGTAAAGGTGCCATGTAGACAAATCTTGAGCAGTAGGCAGCTTGATTGACATAGGATGTGACTTCTTGAGAGGTGTCTGTGATATGCAGAAGAGAAAACAAAACAAAACAAATCAAAAAACTCAACAGTAACAAAAAAGTTTGTTTGTTGCTGGCAAAGTTAGTAAGGTTGGTGGGCTTATACTGCTGGGAGTAGAGTAGGAACAAGATCCTACTCTAAGCGATTATCCACAAACAACTCAGTTGGGAAGGACCATGAAACCAATTGTTCAGAGATGGATTTCTGTAGGAACCCGATATGAAATGACAGTCATTGCATTACTTTCCTCTCTGTTTGAAAAGCCACATTCTGCCAAGAGCTCCTTGCTGACCACTTGCCTCAGGCTTTATTGTATCAACCATCCAAAAATGAGGCTGTTTGGTTACAAGTAGAACATGTCAGCACTGCATGACTAGGCTAAGGTCTTATATCATTCAAGAGGAAAAATCAAAACTCTTATCTATGTGAACAGTGTGTTCAACTGCACAACTGTGTAAGAAGCACAAGGAGCCATGTGAGCTACCCGCCCCAGCAAAGTCCTGTGTGGAGGTAAGGAGTCCCAGCCTCCCAGCTGGATGTTTACTCCCCATAGCATTACCTCACACAGTAGAAAAGTATAAAGGAAAGAAGTTTCCAAAATATCTGTGTCAGATTAGTTCCCTTGCTACTGACAGGAAGGATGAGGACTTGAGCCAGCTAAGCTGAGTCAGAGTCTATCCCGCCCTGCTACATGCTGTGCTCCTACTCTTCCTCTCACTCAAGCTGGAGTCACGGGAAATTCCTGCACCTTGGGGCAAACACKTTAGTGATCACCAAAGTGACCCTAGGTTAAGAGCTTCACCCCAATTCCATGACAAATGTGAAGACCTATGGGATACCCATTACTGCTGTAGGGTAGCAGAGCACTCCTAGCCCTCCCAGAGCCAGCTGGCCTTTGGGTGATGGGAATGCACTCTCCTGAGATAAATCCAGGCCTTAAAAAGCCAGAAGTAAATGAGCACAAAGAATCAGAAAGTGAGTAAAATCTTTATTAGAAGTGGAAGCATAGAGAAACTCTCTTCTMAGCAAAAAATACAGAGAGCAGAGAGAGAGACCGTGAGGAACAGCACAGCTATTGAAAGGGCTGGAGATTGTACAGAAAGAGGTCTGGAAATTTTGGGGACAACAACCCAGGGGAGAAAATGGATGAACATAAGAGGAGGGATGCATGATGTAGGAGAAGAGGAGAGGCTGTATTTTCCTGACAGGAGTGTCCCAGTGTCTACTCGCTGTAGAACTAACCTTTCTCTGCAACTCAGTTTCCTTACAACATCTCTTCCCATTTAACTTACTGAGTTAAAAGTATTTAACTACTGCAAAACTTGTAATTAAACTTCTCATTTTCAAATCTCCACACTCTGTGCTGGAAGATTGTCAGCAGTTTCACAGCTAATGTGCCTTCCTTGTGGACAYCCAAAATACCAGGAAATGGCAGAAGGTTATTTTCATCTGCAGAAGTCAGATGATACCTTGCTGATACCTCATTTATGGTCAGCATCGTCCCATGTGAAAATTTCTTATTATATTTTTTTCTGGTTTTTTCTTTTTTTTCTCTTTGTTTGGTTTGGTTTGATTTTAGTTTTGGTTTGTTTTGGTTTGCCTTTTTTTTAAGGTAATTGCATTAAAAAACCCAAAACTGAACAGGAAAGCATGGCAAAGGGAGCCATTCAAATGCAGAATCTAAGTTCAGTCCTCTGCAAGCATTCAAACAGAAGAGAGCTGCAGATTTCATAATCGTTATAGTTCCCACTCCACCATCCCTGACTGACTCAGTGCCTGGAATGAATAGTGCTGCCCGAATAGCAGCTATTCATAATTTAGCGCAAGCTTCCCGAGGAAGTGGTGCACCGAATTCTTTTCTGGGGAACTACTCAAAAATATATCTACAGGGAGGCTCYTACTACAGTATTTCAAACAGTAGCACTATGTGTATCTTTGCACAGAAAATTGCATATAAGATTAAAGCTGAGCAAAACAAGAGAACAGAAATGGGGTGAGGGAAGTAGAGCTTTTCATTCAGCAACAGAGTACACAACTCCTAGATACATATATTCCCTCAGACGTAAAATTTCACAAATTTCAAAGGTCACAATGAGATTAATCTCTCAATATCAAACATTTCCCAGGTCATTACAGGAGTAGAAACGAATATTAAACTCCAAAACCGCTGAAGCTTTTTGATCTTACCTAGGTAGATAGCAGAATATGACTGCAGTAAAGGGCATACAGAGAAATTCCATGTTCCTCCGACAGCAGAAGAGGGGAGCAAAGAAGATGATCCCATGGTCTTCCATCTCCTTTCTGCACACTTTAGGAGCAGMAGTTAAAAACATTTTGCAGTGTCTCTGAAACAAGGATGACATAAAGCAGAAGTAATGTAATGAATAAATCAACACAGCTAGGACRTAAAAATGTTTAACCTAAATGGCTATAAAAGTTTTAAGGACAATCAACACACAATCAACCTTGGCTGTTTTGGTCAGGTTGCTGAGGATTAGGAGAAATGCTTGGGCCAGCTCTCTGGAGAATAGCTGTAGTCTGGGAACAACAAGGACTTATTACCTCTTATGTGCTTGTTATTGGCACTGTATAAATATGTGCACAATGCTTTTCCCATGTTTAAAAAAATTGTACTTGGTTCCACAAAAAATAAAATAGAGACAATAAACCCTTTGAATTCGAACAAGATCCACACAGATATASAAGAGGCAACTCAATACTGTTGTGGTGGCAAAGCACGGGGCCAGCGTGGCCTCTGGARGCCAGACCTGTGCCCATGCCAGAGCTGGGCTCTCTGTGGGGAGCAGTTTAATGAACCTCATTCCTGGGAACACTGGTGTTTGTAACACGGGCTGGATGTCTAACAGCTGAAGGTAGTAGGCAAAGAGGTAGACAGAGTGCAAGGTTAAATAAGGGAAATGAAAATCTAATTAAACAGGTACAAAATTAGAGCAGTGGTTAAATTGCCACCTATTTAAAACAGAAGTGGAGCAATTTGTTTTGTTCTGATATTCACCCTACAGAACCAGGAGGGAGGTTCTGCTTTGTACTGGCTGTGGTCTGGTGCTACAGATGGAAAACCCCATAGGTGATGGACCAGCTGTGGCTCAGGCAGGCACACCTCCATTCTGTCCTGTCTCCAAAGATTGCAGTTCGTCCCTCTGRAACTCTGTCCAGGGAGCTGAAACACTGATAACTGGGACAAACAGGAGGTTTTTATTTCAGAATCCAAGCCAACATGGCAACACAGGTATAGCCATAAAGGATTTCCTGAATGACCTGAGTGGTAACTGTCTACCAGCAGCCTCTGTGGCCAATTGGGGTTTCCTTACAACAGACTGTAAAGCACTTCAGACACTGACTTTATCATTTTTTTTCTCTTGGTAGAATTGTTGTGGTTCAGCTCAGTAATAAGAATTGTTAGCAAACATTTACTACAAGGATCTATGATTTATTTACAAACTCAGAATCTTCCATCGACTTTTCTGCTAAGGAATTTTAGCAGGATACCAAATTCTGCTGAATCACACCATATTGAACTCCAAAAAACCCTGATTAATTATTATAATTAATACAAATTACAGGTTAAGCGATAGCCATCTGTCTTCTCTCCCATTGTTTGTAAGCATTTCAGGGATGTAAATATCAGGCAGGGAAAACAACTGTTTAAGCTAAAGGCCATGCTGACACAAGAACAAATGGGTATAAATTGGCTATGAATAAATTTAGGCTTGAAATTAGGAAGAAAAAAAGATAAGCATTACAACAGCAAGGATCTAAAAGGAATTTTCATGGGAGCAGTGCAGGACTAAAATAAGCCTACTCTTAAGGCTGAGATAAATTTAAAAACATTGGAAGTAATATGGAACTTGTTAGAGAATGGGGAAAAAGAGATACCTTCAGAGAGGCTCTTCTGAAGCCGTGTACATGACAGTGCAGCTACAGCCACATCTCCAYATGGCCCAGGAAGAGGGACACGTCAAGCTTCAGATGACATTGAAGGTTTCTCTAATCAGACAGTGTTAATTGCTTCACTTTATCTGGTCTAGATAAGACCACATGTGTTTCCACAATATTTTGGCTGAAGTTCAAAATATCTAAATTTTGTTTGAAGCAACAGAACATGTTTTAAACACCTAGAAAGAAACATTAGTGCAGATGGGAATATTTGTAAGGCAGGTAGATCATAAACTACCACTGCAGTTTTGATGTTGAAATACCTCTCTTTAGCTGTTAGTACTTTGGGATTTCACTTTTCATCAGACTACTTATACTAGATACAGGCTAATATTATACTGTACAATCCTTCTGATAGCTTTAAGGGACCTACTGAAGTACAGAAGGTGCCAAGGAAGCAAATCTGACATGGGCCAAGGATAGATGAAAATATATATCCAATTCTGGAAAGCAAAAATTCCGTTACAGGGTTTAATTTAGTCAATGAGAAGTGAAACAATGTAAGCTTTAAATATATTTCTGAAACTATTTCTTACTCTTTTTATAGCCTTTGTCCATATTACAAATTCATAATAAAAATTATGTGGTTTATGGAGCATATATATTAAGTTAGCTCTAATTCCAACCTCTCCTTTTCAGCCCCATCTTTTTTCTCTGTATAATACACCCACAATATTTTATTTACATTGCAATTTACTCTTCAGCGTAAGTAAAGGGAATGGACCTCCACCTTAAAAATATTTTAATTAATTACTCCAAAAGAAATAGGATAATATTTTTTAGCTTCTAGCAGCTTATCGAAAATAAACATAGAATTTTTTCTACCACAAAATGCATGAAGAAGCAGTTTTTCCTGAGGGATACACTACCAGTTAAGAAGATGCAGAATCATCTAGCTTAAGTACAGCAGGAGAAGACCAGCTTTATTCGAATAAAGCCTACCTTTTATCTTTGGATGGCTGCGATTTTATTTTTCCCTAGACTGAACCTGTTCAGAAGAATTTCAAATTACTGATTCCAGTGTCCAAWACCTGCAAAACAGTATATTATTGAACTGGTGAAAAGGAGGGAAATATGACTGCTTAACGTTATCAGTATTTTCCAACACTGTGTGAATCATACCACAAAACACTAAACAMAGCAGAAGTGCATAAACTCAGAGGCTATCTTCATTATTCTATTARCTCAGTAATGCTGAGGGCAAGAACAAGACTTTGTGAATAAGATAAGGTGGTAACCTCTAAGTCTTGGCTGCTTATACTTCATAGATTTATTGAGAAATTCCATCAGCTTTACTAAAAAAAGAAAACAAAAGCAGAAAACAACTGCAAATTAGAACTGTGGGGGTATTTTATTCAGCTACATCTGAAACTCCTATACTGAGCAGTTCTGATCCATACACATCCTCTCCAGTCAGACACCGACTCTCTGAGGCTGACCTTGCCTCCCAGCTCCCAGGGGATCCAGGCGGCTGCTGTGCGCTTCTGACGSGGATGCCTTTTCTGGTGCAGTCCTGTGCGTGACCTCCTGTTAGCTGGCTCCCTGCTCCGTGTGAGAGTGCTGAATGGCTCCACCAAAGTATGAAGGCTCCGGGCACAGTCAGCAGAGACGAGTAAATGCTCCACTTTTGATCATTATCAAGAGACGTGCAGGGGTGCCTGTATCTCTGTGTTGACTATGCAGGGAGTCTGGGCACATATCTGAGTGCTTTGATCACACTGGCAGGCCATGAACCTACATGTAAGACACTGCAATGCCTGACTTAGAAACTTTATTAATAAAGAACCACAAACAGCAGTTTTGGGTCAGGACTTCAGGATTCTGACTTCCATGTCCATTGCAGGACTACTGAGAAAGCTGGCATGGGGCCTGTGAGAAAATGCTAAGAGGTATTGGCTTGTTTAGTCTTGTGGTCTACATGCAGTCTTCTCAAATGTTCACGTGGGAATCATAAAGGGACAGAGTCAAATTCTCCTTGGTCATGGTAAGTGTTACACATATGCAAGGAGTGACAGTAACACATTGCGAATTGAGAGGTTCATCTGCTTTAAGATAAACTTTTTCACTGGTGGGTAGAGCAGTGAAGCAGATTATCCAGAGTGGTGGTGGATCCTCATTACAGGCTCTACTGACCTGGTCTAGTGATGGTGACAGTTTGAATGGGAGGAGGGACAATATAACCACTGAAGTCCCTTCCAGTCAACACCAGAAGAGTTTTTTATTTCCATCTGTACTTCAGAACTTAGCTTGTAAAAACAACCCCTCAGGTTCATACCAGTAGTCACCAGCAGAATTTAGGGACTCCAGTGGTGTGAAATAAGTTTCTAAAATATAGAAGTATTTTTTATCTTATGGTTTATCTTAGCCATCATATGTTCCAAGTTCTTTCCATTCCCTGGTTAAATAGGTAGAGCTGACAAGAAGAGCAGAGGACCCGAAGACATGTGCCATGTGTGGTTGCAGTAACCATAATGGTGAGGATAATCCATACCAGAGAGTTCCTAAGAGTTTTTTGCTGGGAAACAGAGGGCATTGGAGCCTGTTAAGCACTTAACTTGTAAAAGACATGAGGCTGGATGTAAGATATAAACAAATATTTCTCACAGCTCTGATTTTCTTACAGCAACAGTCCTTGTGTTCTGAAGCAAATACAGAATTACAGTTGATATTCAAAAGCAAGAGTAGGTGGATTTTCTGTTACTTTGGAGAAAGAAAAGGAGGAATTGGTAAACAGAAAGCAGTTTTGTAAAAAAGTACAAACATTCACTGAGATGACAGTAGCAAGCAAAAGACCTTTCTTTTTATCAGCTTTGTAGGCTTAAATCTTACACAAAGGAAAAAGAAAGATAAAGTCAACTCTGAACAGTCATTTCCATTTGTGAGAAAGATGGAAAAAAATGCACAGTTCCTAAGAGAGCTAAAAACTCAAAGAATGTGAAAGAGTGTCTACAGTCTCTCTGGTTAGTGGCCATAGATGAGAAGAAATTGTGGAGAGCTCTGATTTCAAAGCTAGCTCCAACACAGGGATGCTCAAACCAGTAAAGGTGCAAGAGTCACTGCTGATTGAGGCTTGAGTCTGGAAGAAGTCCAGCCATGTTAGTTCTGTTACTGCCTTGTTAGTGCACACTCCTGCCCTTGGTCTGACTCCCACACTTCCCCGATTCTCCCTGTGTGGAGTGCCATCACTTCGAGGATTAGTGCAAGTACGCTGAGCTCAAAACTTTTAGGCTGCATGGTATAGATATGCCCAACACTTCCAAGAAATAGAACTAACACAATCATGCTTACTAGTTGATATTTTTTTGGAAATGTATGGACAAAGGTACACTTGTAGGAATCATTAGATTCAAATGCTTTTTATTCACAGAAGAAGAGAAGCAGGACCTGACTCAGATCTAAATCGGTAATTCAGAAGTAGACTTATGTTATGTTGAAAGAATCTGTTATGGTTAAAGGTATTTATTAATGATAGAAAATTTCTCATACATATCTCTTTTCACTGTTTAGGGCAGCAAATTAGTTAATATAATWATAAGTGATGCAAATATAAAAATAAAAACCGATCCAGATGTTGCAAAACTTAAATGTTCAAAAGATTGATTTGATTTAGTGCTATCATTAAATTAAGAGAAAAGGAGTCAGTCCTAAATAGTTGTAATTGCATTACGTATTTTTGGATGCTTTGAGGTCACAACAAAGAGGACTTGGCTACTGCTGCCAGTAGTTGCTACACAAGCAAGATGACTCTTCACTAATTTTCTGGAGTTGTTTCCAGCAAAACATAGACTAGAGCCCTGTAATGTACTAAAAAGACATGAGGCTCACAAATACAGTATTATATTTCACTATTGTGCAAAGGAAAAATTTTAGGATCAAATAAACAAGGAATAATTTCTTGTTACAAATGTGATAATGTCAAAATGTGATAAGGGTTCAAATTCCACACTTAAGTAACAGTAAGACTGGATCCAGCCTCTGGAAGTGGCTTACAGGGAATAAGGCAGGTAAATCAATTTAATCTATTAAATGTGAAAGAGGAAGGTAATTAATGGGCCATCATGGCAAGAAGCAGTATATTTCTTTTTCTTCCAAACTTTAAATGTCATCGTTTGATATTTAGATTGCTGGAGCCACTGGAGGCTTCTCGAAGTTTCTGAAAAAGTAGCAAAAAATATAGGCTAAGAGCTAACTGCATACCCCAGCAGTATGAATTAGGATTATTCTGGACTGTAATAGAGTACCATCTCATTCATTATCCTGATATTTAGTTGAAATAAAGTTTGAAGCAGAAAGCAAGGTCAATCTTTTGAAGGTGCTGTAACGGAAATGGATCATTTACAGCAGCCAGGATCATTTACATCAGTTTTCATCAAAATTTTAAACCCTTGTAAATTCTGAGTCCTTAGARTCCAGCTTTTAAATTACACTGCCTGTCTTTACCACCTCCAGGTGAATGTTCCTGTAAGTGATTTCTACATCTTCTGTTCTCTTCCCTAAGTAAGAGACTGTGTCCATCAATGTTAATGGCTTCTTTGAGGACACATTCAGCACTGGCAAGAAGAGTGCATTTCCTGGGAGTGTCAAGGAAGGCATTGACTGCTCTGCTGTCAATAGTTAGAGCACCAAAGCCATTTTCAAGAAACCTGAACACTGCCCTGGCTAAGTCCTGCACAACTCTTCACCTTGCTCATGGTGTATCTAGAACATATGACTCCTTTCCCTGAAGACAAAATCCCACAGAGTAGCAGGTCTTTGGGCAGCCTGGCTGAACGCACACCCTAACACCCAGACATCAGCACAACATTGACTAAAGGATGAACAGGCACTTCCAGTGTTCCATCTCAGCCAGCATAAAGAGAGGAGGCACACTGGCTCCTCTCGGATTAGACCCAGTAGGAATTTTCATGGAAGTCATGGAAATACCCCAGCGTCTAAAATTTGACTGCATAGTACACTATTAGCAGATAATTTTGCAGCAAGGAGGAGAGCTATGACTAAATGGGTCTTGACTGTGTAATAAAGCACTGCATGTGGTACACAGGTGCTGAGCGAGGAAAAGCAAAATCAAAACTTCAGCATCTGCTGCGATTAGATAAGGGGCAGGTTCTTACCAAATGCAATTGTTTCATTCTTCCATGCATTTATCTGACTATGATATTTACTCCAGTGAGGACCTAGCCAGTGGAGTATGCTGTCGAAGAGATTACAAATGAACTAGAAAAATATTCCCAGGGAAGGGTTTCCTCTAATAGCAGCACAATCCAAATTCAGCCAAAAACGCCAGCCAGGACCCAGATGAACATTTCAGTAAGAAGTATTAGAAACAAGGCAGTGTTGTGTACAGCAGCACACCAGGGACTAGTTTAAGGTCTGTGACTGAGAGAAGAAAGCTGCCACCATACTGCGGATGGTTTTTATTATATGCTTCTTGTTGTTCATCAGAAGGCACTTAATAAAACAGATCAGCAAATAGAACAACAACAGAGTTTACAGCTGTAGCATAAAACCAAATAAGCAGTAAAAAGTAATGCTTAAAGATAGATTTTTTTCAGSCCTGACTTTGCAAATGCAACAGGCAGAGCTCTGCACATTTCAGGCAGAAGGATTTCAGAGGGAGTCTGAAGCAACTCACTGTCTGAAGGCTCTTCTGCCAGTCTCATGGATAAGACCAGGAACAGCTATGTATCTTGTCACATCAAATATTTGTTGAAAAGCCGCTGTGAATGTAACAAACCAAATTCTGCTTTTAGCAATATTCCATATGACCCCTCTGGCTATGGCAGAAAAGCTTGGTGTGTTAATGAAAGCTAATTTTATTCAAAGGGATAAAGATTTCTTCCAAAAGACAGAATGAAAAGCAAGCTGCAATTGGATTTCTGTTATTGTTTCTATGCCAGCTACCAGGGGCTAATATGTAGCTGAAATCTTATCATCCTAATCAACTGATTAAAAATAACTTCAGTTTAAACTGATATAACTATGTATGGCTCTCGGTTGCATTTCAAAATATCAGTAGAAGGAAAATAAAAGCAGAGGCAAAACTGACTGCACTGTTCTCACTATATTTATCTTAGTTCTGTGTCAAAATAGAGGATGTTTCAGGCAAGTCAAATAATCTCTTCTCAAGGACCTTTCCAGTTCTCCTTTCTTCTCTCGTTATGACGGTGAGATTATGCAAGCTTCGTGAAGTAAAGCACTTCATGATTTTCAGATGAAAAGTAATTTGGAAAGTAGATTATTATTTTAGACAAATAAATGCCATACTTTACTGCAAGGCAAAGATAATTTGACTGCTGTTGAAAGAAGTGGAAAGCAGCAAGAGAGAGACCAYGAGATTATTTAGGAAGACAAAACCTTGTGCCCTCTGATTTAACAAATTTGTATTTGTCAAACATAATAATGCTAACAGATTGTGGCCCATATGCTTTAATAGCAAAGGGTAGACTTTCTTTTGTTGACAATGACTGTAGTATGGCTGATTTAATGTGGGGATGTAGCTGATTTAATGAACTTCAAAAAAAAAGATTAGGAAAGAGATATTCCAGTAAGAACAGAGCAGAATTATTTTTTTGCATGGCTCCAATGTCATAAAAACAGGCAAGTCTCTTGGAGTAAAGCCATCACTTTATCCAGAACAATGAAYATGGCATGTATTAATGATTACCCAGATTTTTTGCTACCTTAGAAATTAAAAGGGAGATGTAGTAAGAAGACAGAATATGTTAAATTCATACAGAGGTCTGCTGAATCTAGGGACAGGATTTAATACAATTTCCATCACCTTCTAGGCCTTTTACTAAATGAATTATACTAACAGATTCTGACTCTGTGACTGAACAGAACCATAAGTATCTGTATTACTGGATAATCTTACATGTATCTAAAAACTATTTGTGCTCTACTAAGAGAGTTCATTAGTTTAACAAAAAAATTTTGATGAAGAGCAGGTTTTCCACTTCACTGAAAATTTTAGTCTCTCCAAATTCAGTTTCAGTTCAATTCAGTCAACATCTTTTTACAAATTCATTCCAGAAAGCAGTCATTTAAATAGGAGCACACTGCACTAGGTGGTTCTAGTTTGCAGGAAAACTGTCACTCCTGAATACCATTCAGTCCACCACCCATTTTCAAAATAAAGTTCCTCCTTCTTTGTCAAATGGCCTGTCCTGGAGTGCCAGGTCCTGGAGGTGGTTCACAGGACCAGCAGCTCCCAAGTTGTGTGTCTGTCCCCACAGTTCCACTGCCTGCTGAAGAGATAGGTCTTAGACATCCATTTGCACAGCATAAAACATGCAAGGCTCTGTCTCCACAGCTGAAGGACTGGAAGCCCATAAACCCACACAGTCCACTCAGGTCCTTGTGGAAGAAACATGGGTCTTGAAAGGTTGTGTTAGGCACAGGGAAAACCAAGACAAATGTCTAAAGAGCATAGCCATGGATTTGGTCAACCTGCTTTGCAGTGAGAAAGCCTTCAATGATCACTAGAGGCACAATGAGGTATTCTTGTTTGACAGCACTCAGTGGAATTCTGCACTGTTTAACTGAGGGGATCTTCTTTTACATAAAAACTAATTTAAAGAAAAATAATSTAGAGAAAAATTCAACATTACATTTCTGGTAGCAAATTCCAAGAAAAGACACCAAAACAGAAAACTAATTTCATGTTGTCAGGCTGTGGTGGGTGTTGATGAATACACTCAGTGCTGGTAGGTGGGTGTGCAGCTGCAGTGTCAGCTGCAGGTTGAGCTCTGGGGAGCAGGAGCCCGAGTCCAAGGCAGAAGGCCATGAACTGCCAATCCTTTGCATAACAAAGGGCACAGGGACCTGTGGCCCAGCCAGGTGACCGGGTACTCAGAAACACAGCAGGACCCAATGACCCCCAGGCTTCCCCACCCTTAGACTCTAAGGGTATATAGATATATAAAAAAGGGGTTATATATATATATATATATATTTTTATATATATATATATATATTCCTCTGTTCAAAGTCCCTAGTCAGAGGAACCCAGCTCAAGCTGTTATTTTGTTATTTAGTTATTGCACCATGATTAAATTACTTCAAGGATCTGGACATCACAGACTCTGCTACCGGAAGCCTGGAGTGACGCGGGTAAGGAAACCTGATGTGACTGTGTGAGTGTGGGGTGTGTCACTGTGAAAGGGCTTCATTCCCAGCTCAGATGGTGTGACTGTGATGGCCAGAATGGGTCTTTGATGGTCAGACAGGGAAGTTTCTTTAGCAGTGAGTTGACCTTGGCTGGATGCCAGGTGCCCACCAAGCCTCTCTATCACTGTCTCTTGCCGGTGGACAGGGGAAAGAAAATAAGATGGAAAACAACTTGCAGGTTGAGATAAGGCAGTTTACTAAAGTAAGAGCGAAAGGTTGCACATGCACAGGCAAAGACAAAAAAAAAGATTTTATTCTCTGCTTCCCATCAGCAAGCAATGTCTGGCCATTTTCCAGGAAGCAGGGTTTTAGCACAGGTAGCAATTGCTCCAGAGGGCAAACACTGCAAATAATGAATGCCCTGTTTTCTTCCTCCTTTTCTTAGCTTTTATCTCTGAGCTGATGTGATATGGTATGGAATACTGCTTTGGTTAATTTGGGTCAGCTGGCCTAGTTTTGTGCCTCCCCCCCCCCCCGCCCCAGAAACTTGCCCACTCCCAGCCCCTTGATGGGGGGAACGTTGAGAGACAGCACTAATCCTGTGCCAGCACTGCTCAGCAGGAGCCAGAACACTGCCGTGTTATCAACACCTTTCTAGCTACCRATGCAAAGCACAGCACTATGGGGGATGCTATGGGGAAAATTAACTCCATCTCAACCATTYCCTGTACACAGACAATTTACACATATTGCTGGTCGGGCAGGAGAGGATTTTAACATGAGAAGACTTCTGGGAGATAGATGAGTTAATGGAAGAGCATTCAAGAGATAAATAGAGATTCATGGATTCAGTTCATCTTTGTTTCAACTGCAAACAAGCCCTCTCCCCACTGAACACTTTTATTATGTGTGAACACTTCAAGTACATCAGCACAGAAACAAGTGTGCGTCCAAGCTTCATCCCCACAGCACAGACACCACAGGCACAAATCATTTTGCCAGATTTCAGAGGCTTGATCCAGTTGGCCACATCTAGGTGTCTCGTGACATTGGGATGACTTAACACGTTCTGCATGGYCTGCAACTGCTAGCCTTGAAGGATATGGGCATTTGTGTACAACTGTAAATACCCTTGGGCACCTCAAAGTCACCAGGTAAATATAGGCATCATAGATTTCTCACGTTGATAAAATGAATTCCAATAAAGAGACAGATCAGCAGCGAGACACAAGAGTGACTTTGGTTGATGTGTCCACAATTGTAACAGTTACCTGTTTGCTGTCTTGCTGAGCTGAGGAGTCCAAACAAACATAACACTGACTAGAGATGCATGCCAAAAAATAATACAGCTAGTGGGAGGTATTCATCACTGCAAACTTATAGCCAGCTTCAGTAAATGTTCTTTTGTTTTCATTCATTAATTTAACCATATAGCCAGTTAATATCTAGCACATATACAGGCTATAGACATCATTTGCCATAGAAGGATTTGGGGTGAAGGATCTGGGGACAAGTCCATCTTCTCATTGACAGAATTCTAAAATGCTGTTGTGAAATTATTTTTCCCTTGTCAGCAAAGAGCAGCAAACTAATAGCTATGTTAAAAGAGTAGCTGCATGCTTCTGAAAAATTAAATAGGCAGCCCTCAAGCTGACAAAGCAGCTTAGTGATGTACTGCAAAAGGTTTTTGTCAATAAGGACTAAACAGCAGCAGGGGCAGCTTTCAGAAACTAAGTCCCTAGTGACACAAGGAGAACAAGACAACATGATAGTATCTGTCCCCTTACAGCCTCGAAGCTGGAAAAAAACCCAGAACTTGAAGCAAATAGGTGTATCATGAATTGAGATAGTGTCCCCCCTCTTAAACGGGGRCTGACATGCTCATGGAGCCTGCTTATGGGATCACAGTGAGGCAACAATTTATTTTTATTTTTATTTTTAATTTTACCTTTCTTTTTACCTTTACCTTTATTTTTGCTTTAATTAAACTTGGAAAAGAAGCAAATAAGACATTTTAACCTGTGATATTATAAAGAAAAAGTAACTGTGGAAGTTTTATACAGAAATATCAATATAAGTCTACACAATAATGAAGTGAATTAAAACAGCAACTAAAGACTCTCAAGTTGAATAATTGCTGGCAGCTGATTTTATTAACAATGAAAAGATCTGAAAACTCCTTAGTTTGGAACTGGACTCTTGGCAAAATACAGTCTTCCTCATCTACCTGAGAATTTCAGGAGGAATGCAAGAATGCAGTCCATTTTCTTACTCAGACTGATCTCCCTGCAATTATACCTTTAGTCGAAGTGCTCCCCTGGAAAACAAATGGCTTCAGAAATATGTGTGGAATATTTTCTGATGACAACTACTAATCACCCACAGGATATGTCACTATTACAGAGGAAATCCCATCCTGTTCCAGTTAAAGGTCATTTCAGGGTTAACATTATATTCCAAGCCTTCCATGTAGTGGCAAGGCCAAAGAGAGACAGATTATAGACCCTCTGTGCATGTGGGAAACTCCTAAGAGAGACTCTGTTTATGTTTTATGCATATTTTTTATATCATTCGCTCTCTAATCAGTTTACAAACAAGCATTCCTAACACAATTCACTCTCACAAAACAGGAGAATTTAATAATACAGACTATTTCTATCCTGTTCCTACATCACAGATAATAGCTTTTAATAATGCCGTTTCCTATACCGAAATATTTTAATAATGTGTGACTGTGGGTACACTCACCTTGAAATGCAGACTCCTCTCAGAGTTTGAGCAGAAACATGAATATTGTGGCAGCTGTAGCGTGTGATGCCTATAAAGTGTATAAGGGAGGAGCACTGCACAATATACTTTCAATGTGTGTGTGTGTGTGTGAGTGTGAGTGTGTGTGCGTGTGTGTGTATTTGAAATCCCAACAGTACATGAAAGGATATGGAGAAGATTGGCCTACTTATATCTAACATTACTTGTACTTACAAGAAGTGCTTTAAAAATGTTCTGCCTCTTAAATCATAACCAGGWTCATACAGAAAGGGCTACCCAGCGTGGCACCTTGCCTTTGAGACAGGCCAGTAAGTGGGTACAACAGTAATATAAGAGCAGGACAAACACCAAGTTATCCTTCCCCTGGTATGTCCTCCCACTTCCAGCAAACTTCAGGTTGGGGACTTCCAGAGCCAGAGGTTTCCTCTGTTGCTTCAAGGCAGTGGAGAGTGGGGCCTTCTTTCATTCCTGAGTATGTTTTCACTCAAATCCCAATCACTTCTTGTTCTTTTTATGACATTAGTATTTTTATGTATCTACAATAGTTGTCTCTGTTCCAAACCAAAAACTGCTTGTCAATTCTAACTCTTTTATATCCATGCTATTTTAAAGCTCTGATTATACTTGCTATCCTTCTTTGATTAGCTTACAGTGGCATATGCAGAAGCAAATGATGCTTCTGATAGCCTTGTAGTTAACACACTGATAAGGTTGTCCATAACTGAGAAATCAACTCCCCACACACATCTCACAGACTCCACTGGCTTCCCAGGCAAAGATTTACAGAGACTTGGGTAAGAATGATAGGAAAAAAAGTCCCTAGTTTCACCTTGCTCAGCCATTCCTTTCCAAAAAACCTATCTAAGATCCATGGTCAAGTCCTCGACCCCTCTCCACCCAAGATGTCCAGCTATAGAAATTTTTGCTTCTAATGGTCAGAATTGCCAAAACTATAAGACTTGAGAAAGAAACTTGTAACCAACATCAAGAGCAAAAGACAGTGGCATGTTTGGCAACCAGTGCACCATCCTGCCTGCCAGAGTAACTCAATTTGTAAGCAGAGGTCAGTACTAATTCATTCCATTTCAAAGGCTTGGTGCTGTTTTCTTTCTTATCAAAGTGCACATATTTTTACTTGACTATTCATAGTTTACGTGATGTAAACAGTGGGCAAATCTTGAAGTCCTCTCTTTGTGCAATTGCCTCGATCCACTGTCCCATCCATGTGTTACGTCTTTGGAAAAAGAGACATGCTGGGAAAGCACAGCAGCATCCAATTCCTGAGGGCACATAAAATGGCAACAATGATTACTGGTTTAAATAAATATAGCAACAGCGGTGGCAATGCAATCTATTCCTACAGTGAATAAAATTTAACATCCATGTTCAGACACTTCCTGTTATCCATCAATTACTGGATCAGCAAGAAATAGCATACTCAGACAGAGCCACCTGGGTAATTGCACAGCAGGTAGTTATAGATGTTAAAGGAGTAGGCAAGTCAGATGGCTAAAAACTCAAAGGAAAGCAAACAACTTCTGTTTGAAAATCTCGTGTCACAGCGTGGCCTCGTCCAGCTGGAGGTCAGTGGCCGCACCCTTCCTAGAAGCCTCACGCTTGTCCGGCGGTGCCTCGGTGCGGTACACGACAGCYGGTGGGAAAGGCACAGTGCCGTGCCTTCCACCCGCCAATCCCACCAGCGCAGGTGGTTAAGCAGGCAGTTGCACAGCCGACACCTTAAGACGGGAATAAAGAGTCAGAGGTGGAATCTCCTTATGATGTTCCACAGAAGGTGTTTATTCTTGAAGGGTCAGGGAAGGAGAGCCAAGAGAWCAGGGTGACACAAGGTTCTATACAGCACAGACAAGGGGCGGAGAGAACACTGAGGGCTAATCACGTTAAGGTTAGGGGGAGGAGAAAAGGCMGGATAGCAGTACACAAACCAATAAGGGTAGGGAAGGGGAGGAGCAGGGGAACAAAGCCAGTGGGGCATCGAGTGAGGGAGAACATTCTGGAACATAACCATATACAGAACATAGATTGACAAGGATAAACCAACTGAATGGGGGAGCATACCACTCCAAGGCCTGGGTGGGAGAGACCTTCCTTCTTACCACAATCCAGGGGGAGATCTTGGACCTCAGAGCCTTTACTTAATACAACACCTGGGCTCCCTGGCCCCACTGGCTCCTCGGTTACTTGTGTGGCTGGCTTATCCTCCGCAGCATCTCCAGCTGCAGGCCAAGCCACCACCATAATCTCGGATTTTAGTGAGGACTAAGTTATCAAATTATTTTTTTTTTAAATTGTGCCTCCCCATCAGAATTTCTATAGCACATAGCTGCATGAAAACAGGAAGCAGAAAGATCAGTTGGATCTGCTTTGTCAGTGCCAGTGTCAGTGCCTTATCTACAGACCTTTTCTCAAAGCACAACAGTGAGCCACTGATAGCAAAGTGATAGGATTCCCATCATTTCCCTTTTGCAGCTATCTCTGGCAATCCCTGATATTAAATTTTATCCTGACACTTTTTGACATTTTTAAATCACTTTAACTATCTTAAATATTCATTTAGATTCCTATTGTATGAGAAGAATAAATATATATTTTAACCACAGCCTAATTCTTTGCTGGCCTTACACAGAAGATAGTGCAATTCTGAAGTGTATTTAGCGACATCCACTAGCTGGCATGCTTAGATGGATAAAGTTCCTAGTGGGCATCCAACTAGTAAGCCCTTTATTGAACAGATATGTTCTTCTCATCCACTATAAAGGCAAAACAAGAAAGAAAAAATATAAGACAGACAGAGAGCCAATACAAATTTGAGAAAGCAAAACTGAGAGGTAAGTATCAATTTCCTTTTCAATAAAATGATTGTTGTTGCAACTTGGAAAGGAAGGTGTGAAGGTTTGTGGCTACTCAGGTTGCTCAGCCCAATACCTAGAGAAATTGGTATCATATCTGAGCATCAAATGTCCTSCTGTCTCCTAGGCAAACTTTAAGCATGCCAACAATGCTGTTATTTTCAAAGAAGTCAAAGAATGGCTGCTACAAGATCCTRCTTTCCAGAACATATTCTTTTCTGCCAAACCCCCCATAACTGCAACTCTGACTCGGTGAATTTAATTTTGGCTTAATTTTTAGTGAACTACGGCTTCAAATGGAGTTCTGTACTTATTGTGTTTAGAACAATGCAAGAGGGAGTCTTTCTAACCCAGGGGCAAAAAAACAATGGAGAGAAAAAGAAAGGAAATGGATCTGTATGACCAAAATTCAAATAGTAAACAACAAAAGGCACCTCCTTGGCCCCCATCACATTCTCTGTCCTATGTCTTCTGTTCATTTTAAAAAAAATCAGTTATGAAAGCTTCTTAAAAAATTTTTTATGGATATTTTTAAAACATCAATTGTTTTAAAATTGTTAGGTACATTAAAGCAATCACTATCAGACTTTCTTACATTATAGTTATAAAAATATTATATTACTTACAATTTACATATATATATTTTACCCAAAATAGTCATTCCTAATGATTATTTGAATTTCAGGCTATTTTCTATAGTATGATAATTTCCCACAAGTTACTTCACTATTTCCTTTCCTGATGTTTCCTTCTCTGTTTTCACTTAAGTTTTAAAAGCTGTTCAGTCCATCAGCTTCTGGCTGTACACATTGGAAAAACCTTAGTTTATTTTCCACAGTTATGGCCAGGTGATATCTTCTGTGCTTTAGCAATGTTAATATTTGCTCTAGCTGTGTTTTTCCTTCACGGGCATGAAATGAATGCTCAGAACTTCCCACTGTGTGTTAGGTCTGAGGAATCCATTAATCCCAGTTAAAAGCCATATTACAAAGAGGATGCACAGAGCACACCGTGGAGAAAGGGACTTAAGACTCTGACAGCAGCACTCTGCTAGCAAGCGGGTATAGTATGGCTTCACTTACCCAAATTCCAGTAGCGGCATCAATATGCAAGACAAGGCACACTGTATTGTTTAAGCAGAGAAGTTTTGCATCATTTTATGCTTTTAAATAGTGAAAGGGAAAAAAAAGAGAGCAGGTCTTGTTTGACCCTCTCACTTTGAAGCACACACTGTGGTTGCTCGCCCTGGCCAGGGGTTCTCCTTTGATGCTCAGCAAACTCTCTCTGTTCCRTGCATCTGGGCCTTCAGGCACAGCCTGTTGTGGACCACAATGCAGCCACCATGTTGAGGACATGAAAACTACTTGTATGACTCTTTTTTCTCCTATGTTCGTGTGTTTCTCCCTTGTGATGTGCAAGGACGCTTCAAAGTGAAGATAATTGTGTTACCCATTTTAAATACTCCCCTGCTTCACTCAGATGGATGCAGAAAAAAGTATCCGAGTCGGTAAAAATGGCCCAAGCAAAGCCAATGGCAAAATCTCATCACATTCAATCTGACACATGGTTCTATTCTGGACTTTAAATACATGTTAAATGGAAATTTAATGATACCTTTTTGCACTGCTACAATCCACTATTTATCTGCTCTGAACTATTGACCTTCTTGTGTCACATCTCAAGCATCAAGGTGCTGTTTGTTCGATCTAATTGCCCACGGGCAAGTGAGTCCGATGTGTTCTTCTTTGCCTTGATGATGCAAGTGCAGTTAATTGAGAGTGATTACAGCACAACGCCTGTTCCTGTGGGAGCTGGAAAAGTCAGGCCAATATGTGTAGTTCTGGGGGATGATGAGCATCTTTAAGCTTTTAAGGAATCAATGCAAGCTGAAAAGCTGAAAGGTATGGCTGTGTTCAGGAAGTGGGCATAGAACTACAACACTCCTGGAGGGAGGCAGGGAGATATCCTTCATGTCCAGCTACACATGTCCTTCATGTCCTTCCCTAAAGACATGTCTTTTCTTCATAATACCCTTATTAAGGAGTGATGAGGTAGCGTTGTTTTTCACAGATGAATGTTTGCATTCAGCTGCATGCTCCTGAATTTTCCTGTTTTATCAGGTTGCAAGTAATTACCATGCGTCGCATCACCTGGAGTGCCATTATGCAAATTTGCATATGGCTTGAATGCTCTGCTTAGACAAATATTTATCATCCTTTAAAGCTTCTCTTGGAAAAGAATGTCGTACCTTCTGTTCTCTCTTACCACTTCACAGGTACCTCGATTCAAAAAGAATTCACAGCTGAAGGAAAGGTCTGTGGAGAAAAGGCTTGGTGCCTGTGGTGAAATTCCTTTCAGAATTCGGTAAGAATAAGACATAGGAAAAAATTGTAAGTACATAGCATATGAAAAGAAACATATAGCTTAATGGGTCACCTTATTCAGAGTTAATTTTACTCTCTTCTCCCAGGTTCTATTCTGTATACTCTCCTCCTGAGCCTGACCCAAAGGGTTCAGTATCATTGCAGGACTGTTATTACAGAGCAAGACTTTCTCCCATCAAGGTTGCTGGAATGTTTGCTACTGTCTCTTATTTGCTCTCTCATTGAATGGTCATAGAATAAAATATATAATAGAAAGTCTATAAGAATAACAAGCAAGAAAAAATATGCTCTTAATCAGGTTTCCTATAGAGGTATTATGGGTTATCTGCCTAAGAAGTGAATGAGGACTAGCAATGACACTTCTGCCCAAAAACTAAGCTGGAACACCATTGCCTCTTTTAAATTTCTGGACCACAACTCTAATTTAGAAATCCAAGCAAGCAACACTGACAAGTGCAAATATCCACTTGGTTTTGATGGAAAGAAAAGGAGGAAGAAGAGAGGGTTCTCTTTTACTAAAACCTTGAAGTTTTAATAGTGTCAAACTTCACTTGAGATCCAGGCATGGCTTGAAAGTGCAGGCATTTATAAACTCCCAATCCTGGCTTTTTAAGAATGGACAGGCTGAGGAGAAGGCTATTCAGGGAGACAGAACAGATAGCAGACACTGACTAGGCGTGCTTGGTGTTCCCTCTCCATGCGTGGTGCTTGTTGGCTCAAGCACCATGGGAGGGATCAGCAAAACTCTCTGTTTCATTACATTCACCACTGATTCATCCAGTTAGAAGTCATTTCATGCATCCAAAATAAACAAATTGCTGTGGGCCTTCTCTACTGCTCTTCTTGGGGGTATTGGCACTTCTCATGAGGTGTCCGAAGAGGACAACGCAGCACCKTCACATCAATTGAGCACCCTAAATCCCCTTGTCATTGGAGGACCCCACTCACATTTTGGAGCTGAAATCCCTGTTCTGTTTACCCGCACTAGCTGAATAAAAGCCAGACATTTTTCACCCCAGTTCTTGCTCACTCTTTCCTAGAGAGCACTATAAGGATATATGGTACCTTCCCAAAGACACAGCATAATAGGTTCTGATTAATGAAGAATCAGCAATCAAGAAACAGGGGAAGAAAGCGGAGGTTTTTATTTTAAATCATAACAAGAAACTAGCTTGATTTTATGTAAGTCAAGCTGATCTGGTACAAAAATAGGTAGATAAACCAGGGAAGGGTATTTTGTATCATAAGAAGGAAACTTAAAGTCCCTTGAGTGGCTAGCAATCTTGATTCTATCAGCTGAAGCAAGAGATACGAAGAGCACACATTCAGATAACAATTTGAGATGCCTTGAAAGAGTCTTTGGCCTAAAAGGTGGTGGTGGTAAAATCTTTGCTAAATAGAAATGAGTAAAATAATGATTTGTTCATTTTCTTACCTGCTTTTCCTTAATTGTCTTCTTTGTCATGTGAAATTTACTATCCAAGTTGAACCAGAACGTAGCAATATGTTGTTAATGGCTCACATAAATCAGGTAAATTAGCTATTTTTACCATTTTTCTTCCTGAAAGCTTTAAGACCAATTTGTGTTTCCTGCCCAGTTAAAAGAAAAATGTCTGTGCCTTTGTGTGTTGATAATGTGGGAGCTGCAAGAACTGCTGTATTAACCCAGCTGTTTCTTAACATACGATTTTGCTAAAATTGTCGTCTTCACCTGCTTTAGAACTACTCATTTCTGCTTCCTCTTAGTACTGGAATATGCTCGGAGCAAAGCACTCAGTATAAAAGAACTTTAAAACACTATCGTTCTTAAGTCTCTAGCTCCAATTCTAGGGAAATGCTACACAAGACTTTCAAACATGGCAAAGTATTATTTTTTCCTTCATTTTGGAGGTGCCTGGTTTCAGAAACCTTAAAAAGACCCTGATTTTCAGAGGGAAGATGCTGACCTTGGTATCACCTGGGACACTGGGTTCCTTTGGTTTTAGTTGCTGAGTGATTTGACCACAATCATACAAAATAAATCCATAATCTCTTTCAGACTAGCAAATGTTCATGATCAAACCAGGAACTGAACCCTGATTACAGAATGGCAAGTAACTATTATAATCACTGAGCAGCCTTTCATATTACACTGGAATTAAGCTGCTCCATCTTTGTTAAACCAAATCCTGCTCTGTTTTTTGTACTTCATGCCCTTCATGTACTTCATCTGGCTTGAAAGTCTAGTTGGTAAGCAATGCACTGAGGAACAGAAGTTACCATGTCCAGCCCGGAAGTAACTAACATAATAGTATGGATCATCAGGGCATTGCACTTGCAGAGGCAGCCTAAATATTCCTGCATCCAACAAACCCTGCCACGTACATTTTCCTACTTACTGCTTCAAAGTATGTAACATTTTGCTTCACCAAAGACTTCTGATATTATCCCAATAACGCTGAAAGGACTTAAGCAGCAAGGAGGAAACTTTAATGATGTCATAAATATGGTCAGGAGAATCTTCCAGTTTCCCAGTAAAGACAATAAGGGTGTTTTGTGATAAAGCTGAAGAGCAAATGCTGTCCATAGGGTTGGTGTCCACTATGAGAGAGTAAGRCTTCAGCCAGCTCAATAGTATTCCCTGTAGCCAAAGAGAAAGGACTCATGCTTTGAAGTGCCCCCAGCCCGCTGATCCTTTAGCAGATTCCCCCCACTACAAACAGCATGAATCACAGATGAACAGCAAGAATGGATGGCTGGAATGGTTAACCTATGAAATTCTGCAGGAGGTTTAAAAAAGACCTAGCCTCTGCAGGCCACCAAGGTTGATATTCATATAGCATACTTTCTTCAGAAGCATGAAGGCAAGCATTCCCCAAAGATGAGAGTTGGAATGCAAAGTTATTGTACTGTCACACTGTATGCCACCCAGCACAGACAAAGCTGTTGTACATTTCCGGTTTGGGATCAATTTATCGTGTTAGCACTCTTCAAAGGTTGGCTGCTGTATCAGGTGCTATTYTTCTTGACAGACAGAAACACAGTTTGAAACACCACCAATCTCCATCATGTACACTTGATAAAGAGAAGAGGATCTGGGTGCAAAAACAAGTCTGGAATTATTTCACAACTTGACTTTACTCCAGACAATAAATATTCTGTTCAGCTATTCTTCTGCTTTTTATGAAAATGTATATTTACATTTCAAAATCAGCAGAATAAAGAAGATAATAAGTTTCATGGGATAAAACATCATTGTGGTCGTGTTGCACTTTTATATTTCGCAGCATGCCAGTGATCATTTCTGTTGGGACTGGAYTGCATAGCATATACCTAATAACTAAATTTCCATGAATCTAAATTCCTTGTTTCATTCCACCTTCTACTTAATTTCTCTGAATAAATTAACTCTTGTTCACACAAGCAAAAGTGGATGTAAAGCCCGTAGCATGTTTATGAGACCATATTAAACATATTCAAAGCTCCTACTTCCCTTTCTCCTTACTCCCCTCCATACACGTGACTCAGGAGGAGAAAAAAATGCTCCACCTCAGAAGTTGTTGAAAGGACATCAACTTTAAAGAGAAAGTGAGTATGTACATGCAACTTTGAAATATAACCTGTTTCAGATTCACCATCAAGCTGCGGTCTAGGACTACCCAATTTTGCCAGAGAAACCACTGCTTTCAACCACTTCTCTCTGTACTGTGGAAAACACTTACTCTTCTTTAATATTCAACAAAGAGTCATCATCTAAACATAAAAGAATAATACCTGTGTTTACTTCCATCCGCTGACTGTCAATGACACCCTAAAYATCTGCTAGGTCTTTCATCTGACGAGCAGTTACAACAAGGTAGCTTCCTTAGCAATGAAAWGTGGACATTTATCAACAATGAACATATTTAATACAAATGCATGTCAAAATAATACAATTACTGTTTTCAGAAGACAAGATTCCTGTGAATCTCTGGTTATCAAAATGTTCTCCAGCCTTAACCATGGGCAAAGCAGTGGAGCAGGACTGTGCTGCCAACGTGCGCATCTTTGCATGATGCCAACGTGAAGAAACATGCTCTGAGAGGCAACACACAGGCCCAGKACCAATCCCCAAGGCTCTCAGATGCAGAGGCATTTGGGGATCACAAGTCTGCTACATGGGATCCTGTTGAGCTGTTTTGAAAACAATTGAAGGTACTGCAGGTATTGGTTGCCAAGGATTTCCATTTGGTTGCCAGCGATTCATATGCTTACTGGAAGGGTGCACACCATTAGACACATCCTCATATTCTCTATATTCCCACCTGGTGTTCCTGTACTTTGAGTTGCCCAAAACTGGTCTTTGATTTGTCCCAGCCAGGCCACTAGTCCTCTCCGTTTTTGACCTGGGAGATCCTCCAGACTGGCACAGGGTAGCTGGATGACATTTCTCCTTGATGTCTGAAAACTAAAAGTGGGTCATGGGAAACTGGTTAATGGAAACAACAAGACAGAGATTATGGGTGTTTATCTCTGTTTGAGCCTTGTAAGAAATTCAGGTTCCTGTTATTTTCAGTACGGCAACAGGAATGTCCACAGAAGAGCACTGGTAACGGGTTCTGGGGGCTCTTCTATGTCAGGACAGTTAAGCCTTGCACCAGACGAAGCATCTCTGATCTGCTACTACAGCAAAATATTTCTCATTCTAGAGAACCCAGGAAGAATATTTAGCACTGGGGGTAGTTCAGAAAAATTTGATTTTCATTGTGTGAGAAATGGCAGCATTTTGAAATTAATTTCTGCTCTGAATTAGACTGTTTATGAAGAATGTTAAAATCTATGGAAAGAAGAATGCCTCTGCTAAAAATGGGAAATGCTAACAAAAACTGTTGGCATTTTCAATACAAATGAAAGTATTCCATTTGCTGAAAGAAAATCAATTTTAACCTGACRAATGGATGATGTGTTCTTGTGACTTACTCATTTATGAAATGTAGGCTCCCATTTTCCTCTTTCTGTTTTCATCATCAGATTTGTTAGTTAAATAACAAAAACTAGGATTTGGTCTGAGAGGTTATTTACCTGTGTTACAAAAATYATATTTTCTGAAGGGAATTGTCCTGTATCAGTAGCTTTAAGAAGCATTGACCACAGCGTGTGGCACGTGTGGTGTGGACATGCACACCTCCTCACTGATGCACCCCATTTTTTCCTGAAGACCCAAAGAAAATMTCCAATTCTTAGAAAAACAGGCTTTAGCTTCTGTTGTGTCAGGCTCCCAGCAGGGTCTCTCCACCTCACTGCAGCAGATTTACTGCTTGTGCTAAGCTTTGCTGCTCTGCAGTATGTATGCACTTGCAAAGTTAATTCTGACTACTGAGACACTACTGGAGCACCAATTTAAGCATGGGAAATATAGCTGGAATTGGAAATGCTTCTGAAAGCACAGTGAACTCCTGAAGTGTGCCTACTGTTTCTGTAAATTACATCTGCCTGGGAGATGCAATGCTATATGCTTTGGGATTTGTTTTATTTGGCTTGTTGTTTGTGTAAAGCTAAGACCACAAGCAAAATCAAATCTACGTAACTGAAAAGTTCAACTGTGAAATGACAAGCAAAGGAGAAACATTTCTTCCTCTTTGTCTCCAGGTGCAGAGATATTGCAATCGAGATAATAGTTTTCCTAACTTCTTCATTGTTCTTTGCAAAAAGCTAGCAAGCACAGCCTTCTCAAGATAYAAACTTTGTCCTGCCCCCAGAAAAAAAGATAAAAAAGAAAAGAAAGAACCCCTCTTTCCTTTAAACCCAAAAGCTACAGGAAGCACTTTGTACTCAGATTTGCCCTTGGCTTTTTCAAAGAAGACTTTGTCAATTTAAATTCCCTTCATGCCCCTCCATAGTTAACTTTCTCCTGTTTGCTCAAGCTACCCACTCACCATTAGCATGATGCGAATATTTTTCAAATGTCAGCCTTTACCCTGAGTCACCACGCTGCTAAAGCATCTTGACTGTGGCGCTGGATGCAGAACACAGAGTGCTTTGATTAGGTTCCATTTTAAAAATCTGATATGGGCAACAGGTTTTATACTATCTCATAATGCAAAAACAAAATGAAAGACTGAAATTAATAGGCTATGGATAATTGCATCAGCTGCATGAGAGATAGGCTGGCGCTGCAGTGTGCTATATTTAACCTTCAGGCTCTGGAAGCGTGAGAGCATACTGACCACAGACAGCGGGGCTAATGGCTATTTTCAGGCTGGTGTTTATCATCACTGCTCACCGTGTTTAGGTACGATAGTTTATAATACATCAAAGGCTTAAACTGAGTGAATGGATTAGTGAATTAGGAAGCAGGTGAGAATAGCCTGGAGTTCTACAGCAAGACAGCAAAATGTTTAGTGCATACCTGCCTCCCTCCTTCAGCCTGGCCAGCTGTGGTCTCAGGTTGTGACAGGTCCAAGATAGGGCTTGTTTCAAATGCACATCCCAGGGGTGACAGAGGAACACATTGCTTTTTACAATTTTGGCACCTGAGCAGAAACCAATAGAGCTTTGTCAAAAGTCACAGGAAGGCAGGACACCACAGAGGAGATCATATGGATTATTGTCAATACTGTGGCAAGAACATAACATGCTGCTCCCCACTGAACAGACACCATTTTGTGAGGCTGGAAGAAAGAAAAAAATAACAGCACCTTCTCAGACACATAGTCTGAGAAAAAAATAGAAAGGTATTATTAACAAATAAAAATTTATATAAGCTGTATTAAAAAAAGACTTTGTTAGGTCACATCAGCAAGAGAGAACGTGGCAAAGATTACTGATGAAGCTTATCTCTCTACACAAGATAACTGCAGAAGTTCATAGATCCACGAAGTATGTCCCTTGTCAATGCTGGGGACCTAAGAATGACTAGTAAAGACTATTCGTTTCTGCTTTATATTGCTTAAGTTTTCAGACCAAAGCCATCTTTCTAAGGAATATACTCATAAACATATTGATTAACTCAAGTTTTCTCACTCATACTCCTCACATGATAAACAAGGTTTGTTCATTGGTTTGAAAAATCTTTTCATGAGAAGCAAAACACTCAGTTTGTAAATTCCTCCATAACTGAAGCCACACATTTGACAACTAACYTTGCAGGATCTTAAAATCACAGAATTGCCACAGGCTGAATAGTAAGCCTGGAAGTGATCTGGTCCAATCCTCCCATGCAAACCGGGGCTAAACACCTATGCAGATCAGGTTGTCTGGGATTTGGCCAGATGAGTTCTGAGTACCTCCAAGGATGGAGATTCACAACCTCTCTGGGCACTCTCCTTAATGCAACTCATATCTGTTGCCTGCAGTCTCTCATAGAACACCTCCATGGACAGTCTGGTTTCTATGCATTCTCTGATTGAGTAGTTGTAGACACTGAATAATATTCCCCTGAGCCTTCTGTTCTCCAGGCTAGAAAGTTTTGGCTCTTGCAGGCCCTCCTCACATGTAAGTTGCTACAATCCCTTCATTGTTTTCATGGTCCCTCCCTGGACCTGCTCCAGAATGCCCATGTCTCTCTTGTACTGGGTAGCCCAGCACTGGACCTGGAACTCCACTTGTGTTTCACCAATACCAAGAGAGGGGAAGAATCACCTTCCTCAGCCTCCTGCCCCTTCTTTTGCTGATGATACAGCTCAGTACATGGAAGCTTTCAGGGCACACTGATGCCTCCTGCTCTGTTTGTGGTTCCCCAGGTCCCTCTCTGCAGAGCTGTTTCCCAGCTGGTCGCACCCAGCCTATCTTGTGCCTGGGATTGTTCCTCTCTGGGGTCAGGACTTAGACATTTGCCTTTGCTGAGCTTCATAAGGTTCCTGTCAGCTCATTTCTCCAGCCTCTCCGGTTCCCTCTGAATGGCAGACCTGCCCTGCAGCTCATCAACAGCTCCTGCCAGTCAGGCAAACCATGTATTTGTGCTCATTCCCAGAAAAACTCCCAGTCTGAAACCAGACCCTGAGAAAAAAAAACTAAACCAAAGAAACAAACCAAACCAACCAACCAACCAAACAAAACCCACTACACACTTCTGTGATTGGGTGATACCTATAAATGCGTTCCTAGAAGGAAAGTCTCTGTATGAAATGGATTACATCCAAAAGTTACCCCATGTGCATGATACTTCAAAGCTGACACCATCACCTGAAGATCTCCCAAGACCTTCAGTTGTCACCCCTGGTAATGAGTGGGAATATGTGCTGAAACAGCTCTCAAGTGCTGAGCATTAGCTTTGCCCATGACATTCCCTGGTCTCCTGAGCACATCAGTTCAGTGGGGACAGGGAGCAGCCTGCACCTGCATGTATGCCCTGTGTCCCCACCTTGCTGCCTAGTGTTGCTTCTCAGTAGGTGTGTGCCAAATCCCATTGCAGAATGCAGTGTGAGAGAGCTACTGAGCTATATTTCTGTACATCCAGGAGAGCTGTACTCTGTGAGTACTAATTTATTTCTCACATTTCTCCTTTCTTTTTCCTAAAGGTATAACTGATCAAATTCACTTTCCCGACAAATTGCTATCAACCACTCAGCATTGAGCGGTAGCTTTTAGGTGACAATCAGTGTATTTTTCCAAATGAATTGAACAATCAAGATAATAGAAAAAGAAAGTAATTTTTACTTACAGTACATTTGCAGACGAAGTGGRGGGTAGTATTAAAAATACTGACGAGTGTGAAGGTTAACAATCCCTGATTTTGCACTGCTGACAGAATATTTGTACAAAGGGGAAAAAATGAACATTTTTCAGCATAACCATACTGCAATTGTGATTCAATAAAACCAGGAAAGCCATGAAACAGGGAGACAATGCTGGCCTAATCTATGAGTAACAGAGACCGATTTCCATTGAGAGTAAAGGCAGGAAAAAAAGGTAATGTAATTACTTTCCTTTGGAACAATACAGTCGAAATAGCATATCTTTATTTTTCATAGTATTTTTATGTACAACAGTTAATAATATTGGAAAGCAAAATATTTGGATGGTAGGAACATGCAGATATTATGGTACAGGAGAAACCCTGCGTAATGTAGAAACCTTCTTTCTACATACTATACTTCTGAAGGTAGAGTCTGACCACCTGCAAGACATGATTTGCTTGTCCCTTGCAATTTAAACATGACCTGTGTAAGGTCTGTTATAATTCTGAGGCTTTTTATGTGTGCCCATTTCCTACAGAAGACACAGATTTATGGGAAGAACAAATATTGTAAGAACCAACAGCCTTAAAGCCATTTTTTTAACAAACCATAAATTAATTGTCCTCACTTTTGCATAGTTTAGAGGTCAGAAAAGAGATCTGATGAGTTTGTACATTTTGCTGCAAAGCACAGGAAATACTGCAACCATCAGGCCCATTTCAAACCTCCAGATATATAGAAATTTCAAGCTCCCCTGCAGCCCTTCAAGTGAACCAGGAATCCTAGTCGTGGTTTCAACAATAACTGAATAACAATAACAAAGTGAAATCAATTGGATTTTGGAGTCCATAATTTTCTATGTTTATAGTTTTGAGTAAACAAGATGAATGCACATGGGAATGTGAACAGACTAATACAAATCATTTACATTGAAAACATCTTTTCAGCAGAAAAAATTCAAAGCACAGGTATTCTATCTTGGCAAGATCTTCATGGAAACAAATAACATAAGTCACCTGTAAGACTGCGGGGCTTGCAAGAAAATATTAACTGACTTTTCCAGCAGTCCATGCAATCTGTTGTCATAGAAGGATGCTTCACTTTACAAATTTAAGCATCTGTAGTCACATGCTTTTTTTTTCAACACAGAGAGAACAATGCTACACTGCACATCAAAGCCTTATTTGCATGCAGTGCCTCATTATTTTACATCTGCTGAGGCCTCCAAAGTTTTGCTTTCTGTATGTAAGAAAGATCCAGTCCTTGAAAAGGTTCTTACTAGGCCTGTAAAAAGGAATATTCTCAAGTACACACCCTTTGGAAATAAATGGAGAAGTGTACCATGTGATCTGCCTTGAAAGACAGATGAAGGTCTTAGTCAAATTTTCTAAGTGTTGATAGCAAGAAATTTTTACGAAAAAACCCTTTTTAAAAGTCTTACATGACAGATTAAATGATGAAATACATGTTCTGTCTGTCTTCCTCATTACTAAATGATTCTAAATCTCAAAATAATGTTTTAGTAAAAAAAAAGGCATTCATATAAGAATTCACTGGCAATTAACCTTCAACTGATGTATCTGCATCAGTCAATCTTGTAAGACAGGGTGAATCAAAAAAAGGTAAAACATTTGTTCTGTAGCAGACTGTTATTTTAATATTTCCTCCCAAGGCAGTGTAATGGGTTCAGTGTGGTAAAGGGTCCTTCTAGATTAACACTCAGAGCTAAATAATTCAACTCACTGATTTACATGTGGTCATTGAGCAGGCTCAGACCGTGATGAAGCAGATGCTTTGAGGGCTGGGCAAGTAGAAGACTGCACCTGAAAATGTGGGAAGTACCTGACCAAATAAAATTTGGAACCCAACAAGGGGTCCCTAACTTTGACTTGGGAGTGTGTGAACTTTGGCTTGGGATGCCATAGGACAATAAGCTCAAAGATGGACTGTTTCCCAAAAGAGGGTGTCGGTGGCACCGAGGGCTGCACGTCGCAGATCCACCCAGAGAACTGAGGCTATGGTTTATGGGGCTCAGCAGCTGGGCTAGAGGCAGAGCTGCCAGGCTTCTCCAGGGAGGAAAAGGCACTGAAGAAAGTACAGTGTAGTACCTGCCCTAGGAAACCCTCACACAGCAGACATCCTCCCATGGACAATACTGTATTACTAGGAACAATGTCCTCAGGAATCTGATCCTTGAAGTAAAGTAACTGCGCTCTGTTCCCTATTCCTCTCCTTTAATTTTAACTTGTATTCTATACATTTCCTCTGACTGGTCTCCTCTATGGTGAAAAAAGTTCACTTTCCTTACAAAGGCTTTTTAAACACAAATGGTACTTTTGTACAAAATAGGGGCTACAGACATGATTCTCCAAGGTTTTTTAAATCCTTGGAGCAACAGAAAGCTATGACAGTAGACATATTTTTTTTGTGTAGTGTAATTCCTTCACTGTCCATTTTTTTTCAAAATATAGGCCAGTTCTGAAAGAACCATGTCAACATCAGACCTGAATTCTGGTTGCCTATAAGATAATTAAGCATTCGAATGCAACATAAGCATTTTAAGAAAAGAAAAACAACAAACCAAAACACATATAATTATACTTCAAATGTAGCAGAAAGGAAATCAGAAAAAAGTATTCACAGATTCTCAGTTTACTGTAACAGCAAGCAAGAGGTAGGACTACAGGGTGTCTGAGTTATCTGTTGACCTGTCATTCTATAATTATGGGGGAAAAAGTACAGGTCTTGAATATTTTCAAATGTGGAAAGCAAAAACTTTTTGGAAGAGCCTTCAAAGACCACTCTGAGCCAAGGCACCAGGATGTGGTGCAGTCCCATCCGTACTGCCAGGTGGAGCAACCTCTGGACCCATACAACTACCAAACCAGTCACAGTTTTTACATACCTATTTCTTCCATTCTCAAAGAAATTTTTTTGGCTAATACAGCATTAAGGCCATGGCCAATGAGGAAAATAGTGTCCTGGAAGGAATCAAGGAGCAGTCCAAACCAACAGTGCAAAATGAGACAAGGGTGCAACACAAATTTTGCATTGAATGAAATAATWGAGTTTGAAATCCTGGAATAACTTTCTGAATGTGGAAGGTGACAGGACTGCTGATGCTCCACATGTGACTGTTTTAACCATGGACGGAATACTTTCTGGTTTCTGTCTTGCTACTCAGAACAGTTCTCACATGAAATATTCTGACTCAAGTCCCAGCTCATGGCTAACTAGACACAGATCTTTTATTATGAAATAGTAATTCCACTAGAATCCTAGTAGAGCATGGACAGTAATAGATCCTCTACTCCTCCCTTTTCCTCAAATGAAGCTTTAACCTAAGGCTAAACAAATCTGCAAAATTACTTCTGGAGGAATTTAATTTCCCTGTTCATTAGTTTTACTTGTATTAATTAAAAGAAAATTCTCAGTCATATCTTATTTGGCTGGGAGAAAATACTTTACCATCAAACTTTTCTGAATAAAATATCCTTTCTACTTTGAATAAATTCCTCCTCCAAAAAACTCTAGTTAAATTATCTTGCTATGCACATTTAATGAGTCCATCTCATTAGTACACAGGTATCAGTCAGAAACCTAAAATCCATAATAAATTCAGTTTATTTCACCTCATCCTAAATTTAGAAATATTTATGTATGTTCCAAGGATGTATGGGAATGTTGGGATTTTTAAGTGTATACTTTGTTCCTTGCCTTAAAGGCACCTTTGCATTGCTGCTTGATTTCTGATTGTAGAGCATGGCAATATCACGGAATGTCTGAGATCTTCCTCCAGTCTCAGGAGTACTAACAAGGGAAGAGAGTATCTTACAAGGAATTCAAACTTAGATTTATCTTTGGGAAAAATCCCAGTTTTACATATTTGTTTCTGGTTGTCCTTTTTGTGAGGTATTCTGTTTCATGGGAAAGAACTGGCCATTTTAACAGTCTTCTTCTGTAATATCCCAGACAGGGCCAGGTAGACTATTCTTTCATGCTAAAAACCAGGTTTTACTCACATTAGCAGTAGGAGTGCATTTGTGTAATCACAAATTGAATCTCTCCTTCTCAAACAGAACACCATACTAGACTAGCAAAAAGCAAAACAATCTGTACAGTTCATTCAGATTTTGCTAAATGACCACCCAAATTGCAGGTGTTACAGAAGAAGTTACTTAGTGTCAGCTGTTGAAGTTACTTTCCACTGCAGGACTTGCTCATCACAACCGTAATTACAGGCAACCTTTCAGATGCAGACTGGTTGCCTGTCAGAAGGTTAGAGAGACACCCCAGAGAGGTGTACTAAGCTTCTAGTCAGTAGTACAGTCACAGTGATCACTGTGGCTTTTTAGCTCTTCTTTCTACAACAACACTGTGTTTTCACACAACTGGGCCCATGGGACAGATTCATAGCCCTGGCTTTGTCCCTACTGATACACCTCTCCCCCAAGCTGGCAAAAATCARCAGGTTTCATAATCTATGTTCTTGTATTAGAGCATGGTGCTAATAACACCAAGGTCATGGGTTCAATCCCCATATGGGCCGTTCACCTAACAGTTGGACTCGATGATCCTTGTCGGTCCCTTCCGACTCAGAGTATTTTATGATACTGTGATTCTGTATTTGTCTCTTGCTATAATAGTTGAGTTTCCACAACTGGTAACGTGTCTTAACAYTTATTGGAAACTGGTCATGTAACGTCTCTTGGAAAGTATGGTTTTAGTCCTCCTTGCTCCCTGCAGAGGTAGTGCTTGGGCATTAGGGGTATTTTAAATTTGGTCCTCAGTTCTATGTTTGAGATGTCAGTGCCCTGAGCAGGAGGGATGCCATCCCACACCATGCAATTGTGGTTGCTGTGTCAGATTCTGTGGATTTGTATATCCTGCCAAACAGCTATTCCCATAAACATGCCATGGTTGGTGAACTTTTATTACGGCAACTTGATCAACTTGCAGAAAGGCTGCCTTTGTAATCAAAYGGCTGGTGTGCTTGTTAGAGTCATCTGTCTTACTGTGAATGCCTTTCTTCCCTCCAGGACAACACTGACAGAGAATCTGAACATTTATTATCCAATAAGTGAGTTATTATCATAAAATATCATGGAAAGTATTGATTGAAGAAAACTAAATCCTTCTTAACATATAGTCAAGAATTCAATACAGCAAAAATAATTTAGTAACTATGAACTGACAGAGGAGATAATGTACATTGTATCAATTCTCCAGTTGATACTGATCACAAAGGTTATCTGATTGAGATTCTCTTGTGTGTATAATACACCAGGACTGTAGTAGTCTCTGAGACAAGTACAGCTGAATAATCCAAGCTGACATCTGTCTGGGTGCGCTATCACAACTCGTTCCTTAAATTCCTAGATGCTGGTCTAAGATGTTTGTTCACATCCGTGAACAGTGAATGAACAATTCCCTCCCAAGACAGGTGTCCATTRGCAAAATGGCATGCCTCATTTGGCCTTAAGCATGGGTGACAGCTAATAAAAGCATATGAACATGTGTTATGCGTATATATGCCATAAGGCATAATCCTCTTTGCTCCATGCAGAAATATTTCCTATTGCCTCGATTATTGTGAGTGCTGGGAAGTATTTCAGCATGGAAAATTATGTCTGTAACATCTATGTCCAGGCTGGAAACATGTAAATATTGCAGAGTACTATTCACAAACATCCATTTAGGGGGTATTCCATTCCTGCTATCTATCAACAATGGGATTCATATAAAGACAATTCCCTGACACATGCTGCCTTCCTGCCAGCTGTCGCAGTTGCTGCTGCTGAGGCCTGGCACTGAGTTAGGACTGACAAGTGGCACAGACAAAGGCTGATGCCCCTCTCTAGTGCAAAGCTATAGTACAGGAAGGACAAGTTGTTACTCTGGGCTACTCTCTGAAGCAAATCATGAATGGAGCATCTACCCTATAAACCACTAGGTAGGTTTCAGCATTGTTGTCCAATTTTTTCCCAATGCCTTAAAAAGAGATGTGAAAATACCCTCTAATATGGTTCCTGACAGGAAAGATACATTCCATTTTAAATCTTTTATGTGATAGTATGTTTCACCAAGTAGATCATAAAAATTTAAATTACTTAAGAGGAGGAGAGGAGACATGCAAATGCTTCAAAGCTTACTGAGAGCTTGTACAAATCTGACTCTGCATCAGAATTTTCACTAAGGCAATTGCTTTCCATCTCCCAAAGAAGAGTTATTCTGCCTCGGGAAGGCTCCAGCAGTGGACATTGATTTCAACTGCAACTCTGCAATACAGTTAACTGCAATGAATGTGTCAAAGCTGATATCCCCATTGTGTCTGAAAGCAAGCTGCCTCAAAGCAGCAGCTGAGAGCTCCTGTTAGATGAGTTTTCCATTACAAAGCAAGGAACTCTGTATATCTAAAGTAATACAGTATTTGTGTCCCAGCTGGCCAAAATAACAGGCCTATGGGAGTCTCTATCTTAGATACTTTGACAGCAAAGAATTACTATTACTGCAAGACAAAAGCTGAGTAAGAAAAGAAAAACATAAGAAAATGTCCTTCTTATCATGAAGTTGGTTTCTGCATCTGACAGCCCCAGCGAACAGTCTTCTTCTCTCAACTGTTAGATTTTCTAACAGTCACCTTCAAGCATTCTCCAAATACGTCCTCAAAATTAYGAAAAAGTCCCCTTAACCAGTCACAAATGCTCCTCAGCATTAACTTCCCAAAAGCTCTCCAGAGATGAATGACTACAGAAAACAAACATATTGGACATACCTATGCAGTATTCATCACGATCAATATTCTTTCACAACTTCATTATGCTCCTTATCTGCGTGCAGCACTATCGTACCTTACACTTTGATGGTACACACAGGTCCTCATCCCCTTCTGGGATTGTGCACAGCACTTAGCAAAATGGTAAATTCATTTTCAAAGTCTTTTCAGATGAGAATTCAGCAGCAGGGGTGCTGCAGCTTGTGTGGTTGTTGGAGACACAAAGAGGCAGCTGATGACCAGCTCCTCCAGTACAGMTTGACAGGCATGTAAACGTCAGTGTTTCACAACATAGTGCTCTTCAGCATATTGTAGACCCTCTTCCTTGTGCTGGCTTAGCATCTTGGTGTGCTTTTCTCTCATTCTTCATCGCCATTTTGGTTTCCTGGCTTAGCTTCCAGCAATCTTTCCACACTGCTGGGCAGATCACTGCTTATCTTGATGTCCTGATCTCAGTCCACAGAGTTGGATAATACAGGAAAAGGGGGTATTGAGAAATCAATTTCACTCACTTAGCTGAAGTAGAAGGGGAAGAAGTGAGAGAAGACTCACAAGTGAGTACTCACAGGGAGACCAGGATTAGCCATTAGTTTGAGACCAGAGGCTGCTCTGGTCATGGTTACAACAGGAAGGTCACTGAAGAACAAAAAGCACCAAAAGGTGCCCTCAGGAAGCTCTTCTGTCTGCAGCCAAAGCAGCCACATGAGGGTGCATGGTGGCACTTGGAGCAGACCATGTGTGGCATGAGGAGCTGTGGCTCTGGTCTTCCAGATCCTCACTGGCGTGGAGGGCAGAGCCAAGCAGGGGGACCCAGCCAGATGGAGAGTCTAGTGCATAAAAACTGCAGAGCAGACTCCCTCTTTCCAAGAGATCATGTAGATATATGGATATATTTTCCTGACACTGAGCACAAACCAGGCCAGAAGTGTGTTTGGAACATAGAAAACATAACTACTGGTGGTGTGATTTGGAAGGTTTTCAGAGCGGTTCTCCTAGCTGGAGGCAGATGCTGCAGGGCACAGAGTTTAATAAAGCATTCCCAACCAAAGGTTTACAGCACTAAACTGCACACTTGAGGCCAGATTAGTAATAACAGATGGGCAAAATATAAAGCTGCACAGACTAATTGGGCACCCTGTTAGTGGACAYTTCCCATAATCAGGGGATTTTTGAATGGCATATGTTTATCTTTCCCCCCTTTTTGGGATACTATTTCATTATACACAGTAATGAGACACCTGGCTTGGTGTTAGCTGGGCTGTAAATCCTGATGAGGATGTTCACCTGCTGTGTGCCAGCTTTTTCATTGGTAAAACATAGATGCTCTACTCTGACCACGTCTCTGGGCTCTACAGGGGACAGGCTATCTGGAAATCACTGTGATTGGAGCTATCAGCATTTGGGAGGCATCTCTGCCTTGGCTAAGAAAATCAGCTGGAGGTCATTTTTTAGCCACCGAGGAAAGGTGGAGTGGGAAAAGGATGAAAAGTGGAAATTACTTCAGACACATCACAGACAGTCTGGATAGAGGCACAGCAGCAGTGAGTGAGTTCACAAGACCTCAGCTATCACCCTTGTTCAGAGGTGAGAATCCACCCTGGTGCCCTACAACTGTTTGGGTGGCCCACCTCTGCTTGGAACAGCAAAAACACTTGAGCTACATTCCCCAAAATGCACATGTAAACAGCAGTCTTCCTCCAAGAAGGCTGAGGTCACTGAAGCCCTGTGGTGGAGGGTTTTTTGTTTCTTAGTGATTCATAGACCTTTCTGTTCACAGACCTTTCTGTTCGAGCAAGGGACCTCATGATGGACCTGAGCAAAACTGGCTGGCATTTTCAACACCTTAAAGGGAATTTCTTGCTTCCTATGACATAACCACCATCCCACCAAACGTCTAACGGTTTTTTATGGTTGTGGGTACAAGACAAATCCGTTTATGTCCCCGTCCATTTCCTTGTACCTTTACATACATGTTCATTGCCCCTGGTGGACACAAGATCCTGCCACCTGCCCTGYGATGTATGTCAAAGTTGGAGCAGGGCAGGCCTGTACCAGTTCTCACTTCTGAACACCTGTGGAATTGCTGGTGAGGGGCTCTAGAGAGGATCTGGCTCTGGCCACAAAGACTAAACAAAGCTCAACACTAGCTGAGTTATTGGAGACAGRCACTGAGTAATCATGTTCCTACCTGTATAAACTGGAATCAAAAGTGAGTTATTCAGTCAGTGGAAATAAATGGATTTTTCCAGCTGGTGTGGCTGACGTGTACTSTGTATATCACATTTATATATCTTTCTTCCACCAACCAGCTCCCCTTTCAATAATCAAGCTCTATAGCTATAACAATTCTACTGACTGGAAAGAAATGTGTGTTCACAACATGCACCAAGAGATAAATCTTGTTACAGCACCGGCAACACATTCCATGCATTACATGTGCCAAAGGAGTAGGATTTATTTGGGTCATTTATGCTCCACTGGAGTGGAAAAAGGAAAAAAAAATAGGCTTTGCTATAATGAATTGGACTCTTTGAGTCCTGCAAAGAATAATCCCCATGCATGGGCTGACAGGGATTGCCATCCATCAAGGCAGCAAGAGGTGGCCTTGCARGATGTGTCTGTCCTGGACTCACAGCTCTGTGTACACCCTTCCTTCTTCAGCCCCAGCCATCCATACCAGAGCCCTGCTCCGTGCRCTGCACACCCTGGCAGCAGCCCCTCAAACAGCCACCACCATACCCTTCCCATGCTTCACAGGAGCACTTCTTGTGGCATGACACACCCTGTCCCTTGTGAAAACCCTTCCTGCAGCTCCCTGCCCGTTTTGGACAGGCCCCTCTGAGGGAGTTCCATTCTGCACAAGTTATTGTTCATCCTGCAAAAATGCTCAGAGCAAAGTGACCAGTGTYCCACCTGGCTGTGCAGCCACAGAGCCACAAACTCCTGTGATCCAAGTAGAGCAACGAGGAGAAAAAAGGGCAGAGGAAGGGGAGCACAGCAGGCCAAAGCTGTGGCAGAGACCAGAGCTGACCTGAAAGCCATCAACATTCCCTCAGACAGAGGAAGGATTAATTTATAAACTTCTGGGAGTTGCTGCCTCCTCCTCCTCCTCCTCCTCCTTTGTCTGTCTGTAAGGCTATGAGCTCTCAAAGTAGAAAACACCCCTTCCCTGGCATCAAGAAAACATCTAGCACACTGTAGCTAGTGCTACAACTAGAGTAACCCAATGTACATCTGCAGACACCTGGTTGGTATTTCACAGCTGCTGTAGATAAACAGTCTATCTATCTATCTATCTATCTATCTATCTATCTATCTCTGTCTGTCTGTCTATCTATCTATCATCTATCCTGTTATGCACCAGCATGTTTCCTTTCTTCTTCTCTCTTAAAATTTATTGGCACTGAGGATGGGAATTTGAAAGAGAAGAACAGAGCAGGGAAGAAAAGGGCAAAGTTCTGTATTTGAGCTTCAGCATCAAACAGAATAAACCCATCAGGATGTCACAGGCTGCCTGTCCSCACACAGGGAGAAGGGGCAGCGAGTTCACCTTTACTCTAATGGGAATAGCATCAATGATGCTTTTAACCCTTACTAGCTTGCACTTTACCCAGAGGACACTGAGTGAGGTAAAAACAGCCAAAAAAGTATCATGGAATGTAGAAATGTGGGTATAGAATTGTGTTCATGAAAAATTCAAATGCATCTGTACTTTTTGAAAGTGAAAATTAAATGTATTTTTCTGAATTGCTATCACTGCAGTAATGCATGTATGGATCTGAAAGGACATGATCTTTAGTCTTTCATTGTGAAGGTATTTTAGAKAGTGAGGATATTTCCAGCTTTTGAGTAAAAACCGGCAGACTAACAGGACCATGTATTTCAAAAAACTTCAAGTTAGGCAGGAAGCCATCAATTATGTATTTGCCGTTCAGTCTATCTACTCTACGTCTGTATTGTGACAGGGAGGAAGAAACAAGAACTATTACACTGCGATTAAAACAGTAACAAAAAAGTCTGGGACGGGAGAGCGCCTTTGAAAGAGCGAAGGAAATCTTTGCACAGCTTCTCAGTGTCTGGTAACACTAAACTTCTTGGTCTCTCTAGTTTGAGGCAGGTTTCCCAAAYTGTCATAACCCAAGAAGTCTTGGGGAGGATGGTTGAATATATCATGTTCCTCTATAGGCACAGAGAATTTTTAAATTCCTCAATTGATAAGTCAGCCCAGATCTAGTCTGACTTGTTTTCCCATCATCCCATCAAGCCTCTTTGGTGTAGGAGGAAGAGGGATGAACACAATGGGATACATGATTTCGGGGTAGGAAATGCAGTTGTGTGTTTCGTATGGAGGCATACATTGAACTGCAGCTTAGGTTCAAATATGAATTTTATATATATATATATATATATATATATACACACATATATATGTGTGTGTGTGTGTGCTTACATATATATGCACTCCATAATCAACTGTTTTAGAGACACAACCAGGCAAACTGTTTAGAAACACAAGGGATTTGAAATGTCATTTCTTTCTAAAGAGAATTGGAACTCAGCCTCAACGTGGAATCTGCAAAACCACACAAAAGGCAAACTGATTCACATTTTGTAGTTGCAAGCTTATCCCTAAGATAGTAACCATTACCCAAAGCAATAAATGGTAAAAATAATTTAAGCAGTTATTAGGTATTTTTGTGTATGTACTGATATTTCTATCTTGTTGAAATCAATAGGAAAGGCAGGGCATGGACTTGGAGCCAGGGTACAGCAGTGGCTCCAGTACAGTTGGCGAATCCAGCTGCACTGCCAGAGCAAATGGCCCAAAATAAATAAAAAGGGGTGTCATGTATTCMGATAGATAGATCTGACTAAGCAGTAACTGATGTTTGTGTTTTTTCATACCCCCCCCTCCAAAAMATGTTAAAATTATAAATATGCCACTGGTGAAGTAACTGCTCTGTTCTCTRTTTAGTCCCAGGCTGTCCTGGGTTAGTTATATTCTATTACCAYCCACAAAAGCTGGATAAATTTCATAATTACACACCTGGRACTCCTTATCTCAACTGAGATAAGCACTCCAACCGACAGGAAGCACTACCCACCCTGGTTATCTGATCTCAGGKAATGGCCCATTAGCACCACCCAGCTGATTATCTGAGCTCAGGYAATGGCCCATTAGCACCACYCAGCCTGACTAMTTAGCCTGAACCCTTCCRGAACATTTTGAAGGACCCTAGGACTCCTCCAAGCTCATTACCGAAACAATCAATAGAACACCCGGAAGATCCTCTTCCATTGTGARAGTCCCYGCCCSTGGGGGAGGTGCCAGCCAAGAAGCACAGCATAAAAYAAGGGTTTTTGGATGGGAGAAGATACCCTTGATTCGACGGGACTCTCGACKCGGCTAGACTCCRCTCCTCGGAATTGGACTCAGCTACTCCACTCCACTACCRGGACTGGATTACCAGGCCTTCCTGCAGGACCAGTGCCTAACYGGACTGCACAGCTACCACCCAGGTCAACAGGGTATCAGGTTGTACCGTGACTCTGTGGGTTTGTTTAAGTCCATGTTTCTGTATTACTGCATTTATTTTAACCTTTTTTATTAAAATTGTAATTTTGACCTAAAATCTCTCGAGGTATTCKGTGTGGGGTTAACTTCCCCTGCTGGTTTACAGCCAAACCAGCGGACAGGCACAATGGCTTTTATAAGTAATCCAGATCTCTTCCCATAGCATCCTGATGAATACAAAGAGCCAAGAACATGCACAGGCTGRGAGGAGATACCCGAAGTTTTCCGCGGCTAACTTGTGTCCAGGCCTGTATCCCACCCATCAGTTCAAGGTCTGCATGGGTGTCTCCACAGGCTGGAGTAACTAAGAAGCATCAATGCCATTAAGCAGAGCCCAAAAAGGAGTGATAAGGCTACCATTACTCATGCTTTGAGATCCTCCCAACAGAAAAGTAGGTCTTTATCAGGCAAATTTGATAATAGGCTCAATAGTGAAACACCATAGTTTCTCCTCTGTTGTATTCTCTATGCATACATTACCTAGACAAATCATCTCAGAAACAGAAGACTAACATTGTTAATCAGGATAGCATGTTAATATTCTTGATGCTTCAGGGGGAGCAGGGGGAAGTCAAATGTAATTGTCCTGAGCAGAATATATTTCCATAACAATGAAATCTCAAAATCAGTCCCSTGTTCATTTCAGCAAAGGAAAATTAGCATACCCCCAGATATTTTGGGTCAGTGGGGATACCATTACAACCTTCTGAATCTGCAAGAGCCGTTTTGAGCTGTATTGTTTTATGATGACTCTGTCACTGCAATGTGACAAAATGGCACAGGTTTTAGTTTAGACCAGTAGATGGGGATTAACSAAGCTGTTATTCTTGCTGTTGTATACCACCAGTGGAGGCTTTTAACTAACCAGCTGAGAGACTTATGAGTGTGGAAATTGGTTTTTTGCATATTCATTAAGAAGGAGAATTGTTCTCCCTTAGCAGAGCGATCTGCATGAGAGCAGAGGACCAAAACTTCCAGCGGAGTCAGGCGAACTGCCTGGTTACAACTGGGCCACGTCTCTGGCAGTGGGAATGAGAGTTTGAGTGTCCTGGGATTCTGGACTAGTCTGTAAATAACAGGGGATTTTCCCTGCAAACAAAATCCCTGCAGAGTTCCAAAGGACAGCAGGAAGCACTACATTTTCTCCTGAAGCCATATAAAWATTAGCTAAAAATAGAAAAATCTGCTGTGTGCTCCCCTCAGCTGTGATGTCAGAGACTGTTACCACTGCATCTGGAGAGAAAAAATTTGGAAGAGGCACAAAACCTCCTATTGTCTTTTTCAATCTTCAGGTGAAAACACTGGCATTCAGGGAAGAAACTTGAAGCTGCTGCTGGGAATTCATGATGGGTTTGGGCAGCAGAAGGGGAACCTGGATCTCTAAATGAGAGACCCTGGTAGACACAAAGTCTGGATATCTGAAACAATCACCTGAGATAGTTACCTTCATAATTGGCCAAGGAGCAGTCATCACCAAGGCACGRGTCAAACCATCATGAAGTACATCTGACATATCAGACTGATATTGGGAGCTGTGCTCCAGATCAGTTTGTGTCACTCCACTTCCCATAGCTCCCAAACACTGCCTCCTATCACTGGCATGGTGACCTGTTTTTTGAGATATAAAGTTGGTTGAGATAATTGGCAATTTATCCTTAACTCAAAAAATGACCCTTGAGATTCTCAGACAAATGGACTTTTTGTGGTGTTTTTGCAGCCCCCCCAATGCACTCCAAAGCCATGTGTTGCACATGCCTATAAGACACCATGGTCCTGAGGTGAGGTGTGGATAGAAACAGATACCCCAGATCAATCTCTGTACAGTATGTAGAAAATTGTTGAGCTCAGAGATAATTGATGATGAAGACAAGTTTAGTGCATTTGGTAGGTTTATATTTTTATAAGTCATGCCTCATACTGGGCCTCGACAGTCTATTCTTCAATGTCAAATCCCTGAGGAGTATTATTTCCAGAAATGTTTAATGACTATTTAATAACAGCTGCATAAAATATCTCTGATCATATTTTAATATTCCCAATGACAGAATTGTTCAGTGATGAAGTATTTTATTATTATAAAAAATAYATCACTCCTTTTTCAGAGAGCTGCCCTTAAAGCAAATCCTGGCCATGCAGCATGACCCTCTCATCCCAGTTGACMGGGCAGCCCAGGTATGATATGAGTAATGAAATTCCTTGCTTGAGGGCACCAGCTGATCACCTGTGGGGTGCAAGGCAAGAATTTAGCTCCCGATGGCTGCCTGAAGAGGCCAGAGCAGATGCTGACACATGTTACTGGTATGTTTGGTCTTTCCTCGAAACAAAAGCTGTTGCCCAGAGGTGGGATACAGCCCTGCAGGATGTTTTCACACCTCAGCTGCATCCAAACTCTCCCTCATGAGCAGTMAAGCAGGTGCCTGCCTCAAAGCAGGCGCAGAGGGTGCCACCAGAACCTCCCGTTTGGTTTACCTGAGCCTGCCAAAGGCACTTGGGGCTCGCCTTTGTGTCTGCAGTGTTGTTGCTCTCCTCCCAGCTCAGTCTGGCTGCCTTTCACTTTGCTTTTGGTTTTAGAGCCAAATTCCATTAGCATTTTGTGGTGGTGTCCTCCTCCAACCACAGGATTAAGCCGTAACCCTCAGTAGTGACCATGATGGCTCCATCCAGTTTACTCTGGAATCTGGGGAACAGATGTCAACAGGGTAGCTGAGAGTGGTCTGGAATGGTGACCCTAACATCTTGCTGGTATGCAACTATAAGTCAATCATCTTACCCCATAGGCAGTGGACAGCCCAGGGCCCACTGAGCAATCCTGYATGGCAGTGGGCTGAATGCCAGGATCTCCCCTTGAGTAGGGATGTCGAGGTTATTCCTCAGTGTTTAGAGAGTCCTTACAGCATCAGATACTCAGCGGTTAATAGCATGCTAAACTTTGAAATCTTAGCTGAGTGATATAAAAGATTGATTGTGCATATATAATCCTTCAGACAGGAAGAGTTGACCAGATTGGGACTAGGGTTTAATCCAGCTACACCCAGGTTCCTCCCTGAAAATGCGTTTAGAAAAGCTTAGTTAGGTTAGGTTGAACTTGGTTAAGTCACTGGTTTAGATCAATGAAGTACATTGCAGCTTCTCTCTTACAAGCGAGGCGCATGACTCCACCTGCGACGCACCTACACCCGTGAGCTAACTTGCCTTGTGAGAGATGTGCACTAAGTCCACATGAACTGAACCACTTGTTAATGCAGATACGATCAGTCAGGAACTTCCTAACTTTTCTTCTCCCAGATATCACCTGGAGCCAGCTGCTGGCAGCTCCTTGCTCCTGGTCTCAGACAGGCTTGGGTATCACTACTGCCCATATATCCCACTTTGTACAGTAGCTATTGGGGTCCACACTACTCACAGGGACATCTGTAATAACCCTAAATAGTCTCTGRTCCTAAACAGGACTGTGGGTCAAGCATGCTAAGATGTTTACAACCTTCAGGTAGATGAAGGAAATACTTTAAAGCAAGTGAAATGTGTGCATGTGTGTATGAAATAAAATAGGAAAATTTACTTGAGTTTATACCGTTTACAAGTTTGCATGACCATTAGAAGCCAGTTTCTGGCAAATGGATTATTGACCCAGTTGACTCAGATTCTTGGCTTCCATAATTTATTGCTAGTTTTAACTGCTGCCACTCTTCCTATGATCTGCTGTGAGCTGGGGAAGCAAAATATGCTCTTAAACTACTTTGCATTCCTAAAGGGGATTGTAGTAATCCTAGACCCTGTTACATTTCCATTTTTAACTGAATTAGTGACCCTGTTAAAATGTTGCAGCAATTAGACTTTTCTTGGCAAATAGATATGGTTCCAGAAGGAATCTTTTTATAATGTATCTATCCTCATCACTATCAGAAAACCATTTTATCTGCATTAATTACATGTACATTTAAATTATATTTTAAATGGGCTTCACCATTTGAATGGGCTCCGAGACTCTTGAAGTGCAGCTACATCTGAGGAGAAACACCTTTAAAATATATTCAGTCCATTGCAGAGTATTGATACGGAAGAAAATTCTGCTGAGGGTCTTGAGGTTTATGTCTGTTCTTTCAAGAATTTTTACAGGCTATTTATGTCTTTTTGGAACTGACATTTCCTAAAGCTGACCATGAAAGAACATTCCATGGCAAACTAGGGGTGTCAGTTTATCTGCTGCTTTCTAAAAGGGAACAGCATCTCTTTATAATTCCAGAATTTACAGTAAATCTAAGCTTTTGTACAAAAGCATTGCTAAATTCATTGTTTAGGTATTGATGATTTTACTTTTACCAAAGGAAAATGGAGAACTCCCTGTATCTGAAATATTCCTTTGTGTGCTGTGACTTTAGTACAAGTTGTATATCAGTTCCAGAGAATTTACCTGTACCATTCTTTTAAAGTGAGTGAGTGACATGGCTGATGCAACTCATGTAATCCAGACTCCTTGCTGTGTTGCAGGAAGTAACAGAGCATAGAATTCTCTCCTGTCTGTATGTGGAGATGCTTGGTCAGTCATCTGCACGGGAAAGTTATTGTTCTATAGATTCTTATAATTCCTTGATCCATCATCCTTTTCTAATACCTGGCTGACAGCTTACACTTAACGAGCCTTACAAGGCAATGCCAAAGTGAGTCTGGCTGCTGCCTCATCCTTTGAACAGCACCTACACCACTATGAACTGGTGTAGTTTAACCTCATCAGGCAGCTAAGCCCCAAGCAGACGCTTTCTTAGTCTTTACCCATGGGATGGGGGAGATAATTGGAAGGGTAAAAAGGACTGTGCTGGTTTGGTCTGGGGTAGAGGTTTTTTGTTTATAGTAGTTGGTATGGGGCTATGGTTTGGATTTGTACTGGAAACAGTTGATAACAGAGGGATGTTTTCATTATTGCTGAACAGGTCTTACACAGAGTCAAAGCCTTTTCTGCCTGTGAGGAGGCTGGGGGTGCACAAGGATTTGGGAGGGGACACAGCTGGGACAGCTGACCCCAACTGACCCAAGGGACATTCCATACCATATTGGGTCATGCTCAGCATAGAAAGCTGGGGGGAGGAGAAGGAAAGGGAGGTACTTTTGGAGTGATGGAGTTTCTCTTCCCAAGTCACCGTCATACGTGATGGATCCCTGCTTTCTGAGGGAACTGCTGAACACCTGCCTGCCCGTGGGAAATGGGGAACTGATTCTTTGTTTTACTTTGCTTGTGTACATGGCTTTTGATTTAGCTATTAAATTGTCTTTACGTCAACCTATGAGTTTTTTCAGCAAATTTACTATCTTGGATCCATTTTCAAATTCCCAGTGGAATGATCATAAAATCATAGAATGGTTTGGGGCAGAAAGGACCATTCATCTAGTCCAATCCTCTGGCATGGACAAGAACATTTTCCACTAGATCAGGTTGCTCTGAGCCCCATTCAATCTGGCCTTGAACAATTCCAATGATGTTGCACCTTCTCTTGGCAACCTGTTCCAGTGCCTCAGCACCCTCATAATAAAAATTTTCTTATTTCCAATATAAATCTACCTTCTTTCACGTTAAAACTGTTGCCCCTTGTCCTGCCAGGCCCGGTAAAAGATMTCTTTCCATCTTTCTTATAAGGCCCCTTTATATACTGAAAGGCCACTATAAGGTCTCTCCAGAGCCTTCTCTTCTCCAGGCTGAACAACCCCAGAGATTTGTGCCCATGCTCCAGAGAAATGGGGCATGAAGGTATCTTTGTAGACAGAGATATTACAGTCTCACTTAGAGAAGTAAAATGAATGGGCTGAGGCTCTTCACATGCTGACGAAGACAGGCACACTTGCTCCTGCCCAGAGCCTAGTCCTGAAATCCCTGGATAGGGATGGTCCTTTCTTCTACTTCAGCCCTAGTCCTGTGCTAGAAAAGACTACCGGACCTCCTGTGTAGGTGGACAGTGGGATTTTCCCAGGCAGCACACTCCTTAATGGCTGGCTTCAAACACAGATCAAAGCATTGGCATCCACCCAGTACATGATCAGCATCAGCTGTATGAGGCACACAAACACGTAGGGAGATAATTGCTCTACAGTTGCTTCCTTGAGGCACTGAGAAGTACATCATGATCTCCTTTGAGATACCTTGTGAGGAGAGAAAAAGCATTTTTGAACAGTTATTTGTGAGCCAGCCCTGCTTTGGTCTGTTTGCATGGGAGACACATGGCTGTTTTGAAAGGAGTCTGAAAGGGATTTATTTATTCATGTGGTCTCTGAAAGGATCGGTAGGTTATCGCCTGCATCGAGCTGCTCGGGACTTGTCCTGTCATGTTGTCTGAATAAAAAACACAGTGCCTAAACCTGCATGACTTCAATAACCTTAGTGGAGCCTTGTTGGCTTTGATGGAACAAGTGGACATGACATCAGATGCCAAGGATTTGCTTGTTGTCTCCATTGTAGCTCCACTTTGGGATGCTTGCTGGGCTACAGAAATCTGTCAGAGACTAATCTGCTTGGGATGTCAAGGAAGCCAGAGCTGAAGCCTTGATGTATGAATCTTCTGTGCTGATAAGTCTCTGCTGAGCTTTGATGAATGCATAAAGAGTTGGCAGATGAGTGGAGTTTTTGATTAACTGTGCTAGTCTATGCACACTCAAGCTTCAGTGAGATTGTATATTGTCAGTCTGCTGTCTCCTGTGTGCTGAATTCTCATTTAAGCTTTTGTATTTAACAGAAAATTTTGATTTCTCTTTCACTATGGAGTTTAAAATGAAGTTCAAATCAGACACAATTTACAGCATTATAAAGACTGGGTAATAATTTCAGTCCCTGTAAGTAGCTTTGAGATGGGATTACCTTTAATGTTTATAACTTCTCGTATTCACATTTGCATTAATGCATTTTCCTTAACAAGGTAAAAATATTTCTCCACCAAGCACATCCATCTGGAGTTGTGCTCATGAATATTTTTGTCCCAGGTATCAAGCTCCTCAATTTCTGCAAAAAAAGAAGTTAACTTCTGCTTGTTAAAGGGCAACGTGGATGTAATTGAATCATCCAGACACAGATGAAACCTTAACAATTACTAGGAAGATCCAAATTTATATCACAACATGCATCCTGACCAAGGCAAACAAATGTACAGAAAATTATGTATTCCCAAACCTGTAAGAGAAGAGAAATAGTGCATTCTGTTTTTCTTGTAATAATGCTGCTTCCTAAAGCAGTGCCTAGATAGCCACCAAGATGGGGAACCATTATCATCATCATGGACAGACATTACAGGTTATACAATTTCTGTCCCGTTTTGCTTGTGGACTAAAAGCAAAGTGAGGCTATAAGAACAAGGACAGACACACAATATAAGAAGGATATAAAGCTACTTGAAAGCATCCAAAGAACAGCTATGAAGAKGGYGAAGGGTCTGGAGGGGAAGCCATAGAAGGAGCAGCTGAGGTCACTTGCTCTGCTCAGCCTGGAGAAGAGGAGACTGAGGGGAAGCCTCATTGCAGATGCAACTTCCTTGTGAGAGGAAGCAGAGGGGCAGACACTGATCTCTTCTCTGTGGTGACCAGTGACAGGGAATGGCCTGAAGTTGTGTCAGGGGAGGTTTAGGTTGGATATTAGAAAAAGGTTCTTCACCCAGAAGGGGGCTGGGTACAGGAACAGGCTCCCCAAGGAAGTGGTCACACCACCAAGCCTGACAGAGGTCAGGAAGCTTTCAGACAATGCTCTCAGGCACATGGTGTGATTCTTGGGGTTGTCTTGTGCAGGACTAGCAGTTGGACTTTAACAAACCTTGTGAGTCTTTTCAAAATCAGGATATTCTAAATATATGATTCTGTGATAATACACAAATAGTCAACATGGCAAGGTGCAAATATGGCCCCAAGGTGCCTTGCTGCATTCTATATTTTCATTTTGTAGCTTGCCCTTTTCTTATCCTAAATATTGAACGTGTTCTTACAGTCCTTGGTTTTCATCAAGTTTCCATTCGGTCAGTGTGTCAGACTGTCTGGTGGAAATCATCCTGGCTTAACTGTTTTCCTGCTTCTAATTAGCTGGAGTACAACTCAATACATTGTAAAGAAACTTMTCAGAGCCAACATCAGATCTCATTTTTGTAGCATAACTGTGTTGACTGTAGGAGTTAATCCAGTTTACAACAATGCAGGTGAGTCTATACCCTGTCTCTGATTCAGAAGCTTGTCCCTCTTCATACTTGATCTCAGCTTGTCACTGTGATGGCAGTAAAGCGTTTGCCTGATRAAGAACTATATGGTTTCATCTGCTGTATTCTTCTGTAGTGTCCCTTGCTACTATCCATTTTTTCCGAAGAAGTCACTATGGAGAATTAACTCAGAGAATGTATTATTTAATAATTATGTATATTACAATTATTCAATAATTTTAATACATTGTCTCACTGCTCTATCTTGAAACCTTTCCGCTGGTGTCTGATATATTTGTAGGAAGACATCTCCTTTAATGATTATTTGTGAACAGGAATCCTCTAATTTATTACTTTAACTCTGTTAAACAGCACAAAATCTAACTCAATGCAACATAAAAGATCACACTAGAGCAATTTATTGAGGTAAGTCATCTCCATTGTATGAAACTCCTGGAAAGGAAGGGACAAGGGAGGAAAAGCATGCACTGGGTTTTCCTGCCATGTTTTGCATTCCTTAGTGTACAAGTTTCAGAGAAACCTCTCAGCATCTTTTAACTCATTTTCATTATGATGGGCAATGGTAGCACTTTCTGCCTCCACCCCTTCCTGTGCCCTTTATTGTTTCTGAGCCATGCGGGACTCCAGTCAAAATTCACGGTCTGGGTGTGCTACCAGAGGTTTGCTGCTCGCATGGCTCTGCAGCCTGATGTATTGACAATGTTTAAATGTGCTTATTGCCTCTGTATATCCTGTCAGGTGTCCCTCCTGCAGAAAACCACAGGATGTCTTTAGGAAGGATTGGTCACAACTGAAGGGTTTTGAAAAACACAATTTTCACTGTCCTTTATAGGGATGGCGCCATTTACAACTATTTCTGGCAGAATGCCCCTCTGTGCCCAACAGAATCAGGAGAAGCCAATGAAGTGTGTGGCTGAAGTGTTTCTTTTATTGCTTTGGGGACCTCACGAGTTTTGAGCTAGACTTGAGGAACTAAAGAAAAAAATTCCCAAGCTCGTTCATTTCATCTATGTTGGGATGACATTAAAAGGTGTGTCTCCTACTACCAAAGCTCAGTATGCATGACCCGTTTGCTTGTAACAAACCATCCCATCTCTACTGAAAGGGGTGTGATGCATTGAATGGTACAGAAAAGCCAGTGAAAAAAGGAAAATGAGGGAAAATCCCACACATTTTGAGTTAACAAAAGCTCTACCTGCTCTCTGCTTTTGAACAGAATATGCAATATTTCCATACACCAGTCTTCAGTGACTTTTGTCTTTCAAAGTGACTGAGTCCATTTCAGAGTGCAGCCTCCCGTTTTTTGCCCAGCGAGCAGTGCACCTGTCCAAGCCATGAGCAGTCAGCTTCCGAATGAGAATGTTGTGGGAAATGGTGCCAAAGGCTTTACTAAAGTCCACATAGACAACATCTCCAGCTTTTCCCTCATCTTCTGAGTGGGTGACCTTGTCACGGAAGGAGATCAGGTTGGTCAAGCAGGACCTGCCTTTCACAAACCTATGCTGGCTGGGCCTGATACCCTGGTTGTCCTGCATGTGCTGTGTGATTGCACCCAAGATAATCTGTTCCATAACCCTCCTCAGCACTGAGGTTAGGCTGACAGGAGTTCTAGTTCCCTGGATCATCTGATGGTACAGCCCACCTACCTTCAGAAGGTTCAGCCCACCTACTTGACAAACTAATTTTAGCATAGGATGAAAGGACTGCTACATTTTCAATTAAAAAAAAATAGGGCTGCAAAACAAAGGTGAACGAAGCCCAGTGACAGGGATTGTTCTGTGATAGCTGGGGCCAAAGCCAGCTGCCCTGCCACCCTTCCTAGGTGGCGTGGGGAACCGGGGCAAGGCTCTTGGGACCAACGACTACGCTGGGGTTTTAGGCCACATCTTGAGAGCTGAGGATGACTTGCCTGGTCACGTGAAAGCCACATCTGGTCCCAGTTTGGGCCACATAACTTGACTGGAAAACAMAAATGCCAATGAGAGTAATTTTGTGTAGAGAAAAATACCCTGGTATTACTCCCAAGTGAAAGCCTGTGTCAACACTTCAGCAAAAACCTGAGAAACCTGGGGTTTGCCGAGTACCAAATCCTCATGAAATCCTTAAAAGCACAAGATAGGATTTTTCATAAGTTTCATAACTCCAAAAGGATTAGTGAGCCTGAGGCACTTCCAAAGTCCTGTTCATAATTATCAAAATATCACATCCCATATTCTGAATTCTGAAGGGAAATGTTGGTGTCTGTGGTTTCAGATTGTTTTCTGTACTTTGTACTGTGGGCAACAGCCATTTTAGTAACTGAATCTGAAATTTTTGGTAGTCTTCTTGCTTGTCTGAAAATACATGTTTTTTATATTTCTGTTCCAGCACCCAGAACAAACAAAAATATTGTAGCAATGTGTAGGAACAAAATAGCATGCAAATCCAGGGCACATGCCCTAAGACAGTGACTACTCCTATCATAGGCCTGGACTGCTCATGCTACTATAGTCTGGGAGAAAAATTTCCAGGGCCACATGCTTTGGAGTCATAAGCAGGTAGACAATTTATCCAGAAGGTATCTAAAATTGTAGTCACATTTTTTGGTGTGTATGGGTATGGTATGTACATTGGGTACGGTATGTACATTGAAAGTGGCCAGACTCTGGAAACTAAATTTTGTAATGACAGGAATGGGTCCCTGTAGTTCACAAAAAATGGACTCATGTTTCTTGGATTAAATCAAATCCTTGTTTACAAAGCAAGTTAATTCTTTTGACATATAATTTTAGTGTTAACTGCTCGAAGACATTTTATTTTGTGATTGGATAATTTGTTAAAGAAACTGATCTAGACTCATCCTAGGTGTATCATTTAATTTATTCTGGTACCCTTTCAGATGTGAAGAAATATGTTAAGATTTCAAAACAGAAAACTCCTATTAATTGAGCGATAAAATTTTCTGTATTGCAGTGATCTTACAGGGACACTCTAAAATATTAAAACCCATTTTTTAATCTCTTATTTAGGACTGGTTTCAATGTACTTTCCTTCTTAGAAGTAGTGTTCTAGTGAATCATCATTTTCCAATGGAGAAAGAAATCAGCATAAATTTCTTAATCAGCCCTATGAAAAAAATCCAACCAAGAAGTTCTGCTGTTCACCACAGCCATGGCCCCCACCGCACAGAGCTGTTTAAGGTCAAATTACCTCCATAATATAATATCCTCCATAATGTTAAAACCAGATAATTCATAACAGGCTAAGAAAACCGTTAAAAGTGGTTTTGCGGATTTGAAACAAAGTATATCTCCTGCCTGTTCTTATTCTCTGTTAATCTACTTCTATTCTAAATTGGGAGCCTCGCAGCAGTGGGAAGAGGTGCGTGCCTTTTCTGGGCAGCTGAAACTGCTGGKAAACAGAGGGGACCTTCCACCTGGGAAACAACTCAACCCTTGAAGTTGAAGGGACCTTCTGGAGAATAAGACAGAGGTAAAAAACCCTCAAAAAAGAGAGGGGAGGGACCCTGCTACATCACCAGCAACTAGTGCTGTTGCAAAATAATTAATATTTCTTTTATCTTTAGTATTTTTTCAGAGAAAAAAAGAGAATTTCTCTGCAAAACACCTACCTCTGAAGTAGTTCCAATTGTAGGTGGGAAAGAAATGCGATCTCTTTATAAATAACTTTGAAATCAAAAGATAAATTTAAATTTGTAAAGATTTATTTAAATTCAATGTTGCTTTAAAGTAAAATTGAAAGAATAAGGAAGTATTGGCTTAATGGAACTTGGCTCAACTCTCCTCATCTAATCAAAGAAGATGGGCAACCTCTCATATTACAATATTTGGCTTGCCTTGTTGTGCTGGTTTGGCTGTAAACCAGCAGGGGAAATTAACCCCACACAGAATATCTCGAGAGATTTTAGGTCAAAATTACAATTTTAATAAAAAAGGTTAAAATAAATGCAGTAATACAGAAACACGGGCTTAAACAAACCGACAKAGTCACGGTACARCCTGACACCCTGTTGACCWGGGTSGTAGCTGTGCAGTCCRGTTAGGCACTGRTCCTGCAGRAAGGCYTGGTAGCCCAGTCYCGGTAGTGGAGTGGAGTAGCTGAGTCCAATTCCGGGGAGCGGAGTCCAGTCACGTCRAGSCGAGTCGAGAATCCCGTCGAGAGCGGAGCCCCGAGAGCRGAGTCCCGTCGAATCGAGGGTATCCTCTCCCATCCAAAACCCCTTGTTTTATGCTGTGCTTCTTGGCTGGCACCTCCCGCAGGGGCGGGGACCTTCACAATGGAAGAGGATCTTCCGGGTGTTCTATTGATTGTTTCAGTAATGAGCTTGGAGGAGTCCTAGGGTCCTTCAAAATGTTCCGGAAGGGTTCAGGCTAAGTAGTCAGGCTGGGTGGTGCTAATGGGCCATTGCCTGAGCTCAGATAATCAGCTGGGTGGTGCTAATGGGCCATTACCTGAGCTCAGATAACCAGGGTGGGTAGTACTTCCTGTCGGTTGGAGTGCTTATCTCAGTTGAGATAAGGAGTCCCAGGTGTGTAATTATGAAATTTATCCAGCTTTTGTGGATGGTAATAGAATATTTAACTAACCCAGGACACTTGTCCATGAAGAAGCACCGGGAAAGTGCTGTTCAACACGAAGTGAACCCTGTGGGAAACAATTTACTAGAGTATGTGGATATCAAATAAAATAAAAAAATGATATGATGTTGCCTGAAACTTTGTGATCACCTGATCATTAAAAAAGAAGGAAAAAGATAGTTCAGAATTCAGAAAAACTTAGCAAAATCAGTCGAAGATGGTTAGATGGGAAATAACAACTTTTTTTTTTCTATCAATAGACCCTGAAAGACTGTGACTGTTTTGCTCAGGAGGAAATTATTAAGAGGGGATATCATAAACATGCATAAAGTAAAGGATCTAGAAAGAAAAATCCAGTTTTCACAAGTATGTCTCTGGCTCAAAATTTCAGACAACTTAAAGAAGGTTTGTATATATATATGCATCACAGGAACATTCAGGGATATACTGGGTAGCACAGGGTTTCCTGGAAAGGGAATGAAATCTGGAATCTTTGGAAAAACTAAGAAAACATGTAGTTCATAGGAAACAGAAGGTAACAAACACAGCTTTACCCTACTGCTTTTGCCTGTTGCTGGGTGCATTACCTTTTTTTTCCCCCAATATTTGTAGTGGCAGCATACCAGATCAGTTGGCATGTATTCCTGATCTAAACCAGCAATTTTCACCTTCCATTCATGATGACAGCACCTGGTTGGATGCTAAATTTGACTCCTCCTTGCATTATTCCACTGCCCAACTATTTTCTGGATTAGAAGGGATACAATTCTTCATCAAGCTGATATTTTTTCAGTGTGGATTAAATTCTAGTCTTCAGGGTAGCTGGCATGACACTTGGCTGACTGGGTCTTCAGACTGCAATTGCTTCAGTTTCCAGTAGTGAAGCAYTCTACCATTCCTCAACAAGCACGGCAAATCTTTTATTTGGGATTCTTCAACTATTTTAAATTTTTTTACCATTTTATTTTTAGCTTTTTATTTAATTTTATTCTGTTCAACTTTTTATTGGTTAGGTAATTGCCATGTTTCACTTACTTTTCTGAAGTCTGCATCAGCTTTCTTCTAGTTCAGTTTAGGCTGGTTTCCAGTTTCACCAGTTTGCACCTTTTCGTTTCCATCCAATGAAAGAGAATGAATGTCAATAACAGTAGAATAAAACATATTTCAGACATCTAGTTTAAGCTATTTAAAAATAAGATTTACAGGGATTAATTACATTGGCATCACAGACACATGACAGGGTAATTTTGAGTTGCCTGTGGCAATACAAAGTTCACATCTCATAATCTCACGCCTAGAAGCAGCTTTGTGCTAGGAAATGATCAGCTTGAAACCTTCAGGTCTGTTTCTTATTACTTCAGGAGTTCACCAGGAAGTGCAGTCAGGATACTTTTTTTTGTATTAATTCCTGGGATTCTGCTGTTGCTGCTCCAGGCAATCCCTAGAAGCAGGTGTGATACAGTCTATTCTTTGAAATGAACTGGATCATAACTGCCAAGATATGAAAAAAATTCTTCATTCCCTCCTAACACTTATCTCAGTGAAGGTTTTCCTCATTTTATCTGCCTTAATGGACAACTACATATCAGATGAGTTAGAGGCAGGCGGGTAGGCAGGCAAGAAGGCAAGAACGCAAGAACGCAAGAAGAAGGCAAGAACGCAAGAAGAAGGCGAGAAGGCAAGAAGACAAGAAGAAGGCAAGGCAAAGTAAAAACTGGATGATAACTTCTTTGGTATCTTTCAGGATGATCAATTATACGGCATCTAAGAAAAAGGCATAAAGGGTACACAGTTAAAGAGATAACCTACCCTTGAGCACAGCATGTYTGAATGTAGTAAAAGCAATAAAATTAACACAGACTCCTCCTTAAAGAAGCGTGCCATTGTACTGAAAAGCCACAGTAAATATTCTGGCCTGAGATTCCTGCTCTGGTAAAGATCAAGTAGGAAATTGAGATCCTCAGCTGTTGTAAAATGGCACAACATTACTCACTCTCTCCCTGCATCTCTCTCTCATTTTTTCTTGTTGTACAGCTTAGTTCCTTTTCCCCAACTTTTCCACATTGTGCAAATCCCTATATATGGTATCAAATTATTTTTCTAACTCCATCAATAAATTCAAGCTTTTTTAAAGGTTAACAGATTGTTCCTATATGACTTAAAAATCCATGCTGACCTTTCTTGTTTTTAAAATAGTTAGGTATCAAATTTTATTGGTTCACAATTTCACTAAGCTTTACACAGAAAAAAGTCTTCATGGAGGACTGTCAGGAAAAGTGAACTTTTCCTTCTCCTAGAAACACAGCCCACTCAAATGATAGGTTAGACACCATATTGAGTACTGAGGCAACACTGTGCTAGAGCTCCTTGAGTTCCTTTAGGGCTCTTGAATGAGGACCTGATAACTTACTTCTTCCAAGTATTTTCTCAGTTTCTTCTAAAACTTTTTATTTTGACAAGTCAGTTTAAGATGGTCCCTAAGGCATATCTCTTATTTAAAAAACACAGAGCGAGAAGTCAGTATGGAAACCACACTCAGCTTCTCTGAAATGAATTTTGATGAAAGGAATTTAGGTTTGTATTGTGGTCTTACCTTCCCTGAGTACTCTTTTTGTGCTTCATCTAATAACCCAATACTCCCCTTGGCAGGGGTCCTGCTTCTGAAGTGTTCAGAACATTTATTTTTGGTTTTATGCCTTAAGTGAGGTTCCTCTAAATTGTTTTCGGCTTGCTCTATTATGGTTTAACACTTCATTCATCCATTTATTCTGTGAATGGCTTCATTTTCCATTGACTTGCCCCTGAACTTGCTGATAGCTTATGAGGCAGCAGTAAAACTGAAGGACTTGCAGGTCATTTCTATATGGAGCACAAAGCAGCAAGAGCAAAATGACATTATTTTCCAACTGTAATTTATACACTGCTCTTGGATTGATGAACGTGTAACTAATCCACCAGACAGAGGCATTGTATATTTTGGGTTGGAGGGGACATTGGGAGGTCCTCAGTAGCAGGGTCGGCTCTGAGGTCAGAATGGACTGCTCAGGATTTTATCCAGTCAAATTTTCAATACTTCCAAGCGTGGTGACTGAACATCTCTGGACAACCTTTGCCACTGCCTGACTGTCCTCATGGGGAAAATACTTTTCCCTATATGCAACTATCCTCTGTCCCCTGTCCTGCTGCCACAAAAATCTGTTAACCTCTTTTTGGGCAATGACAAGCTGCGAATAAGTCCCTCCCAGAAAAGTCGCCTCTTATCCAGGCTGAACAAGGCCAGCTCCTTAAGCCTCTTCTCATAAGGCCTGTGCTCCAGCCCCTTGGCCACCTTGGAGGCCTCCACTAAAGTATCTCAAGTTTCCCAATGTCTTGTTTGGACTTACTCCGGTATGTCCGTGTCTCTCCACCAGGGAGCCCAGCACTGGGCCCAGAATTCCAGACGTGTGTCACCAACACTGCTCAGGGAAGGATCCCCTCCTTCCACCTGCTGGCCACGCTCTGCCTGATGCAGCCCAGGAGGCTGGTGGCCTTCCATGCGGCAAGGGCACACTTCTTTTCACTGTTCCTTCTTCCTACGCAGATACTGAAGACRTACAGAAATAGCTGCAAACAGGCCAGTGTGGCCAGTCAGTGCCATACCCACTTCCACAACCAAGGCTTCTCGAAGGAACGAGAAATTCACTTGCTGAATCACTTATTTCTAAAAAGAACTACATCACAACTAACTAGAAGCATTTTTTTTAAGACACAGCTGCTTATTCAGCACTGCTGATAAGAAAATTTCCTTTGGAATGGACTGTAGATGCAATGTTGTATAGACTATAAATTGTCTTTACCTTCCAAACCCTCTAAGTTCCCTGTGCGAGGCTCTCACCAGGGTCTAGCCCACAGTACCACCTAGTGGGAGACGCTGATATGACCGTACCCATCCCCAAAAACGCTCTTAAGACATTGCCATTTCCTCCCGATCTCAGTAGGGAGACAAAAGAGTACGAAAATCCTCGTAGGTGTGGCAATAGTACCATGTGGGATTGCGTGAGGAGAACTCACCTTGCCAGGGGCTGAGACAACTCAGACAGCTCTGACGATGAAATTGCCTGTGTGGAACACTTCATAAGCACGATTACTAATTACTTTTTCCAAGGATGACCTATTAAGAAGCTTCATGTTTGCTGCTCTGAAAAATTAAGTGGATCTAACTTTGGGGGGAAATGATAAAGAATATATCTGAGACTTATTCTAAAGAGAGCTGGGGCAGCTTGCTTTCTCCTGACATGCAAAGCCAGTAGCAATTCTGACCCTTCTGTAGAAACTGCTCCCAGTTACAGTGCACAGATCTCACATACACCTTGGCCATCTGCTTACTGCAGTTCAGGCAACTTCCTTTACAGGATCACAAAGCAGGAATGAACACCAGGCAGGGTATTTACACTGTCCTCAAATGATATGTGCTCTCAGTTAATTTATGTGTTGGACAAGGACATGGCAATGCAGATGGGTTTGATAGGAAAAAAGTAGAAGAGAGGCATATTCTAACAGAGWGTGAATACCCCAGTTCTTGCATTGACTAGCCTCTCACCTACACACCCATTCAAGAACTGGCTTGTGCAAAGCTTTCCAGATATTGTATCATGATTATTTATGTGCTATAATGAAGCCAAATTAATTTAAATTTAAACTAAAAGGTCATAGCAAGCCCAATTTTAATGAAGACCATATCCTAAGATCTATTCCTGAGGCAAAATGCAGTCCATAGTAACAGTAATTATTGTGAAGCTGTTCAAAGAAGTTACACCAAGTTTATTCCTTGATTTTCTAAAACAGGTTAGTGAAAAGTCTTTCTGTTTGCACCAAACGTACTGAAAGTGAAAAAGCCCTCTTCTGTTGCTTTCTAGGCATCTTATATAAAGCTCATTAGAATTAGAAATAAGAAATCTAAACCTTAAAGACTGGCATTCCTTAAAACACATCCATTTGGTGAGGTCTGCTATGAGCAGCTTCAGTCTGAAATGAAAAGAATATCCAGGAGACGGGGCTGAGTTATGCAGCCTCACCCACTGGAAGCAATGAGCTGAGGTGAAGACGGATGGCCTCTCAGGCAGACAGGTTTCCAAGGAAGCTTCTGATCTGTGAAGAATTCGAGTACACCGATGAAGCTGTACACCTTCAGAGGAGAACAGAGTGTAAGAACTCACAGAGGGTGAGCCTGTTTCCTCAAATGTGACCCACTCTTCATTGGTCTTCAGACTCTCCCATATCTAGTTTTTTATTCACACCTTTCATTTTCAAAGGATTAAAAATGTAAAAATTAAAGGGATTTAAAATGTCTATGTAAAACTTCATATGGGAATTTCTAATCCTAGTCGAGCCTGCACATTTTTATTATGGTAACCAATATTAGGTATAATTTATGTAAACCCAATTTTGTCAATGAAAGATGGTCTATCAGTTTAAGAACTCATATGATTCATATTTGATCCTTTTGAGCATGCAGTTCAGGTTATTGTCCCTTCAGCTCTAACAATTATATATCTGTTTGGGGAGAAATTACTGCTCTTCTGAGTATTGGTCTCCRAAAGCTGAAATAAAGAAACAGAAGGAGGAAGACAATTTGCATCACCAGTTCTATTTATACTCAGCATAACTTGCATAACTTCCCTTCCACTGCAGCATTTAGATTTTAGTGAAATTCTATAAATTTTCTGGGAAAAAAATCTTAAGTCAACTCTACAGAGTTTTCCCTTAGCACTAAAACATGTGAGGTATCAACATTGAAGGTCTTGTTTCTGAAAGGTTGTTTACCTCAAATAGCAAAAAGTGAGTCTGACTCTTCAACAAACATGTATTCTTCTGTTTGGGCACACAGCACACTCTGTGGCAGAAGACTTGCTGTGCATTTGCTAAAYGCACCAAACCACGCATATTCCAATAGATGACAGCACCAGTATCTCACAGAATCTTGGCTGCTGTAAGGTGTAAAAGGAAGAAACTGTTCCTTTACAAATTTAAAATAAATGCATTTGTTAAAAAAAAAAATAAAAATCTGTAGTTTTAAGACAGTCAGACATTACTGCATAATCTTCATTATTTTCAAAGGTTTTGTTATTCTTTTAAGGTTTTTTCACTTTGAATGTTGTCACTTTGATTTCTGTTGATAACGATTTGCACTTACTGAAGATCTGCCTTTCTCAAGTCTTCAAAAGAGAGTGTTTACAGASTAGTAATGTGTGTTTTCTAAGATCTTTTTATATATTTTAGTCTAACAAGTTCCTATTCTCTTRAAACGGAATAGCAGAACAGACTCTTTCAAACCCTCATCAGACCATTAAGGCATTTCTGATGTTTTCATTTCTTATGTTTCCTGATTCATACTTCTCARTGGCCTATACATGTGATACAGCTGCACTTTGATGGTAATAAAAACCCTACAGTTCTGTTTTTACTGCCAAAAATATAATTCCTATGATATAGCTTAGCAGTTACCTATAGTATCTTTCATTTAGATTACAACATTGGGTAGAAAGAAAGCGCATTATACAATGCAAACAGACAATAAGTTTCAAGGAACATATAAGAAGTAATTTCTTTTTCCTCTTTAGGTCATCTGGGAACCATCTAAAACATCAGGGTTATAACTCTAGTTATGAGAAGGAAAGATTAGTGAATCATTTAATCAAAATAAGTATCAAACATAGTGCTTCATGCACTGTGAGCGCAATATACAGCTCACAAGGTTTTGGGGTCTTTTGTGACGATATTATTACATAATAAAAATCTACTAGATTTCAAGCTGGGAAACTGGCTTGACATTTAAATTAGGTTTTCGTCCTGTGCTGAAAATAAATAAAGACATCAAAGACACCTAGGAAGAGAGAGCCTTACATGCCTGTAACAAAGATCAGTCTCAATGGTCTCCCAAAGGACCTCTGTCCAAACAAAAATATAAGTCAATGCTGTAGTTATAGCTAAACATTAAGAAGGTTTGGGGTTTTTTTTCATAGCACTCGTGGAAGGTATCAGAAAGAGCAGAAGCAAACAGAAAGTTCTAGTAATGTGAAAAGGCTCTAAACTGAGAGGACAAACAAACGAAAGGAGATTTAATCAAGCTGGCTAAGAGAAGGTGCTCTGACAGAAATGCATGAATGCATGTCCTGAGAACAAATCTCCTGATGCTGTGAGCTGAGAAATGTTACACAGCTCTAAATCTGTAGCAGTAGTGGATGATAGAAGAGGTTACAAACCTCTGGAGATAGGCCAGTTCTGGGGAGTTAGGGTACAGACAACTTATCAGTAAGAAACTGAATCAGTTCCTTACCCTGAAATAGAAGTACAGGTGGAAGGTCTGGAGGAGTCTCTTTTGTATCTGTTCTTTGTGATAATATCAGTATCTGCATATATTAGTAGGATCTGTAAGGACTTCCTGACTAAATATATAGCAAGAGGAGACTTGAAAACAGAGACTTTAAATAGTATTTGTATTTCTCTTGGCAATATGGAAGGCATTTTGAAGCTTACAATTAGGAGAGAAAAAAACCCTAAAAAACCAAAACACGAAAATCCCCACAATATTCTACTAATGATTTATTTCAGGGTTTCTACCATTCACTACAGTAGATTTTTATTTCCCATTATAAGCAAGATGGGTCATCGAAGCCACCTACTGCATCTCTGGTCTTTACCTTCTGTGCAAGGTAGATTAAAATAAGATGTGAAATATTATTTTCCAGATATCTTTGCCCTAACATAGGTAGTTACCTGAACAGCCCAGTATCTGTATTTCTCTACCTGTCCCCAGGAAAAGAGAAGCTGGAACTCACGAGAGCCAGTACATCCCTCAGTTTTGAGATATACGAAAGCTGAAATCCAGTCCAGGTTGTGAAAATGTTGGACCCGAAAGGGAAAGTTGCAACATGTTCTTTACACGTGCCTATGGGAATTGAATGCTCAAGTTGCCCTCTACAAAACTTTTCATCTCCAAGAAAGTCTAGTACAGCAGAATATTTTCTCTGGTCAAGTCACCCTCTAAATTCTCACAGAACTTGTACATAGATTTGTTCTGCTGGAGGCTTTGTAATTTTCTTCCAAAATTTTCTTCACAAGACAATTTTTTTCCAAATTTGCTATATTTTTATGCTTCAGTGAATCTGAGTGAAATGTATAAAGGAAGATGAAGCAATTATCTGAAAAGTATCAAGTCTATTCTGCTTTTAGACAGGATTCAATTTTAAAAATGTAAGTGCAGTTATATCAAATTATTTCAGGACAGGTTTTTATTAGAAGAACAACTGAAATGGAAAACTTTCCAAATAGAGACAAAAGACCAAGTGCAAGGGATGAACAATAGAGAAGAAGAGAGAAAAACACTTTCTTCAGGAAGCTGACCTGGAGATGTGGCCAATATTTTCTCTGCTTTCCTTCTCTCTCCCTCAAACTATCAATGAAAAATATCAGGAAAATGAAATATAGTCTTAATTTAAATATGACTTCAAAATGAATATAAAATCTATCAGATATATTAGAGCCAGAACATCTATTTGTTTTTTAAGCAAACCAATAAAGTGCTTTTTTTTTGCCTTTGACTTTTAAAAATATCTTCCTGAAGTGACTCTGTAATTCCAGTTAAAAATTAGACACTTTCAATTCTTATGTTGAGATGCTGCTTCCTGCTGGATGGGAGCTTCCTGCTTTCCTTTCCTCMCAAAATTTTGGGATTTTGTCTAATTGTACACCAATGCTTTGACAGCACCCCAACATGATACATCATGACACAGTGAAATCAAACTTGAGCATCCTGCACTAAGAACAAGACTCCAGGTGTCTCTCACACCACAGACCAAAAGCACTATAATATCCCTCTGTTATTCATTTAATAACGGGGTGGAAATATCTTCTTTTTTTTTTTTGTCTAAGGAATTGTTTGGCTATTGTGGGCCTTTATGTGCATATTCTTACTGCAATTTAGTACAGTTTCATAAGTTTTTTTTCAGTAACTTCTATATAATAACCATGATGGTAGTCTAACTGAATTTGTAACTCCACATGATGTTTATGAAAGTCCTATTATTTACTACCACTACAAAGAAATATAATTACAAGTAAAACATCATCAAAAGAGACTGAAACATTTATCCTGATTTTTACCRTCAAGTAAAGCATTAAATTTCAATTACAAAAGGTAAGTTTTATAATTTTATTTTATTAAATAACAGAGGCATGTGAATAACAGTTCAAAAGGATAATTTAAAAAAATTATCAAATAAAAATGCTAAATTTGACTTTATATTCAATATTTCTGGGCAAAACAGAAGAGATTTCAACAAGTTTGTGAAAGAAATACAGCACATTACAAGCTAGAGAAACAATCTAAATTAGCAGTTTACTGAATAGTGCCATGTTAACTCTTACAATATCCCAGAAAGATACACTGAAGTTCTATTCAAGTAGAATTATTTTGACTGTATCTTAAAAAAATAAACATGAATTAATAAACCATTGCTTTAAAAATATAAAAGCAATGAATCTAAAGTTCTCTTTTAATACGTAAGAATTAGATGTTTAAATGTTTCTTAACTTTACAAGTTAATGCAGTTTCAGATTACTGATTTTTTAAAAATAAAGCAGCGCCACATTGAATCCACTGGTCTTGGTTTCCTCCGCAAGGTACCTCAATATTTGTCACCACACGGTCTCTCTCCACACTAGTGAAGACTGGTAAAGATATGCATTCTTCTGGAGAATATGGACCATATGCATCCTGTCAAAGAACAAGCACTCAGTTATCACTCAGACAACAAAACATGAGAAAGCAATAATCTCCACTGGTATGGTATCTAAAGCTAAGATACAGTTTGGATACTGCAGCCTTGGACAGGAAAGTCTTGKTCTAGGAGACTAAGGAGAAGGATTACCAATGAAGCAGAGCCTTTAGAAAAATTGCTCACTCCATTACTCACACACCAGGAAGTACATAACGGGGTGATCCTACGAACTACATATGAAAATCTTTGTTCAGCTAAAACCCTCCCRAAAATTACATGCCAAACGTGTCTGCAAACCAGGGCAGGAAGAGTGCTGAACAGTTTCCTGCAGGGACAAAGCCGCTCAGGAGCCCCTGTGCTGTAGTGCAGGGAGCTGCTATCCCAGCAGGCTGGAGTGCTGTGGTGGCCGTGCCCTCAGCAGGCCCTGCTGCCCCCTCCACTCCTGCAGCAAACCCTGCTCTCCTCCTGTGGCACAGCCCCTGGTGTGATCTGAGATACTTGTAAGCATCATACTGCAGGAACTACCATCCAAAAAATCTTACTCCACAYTTTCCAGGCTACTGTATGGAACAGCTCCTCTTCGCTGTCTGTACTACAAATTGCCTTGGATGCAGTTTCCTCCAAGGGCTTTGCATGGGGCATTGTCCATATGTGTGACCACAACTGAGCTCAAAGATTCAGTCTAGACTTGCTACAGCATGTAATTTCAACCCATGATGTATTTGTTTACTGCAAATAATTCAGGGTTTGATTCAACTGATATATATTAAGCATATTTTCTGTCACACCCAAAACATCCCTTCCTTTCAATAGGAAAATGCCAGAAGATTTTAAAGAACCAAATAATGAAGTAGCACACTTGTCAGAAAAGAATTTRAAATAAAAATTAGTTTCATTTTAATGCAAATCACATCAAATATGAGTTAGTGATGCTCCAATATTAGAAAATAACTAAAAACAGGAAGAAGGAAACATGGGAACAATAACTGTTTCAAGCACTTTGCCTTGCATGTCAAGTATAAGCCATTACAGAAGAATTTTGTTGTGCCTTTKGAAAATCAACTTCCCCCATCTTTTGGACATCAGTGTCTAAATCCCTACGGAAGATCTATGCGCTGCAATATTTGTATAGAGCAATTTAATAATCAGGAACTCTGCTGTTCTCAGAAGCATTGTACTTACCCCACTTATCCCTTGGTTAACACTACTGAAGAAGGCAGAATGCTGGTCAGTCTGAGAGCAAAATGTTAATCAGAGAATTTCAGTTTTGCCGAAGCTGGGAGCCAAAAGTTGGCCAAAGATGTCTTTTTACACTTTTAAGGGACAAAGTATCTGCTCTTGTGCCTTTCTCAATCCAACTGACGTTTTAAGGAATCACATTATTTGAGGGTTAAAGCCATTCTGTGGAAGTTTATCCAAACCRCAAACCCTTATGTCCTTGGCTTAAGTACAGTCCAAAAATTCTCTTTGTCACACTGCCTCATACGCAGTTCCATCCCCTTTAGTGAAACCCTTCACAGCGTGGGATCTATCAATGGATTAAAACTGGAAAGACCTTCACAGTTTAATGAGAATAAGCACCATGTTAGCAGCTCAAAATATTCCGTTTTGAGCACTGCAGCATTTTGAGGAGGTTCTCTGAGAAATCCTGTAGGCTGCTTCATTTAAGTTTGGTTGAAAATTACCTCAAAGCATTGCATTATAAATACATAGATTTTTGCTCACTAGATTTCAAAAGATGTATTTATGGAGAAAAGAAAACAAATTCAAAACCTAAGAATCCTAAGATACTATGTTCAATTTTATGCATTCTTCTCCCAAGGGGAGGTAATGAAATTAGGGGAAATTCATGATGTCCAATTTTGCATTGGTTTCTGAGCACAGTGTTTGATTACAGTCAATTTTTACATTGATGCTCATAGCAGAACAACTCAAGGGTAGAACAATTCAGAAAACCTCTCCTCAGAGACACTTTGTATTTAAAATCTGGGCGGTTGACAACTTCTGGCCTGTATTTTGTAAGAATTGTATTTTTTTCCAACACAAAGATGTCAGTTGCTATTCATTTCAAATATGAAGCACATTTGAAAAAGTTTAATTCATTGATTATTGAAGTATCTCACTTCTTAATTTTATAGATAAAGCTCTCTGCTGATTTCACATGTAACTTCTGGACCTTACCTTTAAAGTTTAAAAATTGTAGTCTTATTCAGAAAAATACTCAAGAAACTGTTTTATTTCTAACACAAGATTAATGTTTTTCAGAACAATGGGAGGACTACTTACAATTCTCATTTCCAATGTGTTTCTATTTGGTGTTACCATGGAAAACCACACATATTACCATCCTCTCCCATTCATCACTGAGCCAATACATTACGATGTCTGGCAATTCTGTAGGTATCCCATGCACCACTTCTCAAGTAAATTAGAAATCTCTTCATTTATCTAAAAAACCAAACCCTGTAAATACTGAAGAACTGAAAAATCTTTCACTGGCCRACATTGTAATAGGTTTTGTGGTGTTTTGGTTTTTTATCCTTTTTTATTTTTAATTTTCAGTATTTTCTTTCCCAACCAAGCTGGAAGCAATGGTGCAGATGGTGGCTAGCACTGACTTCTGTATTCAAGGTCTAAATCTTGACCTTTATACTTCTAATGCTGTACTGTAATATAATGCTATACTTCCACTGCTGGAAATAATGAAAGAAAAAAAGGGGATACATTAGTGTGTTAGYAGTGGAGCTCCTTGCACAGTATCTATCACAATATACAACAAGAGTCATCACTGATATAATTTATCATAATTAATAAACTCAATTGTATCTGAACTTTCAACTATTTTGGTCCAGTGAACTTTTTTCTTTAACAGTCTTCTAACCAAACATAGCTTTCTTAAGAGATAACTCTGCTGAGTTTTGCGGCTTGCCAAATAATCAACTCCTACAGTTAATAAATTCATCTACTTGATGAGTAAATTTCTACAGGACAGGATAAAAGTTGACATTATTTTTCTTTTTTTATATATATATACACACTGCTAATTTTATTTACTGTGATACAGATGTGGGGAAAAAACTGCATCCACTCTTATTTCTCACTTTCTACATTTCCACTTGATTTCTGGAGTGTTTGTGCACATGTGCACATGTCTACATGTGCACATGTCTACATGGGATTCTCCTCACTGGTGTGTCCCAGAGTTAGTGGTGTAGGCTGTCTCTAGAGTCACAGCCAGACAGAGATTTATCCCAGTTATCTTCTGATGGGCTTCCTGAGATGAGTGGCCTTTACTGAGACCAAAGAACGAGCTAAGGCGACTAAGTCACACCAGGCAATTAACTTCTAGACAGCTAAATTTAAGTGGGAGGAATTCTACAACAAAAAATTTTTTAGTTAGAAGACACATCCTTGAATATGTTTTCTGTAACTTTTTGTGTTATTTATCAGAGATTGCTACCATATTTGGAGGACAGAAGCAGTAACAGGTTTTACTGTTTGGATTACTTTGCTTTCATCTTAAAATCTGCGAGCATTGGCATTTTTTTAAATCAGTGTAAGTAGAGGAAAGGCTTTCTTTGCTTACAGCTCACATCATATCCTCTATTTTTTTAGTGCCGCTGCATTTTACTTTAGTATTTAAAATGCAAAGAAAATATATTCCAGGAATGAACTCCCAAACACATGTATACAGTTACTAAATACACTTTTGAAAATATGCTGACGTTTTAAAAAGACAAGGAACAAAAGGTATGACTGCAATAAAGCCCTTGCCTTCATCTAAGAAATATAAGCTAAAGAATATTAGCAAAATTATAATAAGTTTCCGTTTTAAATAAAATAAGTAACTGCTTTTCCTTAAAAAGACTGAGATTTTTATTTTGAAATGAAGGAAAAACAGGTCAGCAACATCATACTGAAAAGCTACTACACAGAAAAAATCAAATTATGGGTCTTGAAAGTTTAGGGCTTTTAATAATTTAGTACCTGTGGAATCCAGGCCATGTAACAAGRGAGAACAGATGACACACTGGGAGAATCATGCAGATTTTCTGAAAGTCGATTTCCATCGAAACGACAGCCTTCCAGTTGTAAGCCACTGATCTGCCGTGGAAATATAAAATATTCAAACACATATAACAGACTTGAAATGTCAATAATGATTACACTTGCTTTAATAAATGATGAACCTTTTTACTGTGACCAATTTTTTAAATAACAGGAAATTAATTATAGTGATGTTCTTTGTGAGAATACGAAACATGATTTAAAAGCAAGATCTGGATCACACTTTGGACCACACTTTGGTGTGAACTTCCTCTGATTTGGATTCACATTCTTTGAAATGTTGGAGAAAAATACCTGTAAATGTCATCAATTATGAAACTGCAGTTGCCTGGCATTAGATTAATGGAATTATGATAGCAACAGCCAAGTTCACAAYCATTACAATGTCTAGAAGAAGAGAAGAACAATCACTGCAATAAGCACAACTTCCTGCTTGGAAGTCTGAGCACAGCTTTCAAAGAATGGAATGTGCAGTTACACAGCTTCAGCAGAGGCAAACAAAATATATTGAAATAATAGGAGAGAAAATTTCATCTAACAAACCTCAAGATTTCTTAGATAAACTGTTGTTTGGCAAAAAATTAAATAAGAATCACAGATGCTTCTTTAAATAACTATGCAATGCTTTATATGCAACGCTTTATATGCAACATGTTTCAAGTGTTTTCTTTCAATTAAGTAATTTCAGCCTCTGAATTGCATGTTATCTTTTTTCTTCTCTGAAGTCTTCCATAAATTCGTGATAGTGATTATCTATTCTGGACTTCTTAAAACAAATTTTCAACATTTGTTGATAGTTTTATTTTCCCCAGTACAAATAATACTGGTTAGCCAATAATAATAATAACAACAACAACAATAATAATATTTGTCAGTTTGGCCTCCTGAACTTTCTCCTGAACTTCAGTTTTATCAGTAATAAAACTTGACTCAGTAATAACTTTCACACAGCTTTTCAAAAGGCTAACTCTCCAGCTGTAGCAGATCTCCAACAGAAGCTACAGTCCGAAAATCATCTGTCTGTTATACTACGAAACTAAAGCCCTGAATGAAATTCATAATACTGAGGTTGGCTTTCACTGAATGCAAGGTTCATAAAGTAGTGCTGCAATTAGGAAATACAATGCTGTTGGAAACTGGATGAGTGACCACATAACCAAAATGGAGAAAAATACCATTTTGTAATATATTTTCCCTTGCATGAAGTTTTAAGAAGTGTACTAGAATTTAAAAAAGGGTTAAAGTATGATATTACAATGAAGATCAGTATCATAGAAGATATAATAGATATCATTTGCTTAGGTAATTTTAGTATTCTAAAATTATTTATTTGACAAGAAAAGATGGAATTAAACAGTAACACAAGGGGGATTACTGTCATGCTTGAAAAGCAATGTTTTCCTCACAAGTGTTAGGGATTTTTTGTTAATAATACATGAACTGTAAACCAGCTAAGATTACATTTTGCATTTTTAATATCTAATTATTCTTTTGAATAATTTTTGATTGTAGACAGGCACTGCACTCTTCAGGAATTTGCTTCTTTAAACTCATATTTCTTAAACTCATATTCTTAAACTTCATATTTTTTAAACTCATATTTTCATTTTAACACTGAGCTGGAGACTCTTCCTTACAATGTGCAAGATGCAGATGTACTCATTCTAATACGAAAAGAATGGTTATAAAATATGGCATTTAAAAAGACATAATACAAAGCTGTGCTTCTCCTTGGACAGACAGTGCCCAGAGAAGTGACAATGTTCTTTGGAGGAATTTGTGCTCCATACAGACTAGGACTTACAGTAAAGTCACCAAAATTGTGGCTAACCTGAACCAAAACAACTCCAAATGGAAAGTTCAGAGTAGACTTTTTGTCTAACTTTAACTTTCACAAATTATTGTAACAAGGCCTCAGTGAAATGACCTATATTTTTCAAACTTTCTATTTGAAACTGCAAAAACTCTTTTTGTCCTTCAACCTCTTGTCAAAAGCTTAAGGTCTGCTCTTCATTGATACTATTCTCACTTCTGTTGCCAAGTTTATTGTGATCTTTTCAGGTATGTTGTTTTTAAGGTACAGCTTCAACATTTGTTATTTTTCACCGTTTCGTTTCAAACTCAAAATCTCCCCAAGCAGAGAGATTTTGGAAAAAGCAGAAAAAGAAAAGTGTAGGTGTCAATAATCTTTAATGATACCCTATATACATTCCAGTGCCACTTCAGTCTTGCAAGAACAAAGATTATGAATGAAAATGGCACCAAAGGAAGAAAGTCTTACTAATGAATATTCTGAGGCTTTCCCATAGACTCCTTCCTGCTGCTCTCTGTTGTTCACACTGATACCTAAGGCCTCACTTTATTATATGCACTGTCCTAGATCACACGTTTTCTCACTACACTTCTAATTGAAAGCTTTCAAAGCTCTTACTTATTCCTCTCACACAAATATTAGAAAGACACATCACCTATGTTATTCTTTCTGTCCTTCTTGCTTTCTGCATGGAATTTTTTTAGGCAGTTTAGTTCAAYAAATAAACAAGTTTGGCAAAGTGATTGCAGGAGAATTGGTCTGATGAAGAGGTTTTAAAGATTATTGCTACGGTGTTCAAATGTCTGGCCATCCTGAACAAAGAAAATTCTATAGAAGTGGGGCACCTATTAAAAAAACCTCTTTTTACCGCATGTTTCTTCTTTTGATATTGGCAGTTCCTTTGACATTATAATTATGTAAAATAATATCATTTGATCTCCTGGAAAACTTCAACCAGTGGTACAAACTCCTTTGAAGATTAAGACCAAATTTTTACTTTGATTCTATATTAAAAGACATTAAGAAAAAAACCCAACAATACCAGAACAATGTACTTTCAGATACCATTTGGGTGAGTACTCCCATAGCCATGCTTTCATTTCTATAATAAACAGTATAGAGAAATTACAAGTACTATGAAAGACATGGATTTCACAGCATCTATAATATAATCATAGTATCTTTGCAACTTAGCTGAGAGTAATGGCAGGAGTTGACCATAATTTTTAATTCTTACAAAGAATTTGCCATTTCACAACTACTGATCCTAGTTTAGGTTAAAAAAAGTTATTTTTACACATTACAGACTATGCTTCTTTAAAATACCCTTGTAGAAAGTGTGCTGATACCATGGTCCAAAGCATGTCTGTTTCCAAATTTCAAATTCTCTGCAACTAATTTTCCCTTACTAATTAACGCCATAATTTCCCACAAAATTATACAAACTGCAGAAGACTTCAGGAAGTCATATTTTCACTTCATTACCTCTACAGGCCTCCATCATTAATTTATTTCAGGATGCAGGTATACTATTAAAAAGGACCTCTCAGGATGCCTTGTAAAAATATATCTGTCAGTTGTTAAGAGTATATTTTTGATATTAATACTCATATTATGTATTTGAGTCTTGCAATAACTTTTTATTTTTCACTATTTATATTAAGTTCTACCCAAGCTCATATTACTTACTACCCAGTAAGTCTCTAGCCATGTTTCTTCCTTTCTTTCACTCTTTTCTACAATACAGAAAATGGAATGCCAAAAGGAATGACTACCTGCTTTTGTACAACAGCACAATCAGTGCACAAAGCAAACAGAAGAGACGTATTTGCATATCAATATGTGATTGTAGTGCAATAGCCGTACATTTTCAGTACCTTTTGTTAAGGCAATCCGAAATTATATTAAAGGAGGTGTAATTTTATACAGATTGATTCTACATCAAATATTCATCACATCCTACCAGAAGAGATCCACTCCACATCATACGTCTAAACTTACACCTGAATTAACACTGATAATTTAACATCTGATTTGATAATTCACACAGACTAAGGTGTGTTCTTGGCCTGATTGGGTGTTCCCCTGATTACTTTGTTGTTTCACTGACAGTTCCAGCACTGCATGCTTCTTACTTACAGATGATCATGAGGTATATTATTTGAATTTTTTGGCATAGAAAGATCAAGTATCTACAATTGCTGAAGCATGATGCCATTTTTTAAAATCACAAGAAGATTGAGAAAGCATTTCCATCATACGGATCATAAAGAGATCTCCTCCTTCTTTTTCTTATCACAGAACAAATTCTAAGCCATCAAAAACTTCTAAAATTAAARGCAAGAAAAAGTCTCGAAGAACATGTCTTCAAAACAGTCCCTAACTGACAGTGTTACTAAGAAAATTATACAAAATATGTGTGACTATCAGGTTTAAATTCATCTGCATTCCTATTTGTGCCAATCTTTCAACAACGACATTCTATTAGGCTTTTAAATATTTGTTGATTCAGGGACTTGAGCACGACTTTCCCATACCCTGAAACAGAGTCCCCCAACTATGTGAGTACAGCATCAAGTCTCTTGGTGGAATTAGTTACATAAAGTGAAATAACACCATTAGCATAAATTGAGACTGATAAACCCCAGAATAGCCTATACCATGGTCTGGTTTCTGTAGGGAGTCTGGTAAACTCCAATTTCTGATTTAGGTGGGATAAAGCAAGGTCTCAGCTATCTCACCRCAGTATGTGTTAAAGGACTTACCTGTTCTGCTGATTGAATTTTTTTTTTTTTTTTGAGTCCCCACTCAGAATAGCTTCCCATTCGACAAGGTTAGCCTGAATTCTTGAAACTGCAGACACAATGTTTACTTTACCAGTATTAAAATTCATACTGCTCAGGTGAACCAAGCTTAATGTGCAATCCAGAGGATCCTTATCAAACCAGACACATTTTAGAGAATGATTTTTCTGAATTGATGACATTTTTATGCCCTAGTTACAGACTATGTGGTATTTAGCTTTATTAAYGGGAAAGTTTCTCCCCTGTTCTCCATGAGCATGAGGAAGGACTCATGGTAGGGAATCTAAATATTCAGCATTGCAAAGGGTTCCAAAGCCTTTCTGTTCATCAAAGATTAAAAGGAGCAGTAAAAATGCTAGTGAATATTTACTAATAGGAATCAATGAATATTTCTCTTACAGAGGAAAAGATAATATTCAAATCAAGTGAAGAAACTTGACAGGATTCTTAAGCTTTGATAAAAATAACCACTCACCTAACTGTTTGTACTATTCCTGTGGCAGACAATTTCTCTTAAACAAAATTCTCTTTTGATTTCCAGTCCCTCTTAGAACATGACACATTTTTGCAAAGGAATACAGAATATACATTAACCTTTTTACCTACATATGATATAGACCACTAACAGTGTACTTTAACTAGTATTGCCAAAAATTTACCACATAAATTTTCACATAGCAAAGCATTTTAAACTTCAGTTAGAAGTTTAAAAAAACCTGGAGTACTGTTATAAAACTCTTTCCTCTCATTTTTTATTTGCCAAGCAGCTATTTCAATCCAGCAACTGTAAAATATTGTGGTATTTTTTAATATATGAAAATACTGAGATAATGTTATTCATGCAGGGAGCTGAAGTATTTGACATTGACTTCTGACATTTTTCAAAGATGTTCGGATAGTTCTGAAAAAGTTCAAGCCTCTAGAATCTGCAGCTTACTAGAATGACTGGTCTGAGATATGAAACTCAGTTTTGGCTTACTGTAATGGACTAAGAAGTCTTGGCTGAATCAGTAAGCTTAGAGCACGTGATTTGCAGGTTCCAAGGTTTGTCATATACCAGGTTTAATCCAAGGAACTCAACTGCCCAGAATTCCCTTGGTTTAATTATCTCTAAGTCCTAGACCCCTATCTGCTTCTCATTAAATGAAGTAGGCAACTATTACTCTTACTTAAATACCAAGACTGAAGAATTCTCAAAATTATATTCTCTAGTTCCAACAAGAATTAACTCAACAAAGTTCAAAAGACTGTATTGTATTAAGGTCAGATTGGATGATTACAGTTATCTTTACTGGCCTTACAATATATTAATATTTTAGGAATATGAAATCTTGCACATTCTGTATTAATAATTTTAGATATTTTCAGCAGCCAGCCCAGAACCCTAATATCTCCCACAGCTTTTTGCATTATCAGACTAGAGAAGGTGCCCTGCCACTTGCTCTCTCTCCCCTAGTCCAGCAATCTGCTTTAGCTGCACATGCGCCCAGAGTCACTGGTGAGTGCCCTGCATTGGTCACACGTGTCTCTGTGAGGATGCAGTTTTTAAGTCTTGTGCTCCATGCTGAACACAGAACTTGAAGCTGTGCAGGATTATCTTGGGATCAACATATCTGTTAGAAGACATACTACAGAAAACTTATTTTGTCAATTGCCTACAAAATTAAGTATAAAAAAGGTGCACAGAGACTGGGATTCAGCCAAAGTGGCAGTTGTACCTGAAATGTTAAGAAGCTAAATTAAACCATCTGAGGATTCATCTCTACTTTGCTATTTAAGCAAAGTGAGATTTTATGGATGCTGGCTGGAGGCCTAACTGGTCCCTAAAAAATTGTAGGGTCTTTATCATATCAAACACTAGTTTGTTTTGGTTTACTTCCTTAACAGTCTCTTTTCAGTGATTAAAGAAATGCTAACACAAGGCCTTAGACTTACCGATCTTTCTGGACAAGAGTCAGATTTTAACTAATGGAATTGCAGCTTCAATTTGAACAGAATGGAGCAAGAATAAGCTTAATTTTTAAATTAGAACTGTGACTAGGAAGGAGAAAAAAGATAACTGCTTTCCTTTTCTAATTTCTGCCAGATTTCGCACTACCATTTTTGTAGCTGTATACCATTAACCAGCCTTTTTATCTCAGACACACCAATGTATTTATAGCTCAGTTTTCCAGAAAGTTTACGGACGGATGACTTGGACTATGCTAATAAAACATCCTCATAAAATTCTAGTAAAACATCCTAGTCAAATACCTTGACTTGGAGCTTGCCTTCCTGTATTCGCCCTTTCCATGAAGCTGTAAATTTAAGGCTGTCCACTGAACAGCTCATTACTCTGCAATGGAAACACATATACAGTAAATCTTACAGATGTGTAACAAGAGGAAATGAAACACAAAACCAAACCTACTGTATTTTCAATGTGTACCATATCATACTAAATCTTACTTTGAAGAAAAATACACCTTTAACTAAAAAAAAATGTAACGAACAGCATTTAAACAAGTAACTCACGGCTATTTTACTTCAAGGCAAGAAATACAAATGAGATGACTAATGACAGCAATTGACATAATTTCTTGGATCTGTGTCCTGAAAATGAAATAACCATCCTCACACATAAGGAACAATGGCACATTAGCACAAATAGACACATTATTTTTCCCTCACCTTGCAGTCTCCTGGCGTAAGGCATTGAGAAATGTGTCTGGATGAAACAGCTCGGAAAGGTCAAGTGTGTCTGACAACAGTTTCTGTTTCTCTGCTTTTTCTACCCAATTCTAAAAGAGAGAATAAAAAAAAAAACAACCATGGGAAAACAAGAAATTCTGAATTTATTATTTAATTTTTCAACTTCCTGAGTTAATGTGGCTATGTCAATTATTATGATTAATGAAAAATGTTTGTGTAAACATACTGTAACCTCAAAGCTTAATATGAATTATTTCAAACCAGTAAAAAGGAAATGAACACCATTTAAAATTAAAAAGAAAAACAGCAGTTTATGTGTAACATGACTCATCCATTTWAAATAAACTTCTGTTTCAATCTTTGTACAGTGCAGCTTACTTTGTACAGTGAAAGTTTATCACTGTACAGTGAAAATTATCATTTCAACAATTCTATCATTGTTGAAACCCTGTTTCACCTTTACTTTTAGGGGAGTTTATGTTTTCCATTAAAATGGCTGCCATTACCATCTTTAGTAAGTTCAGGCAAATAACTGCATTCTTTTCACGTAGGCTTTAAGATCATTCTTTTGTATAAACGGCATATTATATTGAAGAAACACTTGATTTTCAAACTGCAATAAGAGTTTTTATAAGTACTTGCCAACACTTTTTTTAAATATCTCTTACTACTAGGTTTATGCTGCCATTTTTAGTACATTAGTTTGAGACATGAATTCATGGAATTTATTATAAGATAAAAACAGGCCTCTGTTATATGTGGTAATAACTGAATCTAATAAAGGTGGAAGGAATAACTGTCCTCAGTTATCCTTACAGAGCACATGCCTCAACCTTCTTCTACTCTTTCTTACATGCAGCTATGAAGCCTGTTTGGAGCAGCAAGCTTGGAATTTCTCACCAATGCAACACGTTATGTGCCAACGTGAGGAAAAAGACACACATTGCACCTTGCAATGTTTGTAAACCATGTGTACTAAGAAATGCAGTTTGATCCTCAAAACATTAACAACCTCAGACTAAAGAATTTGTTATCTTCAGACAAGTTATTAAGTTACCTGAGTGGCTATGCAACAGTCCATGCTCAAAATCCTCTCTTGAAACTTTTATAATGTATCTCCTTGGTACAATTTCTTCATATGATGTAATCACAATCCTGACTATGGTACTGCAGTATGAACCTGAAGTCACTGTRTAACTCACTCTATAAGTAGTTGCAMGCTTCTGCACAGAACAATTAAGTGTTCAAGGCCAGGCTGGATGGGGATCTGAGCAACTTGGTCTAGCGGAAGGTGTTCCTGGCCATGGCAGGGGGTTGGAACAAGACAATCTTTAATTCATCTTCCAACCCAAACTATTCTGTGATTCTACAAATACTAAGCTAGAAACTAATCAGAGACTATGATTCCACATGCTGTCACTAAACAGAGAAAGACAAGCCCCATTCCTTTTTAAATACCAACTTCCAGAAGATTATAAAATTGCTCTAGTCACTGAGTAAAAAAATCTTGGATGTTACACTCTATCTATACAATGCACCTGCCAAACACCCATATCTTGTTTAAAAAGTACTTTACTGTATTCTTTGAACTGCTGACTGATGAATAATTCCATAGAATCATTTTGGAAGTGACAAAATCATCTAAAATGCAAATAAATATCACTCAGTGAATTTTATTTTATTTTGGCAGTGTGTTACACACATCTCCATAATGTTTCCACCATGTACAAACTTTTAATCGCTGATTTTTTTATCTGATTACGGCCCTGATTATGAGCCCTCAAGCCAAATGGTTATGAATCAGTTYAGAGATTTTTGCTCTCCATTTTCATTAGGTAAATGTACACAGTTAACAACTCTTGTCTGCATGATTCTTTTAATGACTTCATGTAACAATTTCTTTTATCATATGGCAGTAACTCTGTATTCTGGTTAGGAGAGGTTTTGTGAATTGTTTTGTATAATAAAAGTAGACAATCATTTCAACTTGTATTTAATATAATTGTTCTATTGCTGTCATCAAATAAACTTTTAATGTAACTGCTAAAGAGAAACAGTCAGGAACACAGATGTTTATATTCCACTCAATTAAAACACCAGTATGGGTGATACTAATTCTGAACTCATATAATTAAGTAGCACTGGGATGTACACAATAACAAAAACTTTCATTAGATCAATAAGCAAAATTGTAATGGCTTGTACTGCTCTACATAAAGCTGAATATGTAGCTCATTTATATCCATGTAATAAATAATTTAAGATTTATATGGAATCAAATGATAATAGAATGTATTTTACAACACAATTGGGAAAAATATCCTTATGCTTATTTTAGTCTTATAAGGCCACATGACAGCGTATTAGGGAAGTGCTACAGTCTCAAAAGACAACACCACTATATTAACAGATCATTTGTCACTAGTAGTTCCACTGCCACTGCCATAAGGTTTGGAAGAGATCAGCTGTTGAAAAGAAGAAAGTTTAAGCTAAGCTGTAGGAGGACTGAAGGGATGTTTCTTGAAAAGGAGAAATCCTGTAAACGATAACAGCCCTCCCCCCATCCCAACTCCAATAAAAAACTATATTGACTGCATTTGCCAAAGCAAKGAAAAGTTGTTTGACTTCTCATTCATCTTAGATGGCCATGAAGCRTTTCAGTCTGAAGGGCTTTCCTCCATCATCAACTCTTATATAACTGTATAACTATTAAACTAACAATGTGGTCTACAAGTCCAAATATCCTAACCCTGAAAATATTTTTGCTACAAAATAAAATAAAAACATCTATCATACAGTCTTATTTGCTACTGTTTATTTCAAAATTTCATTATTTTGATATTCCTTGAAACTTTCTTATTACAATTACACTATAAATTTAAGTTTTAACTGTCTATGATAGATTAATTTAGCAAATTATGATTATAAATATAATATCAAAACTTATCAGCAATACCCAAATGCTTGCAAAACAATTCCTAGCAGGATATTTCAAAACTTCCATTAATGTGGAAGTTTGGTATAATAAAAGTATTTTCTTTTCTTTTTTTTTCCTTTACAAAAACAAATCTCTAAGTGTGGTCTCAGGTGGTTCAAATAATATTTTTTCATGTCTCTTAACATCCAAGAAACATCTATTCCATTTTCAGAGAGAAGTCTTCCTTATCGTCTATCATCCCAAAGTAAACTGAGCACCTCTTGAACAGTGGAAGGAATAAGGAGGCTGCCAGATTTTCACATTATCATTTATACAACTTTAGGATCACAGAACTGCTCTAAAATGAATCAAGTACTCTTCCTTCACCAGTTTTAATTCATTCCAAATGTATTTTCTTCTACTGTGTTTTTCTATTGCTGTGGTCCCAGAAGAGAACTTATACTGAAAATCACATAAATCACTACAGAAGTGATTTCATTTCTGTGCCTAGATGGAAAGCTGTATTCAGTGTTGTATGAATATGCATAGCCAGGAACCACGCGGTATAATTCTGGTTTTGCACTAGTTTTAGAAGGATTCCATATTACTAGAGAAAAAAGTGCAGGACTTCGGCTAAGTCTAAGAGAAAATGATGGTATCACTGCTAAGGGAGTAAGTACTCAATTAATTGGAGTTTATATTGAGCAAAGGTCAAACAAGCAGTAATGCTACAGTTCTATTTTCTTCCCAGTGCAGCAGCTGTTCTATAGGTGTGCTCCTAAGTGCAGGCATTCAGTGATAAACGCCAGCAGGAGTTTTTTGAGCTGCATTACAGCTCAAAGAAATGAAACAGGGATTTTTCCAGGCGTTGAGCCCAGAGCGGGTAATGCCTAGGTTCTAAGGAACAACTGGTATACAACAATTCGCTCCCTTGTGGTAATTTCTTTGTATGTGAAATCCTTGAGCCATTATTCTTGAGGTAGTTATCCTTTATTAAATGAACATACTGCAGTATCTCAGGTATATGATAAGGTGTTGCCTCATACTGTCTTTCAAATGGTAAATAACACTGTAATTTAATTTGGAGCTGAGCTTTTCTGTTTCTTCTTTTCTTTTTTTCTTTTCTTTCTTTTCTTCTTTCTTTTTTCTTTTCTTTTTCACACAGACCAAAACTGCCGGCTAGTGCTTTAAATAAAATACTATTATAGCTTTATTTCAGTTTGACATACCTCAGACCCCCTGTTTGTTCAGGAACTTTGAGAAATAACACAACAGCACAGTGTTAGAGCATGAGTCCCTTAGCACCAGCATGCTGGCTAACCTAGAAGCAGATATGCAGTAAGGTATAGCTGAGGGAAACATTAGCAAATGCGATCTCATTCTGGTTACTGTACTAATTTATTTTTTATCAAAACAGGAACTTAACTTTCCCTGAATTTCTGTTTCCTACATTTAATACGGATACCAGAGTGATGCATTAGAAACATAACAACATACCGACAAGTTCATGATTGACGTATGCCAAAAATATCTACTTTCAGATATTTCCTGTATGATCACTAAACACAGAATCGAGTTAGGCAATACTCTTATGCTTCATGCCTTCTAGTCTCTTCTTTCTCAACAACTAAGTGCATCAGTCACCAGGTGCTTGATGGCATTCGCAGTTACACAGGAAAGTATAACTGGGTAAGGAAGTCTGAGAGCTGGAACTATTCCTTGATGGAACCAACTCCCCATCTCCACCAATAAATTGCAGGGGAAGGAAAACAGTGGCACACAATATTCATTTGTAGATAACAGACTAGACTGCCTACAACAAGACTTGGACAAAGTCAGGACTACATCAGACAAATCTGCTGCAGAGCTCTGGATCAGGGATGCTGAAATCTATATTGTGATGGTGCTGGTGTGACTAAACAGGGGTACAGAATACTCAAATATATTAGCCACCAGTAATGATGGGACGCCTGGCAGTAATTTGTTTTATAGTAGCAGGTTGAAGGCTATATTACAATAAAGGGAGCCAACAGAGAACTGTTTACTTTGTTATGGCTCATTTTCTCTGGTAACACCCCATGAGACACACATTTTCCATTAAGCATCTCCCTCACAGTCCTTGCTCCTCTTCTGAAACAATGATCCCTTGGGCAGCAGTCACCAGTCTCTCTATTTTTTTTTCTCCTTGTTTACTAATAATTTATTTTTTGTAAACATCCTCTTTTAAGTCTGTCAGAGAGAAATCTCTCACTGTGTCACAGAACTCTACTATATTAGTAACTCTTAAGGCTTAACCTGACTGACAGGTAAGTATGGAATGTTAGTCAAACATACTAAAGCAATCTAATCAGAAATTAACTCTGTGGGGTTTATATCCCAAAATACCCAAAAGATACCACAACTACAAGGCAAAGAAGGAAGTCTATTTTTTCTACATGAAAAAACAGATCACAGAATGGAAATTGTGGCTGATGCAGTGCCATTTAAACAAAGGAACTAAACGATGGCGTCGCCATGTCTGTGACATAGTATCCTGGCACACCATGCTGGCTCATGCTAAAGCCACTTACACTCCATTAAACAGTACACTGCAACATGAGCTTACTGCTCAGACTACCAAATGGTTTGTTCAACAAAGCATAACTTTGTGTAGACACAGAATATAATTAAGCGGTTTTTTAATTGGTGCAGTAAGCTGGTATGGACTGTTGTTTGTTCCTACAGAGTAAAGCCAAGCCAAGGTACCTCGAGTGCAGCATATCAACTCTTTGAAGCTCATAAAACCTTTAATTAAACCCGAAAGTGAATTTTTTTATTGTCGCCAATCCCAAAAGAACACCTCATCATAAAGGCTGTAGGTCTCTTTCAGATGTCCTGTCACACTTGAGGGCTAAGAGAATGCTGAAGAGCATTAGCATGGCATGAAGCTTCATTCACACCTGTCCTCAGGAAGTAACCCAGAGAAACACAGATTAGGGAGCAATTTAAGGAAAAAATATTGCACATTTTGTTAAACAGCACACTTTTTTTTGGTTATATTTTAAATGCATTTTTGTTTTCTGTTTTTTTAGCTRTAATAGATTTAGTTTTTAAATTACTGCCATTATAGAAATAATTTATTCATAAAATTAAACATTTTGGCATCTAATCTAACTGCAATTCAGAGTAGAGCCAAATTCAACATCAATTTAGGTTGCTTAGGGCATTGTCTATTCTAGTTCTGCGTATCTCCAAAGATACCTCCACAAACCATGTGTCTCCACAAACCTCTCTGGGTAACTTGGATGTTTTTCAACTGAACAGCCAAAAACTGGAAAAGTGTTTCAGATGTGTGGCCTCAAATTGTAGAATAGGAAAAAATAACAACTCCCTTTGACCTTTACTAAGGTCATTAGAAACCTTGCATTTCTATGGTATTGTGGTATTTTTGGATACACATATTTGTTTTAGTTTTGTTATTCTAGTAATATCTTACTGTATTTTTTATTTTATAGATTCTTCTGTTGATATTTTTAAATCATCCCTTTTTACTTTCTCAGCATGCTAATAAAATACATGAATACACATGATGCAATAGATCTTTTTCATAGCTTTGTAATCTACACATTTGAATAATGAACAATACTTGGTTTCGTTCTAAATTGTTTACTGCGTTTTGCCTGATATATAGGTAATTTCACTTGCTTAATTTATCATATGGGATAATGAAAGACTAGAAATAATACTGAAAATGTTAGTGATAGAAAACCTTTAAGAAAACACACTGTATGTATAAGGAAAAGCATATACAACTCTACAACAGTACAAACCGGACAGGAATTTTGAAACTCAAGCTCAGATGTAGAGAACAGATTGCTCATTGGATCATAACWCTCTTAGTTCAGTGACTATATGGAATTACCTAATATAACAATATCAATGCCTGCAAATATGCTTTTGCACATTCTCCTCCATGTAGGGGCACAAATTCTAATTTAGTTGCTATTTATAACACTCAGCTGAACACCCTGGGAAACACATTATAGAGCAGGAGGGTATTTATCCTTCCTGCCTTTAAGCATCACTTCCATGCCTTAAATAGGGATCTAAGCTTCCTATCACTCTTAACAACTCTTCTACTTTGACTCAAGGTTTGGTTTCTTTTTTCTTCAATTACGTACCCTGCCGAACATTTAGAGACAAAGACCACACCAAAAAGAACTCTACTAAGACAAAAAATCAAACAACAAAAYGAACAAAACCACAAATCTGAATGGCTCTCTGTTCTCAAGAGAGAATTTTTAAAACTCCAGTTTTAAAATAGTCATGTCTGTTTACATGAATTGCTGAGTGCACTTGTATCCTGCACTGATTGCTTTATTTAACTGTGACTTCCCAAGAGTAAAACTACTGCACACACAACAGATAAAGAAGGATTTATCAAAAATTATTCTCATTAAGCTCTATCTTCACAAACTAAATTTGAGATGACAGCCTTAAAACTTTAACGGTTCTGAAATTTAAATTTTTTTTAATATATTTGCAAAGGAATACAATATAAAACTATGTTATAATTTCAAATTCAATTATATGGCATTTCCTTCAAAGAGAGAAAGGTAGGTCAATATGCAGCTACATTTTTGCCTTCCCTCAAAGAAATGCCAAAAAGGTTGCTAATTAGGGATGATGCTTGCTTGTGGAATGGAAATGTGTTTCTATTAAACAATGGGCTTATTTTTTTAATACATATCCACAGCTATTTGAGAAAGAGTTACAGCATGTTACCATTGATTTTGACCAATTAAAATCTCAAAACAATCGATAACTGTTACGCCAAGCCAGTTCCCACCAAATCATCTACAGTTCAAAACAGAACCACAATCACACCTACTTTTTAGTTACAAAGCTGTCTTATTACTCTAAGCAATTTATTTCTATGTATGTATGTATGACTATGGAATCAGAATTACAAATTAAACAATAAAGAATTATGAATAGATTTCTTATTATTAGTAGACAGAATATTTCTGTCAATATAGCGGAGATCAGAACAGCAAGCTACTGTAACCAAGGGCAAGTCCTGCCTGACCAGCCTAGTGGCCTTTTATAATGGAGTGACTATAGCAGTGGACAAGGGAAGGGCTACAGATGTCAGTTATCTGGACTTCTGTGAAGCCTTTGGCATGGTCCCTCATAACATCCTTCTCTCTAAACTGGGCAGAGATGGATTTTAACAAGGCCAGCTACAAGGTGCTGCACCTGGGTCTGGGCAACCCCTGGTATCAATACAGGCTGGGGATGAACAGATGCAGAGCAGCTCTGCCGAGAAGGACTTGGGGGTGCTGGTGGATGAGAGGCTGGACATGAGCTGTCAATGTGCACTCACAGCCCAGAAAGCCAAACCTGTCCTGGGCTGCATCCAAAGCAGCGTGGCCAGCAGGGCGAGGGAGGGGATTCTGCCCCCCTACTCTGCTCTTGTGAGACCCCACCTGCAGTGCTGCATCCAGCTCTGGGGTCCTCAGCACAGGAACAACACAGACCTGTTGGACTGAGTCCAGAGGAGGGACACCAAGACGGTAAGAGGGATGGAGCACCTCTCCTACGAGGAAAGGGTGAGAGAATTGGGATTGTTCGGCCTGGAAAAGGGAAAGCTTCAGTGTGACCTAACTGCAACCTTCTAGTACCTGATGGGAGCCCTACAAGAAAGATGGAGAGGGACTATTTACAAGGGCATGTAGTGATAGGACAAAGGGAAATGACTTCACACTGAAAGACAGTAGATTTAGACTAGATATTAGGAAGAAATTCTTTCCTGTGAGGGTGGTGAGGTATTCGGACAGGTTACTCAGAGACGTTGTGGATGACCCAGCCCTGGAAGTCTGCAAGGCCAAGTTGGATGGGGCTCTGAGCWACCTGATCTAGCGGAAGGTGTCCCTGCCCATGGCAGGGGTTTGGAACGAGATGATCTTTAAGGTCCCTTCCAACCCAAAGCTCTCTATCATTCTAAGTTGTCTAGATAAAGCAAAGCAGATTGATGGGATGTACCTACAAATTGATGCATTAGCATGTGCTGCAGCCTTCTCATTTATTAATGGATGGAATTTAAAATTACCAGTCTTTGACAGAATAACATAAGGACTCATTTTCATATGTGAATGATAATAACATAGTTTTCTACCACTTGTACTAAAATTAACCTTTTATGCTTGAGCTTTTGTCAGACAAGACTATCCATTTTACTCTGCCTTCTCTTTTGCAGACAGCTTTGTCCGTGATAAAGGAAAGAGATACAGTGAAAAACAAGTTATTAGAAACAGAGCAATCTACACTTTTGAGAAATTAAATGCATAACATTTATTAATATTTTATCACTGCATCTTTTCAGATTTCTCCCCGTATTGTGAAAATGTATCTTGTAGCTTAAAAAGAAAAATTAATGAATGATGAYTATTTTATTAAAGTGTATCAACTACAGCTTTAAATCTTACATAATATATAGTAAAGCTCTTTGTAACTTACTGAGTATATAAATACTATCTTGCATCCATAGAAGAAATACAGCATACTAAATCTAGAAATACAGAAATACRGAATACTGAATTTAAACCTAGTTTAGGAAAAAAGATCAGTTTATTTAAAGTAGGGTAATTTCTCAGAGACAAAATGTCTGTAGAGACAATGACCTGGGTTATTCTTCTTCTATGCAACACTTACAGAAATATTTTTATGAGTATAATTATCTCCTCCAATAAATATTTTACAATCAAAGAGCTGAATTGGTTAGTAGTATGATAAGGGGTGCTGCTCGAACTTCTGCTTACAAGGTAGTATTTTAACAATTTCAACAGAACAGCCATTCTCCCAAAACATGCTTAGAATTCTGAGAGTTTAATGAAAAGGAGTTTAATTCTGTTGAAACAGATTACTTTTCATAACAGTAAAGCCTGATGTTTATTGAAAAGCCCATAACTTGTGGATGCCTCAACTTGTGGATGCCTTTAACAGACCACCTAACCCTCACTGGGTTTAAGCCTCAACAGCTCACAACGAAACCAAAAGAAATGCAGGTAGAGATATCTTCCCTTTTCCAATGCCGCTTTTTAAAAACAGCGTTTCCATGCATAAGGCATATTTTCCCAAAACTTGACAAAATCCTTGCTCATTGACAACTAAAATTATTTCTATTTAAAATAGCACAGTTTGCAGATTTGCTGTTAAAACTCACTGTATTTTGGAGGAAAACAAACATTCCACTACAAAAAAAGTGATGTTCAGTTTTGGGTGCCACAGTGTAAGGAAGATATTAAGCTATTAGGGAGCCTCCAAAAGAGGACTGCAAAGATGGTGAGGAGTCTAGAGGGGAAGCCATATCCACGGATGAACACAGCTTTCCGTAAGTCACAAGAGTACGCAAACATTTTGAGCACAAAAAATGCCTCAGCTTCCGCTTTAGCTTCGTTGGAAATTAGATCGTATTTTAATGGACAACTCCTATTACTCGTCCATGTCCAATACTTTCATTTTACATTCTGTGTGGCCCCTTGTTTGGACGATGTATCTTTACAAACCACTACTGCTCTATATCAGCTATTACTTCATCAATGCAATCTGGCACAGTGATTAAAARAGACATGATAAAACATCTGCTAAGAGCTTCAATTTGCCTATTACACGAGAGACAAACAAAACATATTTTTCTGTTAGTACTTGCAAATTTCCAATTTTTACCATGCAGTTATCACTTAGATAAAAGGTCTTGAAAGATGYATCCCGGCTGATAAATTCTGAATAAAGTGAAATCATGCTGCAACATGATGAGAACTGACGGAATCAATTAAGGATCAGTTCCTTAGCAGATAATGTTAGGCTGCAGTTGTATTTTTGTTTTGATATTCATGACAGCTAAAGAGGAGAAGCCAAGAAAAGCAGTAGAAAAAYACTAATTCCTCAGAATAAGGTGGAAATTTGAATTGAAATAATGTAAGGGGTGGATTTAAAACACATTACTTTTATGAATTTTTGTGCTTTAATACTAGAATACTAAATCTGGAGTATTCTGCACTGTACAGATACCTAGGTAACAGCTGTTCAAAAAAGTGAGAGACATGAGAGGAACAATGACAAGGTGAGGAACCAGCAAAACTAATCCATCTCAATCAGCTACTCCAGAGAAACCGTAAAAGTCAAACTATAAAGCTATTGTCCTTGCTGCAAAATCTGCTAAGGCAATGCATTAGAAAAAACTCTAGAAACTAAGTGTGATTACTTGAATTGGGATAGGCCCTATGGAGTGCCCAAGTGGACAAATAGGGGGACTGAGCATGACAGTTCTGGATTTGTACAAGATTTATTATGTGAGTTCTTTAACTCGGGGAAAATTGAGAGGACTTGATTCCCTTGGCTTTCTAAGAGCAGAGTTTCTGCCTGTTATCAGTGAATGAAAATTTACTATCTTTGCCTAGATGCCTGCGGTGAGAAGGAGAAATCCTGTGTTTCCTGTTCCCAGAAGGTTTTCTGGTATCTTCAGCAGGCAATTTCCAAGAGTTCAAACCTCATATACCTTGGGTGTCCAATCCACCTTTCTGGGGACCTAATTGTTGAAATRGAAGAAGAATAAGGGTTCCAAAACAGGAACAAAGTCATTCTTCCTCAAATAGTAAAAGAGCATTAAAACAACAAAAATCTTATATTAGATGATCAAACCGGTATTGAAGTTAAATATTACTGCCCTAGATTCTACTCAGGATGGGAGGGGACAAGACAACAGCAACCCAGAAGATAAATACATTAAATAAATAAATAAAAAGTATGAAATGTTACTGCTTTATATACTAGGAGTACCTTATACATAAATGCAATTTTCAACAAAACCCTTCATAAATTATGCAACTAAAAGCTTCCAGTATTCATAAACATTTCCCTCATTAGAACTCTGAAACTGGTGCTTATGATTCTGAGGTCAGAATGTTTGCTGCAAGCTTTTTAGCAGCTCTCTGGCCAAGCAGTCATCCAAAGGAAGAACTGTTTTTGYAAATGACGTAAAACCAGCTCAGTCCAAAAGAACGAATTAGAAGGTCTTTTTGGAGTAAGAAGGGTTTGGGGTTCTCTTTTGAAAGTATGAAATTAAGCTCTTTATTTAGTTCTTGAGGAAGAAAACAATTTCCAATTTGTTGACCGGAAACATTTTTTCAAGGTTGATATTCAGCTGACATTTGCCTGGGCTGCTGTTTTGCCTCTTAATACCTGTAGTTCAGAGTCTCTTCTCTCTCCATCTACAGACCAGGAAGCACTTAATACCATTATATGTTGATGTGTGTTATTGCTGAGCTATAATCATGAAACGCCAGAGAGGGAAACCACAGAACACATTCAGGGTGCCATCATGAGGAAACTGACAGTGGAAGGACCAAGAATTAAAATCCATACAATGATCTATGATGATTCATACATTTCATATCTTAATGTTGATAGCAAATATATCACTGTGAACAGACAAGCTGACACACACTATTGTTAAGTTCAATGTCAGCACTGCTAATTGAAAGTATTTAGAACTCCATCTTAGAAGAATGTTTAATACATATTTTTTGTTTCAATTTAAAGGAAAAGCTAGCATCCAAATATCRGAACTTCCACCTAGGAAGAAATCACCTATTTACACCAGCTCTATCATCACAACATAATGCACACCAATACATGCCTCTACCGCATTTTGCATACAGATTTCAATAGGCAGTTTTCTTTTTTTTTTATTTCGCTTTTTACTCAGTGAATTCAGACCTGAGAAATGCAACACCTGTTGTTTTTCTGCCTGTTGTTGTGCAATGCTCTCAGAACATCTTTACACTTCTATAAATTCTGCTATAAATATTTTACCATCTGGCCTATATTTTGTGTTCCTCCCCATTCCCATTAAATGCTTGTTGCAGTTGCTTTTATTATTTTCTGCACTGGCAGCAAACCTCTTGACAAGGCAACCTTTAACTAAATAACCTAGGTAGAGACTTGCTGCATTCTTAGTAAATGTAATCCTTCAGTACAACTTTGAGGTTTCAATGTCTCCTATTTCCTCTTAAAAATGCCTAAATCAAACCTGTCTCAAACAGTAAAGTATAAATCAATATCTTATAGTCAATGAAACAGAGGGGGATAAGAGTAGCTATAAAAAAAAAATGATGATAAGGTTGGTCATATAAAACTAAACTAATCCAAAATGTGGCATTTATCAAAATATAAATCTGATGATAATTTTCAGAGTTATGAGAATATCTTTACTGAAGACTTTATTGAATTTCTGAATATTAAACCTAGAATTAACTAATGACGAATTACATTTATAAAATCAATTATGAAAAGTCACAAAAAAGGAAGTTAATTCAAAAATGATCAAGACTAATAAAAAACTTGGTGTAATAGGCACAATCATGATTTGGAATCACATTTAAGGAAAAAGATGATTCAACTGAAATGCATAATGAGAAATAATCAACATTTTTCTAGTAAATACACAAAAACCACAGAAATTGTATTTAAGATATGATTTGACTAGAAGCTTGAGATGCAAAACAGATTGATACTGTATTATTAAGAATTGCTTCAAACACAACTATATTACACATTTGACATTAAAAAAATAAAATGAGACAACCAGCAACTATTGTCACTAATAAAAAAATTAACCTAACTTACTGCTTATGGACACAGCTAAGTATCTACTGTAAAGCTCTGCCTTAATAATCTTTCTCTCTTTTACAATAAATAATTGTTTAAAATTGTAAATTATTCCTTCATAGTAACTTTCATAAAAATGAGTAATCCAAATGTACCATTTTGTCAGCGTTTTCAGCAATGAGAGAGGAAGATTACTATCATGATAATGCAGCAAATATAAGGCAGCACATTTGTCAATAGCTGACTGGAGTAATACATGGAAATAAAAACTTTTGGAATATATTTGGCTGAAAATAATCTACTATTAACACTAATTTCATCCTGTTACATTGCCACATTATCACTCTGTATGGGAGGTGCACTCCAGACAGAAGCTTGAACTCTAATCTCAGATTTCCATTAAAAAAAAAACATGTAAGGAAAATTGCATGCAGTTTGGTCAAAACGAAATGGAAGTGGAAGTTGCAAACTGCAAGGTACTCCTGAAACTCACAAACGTGCTGACTCAGCCAAAAATGATGCTTTTTAATACTAAAGGCTATAACAGTCAGTGAAAAGACAGATGAGACTAAGTTCAACTCCAGTTCTATGACCAAATAACATTTCAACATGCATTGTCACTTGTTGCTATACATATTGCAGATGTTTTCATTATTTCCTTCAAAGACTATATTCATAGTCATCTATGAATTTCTGCATCACCTTTATTAGAAATGCTTCACTTATGTCTTGATAGGCATCTGTCTACCAGATTAAAGAGTGTGTCTTCACTYAGATGTAAAATTTCATCTGGGTAAAAAACCCTTTTTTCCTCACAGTTCATCATAAAGACTAATGACTAAAATCTAAGATGTGAATCTATTGTGAAGTAACTAACAACACATTACTCTATCTTTAAATTTTTACATGCCTTTTCCCACATCTAAAACTCTTTGGGACTTGTGTTTCTAAAGGTCTACTGTAGTGAAATTTACATAATATACTGTGTCACTGAACACCAGCGTACTGAGGTAAATGACTCTTTAAAATTACCTGTATAGCAAGTGCTCGAGATACAAGACTTCTAAGATATTGCAAAGGATCTTCTGGACCTTCCCACTTGCTTTGCCATGCGACGGGACACTGAAATAAAAATATATTTACTGAAAGCATCCATTTCAAATCCATCGTCATCACATTTTAAGGTAGCAACTTGAATGAAAATAAATAATCTGGAGATCAAATATATCAACAAAGAAAAAAGGCAATACAAGCAATATAGTGATCAAGAACATACAACCATCAACAGAAAGCTCATATTTCTGCTAATTCTTTGTGYGGCCCACAGAGATACAGTGCTGATTGAGAACTTGCAAGATCCTCTGCTATTCAATAAGGAAACATCAGTTGGTTCCACAAACACTTCCAAAAGGCCTAAGCTGATTATTTCTTGGAAAGTCACAATGTCATCTTTCAACTGCAGCCAAAGTTTCCCACTCCTTTGCTGCAKTCTTCCCAGACTTTACCATGCAGTTGTGTGGCTCTGTGGTGAAGAGAATCTGGTATAATTCCTCTGCATGATCATTTTCTCACCACCATACAGTTTTTGTAGAGCAACACCTGAGAAAAAAATCCTGCAAAACTTCCCCATACAAATTTCTCATTGACTTCAAAAAGAAAGGCTTAAAAGGGCATCTGTAAAATTTCCTCCTTATGAAATAAGGATAGAAACATTAATTTTACCTACTGTGCAGGAACCTAAAGTGCACTGAGAGCAACTCTGCAATATTCTCCTACTTATGAGAAAGAGAATTGATGTAAGTGATTACCTRTGGAATATTGCACAATACTGAAGATGTTGAGCAGAATAAAAAGTTTATACTGTTTAATATTTACAGGTGCATTTTCCAGGAGGTGCACATTCCAATAGCATGTGTACCGAACAGATATTCAAAATCTGATCGTGGAAGTTTGTAAGAAAAATGTATCTTTCAAAGTAAATACTCCATGTGTACCTTTTCTAGATAAAAACCAGAATTTAACTAGATTTGAGTATACTAATTAAAAATGAATTGAATAAACACAGAACACATACAAGACAATTAATAAAGTACAGTTAGCTGCATGGGTTTTCTTTCCTAATTATGATTTTTTGAAACTCATTTTTTATTTGAAACCTTGCATTTTTGCAGGTTCTTTTGCTAGATATGCATTTACAGGCAGCTCACCAATCTATCATTTACAAGGCATTTGCCTAATGTTGCTAATATATAACKCTAAATTACTCTAAGTTTAAAGAAATAGCTTAGCTAATTGTTGTTATGTAAGCATATCTCAGATATGCTGATTTCGGCTGGGGTAGAGTTCATTTTCTTCACAGCTGATAGTATGGGGCTAACATACCAATTCTACACAAATACAGCACATTGCTGAAACCTTTGGAATTCATACATTCATTGAATTTCACATTTCTGTTACTAATCTAGCAGTTTCTTTAGGTGCTATARTCCTAAAAGAACTACAATCTTGGTGGTTTTAAAATATAAGCTTTTAAAAATAGTCCTTTGCTACATAACACATGAAAACACGACAGTAAACAAGAACAGCGTATAGAAAATACATGAAGCAAATAACTTTAGGATGATAAATATAGTGAGGTTTAGCTGCCATGCCAAGAATGTGGCATTAGCCTCTCTGGAAGGCTGCTGAAAAAACTGCCATATGGTCACAATCCAGTTTAGTGATCCATGTCAAGATAAGTGGGTAAGTAGATGAAATGACAGAAACATGTTGGTCAATATACCAGGAAGCACCGAACTGATGTTTGTGAGAGGTTAAAAYGCATAGAATTTTTAAGAAAATATTTGTGGCAGTGATCAGCTTCATAGCTCCTGCCACTTCCAATTTAAGCGTGCAGCTTAATCACACAAGCAAGTCATGCTCCCTTGCTCAGTAGCAAGAAATATAACTGTAAGTACTAAAGAATGGCCATTACAAGTATCATTTCCATTCACTATGACTTGTACTTAGCACCAATTTCTACCACACAGTAAAAATGAGTTTAAAAAGGCAGTGAGATTGCTAACATGAAAACGTTAATTTATTCTAATTGTACTGCAATTTTGCTAACCAATGCTGTCTTGTGAATCTGAAAAGACAACAAATTTAATTATTTTTTTTATTAGAAATTTGATAGATCAATAAATGCATAACAATCTTTTAACAGTACTTGTTCTTCACATGAAGATAAACAAGATGTTAAAAGGAATTATCATTCATTGCAGAAGCAATCTCARTATCTATGCACTAGCATCGACAGAATTAAATAAACCACTAGAAGTGAAACAAAACCAGAGTTTCATGTCACATCAATGTTTGACTATCTTTGTAATCCAATCATTTAGCTATTAATGATGGAGTATGTAAATTTGCAGTCTAATTGTACTAGTTTATAAACATGCCCAGTCTGAAGCCAAAAAACATGGAGAAAGTACATCTGCAAATTTTGATTGCTTTGCTCGTATATCAAGAATATAGGGTGAGATGATAGGTTGTATGATAGGCACAGCCTATCTGGTGTGGTAGGACAATACTCCATACTGAATAAATGCAGAAAGTGAATTGTGATTACAACTTAAATTTTAAGAAAATGTAAAAACTAAGTAAAAGACCAGATTTATATATTCTAGTGGCTAATATATTTGATTTAACTAGCATGACTTCATATTTTAAATCAAAGTAGTATTTATTCCATAACTTCTTCCTTACTGGATTTGTCTTTAAGAGAAAACTTGATAAAAGGATAATATAATCAGAAGCTTCTGCAAATACTTCTGAAAAATTTTCCAGAAAAAAACTGATTCTGTTTTAGATTTTCTATCTTTAAAGGAAATCTATTTTAGAGCCTTTATCAATAGAGGAACTTAGAACAAATGGTAACATGAAAATGTGTATCAGAATTTGTTCGGTTTCTCTGGGTTTTTTAAATTGCTTATTATAATGTATATTCATTACAAAATTACTCACCTTCTGGTTTAACAGAGCACTTGCTAGTCTTTGTACTTCAGAACTCAGTAATGAGGTCCCTCTGATGACTTTACTTAAAGAAGCAAGTGACTGATGGACACTTTGCACAAGGCCAATGGCATTGTATTGTTCCAGAGTAATGAATGATAAGATTGGAGATCCTTGTTGCTCTGCAGGAGGAGACACCTTCTGATGGATCAGGTTAGAATTCTAAGAAAGAACATGTGGTGTTCAGTTAGTAAACTCAGGGAAACTATGATGTTATACAACATATTATTTGTTTAATTCATACTACTGTATATGATCTTGTTAGCTTTGAAGCAGTAGCGATACCATCCCTTTTCAGACACTGGATTAAAAGTATAGTGATACTTTCAGTATTGTCTGTGACATGTTCAATAATGAAACAACTCTTCTGAGTCAAGTGTGTCTACCCAGTTACYCCAAAAGTACTTCAATTTCTGAAAAATCTTCACTTAGCTGAATCACTGCTTTTAGCACTTGTGTTAATGTGTTAATATAAAAAACATTGGTGTACTCAGCATAACAAGATTGTATTTGGTGCTGTAAACTATGCTGCCAGATATAATTCTTGTTTTGGTGAGACTAGTTCAACATGGTATCAAATTAAATAGAATAAACACAAAACAAATATAATTTTATGCATAAATCTTGAGTAACTCACAGTCCGAGAAGTACTGCTGCTCTCACATTGCCATTTTTACTACTTACTTCCCTTACATTAAAGCCACTGAAAATCCAAATTTATTCAGTAATTTCAAGAGGTGGTATAATTTTGCAAATCTTAATTCATGTGCAGCATATTACATAAATATATTTTAGCATGTGTTCAGAAACTGCCAACCTGACATGTGAAAAGCTGTTGCAATGAATTCCAGTTATAGAATTAAAACTTTTATTGTAAAATTCTACAAGGCACAGATGCAAAAAGTAAACCCTAGTCTATGAGAAAAAAATGTTTTGCTATTTCAAATTCTAGTAATTTCCTACAGGTAAAAATCAGATTTTACTTTCTCTGAAATATGTCTTCTTAAAATAAGAAGTAGTTTTGATTATTTTTCAGGTTAAATACATTTCTGAATTGTCACATGGCATCTTGCTTTCCAAAACACACAGGATATCTACCTCTATAATCATTCCCAGGCACTGTACGTTTGTCAGACCTTTCTTAAATATTTTTAATTTCAAGCTCATACTGCACTCAACTACCAAGCTAAAATATGAGAGAAGCTAAATGAACATGCAATACTTTGGTTTATGACTGAACAACAGAAAAATGAAGCCTTCCTTCCCACATTGTTAAAAAGGTATACAGCAAAGTTACTGATCAAACTGTAAAAAGCATACAGTATTTAGACTTGTTATGCTTTGCATTTTTTCTTGGCATGCATTCTGAAATCACAGTTCCAGTTTCACTTCGGTTTTTCTGAGACCATAGCTTGCTGTGTATATGTAAATTGTAATAGAAAACTAGCATAAACTAGTTGATCATTTCTTATTGAGGTATTTAATTGCACAAAATAAAGAAAAACCAAAGACATTGCAACTTGAAGGCTTTGCTCAATCTTTGACACTCTCTTAATTCACAAAAACTTACTGAAAGAGAAGGCCTCTAAGCTCCTCAATACTGTCCTTTACATAACAGTCTCYCACAAACTGCACATTCATTTCATCATTCTTTCTAATGCTTTCCCCTGAGAATTTGTTAAAACAACCCATCTGTCATTTTCATAGGAAAATTAAACATGAATGCCAATATCAGCTTATACATTTAATGTCCTATTACATTCCCTTAAAACCCATTATGTATGTAATTCACATCAGCTTTTAAAATATGTGTATCCTCATGACCTGCTTGGGAATTAAGACGAAGAACTGCTGAAGTACTGAGTGCTTTTCCTAATCATAAGAAACTGAAGATAGATTCTAATCTTTAATATTAAATACTATATTATGCCACCAATGTTAATCAGGCATATTTTGAGACTTTGATCATTTTCCCTCCTTCAGTTCTGTATGTGTTGCTATCTTAGTACAATATAAGACTTCATAGTCTCACCTAAGCTGTTCCGGAGCTTTACTTTGTTCCCTTCCTAAGCTTTTGCAAACTCCAGTATGTTCGGAAAACTGCCCCCTCAGGAATGTAACAAATATAATGAAAATAAACTCATATACATCTACTAGTTCTGCATTTGATTCTAAATTTAATTTTGGTGGTGGTAGTTGTGGGTTTCAGAAACTTCCATTGCCCTTTTGATGTACCTATTTTGCCTCCTCCTTTGAGTCTCTGCCTATTCTTCTAGATATTAGCCTCTCACTGTTTTTTACACACTTTTCATTGTTGAAAATACAATAAAGAATGACCCTATATTTCTGTTTCCCTGATTTTCCTTCATGGAAGAAAAAAGTTGTTCTTTCTTTAAAGCTGAGGTACCTAATGAGGTACCAGGCACATGGTGTGATTCTTGTGGCTGTCCTGTACAGGACCAGGAATTGGACTTCAACGATCCCTGAGGTTCCATATCAACTCAGGATATTCTATGTTTCTATGATTCTATAATGGCTTAGATAAAAGAGCAACAACTCACTAATTTTCAAAACTACTTCTACTATTTCCTTGCAGCATTATGCAAGTTCATGAAAATAATTAGTTACCATTTACAAACACAACAAAAGACACAGAACACATGACAGTCTACGATCATACATTCAACAAACAATTTTTAAGGAGTTGCTGCTGAATTTTTTTATGGGTGGGCCTTCTAACTTGCATGGAGTTGGTAAAGGGTTTTCTGAAATAAGATAGAAAATGAAACCACATTACAACAAAAATACAGCACTGATTCCTCTCTCTCTCTCTCCTCCTGAGAGAGAATCATTTGGCCATGATGAAACACTTACGCAATCCCATTGTGTCCTGATATTTCTGAGCTTCTCTGACAACTATTAAACGAAGGGCAATGCCTGGGTTCCACTGTACAGTGACTTCCAACTAAACCACTCACAATGTTTATGTAGGTCCTAATCACTCTGTCATGGCAGAATGAGGGAACAGAATGGACACCAGGACAGTGACAGGTTGAATTAACTCTGTGGCCCAGCCCTTGCCTACAGTCTGTAGGTGGGTTACCCTTCCACATCAAGCAAGGGTTTTTAAAATTTGTGTACCATTTGACAACTCACTCAGTGAAGACTTTATTTTACAGAGCAATAAGTCTTTCATGCAAACTGATACTGAGCATCTGAATATGTGGTTTTTTTCTAACTAAATGGCAGGTTCATGAGAGTTTAATTAATTTGATTAGTGTTAAGCTGTTTTTAAATGATCATGCAAAACACTGTAAAAAGAGTTTTAGGACAGCATTCATTACAAGGGTGTTTTCAAATGGCAAGAATTAAAATGTATTCTTCCAAATGAGGCTAATATAGACAAAAATGTCTAGACATTCTATATTCTGTTCAGAACAGCTAAATAAAATGAGAAGTTTGCTTGTATAATTTCAACACTGTCCTCCCTGCAAAAAAAAAGGTGATTGTATTCTAAAACGATATTTTCCAAATATTCACTTTATTATCTGTTAATAGCATAAAAATTTTAGAAAATCGAAGACACTTCAAGATAATATAGAATCATGGAACGGTTTGGGTTGGAAGGGACCTTAACGATCATCTAGTTCCAACTCCCCTACCATGGGCAGGGACACTTTCACTAGATCAGGTTGCTCAAAGCCCCAGTTAGCCTGGCTTTGAACACTTCCAGGGATGGAGTATCCACTTTTTCTCTGGGAAACCTGTGCCAGAGTCTCACCACCCTCACAGGAAAGAAATTCTTCCTAATATCCAACCTAGACCTACTCTCTTTCAGTTTGAATTAATTCCCCCTCCTCCTATCCTTACATGCCCTTGTAAAACATCCCTCTCTAGCTCTCTTACGGCAAGGCCACAATGAGGTCTCTCAAGAGCCTTCTCTTCTCCCAGCTGACAGCCCCTACTCTCTCTCTCAGCCTGCCTTCACAGGAGGGAAGCCTTGCAAACAATATACAAAATTTTTGTACCAAATGATTCTGTAAAAAATTAAATTGCTCCAGCTAAGAGTACGTCATGCTAACTAGATCTTACAGGGCAAGGCTCCAGTATTGGCCTTCTAGACATGCTATCAGGTTGTTAGGAGAGCTTGCTATGTGAAGTGGAATACAGTACCAGCTGTCTCCTGTTATAATGTAAACCTGGAGCATGAGATAACAGTAGAGGTCTTGAAAGTATGGGCACAGGTTGAAAAGAGAAGCCCAAGAACTATCAACAACGATCTGATGGTCACGTACTGGTCATTGAGGAAGGGCACAATTAAGAACTCGCAAGACAACTTTTAGACAAGAAGCAATCACATAGCAAAGAAAAACAGCCAAGTGACACAATAAAGGTACCTGCTACAGCCTGAAAATAACCCCACCTATCTATCACCCAGCCTGTAGGTCAGCAACTGAGGTAAAYGGCTAAAAAATCATATGCAAGGACATCTCAGATGTGAGGATAATGCTAGGGGTGAAAGAAGAGGCCTGCTTTCTTTGTCAAAGAGCTCCCAGGCAATCTTGATTATCTCCATGTAGGCAACTAAGACTACCAAGAACTTCAGCCACCAGTAKCAGCTATGTGGCTTCAGCTTCATGGTAGTGCATCCTCACAGCTAATTTGTGACCCAAGTTTTAAAGAATACGTACTTTGAATTTGCAGTGCTAATAATTAACAATTATAAAGAACTAGCCATTAGCAATGTGTGCTGTTAACAAGCATTAATGTAGTGCAGATTTGTTTTACTGTTTAAAACTGGCCTCATTTATCCATCTTCCAAACACTACAATCAAAATCTCTATTTTTCTGATTGTTTATGTGTACGTATACATAAYAGCTTCATGTGAGCTCTTTCAAAGRTTTACAGGCCTAAAGGTATGTTTAACTCTAGGCAGTAAGAGATAATGGAAGGTGTCACAGTGAAATATACTTTTTCTTACACGATCACAGACCTGGTTAACAGCAGTCCATGTTCTGAGGCCACAAATTTCAACATGAAGTTATTTAGTACCTGAAGACTATTTTGACACAAAGACGATGTATCATACACTTAGCATGGATTAAATGAGAATTTAACGAGATATTTCAAAATGTAATGGCAAATTCTAATGTGCAGCAGCTCATGTCACTTCTTTGTATGTGGTTATTCAAATAAGGGAAAGGTTTTTCCCATTACAGTGTTGTGCACAAGACACAGTTTAAGGCCATGATGTCTCTGATCTATTACTTGATCACTGAGGAGACAAATGTCTAGGTAGGCACCTAGCATGAGGTGGAAGAGATCCTTCCCAAGTATGTGTAGTGTCTACATTCACACACATCACAGCTAAATGGACCCCTGCAATAAGAATTCAGTGCTTGGAAACCCAGCTTTACAACATTGGAAAAAAAAAAACCACCAAACTAAACCAACCTAGACCAACAAAGAACATAAAGAGAGTGATGCTGGATACCGCAGAAGGGATTTTAATGAACCTTAGTTCATTAAGCTAATACCATATTTCAATACTATAAAGGAAAAACTTAATTATATTTAAAAACATTAGACATTGCCTTATGAGTATTAGAGAAATGAAGAGACTAAATTAAAATGTAAAATACATTAGTATTTTCTTGGAAACATATACGAAATGTTAGTCTCATGTCTTGAGTATGGTCTCACCTTCATATGGAGAAAAAAAGTAATAGCCTGTTATACCACATACAGACTTCACAGCTAATGATGTACACCTAACATTGTCCTGTCCACCTCAAATGCCTTTAAATTACTTTTCCTCTTCTTATGTTTCAATACTCCAGACAGTATCTTAGATTTGACTTTTAATGTAGTTACCCAGGGAAAAAAAAAGTTGTCTTTTCAAATTAGGTACATTCCTACCTGATTAAGTTTCTTCCATAGGTTGAGAACAGGAGAAAGTTCTGTAGACCATATTTCTCTGTCAAATTTGCAGCCAGGAGTTACTGACCTGCTCAGGATCCGAAGCTGTGAAATGACCTGAGTGATGAGAATACAAATGCAATCTTGAAGAAGGATAAACAAACTTCTTTTAATACAAAAATGTGATACAATAGCAAGTACTCTTCAATTTATCTATGAACTATACTTTCCTGCATACTTAATTACTGATCATGATCTAATCAAAACACAAACAATATCCATATTCAAGTACAAAACACTTGAGCCTGATTCATATTAAGCCACAAAAACCCCCCTACATATTTTTCTTATCACAGTAATTGTCTTTGTTCAATTATAATTTAAAAACTAATGAGGTGTATAATTAATTAAAAAGCCTCTTTTCCACAAAATTTAGAGACAAAACTCAAGCTCTGCTTCAACTATGCTCCATCTGTAATTAAAAATGTAAGGGAAATAAAACCCAAAAATATGTTACTAAATACATACAGTAATACATATCAGGCATCAAAACTCAAGACAATCACAGGCAATTCATTCCGATCTGACCCTGATCTCTTATTTAGATATTCATGCTACCTCAAACTATTTAAATGCATACTTATTAAAGAAAGCAAGCAAGCAAATAAAAGAATAACTGAAAACCTTCCAGAAAGAAGGGGAGCTTCTAGTTCATTAGGTCCAACTGCCTTTTATTGTTAGCAAACCTGGTAAGTTCACAAATAAACTGATGAAGTATATGCATACATTTGAAAGAAAGAACACTGAAACTGAAAATCTTCAGTAATATTTCAGTCTGTCCCTTAAACATATAAACCCCCTGGTTTTTTTGAGCATTTTAGCTAAATTTTAGTTATTTTTCACAGTGTATTTTTTGCAAGACATGTTAGAGAACAACTTATTAATTCTCTCCTCTTTCACTTGACAATAAAGAATTAAGCTTGATAGTAAAAAATGTATTAATCATTCAGAAGGACTGGACTATTTAACTGTAACACAGAATGAGGGAGAAAGTCAAGGTTTTTCTGCTGGGATTTGACTTATTTTCTATTCTTGAAAGATGCACAATGATGAAGTGCTTTCTTTTGGTTTTCATTTTCTTTCACTGAAGCAAACAGCATCTTCTTATTTATCAACTTTGATAGGGACTATGAAGCACTAAGAGATGATACTACACCAAACCATCATTCTATAACAAGCACCGACCATGAGACTGTGGAGTTAAAAATCCTGAGAGAAGATAGCAAGGCCAGTAGTAGAATCACAACCTCAGAACTCAAGAGAGAAGATTTCAGCTTAGTCAGGGATCTTTTTTAGCAGGAAGCTGTTGGCAACTGTTTTGGAGGGCAAGAGTGGGCCAAGAAAGCTGGTTAATCTTCAAGAAAAAATTCCTCAAAGCACAAAACCAGTTCTTTCTGATGGACAGGGAACAAGCATGATAAGCAAGCTAAAGAACAATCATGGCAGAAGATCATCATGGATGTAAAGGAAGCTAGTGACCTCAGATCACAGAATATCCTGAGCTGGAACGGATCCACAGGGARCATTGAAGTCCAACTCCTGGCCCTGCACAGGACACTCCAAGAGTCACACTATGTGCCTGAGAGCATTGTCCAAATGCTTCTTGAACTCTGTCAGGCTTGATGCTGTGACCACTTCCCTGGGGAGCCTGTTCCAGTACCCACACACCCTCTGGGCGAAGAATGTTTTCCTAATATCCCAGCTGAACCTCCCCTGACACAGCTTCAGGCCATTCCCTCGGGTCCTGCCACTGGTCACCAGAGAGGAGATTGGTACCTGCCCCTCCACTCCCTGCCATAAGGAAGCTGTAGACTGCAATGAGGTCTCCCACGGAAGATGGGCACAAGGATGGACTTCCCAGCAGGGATACAAAGACATTGCTGCTCAATTGTGTTAAGGTCAAGTGAGGAAAGCCAAATCTCATCTGGGTTTGAAAACAGCAATGGATGCAAAGGCCTAAAAGAGCTTCTGGCAAGTATTCTGGTAGCTAAAAGGAAAAGAAAATACGAGCCACTGCTCTTTATAGCTTCTGTTACGTAAAGTAACATTTCATCCTTTCATTTTCATAACTTAATTTTAAACTTCTATAATCCTTTGTGTGCACCAGCTATTGTGTGTATCAGAAAAGATTCTTGTTTAATTTAGCAAAAAATTAATTTTTCTGATGAATGTTTTGATCATAGTATCTTTATCATTCCGCTATTCTTCTTCATTTTCAGTCTGCACATATGCAAATGTTCTGACAAGCAATACAGATAATAAACACACATTTGTGCCTTCCAGATAYCCTCTTAGCGCTAGTTTTGTGTATTTTCATTTGGTTTTGGATAGTTGCCTGCCATCATTTCCTAAGCAATAAAACATTTATATCAAATGTACTTTAACTGGTAATTCAGTATGTAGTACTTCATATAAACTTGCATATAGTGCATACTATAAAGCTGAAAAATGTTTATATGATTGCTTTGTGAATATGGGAGATTGAAAATTTTAACTGTGGTATTCATTTCTAAAGTGCCTTTAGAGGTATAAACATGTATCTCCATATAGCTGAAATGAATTTGAGAAGTAGTGACTGCAAGATCAAGTAATTAAAATATTTTCCTAACTCTAGTGGATGGGGTTAGCTGTCTATTTCTAATTATCTAATTATATAATTTGTTAATATAATTTAAATAGGAAATACACTATCTGTCCTTTATTTCGATTTTTTTTCCCTCAGTGTACATATATGTGCTTCTGCTTTGTATATTTCATCAAAGTAATTGAAAAATATTGAGATATCACTATCAAAAGTTAAACACTTAAATTAAAAGTACTGAATTAAAAGAAATCAAGTTTTAACTCTCAGTGTTCTAGAGCACTGCAGCATACTATGATCTTCATCAAATGTTCATGGAAAATCTTTAACTCTTTCCATCCCGTTACTTCTCTCAGGTATAACAGGTATGATGGTAGCATAATTTACTACCTAAGTTTCCATGGCAGCACACTGTTTGCAATTCACTGTAATTTTTTTTTTAATTAATGGGTTGGGCTGAAACTTTGTGTACTGGGGGTTCTCTTTCAGCCTGAATATTTTTTTTAAATTTTGACATAGAATAGTCATTCACTTTCAGGAAACAGAAGAAAAAAAAAATCTGATTCACGTCAAAATACTTAGGTTAACCTCAACTTTGAACTGTTTCAGCAACCCAAACTTCTGCTAATGGACTGCAAATTTGAAGGCACAAAATCTGTCCAAATTTAGGAAAGAATTACAGATTGTAAAATAGTAAAACATATTACTATTTAAGTATGATTACAAGTTTAATTTTAGAATTTGAACGGCATATTTCATTCTCACAAATCCCAGTGAAATTCCTTAGAGTACTGACCAGTTTATGCTACTTCAAATCAGCTAAAGCCTGAGAAAATGTTTACTCAGTACTCTCAAATCAGTCTCTTTCTCAATGTTATGCAAATGAAAAGGGAAAATTATTTTTTTTTAATAGGACCATAGAACAACTCAGGTTGGAAGGAATCTCAGGAGGTCTCTAGTCTAACCTCCTGCTTGAAGCATGATGAGCTCTGAGATCAGAGCAGGTTGCTCAGAGCTTTATGTGGCCTGGTCTTGAAAACTCTCAAGACCAGAGACTGAACAACCTCTCTGGATGACCTGTTCCATTGCTTTACTGCTCTAATGATTAAAAGGTTTCTCTTAATACCCAATCTGGACCTTTCTTGTTTCAGTTTATGTCTTGTAAAAACAAGACAGTCAAATGCATGTACTGGGACAAAGAATGTGTTAAGATTAAGAACGACGTGAATAAAACCACGAGGGACATTATTACCCTATTAGAATTACCAGGTGTATCACAGAAGTGTCCCAGGGATTGTGGTATGTTTGCAGTTACTCCACATAACTGTTTTCACCTCCAGGCAAGAGAAACAAGTTTGGAACTGAAAGGGAAACTGGATTCAAAAGGAAGAGGAGTATCAGGAATATGTTTCTAGGGGCCATATGAAAACCAAAAATGGCTCTGTAAAGCAACAGGACAGGAACAAACACACAGACTGGATAAGTACCTAGAAGGAAGGAGACCTTGATTCAGACGACAAAGTGAATATGATTAAGAATCTGTATTTAAGAAGACGAAGTAACTCTTGGGTTGAAAGAGGGAACTGTACACAGTCACATCAGACAAGCACAAATTCACTCTACCTATCCTTAGGCACTTACTTAAAGCTTACATAAAACTTACTCAAATTAAAAGCACTATCACCTTAGCCTCCCTGTGTAATCAATYGACAGACAGATCTTAAATGAGCTAACTTGCCATTTGGAAGGCTCTCTCATTGAGAACATAGGAAAACTAAGTTCCTTACATAGGTACCTCAAATAGATGGGTCTGTGTTCTGAAAACTAGAATGAGGATTTTAATTTAATTTCCTGGAAACCTAACTACAAAGCTTGAGAAGAATTCAGCTTTTCTCACTGTGACATATATACAGTACCATCAGGCCATCCTATAATCAACTTCAAACACTTATTCTAGATTAAGCTTGCCTTAAACACAATGCTTCCATGACCACAAAGAGAGACCAGAAGTGACCAGCACAGATGCATACATCTAGGTCTGTTGAATCATATCCTTTGCACTCTAACCCAGGTATGTACTTATARTACTAAGGAAACTGAAAAATTAATCATAGATGTATAATACAGGGTACTCAAAATACGAGTACTTTTACAATATCTAACCTTTGTTCTCTTTTGTTATTGCAAATTGGTTTAATATATTATACACTAAAAGCTCTTATATGTTGTGCTAGTCTGGACCAAATACACATCTAAATATTCTGAATAACGAGAAGAGTGAAAAAATCTACCATAAAGCTGGAAAACACCACCTTCATTAAAAATATGAGAGGAATAGAAATAAAGGTAATCATATAAACGCAATCACCAATAACGGTCTGTTTAAAGAGGGGTGAGAAGATTATTCAGAACCGTAATTCTTTGTAGAAGCTGTCTGTTTTAAGTAAGGTTAACTAATCATAGCAGTATTTATATAAAAAACCCAATAGAGCAATTTATTTGTGAACAGTGTATCTAAAACCTATGAACAGCCTACAGAAACTGCTATGGAGTATTTTCTCCATTCTTCTGTAAAATTCATGTACTGCATGTTTTTTTCTGAGCTGTCAGTGCAGAAAAATATTAATTGCATATATTAAAAAAGGTGGAGTGGCCAAACCAAAAATGTCAATATTTATTTCCCTAGTTATTAAATTAGTTGTGCACCTCAGCTTTTTAATCTATTGCATACTTTCGGGTGCATCTATGGACATATGCTGCTGTGATATTGACCAGCACATCARGGTAAAAAAACACTTGCATCTAGAGAAATTATGAGAGATTATGAACAGAATGGGAAGCTATAAAGACAATGAATGTTCCCATGTGGCTTCATATGGAAGTACTACAAAGTCATGTTTGACCTGACAATTAAAATGAAAATTCATGGAAAAAATAAAAATGAGGAAAGATTTTAACTTTTCCTTCTCTGTAACTTAGAGAAAACTGCTTACTAGGAACGCAAAATCTATTTCTGTTCTTTACTTATGCATAAGATGAGGAAAAAGTCTTGCCTTCAGTCATTCACAGCTACTGCAAAAACTGCTACTTCACAAATACAATAAATAATAAACACAGGCTTATATCTAAGTCTTGTATTCATTTCAGAAGCAATATACCCTACAGATCATGCAACAAAATCAAATTTTACACACAGTATAACAGTTTGAAAAAGAGGAAAGCAATACAGTCAAAAATATATTGTGAAATTCTATGTCAGTGAATTAAAAAAAAATCTCAGATCAATAATTTCTGAACTCAATATGATTACTGTTCTAAGAATGCAAAGCTGAAAAGATTTGCTAGTCAGAAAACTGGTATTTTTTTCAAGACTATGGAACAGATAAAAAGGATTTTTATTTTTGTACAAAAATCTAGCAAACTCCTCTCAGTAAATCTACAGATGTCAAAGCAGATACTGTACTGCCATCTACCAGTTTTAAAAGGATGTAGTCTTAGCACAGAAATTACTTCTATGGTTCATTTCTCTGAATTAAACAATATATCCCTTTATACAGCTGTTCAAGGAGATATTTCCAGTTTTATAAGACTTTACAGCTCAAACTAAAATATGAAGCTATGGCTTAATTACTTTGGTACATATCRTGAAAGTACTAACCCAGTGCAACGCAACTATGTCTTTGCTGTGTCACGGGAGGGAGCAGGATTCCGTGTGACATCCCTTCCGGCAGAACTACGTGCTTCCATCCTGTTACTCACAGCTTGGCTGCAGCTCCCACATAGCTGTGAAAGTAGCCTAAGACTGAGCTGACACTGAAATCTCTCTGACTTTCAGTCCCTGACTGTGTCCCTTATCCTCTCTGCAAGAACAGGATCCATGGATGCTGTTAGGATGAAGGTAGTTTAATGGCACTCATAAGCTAATAATTCCTACTGCATGTGGATGAGTAAGAGACAGTGTAGGTCTACGCTTGCTCTTTCATTGTTCCTTCAAAAGCTGCCCTTTCACTCATCAAGGATCTGAAGTAGGACTGGACTCTATACAGAGATACATGCCTTCCTAATCGAAATACAAAGCAAATGAGAGAAAGGCACTGACCCCCCCGTTATCTTCCTTTATACAGAAGAGGATCATATACCATATATCTTTGACAGTGGAAGGTCCTCTGTAGAGCAAGGGTTCAGAGGAGGAAGGAAGAAAGTCAGCAGCATACTGCAGATGGACAGCACGAGCCCAGGACTGACACAGACAGTATTCCACTTGAACCTTCTCCTAAGGAATAACTGAGAGTTTTAATTCATGCATCTCCACGGGTAACACATTACCTGGAGACCATGATGCCAAAAGCAATGCCAGAAGAGGTGGTTGTCCTTATCTAATTAATTACACATCCTGACAAAATTTAAGAAGACTGGAAAATGGCAGCCTGCTCCTGTTCTTAGAAGAGAACAAACTTCTCATATGCAGAGCACCAATATATTCTCATATACACAGCACCATGGGAATCCTATGGGAAACAACAAGGATATCTGAAGCCCTACACTGATTCACTGAATTGGTGAAGAGATGTTTTCTAGCTCTTTTTGCTAAAGCACAGTACTGTGGCTTCCGGTCCATTAATGGCACAGCACATTTCTTTCATTCATCACCACAGGTGTATACAGTATTTCAAAAATTCTTTTTAAGTACCCAGATCTCTCAGTTGCAGGGTAATAAATACAGGTTGACATTACTCATCAGTTTCTACTAAAGACTGTTAGTAGTGTGTTTGTGATATGAGATGTATTTAATAAATGTCAGTAATTATATGCTCTGAACAATTGATACAAGGGTTATATAAATGCTAAATTATTTTGAGAAAATAGATTTATGTTCTTCTGGAATCTATAGCAATAACATAAGAAGCTCAAGAATAATATAAATTGCTTTTCAATAATTAAAATACTTTTAAATAATTATATACATACTACTCTATGTAGCATGATTAGAATTATGGAGGAGCAGCAAATATAAAATTCATGCTCTGAGTCCCGTTGAGCTAGATTGTGAAAGAGAAAATTGTGTCTGTTGAAGAACACTCAAGAAGCTACAGCTATCGTTACAGCTGCATCTTGAAAAATAACCACACACCACAGCCCTCCTATTCTATACACAGGAGAAATACTGCAGTCAGATGAACGACTGCAATATTTGGTGGACATACTCTAACTTTTCTTTATCTGACTTGGGTAATAACAGCAGTGGAGTTTTGGTRTACAAACTCAAGCACGATCCAGCAATTTAAGAGTTGCGGGTGCCCTTGTACACCCTCCCCCACAACTTCTGTCTCTGTTGCTCTGAGAAACAAGGTAAAAATCAGCACTGGCACCGAATCAGAACCACGCCTCTGATCACGGTTTTAGGAAGACAGAGAGCAGTTTTAATCTAAGTAAAAAGATACACAAGGAATGGTAGGAAGAGGTACAGAATCAGCCAGTGACTTGCTGAAAATAAGAGCACATCAGAAACTCGGTAAAAAAAAAGAATTTGATTAAATGCTGTTTTACTGAATTTAGTGAGATTATTGCAATTACATTTAATGAGGCAAAATTCACTTCATGTTTTCTGACCTTGGTTCTTACCTTTTCTACTTTAATAGATTGCTCCACACTGTTCTTCACTATTAGTTTAATATTAATTTTAACTCAAGAAACATTCATCGCATAATAAGAAAGTTTTAAAAAGATTACGTTTTTACTACAAAATTTTTCATTTTCAAGTACAGACAGAAGAGCAAGACTATTTATTTTAAATAGTGTATTTAGCAGCTACACTAAGGCCTGATTAGACACTCCTTTTGACTTCTAATAGATTTAATTACAGAAATTGTTGCTTCTCTTTAAGCAATCCCATCTACAAAAAGAATGTGTTCAGTGTGAGATTTCTGTGCTAATATTAATTCCTGTGGAGTATACAACTGGGCAACATGCTTTCTGCCTGATTTGTAAACTTGACATTGTTCAGAGATCATAATTTCCTCAAGTCATCCTCATGTAATGTGTGACTATTATTTGTCTATGCTGAGTTTCTGCTAGAACAATCTCTCCAGTTTTCAAATGATTCAGCTGTCATTCCTGATGAGTATGAAATGTCATGGTGTGAATCAAAGAATGACAGAATGCTTGGGGTTGCAAGGGACCTCTAGAGATCATCTAGTCCAACACCCCTGCCAAAGCAGGTTCACCCAGAGCAGGCTGCACAGGATCACCTCCTGTCAGGTTTCCAGTATCTCCAGAAGAGGAAATACTCAACCACCACCTCTCTGGCAGCCCGTTCCAGGTCTGTCACCCTTACAGTTAGAAAGTTTTTCCTCATACTCAGATGGAACTTCCGGTGATTCAGTTTGTGCCCACTGCTCCTTGTCCTTTTGCTGGGCACCACTGAAAAGAGTCTGGCCCCATCTTCTCAACACATGCCCTTAAGGTATCTGTAAACACTGATAAATTCCCTCAGCCACCTCTTCTCCAGGCGAAACAGACCCAATACTCTCAGCCTTTCCTCGTAAATGAGATGCTCCAGCCCCCTAATCATCATAGTCCTCCACTGGACTCTCTCCAGTAGTACCTCATCTTTCTTGTGCTGAGTAGCCCAGAACTGGACACAGCACTCCCGATTTGCCCCACCAGGACTGAGTAGAGAGGCAGGATCACCTCCCTTGACCTGCTGGAATGCTCTTCTCAATGCACCCCAGGATACCATYGGCCTTCTTGGCCACAAGGACACACTGCTGGCTCATGGACAGCTTGTTGTCCACCAGCACCCCCACATCCTTCTCTGCAAAGCTGCTTTCCAGCTGGTCACCCCCAGCCTGTACTGGTGCATGGGGTTGTTCTTCTCCAGGTGCAGGACCCTGCATTTGCCTTCGTTGAACTGCATTACACTCCTCTCTGCCCARCTCCCCAGCCTGTCCAGGTCTCACTGAATGTCAGCACAGCCCTCTGGGGTTATCAGTCACTTCTCCCACACGAAAATAAGTACGAATACAGGCACAGATCATCCCTACACATTTTTCAATACCCTCTATAACACTGTGCACGAAAACAAATTGATATTCATAGCAGTGATCTGCAAAATGGGATTTTTACTGAGTATGAGAGATAAAACATACAAGCTTTATACTATGTCGACGAACTGCATCAACAAATTATTAATGGGAATTATAGGTTACAAAACCTTAACTCAAATTAAGAGTTACTTTTTAGTCACAGAAGCCCTCCTACTACCATTATTTGCAACTGTGCATCTTTCTATTTCAAAATATATGTGAAAAAGCTGTATTATTAATGATGACTTCACTGAAGGAAATTTCTGAAGTGCTGCTTAACAGCCAACATTGCAAACGCAGGCAGAAATTATTATTTTTATAGATATGTTGAGAATAGCCATGAAGTAAACCATGGAGTTAAGATTTTTGACTTTAGGAAAGCAGACACTGGTTTAACAGGCATAAGGGAGAGGGAAAATATGATACAGTATAGTCAGGAAGAGGGAAAATTTGAGACAGTAGAGTGGGCAGCACATTAATTTCAGTTGATTAAAAAGGTGAATAAAGGACTTGAATGATCTTCAGAACAAATCCCCTCATTGTGTAGAAAGGCCAGGATTTTTAGCAGAATGACTGAGAAAGCATGGAGTATCTCAGTGGATTAAAAGGCAGAACAAAAAAAGGAACATTTAAGAAGAAAAATCAAGGACAGTGAAASAACTGCTTGGGCAATCCAAGATGAAATTAGAAAAGCCAAAGCCCAGCTGGAGGTAACACCAGCAGGGAACATTAGGGGTGAGATGGCTTTCAACACATATGAAAAAATTCAAAGAAAAAAGGGGGCATTTGGTGAATGTGAAAGAACATAAGTGAGGCATGGTACATAAAACCTAAAGGATTCAATGGCCTCTGWGCATGGTTTAGGAAGCAAAAGAGCAGATAATAATGAGAGAGAAACAGCCCACGTCGAGAACATGACACACCCACACACTAACGCAGACTTCAATCCAGCTGACAGCTGGACGTCAGTGGTGTTCCCAAGGCTCAGTATTGGGGCCAATTCTGTTTAGTATCTTTATCAATGATCTCAACAAGGAGATTGAGTGTACCCTCAGCACACTGGCAGACAGTGGGCAAGGAACAGGTCAATTTCACAAGCATACTCTCTTCATTAATGTGAATTATAGCCTTGCCTAAGGATGCACAATGGTGGGAACGATTCACTTGCTTTAGCAGTTGGATAAAATAAAACCGGTAACAAACAAATGAAATTTGAAATGTGTTGGTCTTTCAGTGCCCTGGAAAACAAAACAAGCAAAAAAATTCTACTCATTAATAAAATCCCTTTCTCGTCTTTGAGACCAGCACTTTAACTTGCATGCTTTAAGATGCTTGCATTTTTACTTCTTCCCCCTGAACTCTTCAATTTTAAATTGAATACTTAGATATGAAATGCAAGTGTGACAACTATATCTACATTGTTACAATACTCAATGTAGAAATAGCAAAACCAATAATTTTCCAAATCCTGTTCTAATAAAAATCTAATTTTTCAAATAGTCCAATTTCCAGGAGAAGAGAAACCCTCCAGTTTTCAGCATAAGCGACAACCTGGTAGTTATGGCGGTTTTCTTTCATCATTTAAATGCTCATAAAAATGTCCATTATAACAGAAATGCTGTTGACATTATTACAAAGCTTGATCCAAAGTTCAATGGAAAGAAATAGKTAATTCCAAAAGGTGATTCACTCCTTTATTTTAGATGCCTATCTAAGAATGGCACAAATTATTCCCTGTAGCTGCTTGTCTTTCTTTAGTAACAAAAAAACTGGGTAACTAACTAAGAAGAGGTGGACAATATTCATATGATTGAAGCTAGATGAGAAGTATTACCCTGGGGCTTGTTTTTTTTCATTTCAGTTGGCTTTGAATTGGGCTTATCATATTTTTCTATCACAGTACCTAAACATTTAAAAGAAAAACAAACTCATATGAAGTTATTCCAATATCAGTCAGGGGAACTTGAAGTGGCTTGAATCAATAAATACATCACAAGTCTTTTCTAGCAGGATTTAAAYAAAATATCCTCTAAGAGTAGAACTAAAAATCTGACAGAACCTCCCTGTGTATTTCAAATATAAACTAATTCCACAATATCTGTTTTTAAAATACTATTGACTTGTGGGAAATGTTAGAATAACATCTAAATAAAATATTTGGTATAAACACAGGAGGTATTTTAAGAAATACTAAAACACTAACTGAAGAAAATATCAGTGAAGGAAACAGGATTTCACACATCTACATAATTCATTCCATGGCACATACGAATATGCTATTTTGGAGCTGGACTGTAATATACAGGGAACCTAGATATCCATTAGATTAGGCACCTAACTCTGAGAAAAATGAAGTTCTGTTAGATGACTATCACTCTTAGAAAATATTTTTTCTGTCATATTAGTTTAGCTGCCAACCTCTAGTGTCTATCCAAAAAAATATGTCCATACTGGTAAATAAAAGGGGAAGTTTGTAACTTCCAGCATGAAGGAAAAGGCTCCTTCTCCACCTGCAGATGTGCAATTGCAGAATGAGTAGAAACAGGCAAGGAGAGAAAAGTTCTACTGGCATGTGGGCTGCTGGGGCCTGACTCATGGATCAGAACCAGTGCCATTAAGAGAAAGTGGCAGGTGACCATGGACATGGGGGCCCAGGTGGTGTTCTCTCCAATTCTGCTAGTGAATGGGACAGGAACAGAGGAATGTTAACTTGGCTGCAAAGCTGGGATGTTGCAGACATAACCTGGTCTCTATAGCTGTGACACCTTGTTTCAYGCAGACAGAACCCATGTGCCAAAACGTAACAAGAGTATCTGCCAGCAGGACTGGTGCAAGCAAACAGAGCTTTAAGACAGGCTTATGAGGCAGCAATGACCAAAGTCCAAAGAGAAAAGGAGGGGCAGAGGGTCAGGAAAAAGCAGCTAGAGTAAAACATGATGGGAAAGGTTTTCCTTCCAAAATGTCAAACAGCAAGTCAGTCCTCTTGTTAACAATACAAAGCAGGACATTAAAGTTATAGGAACTGTTCGACTCTTTATGGTTTCATGAACACCAGCTGGAATCTGCAAAGAAATTAGATGGGGCAGAAAAGCAGAACCAATTATTATCAAAAGAGCTGAGATAAATATCTAGGGTTAAAAGAAAAAGTAAAATCTCTAGAAACCATTCTTCTGCAATTGCTTTCAGATAATAAAAATAATGGTGTTGCTAACTAGGAGAAGTAAGAGTTACTCCTATCACTCACTCTGAGACAAAACAAAGACAAGCATGCAGGTGCATTTAAGTGAAATGTATCTGGGAAAATTAAATTACCTTATATCCTCTACCCTGTCACAGAAAATGCTAGACAGATTTGGATTCTATTTGAGATTATAAAATGAATATGAAAAAAATTCTTAATGCAAGTAATTTTGTTACAAAATCTAAACCACCTAAAGTGCAGAGTATGACTGACCTGGCTGAAAAGCAAATAAAACTACAAAGGACAAAATATAGGAGGACAAATGCTTCCAGCAAGTTCAGCTGAAGTGAACCGCAACCCACTTATTTAGGTTAGAAGTATTTAGAGCTCAACATTTTTAATTTGTAGATAAAATCTACAATTAAATAATTTTATAGTTTTTCTTTGAAAAATTGGTAAGAAGCTACAGTCTGTGGACTCCTCAACAATATGAGTTCCAAAGGATTATTTTACATTCGTGATGTCCTTAACCACTTTGAAGACTTACTGGGTTGACCTGGGCTTGCCACCAGGTGCCCATCAAAGTTATTCTATCACTCTCCTTCTCAGCTGGACATGGAAAAGAAAATTTAAGGAAAGGCTCATGGGTCGAGCTTTGGACAGGGAGAGATCACTCACCAGTTACCATCACAGGCAAAAAAGACTTGATTTGGGAAATGAATTTAATTTATTGCTAATGAAATCAGAGTAGGATAATGAGAAATAAATCTTAAAATGCTTTCCCACCATTCCTTATTTCTTCCTGGGCTCAACTTCACTCCTGATATTCTCTACCTCCTCCAATCTGAGTGGTGCAGGGGGATGGAGAATGGCGGCTGTGGTCAGTTCATCACACATCAGCTCTTCACTCCCTTTCCCTGCTCCAGCATGTGGTCCCACTCACATGAGACATTACTCCATGAACTTTAAAAAGCAAGTTTCAATTATGCATGCACAATCAACCTCAGGAGGTCCTAAAAAGTGAACTGCAAATCCACAGGCTTGCCTTCCACTTGCCATCACTGGGATAGTGGACACAAAACCATCAAGATGCTGTCCTAGTATCCAGAGAGACTGTAAATATCCTTTATCTTTGCATGATAATGCGTGAGTGTACTCATTCACCCATGAAAATTTTATAAAAAAAACCCTATTCTTCAACATTTCTAAGATTTAACCTGTCTCATATGAAACTCTGTGAAGCATTATGAATCTGTAGGTGTAAAAGAATGCTGAATTCCTGAAGCAAGATATTATTAGAACTATTAAACATAGTATTGTATATAGAAATTAGCACTGAGCAAACCAAGTGCTAGCCATATTCATTATCATTGCCAGTCGTATTTGAAGAGTCTTGCACAACTTGCCAGTTACTGATTGGCTTTTTTCCTCAAAATAATTTACTGTATTATTGAAGAATGTTTAAATTAATCAGTCAACTGATCATACATAGCTACTACTTACAGGCTGTAATCATTTGCAGGCACAGCCATTGAGCAGAACTTGTTGGGATCACGCAACACAGGTGGCTTTAAATGCCACACTCTCTCGAGTGCCTGCAAAGACTACCTCTGCTGTGCAAAGAAGGGAGACAAAACAATGCCTCTGCATTTTCATTTCGTCCTTCCAGGGTGGTTCTTGGCAATAAGTCATATTAGTGGCAGGTACCGTAAATGCTGCACAGAACAGGATAGTTCTTACTGCTTTTCCAAGGTGTAAGAATACATATGTAGGCCTGTTTCAGTCTCTAAAAATTCCACTTATCACACATGATAAATTTTATTTTTATGAAAACATTTATGTATGGTTCTATTAAAATTATATAGAAGGATGAAATGTGTTCATAGGAATTCATAAAAGAAGAGAACTAAGAATAAGAGATGAGTACACTGGCACCAAAAGCCCACTTTGCTAGAAGGTGAGTGGAGAGACATCTAAATTACAGACCCTTCTCATTGCACAGGAAGCCTAAAGCAAACCTCCACACATATTCTGATTGCTCTAATCATTGGTTGTAACAGACTGGGAGATTGGACCACCTGAATACAGGCCAATACACAGGTAAAAACAGTGTTTATCAGATCAGGAGAAAGGAGCATGACTGTAACTAAGTGGTGAGGACACTTGCTCAGTGTGAGGAAACTGGAGTTGCAGATGTACAGAAAATATGTACTGGTGTAAAGCAGGCAGGATGAAGTATACTGACTCCTGCAGCTGCACTGTCAGTGGAGTTTTTTTCTATTTTAATGCACTGTTCCGCAAAGAGAACATAGCAAGAGATATGAGATTATTCACTACTTTATTCAGCATAAGAGACGTTGTGTCAAAGGCTTGTTCTAACATTAGGTAAGGCAGAACCAGAGACACAGTGAACTCCATAAATCCAGGCTCTAAAAATTTACTCACCTTCACCCACTTAGAGCAACTAAGGACAAAACCCAGAAAAAAAATCTAGTTCATGTTTTTGAAAAGATCATGTCTTTTTAAGTAAAATATTTTCTTTAAAACAAAATGCTTTTACCAGTATGCATTCAATATTAATACTCTCTGAATTATACTACAGAGCAGTGCAAGACATAATTTCTAATAATTCAATTAGTAATTGTCAATGTAAAAATAATACTGCTAGCAATATTCAGCTTTTAAATTAGGAAAGTTCTCTGCTGGTAAGAAGCTGTGAATATAATCAACAGTTGCAAAATTTCAGAAAAACAGTCCCTTTCTTTTTATTGCTGTTTTAGGTTTACCCAAACACAATGCACAGGGTACAGAAGAGATATCTGCATGACTGCAAAATGCTGCACTGTGCTGCAGCCAGTTTCTACTACAGTAAAGTGTGTTGCTGCAGCAACATAAACTATCACTCCTAGGTATGAAAAATTAGTAATATTCACAGAAAGTCTACAGAATCAGTGAAGTAGTGGACACAGTATTACATTTCATCTTTCTGGTGCTCATGGCAGCTGAGCGGGGAGCAACTTATTTCTCACTACCTTATTAATTCACCTTTTCTTTGCTTTAGCTGGATTTCTGAGAAACACTCCTGTAAGAAAACAGTCATTCAATTTCCAGTTGTGAACTATTGGATCACCTATGGATCTAAAACAGCTGCCAAACCGCCAGAAATGCAATGGGAGTAGGATTCACAGTTACACAGAAGCACAATTTAAGGCAAATCTCACATTTCTGTAACTTAAATTGCCTAAGACTTAAGAGAAATACCACAAGCTATTATTCGACGGATGAGAAAATCTCTCATATGACAAAAAAATCATCTCACAGAATTGCAACTACAGCAGTACCACATTTTCAAGATTATAATCCATAACTTGTAATCAATGCTATGGCAGACCAGTTCAGCAGAGTGTGAGTTTACATGTAAGTGCACTCATTATCTATTTCCCTTCACACAAGAACTCTGAATTGATTCCAATTTTCAAATACTAGCATTTTTAACAACTGCAGATTTTAACAAGTTATGCAAGCGTAACTGAAATAAATAAAAAAATCAGCAGTCTACAGTGTATCTGACAGAAACAAAAGCATCTAAATCAATGCTTATGGAAATGATTTTAAGACAAAACAAAATAAAACTATGTTGAATCTTGGTGCATTTAATAGCTTTGTAATAGACAAATTACTACTTATTTGTCTTTACATATCTTTATATTTTCATGTCCTAAAAAAAACCCAAATAGTTTGACAACACAGCTGTGGATTTAAGTGAACAGATATATTTACACAAATTTACCAGTACTATATTTGATAGTCAACAAATGCAATATTCAAAGGCAATTTTTTTTCTTTTACTAGATCAGAGGTCTTACACCAATAAGAAATTTCTGCTTGGAGCCTTTTTTAGGCAACTGTGAGCAAACAATTAGATACTTCTTTTAAAAAATTGTAATTCTCAGTCTTGAAAATATAGGAAATTCTAATTATAGGAAATTCCAATTGATTTTGCCAAGAAAGTTTGGACCAGATGATCCTTGAGGTCTCTTCGAACCTATGATTCTATGATTTAGTTTTTTCCCCTCTATAACTTGTCCTTGCATAAGACAGCATGCTAGGGCTCTGCAAAAAATTAAAGAGAGCCTTGATATACAAACCAGTTAACTTCACAGCTCTGATGTAAGATTCTCAAATCCATCAATGTTCATGTTATCTGACACAACTAATTGACCAGTCAAATAAACTATGCTAATGAATATTAACTATGTGGTCTCATCCAGACTTCACTGAAAAGCAATGGAAGAAAAACACAGAACAAAGAATTTAAGCTTTGCCTCAAAGTCCTAAACTTGGCTCCCTATTTGACCTAAATGTGTCAGAATCACCAGCAAACCTGAATAAACAAAAGGTGAACTTTCACCTGCCTATGAGTATTACTGAATTTCAGCTCAGGCTGGAATACAGTTCAGCTGTTACGCATACTGCCAAGAAAATGCTACAGATAGGTAAATATTACACAGGACCTGCAGATCCATACTCTACTGGATCAGGGTGCACAAGTAGTGGGGATCAGTTGCTTAAACACTGGCTTCTAGTGCCATTTTGCCCTGAATTGCACTTGCTGGCCCAGCAGAACATGTATTCACTTGGGTCCTGCATTGTATTTGACAGTTCCTAGTAGATTTCTTAAATACACCAGGACATCTCCAGATTATACAAGATACCAATTTTTAGGCAACTGAATTGATGCCTAAGAGAAGTGATACAATACTAGCAATGAAAAGCTTTGTCCAATGAATCAAACACATATTGATGGTGAAGACATATGGAATTCGAATCACTCCATCTTTTCCCTTCACAGACTGACAAAAAAGAAGTTAGGAGGACAAAAAGAGACACTCAGTATTTTCGGGCTCCCCCAAATGCGAAAAGGAAAGCTGCCCCAGCTGTGTCCTTAGTAGTATCCTGAATAATGGGTGCCCTATGCCACTCACACAAGCTGCAGTTTCTACATAAAACTCTAAAACAAAGAGGTGAAAAATGTTTAATCATTGCCTATTATTCCAGCACTAAGATTAATGCACTCTCATATACTTAATATATATGCAAATCTGGACTAGACTGCAATTAAATGATAGCTGAGAACTCTTGACTATGACATAGCCATCTGCCATATCTTATAGTYAAATCAATAAAGGAAATACATAAAATCAGTGAATTTTTAAATTAAGACCTACAAACACCCTGGAATTTACTTTTCATTATGATTTGTATCTCACTGTGACATGCCTAAGTAGTTATATGCTATTCTTTAGTGAGAATAACTTTTTTTTTAAAAAAAATCACATTTCTAATTGTAATGATGAAATTTTTTGCCTACTGGAAGAATTCTTCAGAATCTCTCTTTCAGAAAAAGCATAAAATGTTACCCATATTCTATGTGTAAAACTATCATACCACTCTTCAATGTGAACTGAATTATACTATTGGAAACCTTCTCAATAATTATTTGTTTATTTAAGTTCTAAATGAATACTCTTGTAACTAAAGATTAACTGACACTATATTAAAATATTCTACAGATAAAAGTCAACATATTAAAAAATACAGCCATTTACTCTGACTTTCTTATGGAAATTGCATTTATGAACAGATAGTTGGGTTCTTCAGCTTATAATGGCTGCAGAAAAGATTCAGAGGTCAATGAAAAATGCTAACTTTACCTGGGAGCTGATCATACGCTGTGATGAACGAGCAATATTAGCTGGCAGGCCAAAAAAGTCAGGTTTATCATCTTCTGGAAGGCTTTCAATAATATTACGATAATCCTGCACATGAAGACAAGAATAGACATAACTGAGGAAACTCTTTATTCCGCTCACGAAAATTAACAGTGTACGCTGAAAAGAATTTCATTAAGTGCACAGCACAACACAGAGATTAAAAAACGTAAGACATGACATATCTTGGTAATCCTATTTATAGAGTTCTTCATTTTGTTTATCAAAAACTGTCTTCTTTTATAGAACATTTCCACTCTAAAAGAGCAAAAAACAGTTCTGACTACAGTGATGCTACCAACTGAAAACAAAAATATGCCAAGACTGTTCCTGAAAAGTAGATACAATACTTCTGTTGAAAACTTACAAGTAAGATTAATGACAATGTAAAAAAAAAATTTTGGTATTTGGAATTCTAATAAGAGTGTAATACATACTTATAAAATTAAGAGCACTCACTTCTATTTAAATCTATGAAGATATAATCACTCAAAGAAAGTGAAATAGTTTAGGGAAAAATAGGTTTGCATAATCACTGGAGATTCAGAATAGCATGAATAGTGGTTACAGGGTAATAGTCAAGTAGTGATGCTCTCTTGCACAAAACAGAAAGAGGCCGTGCAGACTAAGGTAGACTAATGGTGTTGGACACCTCTTTTATTGTGATTTAAGAAAAAAATATTTACTGTTTCAAAGTCTGGCTGCACCCTCTTGTGTATGTGTCATGTGCATTCTCTCTTTGCTTGTAGGAGCATATGCTGGATATGCACAACTTTAACACGGAATCTCACTTCAGAGGTAACAACAGTAGCAGAACTCTACACCGAACACTGAGGGAACACTAATTGAAGACTCAGAACTATAAATTCTTACATAAATAATCATATAAGAAACCGAGAGGTATTAAATGCTGTGCAGGCTAGGAAAAAAGATTCGTCTGTATGATATTAACTCAACACATTTATAGCAAATAAAAAATAACTGTTATATGAAAGTAATAAAGAAAAATACAAACCAAGCCAAACCTAAGCAGTCAGAATCCAGGTAGAGAATGCCCAACAACAGCAAGTTACTTTAACTGGGATAATACTATTTACATCAATTCATATTAGAGTTCTACTATGGAGACCTACATTAAAATGCAAGTGAATCTTAATCATAGTAACAACAATAATATGTGAAAGGACATGGAGAGATCAATTGTTTAGACTCTGTTGAATTCCCTCTCATTTACACTAAAGAAATACTGAAGGAGAATCGGAATCCATATTTATCACCAAATAAAATGTCATATACACTCCATGGCCTATGGAGATTGTCAGTAGATTGTCAGAATGTTGATATATTTTGGAAACAAGGAGATACATTTAGATTTTCCTATTTCATGGAGAAGTTGTAGGAATATTTAGCAGTCTTTAGAAGACTACTGTTCATATACTAATTATACAAAAATGTAATTATATCCTTGTCATAAATTAACCCAATTTCTTTTACTCAGTTCTTCATAGCTATGCTGCTCTGCACCACAGTCCAATCAGATATCATAAAAAAGAACAGTAAATGAACTGACAAGTTAGTGCTCCACACAAAAGAGCTAATTTTCTGAAGAAATAAAGGTATCCTTTCGATTGTAACTTTGGTTTTCTTTGTGGAAATATTTCAAGAATAATTCTTGAAAATAACTTATTTATTAGGCAATAGAAGATGTTTACCTACCAAAATACTGCAGGAATTCGGTAAAGCAATGGAACACGGGAAACTACTCATCTTCTTGCCTCTGGAATTTAAACTGCCAATGACTCGTGAATTGAAAAGCTGCTCCAAGTAGGACCGAAGAACCCTCATATCGAAGTAATTATCTACACGGCCTCCATAAATTGCATTTTCAAACAAGCCGTGCACAAATTCCCACTGAAAATCTTTAGAACCTATGAATTAATTAATTAATATTAGTTTTATATCATCGGATAGCATTGCATTACAAACATTGCTTCTTGTCACTGCAGTTTTTCAGTGAAATAAACAGATGAACATGTAGAATAATTAATTTCTAATTGTTTTTCTGTATTTCTAAATAGTAAAAGTTGCAGAAAAATTGAATGAGTTTGTAAATACTAGTCATTGATTAAAATAAACGCTGCATTTCAAATGAATTATTAGAAATTTTACTTTAGCCTTGAAATACTTTTTCAACCAATTGTTTTTTGTGTTAGTTATATGCATTTCAGAAATTATGTTATTAAACTTTAATTTTGTGCTCCTTGGTCATAAAAAAATATTTTACATATTTTGTATCATGGTACCATCTGATCTCTCAAAATAAACTGACTGATTAAACCAAAAGCAGTTCATGCCCAAAATAGGTAAGATTACTGGAAATGTCATCTTTCAAACACAAAGAGGTCCAGGATGGAAACTTTGCAAATTGTTATAAATCACACAACATAGCACATAAATCTAAGCATGTTACTAGCAATTTACTGGTCAGATTGATGTTGCATTAGATTACTCTGTTCTAGCTATATCCCACAAGTCCAAAATATCTTATTTTTCCTCCATTCTATCACAGTTGTCCAAAGTAACTACACAGGATAATGATCTACTTATATACTATAGCCTTTGCGTGGCTTGATCAGAAAAGTAGTCCTTAAAGTCCCTTGAAAAAAGGAAGTGGAAATTACTTTACGAGGGAGTGGTAATTGTTGTTTCCTAATACTTCGATCATTCCTTGGCAAGAAAAGATATTTTCAGAGTAATAATTAATGATTAGATCAATGATTATCATTGACAGCTAATCATTCAATCTCTTAACACACTATGTTTCAAGTCTGTATAACCAAGATTTTATTTCAGAAGTACTAATCATCCACAAATCCCATTTGAGTCAATGATTTAAATTATCTCTAAATAACAGTTTCTAACTTTACTTTGAAATCATGCAAAATGAAAAGACTTAACAAAAAATTACCTTTACCATATTAACTAATATTAAGAAATTCCTACACTGCTTAACAGAACAATGAAGTGGGCTGTACCTAAAACTGCGTTTCAATATGAAGAATTCATTCATATTCAATTCATTTATTCAGTATTTAGGGGAGCTCAAACTGGGAAGGAATGGACTCACAAGATTTCATTTCAAATAGGACCCTGCATGTCCTATTTGCTCCTCTGGACTCTAAAAGCTGAGCAGAATACCCCTCGGGCACCAGGAAATTACTGGTTTACCCAATCACCCAAAAATGGATTTATGATTCAGCCTGTGTTTCTAGTTTCACTTATTGGTGATGAGCTCTACAGCATCTCTGCTCTTATATGAGTGTTGTAGAAAGATAAAGCTCTTCATACAACATCTCTACTAATGGAACTTTCCTTAAGAAGTGACTTACCCTCAAAGAGTCTATCAATAATATCAAAACCAGCACGGAGATCAGACAAAGAAAATTCATAAAACTTGGTCCAACCCTAAAGAAAAAGAAATCCAAATAATTTAATTAGTCACACCATGATGATCATGAAGTTAGATACCAATATCATGTATCTATTGATATTTACTGAATGCTATTTAATACTTAATGAAAAAAGAAACTTGTGTCCTCTAAAGTGCATTTTTTGGAACACTGAGTAGTTTCAAAAATTCAGCTGTAATAGTGCATTTAATTTTATATACTTACACAGACCAGAATCCATTGAGTATGAAAAATGCAAACTTAAGGTTATTTTATATCCTATTAATATTTACTTCAACTAAAACTCAGTGACATCTGTGACTAGATCATGCATTGAATTACGATTCTTTTTCTGAGGTATTTTTTGTATTTCAGTATGCAGACAGTATTTTCATAAATAGGACCGATTCTTCAGAGTCTTTATTATACTCTCATCATCTTACTCCTTAATCCATGTCACTTCTCTTCCGACTAAAAAAAACATGACAAAAGCAATTACTGCTACTATTACAGTAAAAATAATGACCACCATATCCATATTTTAATCATTTGCAGTTTGTACTGATATAAGGGAATTAAGAGGTTAAGGGCTCACCTGCAGAACCATATCCACCTGCAGGAGCTGTGCTGTTTGCTAAACAATGTATCGTTCGCTTAGCTCAATCGTGTTTGCTAAGGCAGAACGAGGAAGGATGCCAAACTGTTGATAAAATGAAGGAACCGTGACTCGGTTTCCTGCTCTCTCGACCCCTGAACTGGTTGGAACCAGCCATAAAGTTTGGACTGAGATCAAGGCACCAAGAGAGCATGCGCAAGGAGGCGAGCTGAAAAGTTCAACTCCAAGGAAGACTTGGCTTACTTCACTGTGGGACCCCTGCCCACAATCACCAGGAGGCACTGCGCAAGGGCAAGCGTATGGAAATTATCTCAGAGCTCATTTTCATGGGAAGCCGGAATAGGTTATGCATATGTATAGGTGTATCGGAGAACCTTAATATATATGAAATGTTTTAGGAAATAAATATAGAAAGCTTTGTTGCAGACGTCGCACAAGCCTTAAGAGGAGCTATTCTCCATGTGCCCAGCATGCTGAATAAACATACCTACGTTATAACTTTCRGGTTATAGAGTTTTTCCCACACATCAGTACGTCCTTTTTGTTCTTGGTGGCATTACTCTTCATATAGCAGGAATATGTACCATGAATGTAATTCTCACAAAATGCTTTCAATGTAAATGGGTAAGTATAAATAAATACTGATATAGGATACAGAATTTAGGAAATCCAGATCTCAAAGGTATGTCCTGTTGCTGTATCTTCTTAGAGGTGTACGTTTGCATATGGATCATATCATAGCGGCGGTGCATATGATTCATGATTAGAAATGCAAATGTGTCAGATAACATGCACATGTCCAATGAGACAGATACAGTCTGAGGCCAAGACTGCAGCTGCTCCACAGATCACAATAAACCATCAGTCAGTCACCCTGAAGGTTATATACTGGAAAGATGCTCTCAACAGTATTCATGTTGGGGTTTTTTGACAGATCTGTACATGAACCCAAAACAACTCAAAATTCATTGTAAACTACAAGAGATTCTACCTGGGATTAACTACAGTCCATCAATGTCAGAAATTGGTAATCTTGAAATATAAACCCATCACTGTACAGTGAATTTGTTCAGAGGAATTGAAGAGAAAGCACCAATCCTATTTGTGTTACCTGAAAAACTGGTGCTAAATGAACACAAATTTGAGCAAGAACAAAGGAGAATTCACGTGTTGTAGATGTGGATTTGGAGGAGTCAACCCCTACAGAGAAATCAACACCCATTGTGAAGTTATCAGCTGTGATAAGACCCTGAAGACACCACCCATTGTGAAGACATCTCCTGCTGTTATCAGAGGTGTTTATCATACAAAGGCCTGAGGGCAAGAAAAACATTCACCTAACCTGGACCCTGATAAGAAAGCTAACAAGGTTTACGGGAACTGCCTTTCGAAGTTCTGCTGAACATAGCAGGTTTTACCGTGTAGGTATCATGTAAGTTCTGAAAAACATAGATTCACAGATTCTCTCTCAGCCTGTGTGTCTTGCTTCTCATACACCACAAAGTGTCAGTTTAATACTTTGAGTATTTTCACCTATTGTACTTCTTGAACATCATATTCAAAAGCCTGCTACTGCAAAAGGCAAACAACCTTAAAAAAATCACAAAGTCAAAACTAGCAAAAAACTCTCAAACATTCCAGGCTATGCCAGATCAAATCCTTCAGATGACAGGGTAATTTCATATCTAGTCTAAATACAATAAAATAAACAAGAAGCTGAGCAGTTTGCTGTCTGTGTTTTTTTGTCTGTTTAATTTAAGCATCTGCAGCCAGAAAAAAATGTTTACTTTGAACAAAAATTTACATAAGAAAAAAACACATCACAATCCTAAAAACCACTATAATCCTCAAAAAAATGAATAATTTCCCTTGTTCTTCCTTCTCCTTGAAGGAGTCTGTATGAAGAAAGAGTAGACAACGTCATCTCCTCCTTCCCACCAGTGCCTCTTTTCTCACGTCTTCCATTCAATCGTGTGTTTCCATAATACTTTTTCCTGTCCCAAGCAAATGGGATTCACAGAATCTTTTCCATGCGACCTCACTTGTGCATCAGTATCAGTTAGTACATGAATCACAAAATAACCCCAATGCAGGCAGGAGTAATTTTCAGAGGGACAGGAACTGAAGTTACCAAGATCTTATTTTGCAATGAATTCGGAGACAATAAAGGCAGACACCAGAAATATCCAAATTTTTCTCATTTCTGAATATGACCCAACAGATACATAATGAAAAAGACTTCCAAGTATAAAAGCTAATAAATGGGGTAAATTTTTCGAAAGGTAGCAAATAAAATATTACCTGAGGGATATAATTTCTCCTTTCTTGGCAAACAGCATGAAACCATGCTAAACAAAAGAGAGAATGTGCTCGAGACAAATTTCCCTTTTTGTTGATTTGCTCTGGTGTCCAAGATTCGTAAGTTCGCAAGAGATTCTTTTTGAGGCCCGGGGGTGCCTGCATTAGAAAGAAAAACACTATTCTAGCTTTTATGTGCTATTTTCTTAAATTATAACCTAAAATTTGTAACTTAATGAAATGACAAACAGTACTTAATAGAATAAAATTTAACAAAAAAAAAAAATTATTTGTAATAAATTGGCCTAACAACAGAAATGGTAACCAGGTAAGCAGGACCAACTGATATAGGACTGTACCATACTAAAAAAATTAGTAAAAGAATAGTACTGTGTCAAAATAAACCAGCATAAAGTAAATTCAATTGTTTTCAAGCTAAAGAACTTTTTTTCTGATTTTACAAGCTCAACTACCAATTACTTCTGTGATGTTATGAATGTCAAATTACCTTATGTCATCACCACACTCTGTTAGCTAGCATATAGACATGGTATATACGTAAGATAAAATGCCAGTTCTCTAATTTAGTGGTAGGTAACGTTCACAACCACTAGAAATAACAGCATTTAAGGGGTATATAGAAACAGAAGTTACAGTGCTTAGAAGTAAAAACAACTGGATACACAGCCATTTTCAAATTATTTGCAAGTGTTAAGGCAAACATAAATTTTAAATATATTTAAATTACAGTTTTGTGTTTCTAAGAATGTTCTTTGTTCTTTCTTTTGAAAAATGGCTTTTAGTGTTTCCATAAGATTACCACAGCTGCTTGTGACAAATAATTGCAAAATACTGTAGTAAACTGACTTTCTTTTTTAATATATGTATCTTCATTGGTAACATACTATATACATTGGAACATATTACAATCGTGTAATAATCAAATGTCATTTGCCAAGTCATTGTTGATCATTGCTCTTTCATGGTAACAAAATATTTACTACAAATGAAAAGGAAACAAAAGGATTTAGAATACTGCATTTGTGCAAAGTTCCAATTATTTCAAAGATGGTATAAGTAACACAGTCCTCCAGTTTCTGTACCACTGAAGACTTCAATATAAGCAAGAAGGTACTCCAAGAGCTTAAAAATACCTGCAGTCAATATCAAAGTGTAACAATTTTGGCTTCTTGAAAGTCAGCAACATTGGACTCTAAAAGGTCAGAGTTTCTTGGATTAGCTGTAGACAAAATCTCCACACTCCATTACAAATGGAATAGTTAGGAGCACTCCTATTAAAGACTTCCATATTGGACATTACTGCTTAAGTGAATTCATGATTAGACTACTTTCTAATCAGTTGGAGGAACACGGTCCTAGTTATTCCTTAAGCTGAGCCATTTCAAATGCAAAGTTCTCAATTTTCAGTAAAGGCTTTTAACTGTATGATCTGCTGCATGGGATGAGAGTCATTTTTGTTGAAAGGGTCCAGTGAATATAAAGCTATGAGGCCAAAAAGGAAAATAAGGAAGAGAAAGTGGGATTCTGTGATCTTCAGATGAGGCTATTCATCAAGAAGGAGCAAATTCTTGTTTCCTATCCATGTAACAGCACCTGTGTAGGTCTTTGCTTTTAAGAAACACTGATTAAATGCACAAAAAAATTTGGAGCACAAAACAGAACAACTACTTCCCCCATGTAAACTTATTTTCAGTTCATACTTTCAATTGGAAAAAACATCTAGGAAAAAATGCATCTATCAAGGTAAATTCATAGTATTTTTTGTATTACATCTATTTGAAATATAAGGTAAAACCACTTATTCAATCTAAACATATAGTTTACTATACATCCAGGTTCATTCAATGTAAGAATCTAATAAAAGCTTTCTAAACAGATCTTACTTCATAAGTTATTTTCAGACTTGATTGAAGCAAAATCGGAGTAAATTTTGGATGAACTTCAGTAGTAAGCCAAAGACGAAAGTTTGGTTGAGGGTGTAATGTATTCAGTTCCTATTAAAGAGACGATATATATTGAAATAGGCTTTGAGGTTTTTTTTTAATATATATATAGAACAGTATTTACAAAATTATAATATCCTGGATTGGAAAGTTAGGCCTATCTAAAAAAATCTACAGGTGCTTTTACACATAAGGTTATAGTTCGAGATGTGTTGCCTCCACACCTTCTCTATCACTGCTGTGCTCAAATTCGAAGTTCATCCTAGCTGTGCCAAAATATTTGCACCTTTCCCTTAAATACTAAATTCAGGACATAAAAATATAAAGCAGTTCTTTAGTTCTTTTAAGTACAGAAACACCAGAAGGCTACATCAAAAATGATGAAGGCTTGCAATGTGGGCTGCATATCAACAACAGATCTCAATGACTTTCAACAACTGTATAGCTATACAAATTTATTTTTCTTCAAGTGTTTGTTGTATGAACCCCTCATGTACCATGAGCAGTCCCAGTTCTCTCAGTTTCTCCTTGTACGATACGTGCTCCAGTTCCTTCACCACCTTTGAAGCCCTTTACTGAACTGGCTCCAGTACACCCATGTCTCTCTTGTACCGGGTAGCCAAGCACTGGACACAGAACTCCAGATGYCTCTCACCAGTGCCGAGTGGAGGGGAAGGAACACCTCCCTCCACCAGCTGGCAACTCTCTCCTAAAACAGCCCAGGATGCCAGTGGTCTTTGCTGCAAGATCACTTTGCTGGCTCATGGTCCCCTTCATACCCACCAGGACTCCCAGATCTTTTCTGCCAAGCTGCTTTTCAGCCAGTTTGTCCCCAGATAGTCTGGGTGGCTGGAGTTACTCCTTCTCATGGGAAGCACTTGCAATTTCCCTTTGCTGAACTTCACAAGGTTCTTGTCTGCCTGCTTCTCCAGTCTATTCAAGGTACTTTTGAATGAATGCACACTCATCTGTTACATCAATCATTTCCCTCAGTTTTTTATCATCTCTACTTTCTGAGGATGCACTTCATCCCATTATTCACTTCATTAATTAAGATGTTAAAAGATGTTGGCCACAGTATCAATGCCTAAAGCACAACACTGATGCCTGGCCTCCAACTGGATTTTTTGATGCTGAAAGTAACCCTTTGAGTAATGCAATAAGGCCAGTTTTCATTCTACCTCACTGTGGTACACTTGGGTCCATATTGAAAGATTGTGAGAACTAAATCAATATACCTGGATGGAACTGAATTATAAATATGCAGCAGTCTCTTAAGAGGATGTTCAAACATAAGAGCTACATAGCTTCACACTTGCTAATGGTATGGAAAACAGGCAAGGAGATGTGCAGAGTCAAACATCAACAAATCTTAGTCTATATTAAGCTCAGCAGAAAGTTTAACACATTTAGTATTATGTTCTTGTGGAAAGAATAAGAACCTTGTGACACATATCCATATTTTAATACTTACAAGATTTGAAATTTTGTATTCAGCAAGGAGCTTACAAACACTTTCTTACAGTTGACTGTCTTATTCAGACTAGATGACACACATCAGTGTTATCTTGCTTTGCCTTTTCGTTTTTTCAAAATGGATTATAGGAATGCTAAAGGTACATGCCACATAGTTACTGCTAGACAGATGACAGACTCCAAGCTCACATCTATGGACTACGCTTAACAAAAATCCTTGAAAACCAGAAAATTAAGACTGCAGTAACCGTTATAGGAATTCCACTATTTTCTTCTGACTTAATTTGTTTTKAGGATTTCACAATGATATACATGAAAAGTATATAATTCAAAACCACTTTTACTTAGCAAGTTGATGATTTTACATGCTATAAGTGTATGTTTCTATAAAATATGAGACATTTTAATCTCAAATTAGTAAAAACCTCCTAGTGACTCAGACTCAGGCTGCACTTCACAAAAAAAGAACTACTAAAAAGAAAGTCCTAGAACTAAGGGGAAGAAAAAAATAAATTCAAGCATCCATAGATTCATAGTTCAGCAAACACAAGCAGTATCCCATAAAATACCAGAAGTCCTAACTGGAGCATTTGCCCACTCGTTTTGGTAGAAATACTCTACATTGTATGAAAATTAAAGCACTCACACAAAGAAAGGAGCTGCTTAAATTTGAAGCATGATTCATGATTGAGAAAACCGCAAAAGCGTATTTTTAAACTGGAATTGTAAACATCACCATGGAAATGCCTGAAATGTTTCAGAAATGTTGCATACTAATTTTGTCTGGTTTCCAGTATCTTCTTCTTTATTTACCCTCACCTTTTCTAATACAGGAAGCCAAGATGTAACAAGATGCAGGTTCTTCAAACACAGCCATTCTCCATTGTGTGCGCATTCTCTTAAAGTCTGAATAGCCAGGTCAGCTTGGCCCTGGCCCATGGCAATCTGAAATGGCAGACACAGTTGTATCAAGAATCTATTCCTCATTTAACAGCTAAATACAAAATCGTGTTTTCAAGTTAGGGTGCATATGTAAAAAAGGAGTGCTACCAGAAAGATAACCAGAATTTTCTCTAATGTGATAGGTTACTGAAGTAGGGAAAAGATTAAGGGAAACAGGTTTTATTCGCAACTTATCTAACCAGAGTTTCGAACAAACAACATTACCTAGTCTTTCTATTGAAAAAACCACACATCACTTGGTGACAGTGATGGTATTCCCTGGGAAGTCAAAAAGTAATTTAAATATGAATGATTAAACTGCATTACTGCAGAACTGCAAAAATAAGAGACAAATGAGAACAAAGTATCTTTTGACTGGAAGTTAGGAGTACTTCGTTTAAAGAGAAACACTCAATTTTATATTAAGATGAGTGAAAAACTAAGACTGCTCTCTTTCCAGCTGGGATATATGAATAGTTTAACATTTCTTCATTTTTTATAATACCATATTAGTTCTACCTTAGAATCTATTTAGAAGCTATACATAACAAAAAACCCTGAATGAAACAAGTCGAAAATAAAGAGGTCTTAGCCAATCTGAAAAGTCTTGTCTTGGCATTATGATCCTCTGACTAAATAAAACTGAGCATAATATCTTGAAATAATTAAAAATAGCCAAAAAAGATAACTGAAAGTCACCAGCAACATGGTAGCAGATGGCATACATTTAGCATGCTGTTTTTTATCCCATATGAGAAATAATTCAACAGAGAAGAAAATGCTGATCTTTTATGTTCTATTGAAATTACATGAGAAAGTGCAGGAAAAAATAATAACAAAATATTCTCATAAGAAGAAAAATTTTCAGATGATTTAGCTTTGAGTCCTGATCCTTAATTGAATACCATACTATGCTACATTTTAAAAGTCCAACACGTAAAGGATATTTATAGACATAAACATGAAAATCTGTGTGGCAGAGTCAGAAATACGTGTTCTGCAGTGTTCACAGCTAGATAAGATGGCAGTAGGATCTAAATATTTACAGTTTGATGGGAAAAATATATTACATCAGTGTATACTCCAGGAAAGGAACAATTTCAAGGACTATTTAAAACTAACATTAAACTTGACATTTTCCATTTCTATGCTAACCAGTGATCAGCTAAATAACAACTTCTCCCCCCTTAATATTTCAAATGACAGAAGGAAATAATATTTTACAGAAAGGTATAAAACATATTGGTACTGTGTACTGGGAATATTAGGAAACCACTTGATTCCTAGAATAATTTGAATTGAAATGGATCCTGGAAGGGGTCTAGTCCAAACTCCTGCTCAAAGTAGGGCCAGGTACAAATGATCAGACCAGGAACTCAGGACTTTGTCCAGTGGATTCTTGTGAACCTCCAAGGATGTGAAATTTCTCAAAATATTTTACACAGAATTCCACAAAATAGCAAAGTATTCACAAACAACTGATTTATGTTTTCTGTTGAAGAAAGAAATATGCAAATCCATTAAGTAGAGGAAATTATGAAGTCTAGTTTTTAGTGGGTTTTGTTTATGTTTCAATTACTCCACACTAAAAAAGACAATGTTGCAGCATGTTTAACAATTCTCAGCCTCTTTTACTCTTTTCCATCCATCTTCTAGTTTTTTCCTTCTCCGCACTGGAGGAATGTCTCTTGTTTGGATTTTGCTTCTGTGGATGACTAATTGTGTCCCTCTTCTCCAGCCCATTTTTGCCAATGGAATGAGAACTTAGTGTCAAGGCAGGTGGGAACGACAAACACACAGACACCAAACTATGATTTTACACACGAACTTCCTTGAAGAACAAGGTAAACCAGATATTACTACAGTAAAATTTTACAGATTGTATTTTTTAATCCCTATCTGAGACTGACCTGATGGTAGCACTCAGTATTTCTTTCGACACTGGCAAGTTCCTGCAACTCTTGAGAAGGATCAGCACCAGGAGAAATTATTATCAAGATGGGCTCAATTTCCAGCGTCTCTTTATACAGACGTTTCATATTCAGAGGCGATGGAGATAATTCATTTATTCCTATAATTAGAATTAGAATCATTATGGAAATAAAGTGACTACACACAATGGAGTGCTTCATTAACCACTTTAGAGTTAATCTGGCTGTCAGAATTATGTTGAGTGGACACCATAAAACCGGTTTTAAAATGCAGAAGAGATCCTTACAACATGCAGGTAGAAGACACCCTATAATCATAAGAAAAATACACAAGCACAGTGCCTGGATTTCCAGCTTGACAAATATAAACTGCAGTCTTTATTCACAGAGTAGTCTTGAGGAAAACATACAAGAAGAGAAGAGTGGAACAAGAAGCTGTGCTTTTTGCCAAAACTAACTGCAGTGTGTATGTCCACATGCAGAAGTTCTCTCCTTAGTATCCTGAGAGCCTTAATTATTAGAATTATACAGTTCTCGGTACTATGATTACTTCCTTCTATTATTTAATAGACAACTTAAATGTCTAGAATATTGACCATATTGCCAAAAGGCAAGCCATTTATACATGAGCCCAAAGACACGTGTAAAAGTGTATCATAAACTAAACAGTGTTAACCACATATTTTCATGCATCTTTAGACTGGTACTTAAACAATGAAGCGTTGGGTGCAATGGGAAATCACAACATACACTAAGACAGAAGAGCCCAGATCAGTGACATCTATGCCACAACTACTAAAAAATGCGATACACACTTTCTTGAGGGCACACGCTGTTTTCTGACTTGAGCTATTGTATGTTTCACATAGAACAGTACTACATAATTTGTAGCATGGAATCACAGAATGATTTGTTTTGGGACCTCCAAGAGCATCCAGTTCCAAACCCCCTGCCATGGGCAGGGACACCCTCCACTAGACCAGGTTGCTCAGAACCCCATCCAGCCTGGCCTTGATCACTTCCAGGGATGGGACAACCATAATTTCTCTGGGCAACCTGTTCCAGTGCCTCACTACCCTCACAGGAAGGAATTTTGTCCTAATATCTAGTCTAAATCTACTCTCTTTCAGTTTGAAGTCACTTCTCATTGTCACTACATGCCCTTGTAAAAAGTCTATCTCCAGCTCTCTTGTGGGCCTCTTTAGGTACTGAAAGGCTGTTAACAAAGTGCATTTCAGTATAGCATGTAAAATAAAGAAATAAGCATGCTTTGGGTTTTACAAAATACATTCACAGAAAATTCTTATGAACCTTATCTTCAAAAGAAATTATTTTAATCCCTCTTCATCCATAAATTTAAAAATATATGTAAAAGGTAAAAAAAGAAAAAAAAAAACCATGTCTGGATAAAACAGAAGTGAAAGGCTTTCTTGTAGGCTATTACAGCTCTTTTGGAATTCATTTTTCTCTCAGGAAAGCAGCTAAAGGAGATTGGAAACTTAATGGCTCCCTTTAGAACTAGGTGAAACAGTTTGATTAAGTAGTTTCAGGGCAAGGACACTGAAAAAGACATATGAAAAAATATTCATACAAGCGTGACATCTTTTATTGGTTAGAAAGTGCTAATCATGATTTCACTAATCCCACTGATAGGCATGAAAAATCTGTGGATGATTTACTGGGTTTGAAAATCCAAATGAAGTCAATGGCATTCTGCCTTCTTGGTGAGGCTGTAGCTTCATTCACCAAAACCATTCCCTGACGCAGCGCTCTTCCAAGGAACTGGTCTCAAAGTAAAGAATTTATGCAATACATTAAGATTTGGAAGTGAGCAAATAAACTTACTCTGCATTCAGGTCTCTGCTGGGCTTTGAGCCACGTGCACTCTCATTTGATTCCAACAGAGAGGGGCCTTGTCAGCAAGGGCCTTTTACAGTTACCATGATCTATCTATCTATCTATCAGTTACCTCTCTATCTACTAATAATGTTTGACAGAGAAGCTATACCTTAATCCTGAAAACACCAGTCTTGGCCGCAGATATGGAGCCAATTTTGACCAACAAATAATATCCACAGACAGCATAAGGAGTAAGATAAAGTGACTTTTTTAAAAACTTACAATATCCACCCTGATGAGACACTCGTTACTGCCAAAACCTGGAGAAAGGCTTTGGTGTGCTGTACTGCAATATTAAGATTATTTGGCATATAGGTTTCAAACTTTGGATATAACAGACTGACTGAACAAACAGACAACCATAGTACTGAATCACTCTAAATCACGTGTATTTTTGAACAGACAGTAAAAAGTATTACAGACCAAAAAACTGACAAAAATTACTGTAGTTAATGAAATAATCTTTTGACACTCAGTTTATAAAATCTGAAACCGAATGGTTTTTAAATGGTAAATGACATTAAATAAAATAATATTTTTGGAAAATCTGTGTCTTACAGAAAGTACTGCAGTGTTAAACTTCTTAATTGCTCCAGTGTTCAAGAATTCATTAAAAGAATCTGACAGATCTTTTTATTATATTTTAATCACTGCGCAGCATAAACCAAACCATTTTAAAAGCACTTTTAACAATATTTTACAAGAGCAAAATTAGCAAATCCATTTACAGCATGTTTTTAAATGCTAAAACCTAGGGATTCCGTAAGAACTATGAAATAAAAGAGAAACATAGGACAAAAAAAGAGATTTAATTGTTGTGCAGAAACACCCTGGTGAAAAATTAACTTACCTAGGGTTTTACATGCAAAAAGAGCCATGGCACTCTGTAGCCTGTCTGGTCGGACAGCCTGGACCACAAGTACCTTAAAATAAAATATGTTCAGGGGAGATGAGTCTATAAAAGCATATAGTGACAATTTAAAATGCAAGACTCCTCTAAGAAGGCTGAATTCTTTGAATTTATCTCTAAGAACAAAGTTATTTTCTCTGAATATATAGACCTATCTGATCATTCCTTTCCAAGATAATCTACTGTAATTGTTCTTTTGTAAGTAGTTTGTTCTATTAATAGAATCAGAAGACAGATCTATACCTATTGTCTATTTGTAAGCTACAAACTTTTCTATAATGTTTTAGACAAAAAGTAGCTATGTGGGTAGATAGAATGACAGAAACCAAACTTTGTTTTACACTAGTAATCTAAATTCTATGCACATACAGAGGCAGTAATGTCCTACTTGGAATAGTAATATTTCTGGTTTCAGTTCAAACTAATTTATGCGTGGCACATTAATCTAACCACATAGTTTCATTATATTTAATCAACAGAAATATTCTTAACACTTCCTGTACAAGAAACACTGATCATTCCAGATTTAGTTTCCTATAAAGGCAGAAATTTTCTGACAACACAGTGCATGCATAAGAAGTGCTCTTCTGCATTTCATTGAATCAAATATCACTCAGACAAATTCCTTTCCAAAATGGTTTGTTCCGAGGTTCCCTGCATGCTATTTCAGAAATTTCCCTCCCCCACAAAAAACTCCAAATAGACAGTTGCTAAGAGCCAATCAGCATGAAACTACATTGTCTAATAACCCACCCTTTCTTTGGATTTTTTTATACAAACTAACTTCAAATGAAAAATCACAGCATCATTTGAAAGTAAGTAACAACACCCTTTCTTCCACAAACACAAAAGGGATTATATTTTTCTCTTCCAGTGGAGAAGGACCCTCGCTTGAGGAAGGAACTTGCCTTTCCAACACTCTTGGTGAGTTCTTTATCACCACGTTTTCATTTCAGGAAGTCGTATTTCATGACTTCCATTCTAAAGAAGCAGAGGCTGCTACAGTGTTTTGTGGTTTTCAGATGTGTGAGTTTGCACATTTAGTGATGAAGTAAATTAAAGATGCTCAACAAGGTGACACATCCAGCAGTAACAAAGCAAACATGAAAGAATTTTAATACCTATTCATAAAATTGATTCTGTGAATATTTCTAAAGAAATTGTTACCTTATAGGGTATACTCAGTTGCAGCTAATACACCAACCCTAAAAGCACTCAGGTAATAGAGAACTAAATATGCATTATAGTAAAAAAAAATATATGCTCCTTAGACTAAAAAAACTAGTTAAACTGTAAGACAGTGGAGATACTGTCACTGCTTATAATTCAACCAGGCCTAGTTGTAAAATTTATTTTCAGTGCTGAACTCATAATTCATGAATGAAAAGATTACCTGCTGAAACAACGAAATTCTTTTTACAACAGGAGATGGAAAGTCTTGTTCACACACAGAGCTCTGAGAAAAAGTGTGCCACAGACTTTCATCTTCAAAGCAAAGTGTCTGATAGAGATCTGGGAGAGAAATCTACAAAACAAATGGTGTAGGTTTAACTATAAAGAAGAACAGTCATTTGGACACTGTATATTTTAATTAATTTCCAATTACTACTACTAGTTCAAATCACAAATTTACTTTTATCCTTGGAGTTAAAGAATAAAGTAGTACATTTTAAAATTAACCATTTGTTTACCTATTTCCTGGAAAGACTAAATCTATACTTGCACTATAATTTTGGTTTTAAACCTTAAGGTTCTTTGATTTTAAACTYTGGGCTCTACCTTTAAGTCCTCTTCTCTAATGATGACCAAGTTCTCTTTCTATCAGTACATGCTACCAATTCATTCAGTTACTAACTTTCTGTTTGTTTGTTTGTTTAAACCTCTAACCATCATGCTTGCCACACCATTATTGTGCTTGTTCCTGATCCCTGGTTGAAGTGAAATTAAATAATGAACTCTGGGTTTAGCAAAGAAAGTCCTTGCCAAAGACCAGTCAAGGTTTTTCTTTGTGCTGCTGAGCTACATGCAGGAGAAGGACAGCCTAAGACACAATTTCACGGACTAGTGTTTTCCTTTAGTTCCCTTCAGGATCAGAGGACTTCAAGATTGACTATGGTAGGAGGAACCAATGCAAGAAAGTGGTTTTTTTTAGTGCGAATTACCCAATCTGAGTAATCACAAACTCTGAAACACCTGTAAAGACGTATAGAGAAATCTGATGAGGAGAAAACTAGTTTCTGAATTAACAGTTTATGCCTTTTAATACAATATGAAGCGATTTGTGAAAGTCATTACATAAATGAAATCTACAAGTACATATTGTTTGCAATTCTTCCTCTATTTTCCCATCTAGAAAAATTGTAGTACCTTGGGTAGACTTACAGTATTTTCTAATCCAGTAAGATAAGAGGTTCACTCACGTGCATTGAAATTCATTGTTAGATGGGGTAGAAATGTATATGAAAAAGGCTCAGAAAAATGAGATTAAAACAAAAACAAAAAAACACCTTTTTTTTCAAGTGAGTATATATTAAGCCATGGTTTCTAAAAGATAGCATAAACAGCTTAAAATAACAAAATACTTTGATCTGGCAAATGCATATCTGAGTATTCAAGTCCAAATTGCTATTTGCAAAACACAAAGTCTTTTAAAATTAAATTCAACAGATCACATGATGTATACCTTCAAAGATGCTACTGCCCAGACTCGGTCCTGTTCTATCCAAGACGGAATCTGGTCACGAGCGCTTCTTTGTGAATCCTTATTGAAACAAGTTACATTACACATGTAAGTTACACAAATTTTTGTGCAACATTATATGCAGTAATAAGATTGTGAAACCAACGTTTTAATAAAAATAGCATTTACAACAGCAATCTTTCTGCGATCTTTTGTTGAGTTCATAAACGGCATAACAAAAAAGCTACCAAAAGATTTAAATATGAGACATACGCTTCATATTAACACTTGCTTAGCTACTTGAGCCTGAAAATACTTTACCATTTAGAGTATCCTTATGACACACTCAATTCTGAGTAGCTTTTCATTAAAAACAAGTGACTGGCTATCTGCATATGCACTCTGAGCAACTGACTTCAAAAAACAACACCATCGCAAATATTTGCAATAAGGAAGATGGTTCTTCACACAAAGGGCAAAAACCCACTTCTGAACATCTCTGAACTTGTAACATTTGGCCACAGCTCTATTCTTCTGTTCTTTAGATGTTTGGGATGGAGGAAATTCTAAGGATGAACAACACAGCTGAAGTTCCTGTGGAATTTCTGTATTCACTATAGCATTTTTTATTAAAAAATCTTACAGTACTCATTAACCAGTCTGATGAGTCGCTGCATGGAAATGTATTTGGATCTCTCAACTAGTGAGCAACTTCAAGAGTAATCTTAAATGTTCAGCAGAAAAAAACAGCAGCTTTCTTGTGAAAGGGTATCTCAGCCATGAATTACAAAGTTGGAGAAAGAACAAAACCAGGAAACTTGGAAGCAATTGTAGGAATAAACTTGAGGTGGGTCTGCGACATACATTCCATTCAGAATTGGGGTGAAGGACGCATACGCACAACCTTTCCGAAGTCTACAGCTTGTGTGGTAAGACTGGTATGAAATTCCAGCATACAATCAGATCTCACATTGCTTGAAAACAACCTATAGCAAGAACATACTTGACAATCACCCAGTTCACTGACATTTAATTGAATTACAAAGACTCCACAGAGATGAAGGGGGGCTTCTGCAGTCGCACTGAAATGCAAAGCCTGCAGTAGAGCAATCTGATGGCTAGAGAAACTGGATTTTAAGCATCATTTTAGCAACCAGCTGCCTGAGAAAACCTGAGTAATACATTGTGTATTAAGTGACTTGACACTTCTACCAGCATGCATGTGAACACAGTTGCTCTCATGAATATTCTAAAATCAAGGTGCTCACACTGGTCACTGTCTTGTACCACTCAATGTGCAAGATACCCTGACAGATATTTAAACAAGGCTATAGGTTAAGAGTAATCATGAATGATGAAAACTACAGCTGAGCCTGATGTAAATGAGGTAGCCTGACCATGAATGGAGGAAAAGAGCAGAAAAGTGAAACAGGAGGGAAAGATTGAGCTCACGATTCTTGATTGTGCTCATGTTTCCTAAAAACACCCTTCAAAACCTTTGCAGAAGTATTTAGCTCAAAGAAGGGCTATAACAGGCAAGATTATGGAAAGCTTAGCTTTTTTCTCTACCCTTTTCTACTGGAATGTTATGTTAGAAGCATACAGATTCAATAGAACTCAAAGCATGCTTGGTCAGGCATGCAAAGAAAGCTTCTTAAGCTTGCTCAGTTACCTAGGAAAATATATAAATACGTTTCCAGATGTAGAACCCTTGAGACTGAGGGAAAAAGCAACTCAAAGTTAGCAAAGTGTGTCGACAATTTCATCAATTCATAGAAAAATGCAACTCATACATGACTCTGGGAGAAAGAGGGATTCAGAAACACCAATTTTGGTTACAGAAGAGGGCTGAAAACCTCCTCAAACACGCAATTATAAACTGTCATCCTGATAACAGAAAAATCACAGAAAATAAGCAACAAAGGCAAAAAAGTTATCCAAATTAGAAAATTACTTGCCATGTTCAAAAAGTTTTTAATAAATTCCTATTTTTATATTATTATGTGAAAAGTTACTCATTTATTTAATGTATGAATACTATTAATTAAACAACCTACTAAGAATACAACTTAGACTTTTCAGGATTAAAGTAAATGTTCCTTATCTCAAAATATGCAAATAAATGTTGCTTACTGATTTTCTGATGGTGTCTCCAATGACCACACCTGTAAAAGCCTCCCATTCCTAGGGGGAATAAAGTTAACAACTCAGAAAAGTCACAAGCTACCTTTAAGAATAAAGATTAATATGTAGCAGCATGTAGGCAGAGCCTGAAGTTAAACAAATTAAATCCTAGATTCTGAAAGAGTTCCAAGACATTTTTAAAATGCTAGGTGATACTACCAGTACATAATTCCTTTTGCAGAATGTATGAGTGACTGCAGTGCTTTATAAAAAAAAGAAGCAAAGGGGAATTCCTATACTTTCTCAGCACCCACAGCTCCTACCCAGACTGCCTATCTATAGATTATCAGGAAGCAACAAATGTGGCTGACAAGGACACACATACAGCCTGATAGGGCATTAGCAGCCCACATGGAATAGGTAACTACAGAATCCATGATTGAATTTATGTACAATTAAAACTTCTAGACTTGGTATATATATCCAGGAAGACAGTTTTTAACAGTTTTAAAACCGATTAGAAAAATATTTAAAACCACTAGAAATTACATAATCCTGTACTTGGAGGTGGCAAGAAATAGACTAAAAATTCATCATAAATACTGAAATTTAGCATAATTAATATTCTGTGATAAAGATTTTTTTATTACAGACCATACTAATGTTAGAAATTTAAAAGTCCATTGACTAATAGCAGTACTGCTTATATAAACCACAGCATAGGTTTTTGCACCCATAAGTCTAGCTGAGTCTCGAAACAACTGTCTGTTATAAACTGGTGCTCATCTCCCAGCATACAAAAAAATACATGGAATATTTTTTGGTTTGTGCAATATTGTTACAAAGAAAAGCAGAAGAATAATTTAGAGATATATAAAACTACCTCAGAAAAATCTATATATATTGATTCAGAAAGAGAATGTCCCCACTAAGAATCAAGGCATTCTACAGCATATTGTTGAAGTAGTACGATAAATTTCATATTGCTATGCAAAAGAATTTGCACCAAATTCTCTAGCAGCATAATAAGCAACGTCTAGTCTCATCACATTAAAAGCTTTAAAATAAATAACTTTAAAAGTATAATCACTTCAGCTTCATTTTCCTCACTAAGTATTTTGGACAAGCACTCTTCTCTTAACAATTTAATTAAAATAACTTCCACCTTTCAGAGAAGTAAAAAAATTATTGGTATTATTTGCCTGTTTTCACTCTTGATACTCAGATACTGCAGAAATATGCATTATATATAACCTAGATTAAGCTGTCTAAGAGCTGTAATAACTGATGGAAATGCACACTAAATAATAGAAACCAACACATAGGGTATACTTACAAACACTTAAGAAGCCAGGATTTAATTTAGTTAGAAAGCCATTTGCAAGTTGCTGCCTTCATGACTTTAGAAACTCAAGAAAGATAAAGCAAGGTATTTTCAGAAGCTTTCATGAAATAGCAAACTTCGAATAACAAAAAGCAGCCAGGATATACTTCTACTAACAAGATGAGTTATTTTTATCAGGCCACATCATTGCTGAAAGACTGGGATTTCACTTTAGCAATCCATGTATCTACAATAAAACTACTCTGCATTCATAACATTTAGAAGGTTCCAACCAACTTTTTTTGAACCTTGTACCTTAAGCTCACATCTTTCATATAATCAAGTTCCATTGCTTCCTTCAAAGGTACTACCCGATTTTTAGCTTTTACTCTATAATGGACTCTCCTCTACTGAACTGACATCTGCTACCATGTGATACTCCTTCCGGTCTCCAGCTTCTAGCATAGAAAGCCATTGTTTTGTCTCTCCATTCCATGTAGGTGTTTTAGATAATTAAATGTGTCTTGACTCAGGATAATCTGCCACGTTTTAGCAATTGTATTAAGTCAATTATGCACATTGTTTCACTGCAGGCAGATTATAGGATTAATTTGACTACAATATAGACAACTGCAACTAAGTCCTACACTTATTGACAAAAAGGTTTTATCTAGTTATTTACTCTTCATATTGAGTAAAATACTTGGGGATTTTCTTCTCTAGCACTTACATTCTCTTGAAAAAGTTCAGGGTGCATTCCTCGYACAAAATGTAGAGCAAACATTAGCTGATCAGCCTGAAATAAAAGCAGTAAAAATGTATTTATATACTCAGCCTTTCTGCTTTTTTTTAACAAGTAACATTTCATTAAAAAATACCTCTAATTCCATAGTAATAACTTAATGACATAAGTGATGACAAAATGACATAAATGATGACTTAATGACAAAATTGCTACATACCTTTGCAACTTAGAAACAAAGACTAACCCAAAGTGGGCAGTGGAGTGGAGGGCAAACAGGCCCTATTAGGAAGTAGCGTCAAACTGTGCAAGGCACTCATTTTATTGATAAGTAAAATACATTCATGAATATCATATGACACTGAGAACAAACCACACCACTTAACTCTTTCTTCTTCACAGACAAGGTCTGCAAGCAATTCCAAGTCAAAACTGCTTATTAGGGTACTCCCTGGATGATTTAGTATCCAAAATTTGTACGAGAATTGTTTGGAAGAATGCTAACTGGCCCAGACCAACCTGTTTTGACAAATTAACAGGTAAGATGGGCCCGGTCTAGTGCTCAGAAATTTCTTCTACCACTTCACTTAGTAGTATACATAAAGCCTACATGCACAAACATAATTAATAATCACAGACAGACAAAACCATCCTTCCCAATTCTAACACAATTAAAAAGGTATAAACTTGGATCAGCTATACTTTCTATGAAGCCTCAGTGCCACAGCAGTCTTTAAAAATTTTCATGGATAAAAGGCAGAATTAGCAGTGAATTGTTGACGGTGTGAAGAACTGAGGTGTTCTTTCCACTACTAGAACACAACAGTAAGATGGATGGACCATTAGTCTGAAACTGCATGGTAACACACTTTCAGTATTTTCTAAACTACAATCTGATCACAGTTAAAATCTTTCCTACTAGAAATCTCCTCTCTGTGCCTTGCATTTGAAATCTCTATTCTTTTCTTACATTTAAAAATAGCTGCCTTCCATATTCACAAGATGTATTGACTTAGTGGAAGGCTTCACATACTCACGACTTCAAAGACAGACATCAAGTATTATGAGACTATTTCATAAGAATCCACCTGGACTCTGATAAACAAAAATGCCTAGAAATAACTGCTAACTCTATATCCTTGATACAGAGCATTGCTAGATCTGGGAAGAGGGGAGGAGGCGGTGTAAAATTTTCAAGATCTCTCCCTTCTCACTGATCAAACCACAGACTTGTGTGATTTGTACTACTCAAACCATATGTTCATGCATTCGTCTACTATGCATTCTTCAGCCTGGTACTATGAGACAAACACCTCTTGTTATGACAGCTACATGTGAAWGTAAATATTAAAACTCAAAATGAAAGGCATATCTTCCCTGTTTTCACAAAGAAAGTAAGAAGTGAAAAGACACCTGATCGAAATAAAGAAGAAATACACTGAGAACATTATAAGGAGGAACAAGAACATATAGAAACAAACAAAGTAGCAAGTAGACATTTGGGACAGGCTGTGAAAAGAAAAAGGAGAATATCATAATGTGGGATTTTTAGAATCATAGAATCATCAAGGTTGGAAGAGACCTTTAAGATCATCAAGACCAACCGTCAACCTACCACAASCACTTCTGTTTTCTTTTAAAAACAAACAAAGAAAATACACACACACAAAAAAAATTAAATCACAGGAAACCTTATATTTAGGAACGCAAGAAATAAGAGAGAACAGAAAAAAGAGTGCTCAGAAGACTGTGAAGCTCACGACTGACTCTAAAAGCCGGAATGAGGAAGAGAGGTGGAGCTCTGTGGAGAAATGTGCATAAGTAATATTAATTTTGTCATATCCTAATATTTAGTCCTCCTCATTTTGCATGTTAAATTTTGATAGTGTAATCTTTTGCATCTATTACACAATACTGCTCATTTGAAGTAGATCAAGTGTTGGCTGCTGAAAGACGACTTTCAAACTCAATCAATTGCATAAAAGCCAGAAAAAATACAATCTTACCTTAAACAAACAACGACAAACATATTCATACACTGTATGTTTCAATGAGCCAATAAGCAACTTGATTCTTTCCTCAGTATTACTTGAATCCTAAAAAAGAAATTTCAGATTTCAAAAATTCATGTGGAAGTAAAAAGCTTTTTATGTACTTTGTAAATTTCAGCAAAATGACACAAATAATCTGGACTCTACGTGACACTGGTTCTTAAAACATATTATTAAATGCATCTGCAGCTATCAATGAGGAGATGATTAGTAGTGAAGTTCATGCTGAAGTATTAGCATTCAGTAAAGCTATAATCAACCTTCATTTTCCTAATTTACCTTAGACAAAGAGCAAGCCTGAAATCACAAAGAGTTACTTTGCTTTCAGATGGCACAGCGATTCTGTGGTTTATATACAATGTAAGACAATTTAAAATTCCAAGTGCCTGTATTCTGAATATCTAAAGCACAACAGGTCAGCATCACTACTTATTATACATTTCACCACCAGCTATTGTAAGCTTTTTTAAAAAAAATGTCCAGAGCAACTAATAAATTCTAAGGATCAAGGCAGATTGATTCTCCTGCAGCATTAGCAGCTCTGGGAGAATAGAAAAATACCTGCTCGCTTTGCAGAGCCCTTTGGAAAAGCCGGAGGAAAGCCGCCAAACTAAAGCGGTACATATTATTAATTTTGGACAAGTCAGAGATAATGAAGTACATTTTGCTGGCAGTCTCGGCCAAAGGGAGATAGGCGTCCCTCTCCTGTGGAGAAAAACAACACACACATAAAAAAACCAGGTGCATTACTGCCACCTACTGATCATTGTATAAATATTTACTCATCCCACCGAAAAAACACTCCTATGACTCCCACTGCTTTAGAAAACCGAATCCTTCCAAGTCTTCAAATTGATGGACCATCACTCGAGATTTCAACACTGTCTTTAGATTTCAAGACTGGAAGAAAACAGTTTCAGCAAAAAATTCTTTGAATGATGAAGACCATGTTGGAAACTAATCCCTAGGGCACTAAGGTCTTTTCCCACCACAGAACACATACCAAAATTCAATGGAAAATTTTAAATTAAACAAATAGGAACACAAAAGAAAACTCTGCAATCTGTCACACAAAGCAGATGCCAGATGAATAGCATCACCAAAGATCTAAACTTTTCCAATAGCAAGGGGCACATTAAGCACAAACATCCATATGAACAGTAACATTTGCAATAGTCAACGGTAAAAATAAAGTCAAAACACATTACTTGCCAACATTCCTAGCAAGACTTTAAATTGTGTGACTATTCAGCATGTGCAAAACAAAGCATTTTAATTACTGAAAATACTGCATGTACTTGCATATTCCAAGTATTATTTAGTCAAAAAAATTAATATGTTACTCATATTCCTGGGGATGCATGTATCTTCACTACATAGAAGATGACTATTTTTAGCAGGAGAAAAACAGTACTTAAAGATTAAAATATTCTTCTACCTTATCAAGGAAACTCTGAAGTCTGAAAGATTCAGCCAGTGATTCTTGGATGAGTGCACTGCTTGCTTTAGTTTGATTCAAAGATTCAATCAGATCCTTATTTTCCAGTATATTGCCTTGTGATGTGGCAAGTGTCTAGAAAAAAGAAAGTCATCTATGTCACACTAAAAAAAAAAAATCCTGTAAAATAACCATTTTGGAAGCTGTCTTTCTGACCTGTACACATTTGTGAATCATTGAATGCACCTTAGAGGTACTAGGAAACAGGTGGTTATTCTAAAAACTGAGATGTTTTTTAAAGAAGCATGGAAAATAAAGCTCAAGAATGTACTCCAAAAATCCAGACCGCCAGGTTCTCAAACATAGGTTATCAGAAAGGCTTTTGAGAATGATTTCTATGATCAGAGTCTTAGGCACTAAAATCCCCATGGTAAATACAAACTAAGGTATATTTTTCTTGTGTTTAACTTCTCATTTAACCTTTCAACAGGGTTAAACTTTTTAACAACTTCCTGTACCCAGTCATTCATAAAATCATTTTCACACAATCATAGAATCACCAGGTTGGAAGAGACCTTCAAGATCACTGAGTCCAACCCATGCCTTAACACCACCTTAACTAAACCATGGCACTGAGTGCCACATCCAATCTTTTTTTAAACACATCCAGGGATGGTGACTCCACTGCCTCCCCGGGCAGACGATTCCAGAACTTTATCACTCTTTCAGTAAAAAACTTTTTCCTAACATCCAACCTAAATTTCCCTTGGTGCAGCTTGAGACTGTGTCCTCTTGTTCTGTCAGTTGTTGCCTGGAAAAAGAGACCAACCTCCACCTGACTACAACCACATTTCAGGTAGTTGTAGAGAGTGTAAGGTCACCTCTGAGTCTTCTTTTCTCCAGGCTAAAGCACCCCAGCTCCCTCAGTCATTTCTCATAGGGCTTGTGTTCCAAGCCCTTCACCAGCCTTGTCACCCTCCTTTGGATGTGTTCGAGTATCTCAACGTCCTTCCTGAACTGAGGGGCCAGCACTCGAGGTGCGGCCTCACCAGTGCCGAGTACAGGGAAGAATGACTTCCCTAGTCCTGCCGGCCACACTATTTCTGATACAGGCCAGGATGCCGTTGGCCTTCTTGGCCACCAAGGCACACTGCTGGCTCATGTTCAGTTGGCTGTTGACCAGTACCCCCAGGTCCCTTTCTGCCTGGGCACTGTCCAGCCACACTGTCCCCAGCCTATAGCCTTGCAGGGGATTATTGTGGCCAAAATACAGACTCAGCACTTGGACTTGTTAAACTCCATCTTACTGGACTGTGCCCATCTATCCAACTGTTCCAGGTCTCTTTGCAGAGCCCTCCTACCTTCCAACAGATCGACACACGCTCCAAACTTGGTGTCATCTGCAAATTTACTAATAGTGGACTCAATACCCTCGTCTATATCGTCAATAAAAATAYTAAACAAAACTGGCCCCAGAACTGATCCCTGAGGGACACCACTGGTCACTGGCCGCCAACTGGATGCGGCACTGTTCACCACCACTCTCTGAGCCCGGCCATCCAGCCAGTTCTTAACCCAGCAAAGAGTGCACCTGTCCAAGCCGTGGCCTGCCAGCTTTTCCAAGAGTTTACTGTGGGCAACAGTGTCAAAGGCCTTGCTGAAGTCCAAATAGACAACATCCACAGCCTTTCCCGCATSCACCAGGCGGGTCACCTGGTCATAAAAGGAGATCAGGTTGGTTAAACACGAGCTACCCCTCCTAAACAAATGCTGGCTGAGTCTGATCCCCCGGCCATCCTGTAGGTGCTGTGTGATGGCACTCAAAATAAACTGTTCCGTTACCTTACCAGGTACTGAGGTCAGACTGACTGGCTATAATTTCCAGTTTTCTCCTTCTTACCCTTCTTGTGAATAGGCGCCACACTGGCCAGCTTCCAGTCATCTGGAACCTCACCAGTGAGCCAGGACTGTTGGTAAATGATGGAGAGCGGCTTCACAAGCTCATCTGCCAGCTCCCTCATCACCCTGGGATGGATCCCATCTGGTCCCATAGATTTATGACCATCCAAGCGGCTCAGTAGGTCTCTAACTGCTTCCTCCTGGATAACAGGGGGACCATCCTGCTTCCCAGCACCATCTACCAGCCCAGGAGAACAGTCGTCCTGAGGACAAACAGTCTTTCCGATAAAGACCGAGGCAAAGAAGGCATTAAACACCTCCGCCTTCTGCACATCTGCAGTCACTAAATTCCCTCCCGCATCCAGTAGAGAACCAAGGTTGTTCTTACACTTCCTTTTACCATTAATATATTTGTAAAAACATTTTTTATTATCCTTCACAAAAGTTGCCAAATTAAGTTCTAACTGAGCTTTGGCCTCTCTAATTTTTTTCCTACATGCCCTAACAACCCCCTTAAATATTCTCTGAGATACCTGACCCTCCTTCCAAAGATGATACATCCTCTTTTTATTCCTTAGTTCCTTCATAAGCTCCTTGSTCATCCAGGCTGGACATTTACCTCATCGACTCATCTTTYGGCACACAGGGACAGTCTGTTCCTGTGCCTTCAAGATCTCTGTGTTGAGGCATGCCCACGCTTCCTGAACTCCTTTGTTTTTAAGGGCTGCTTCCCAAGGAACTTTCCGAGTAAGTTTTCTGAATAGACCGAAGTCTGCCCTCCAGAAGTCTAGTGTAAAAGTTTTATTGATGCCCCTCTTTATTCCACCAAATATTGAAAACTCTATAATTTCATGATCACTATGCCCCAGGCAGCCTCCAACTGTGGATGCTGAAAAGCTTTCAGCAGAGAAATTCTCCAGCATTTTGCATTCTGTGAGAAGCTGTCCTTTCCCACAGAAGCTATGAAAAACAGCAAAGATGTTTCTCTAAAGGAACTCTTCTTATCATGCACCTGTGGACTTGTTATTATATCRAATGTACAAATATTTGGAATAAGGCATTGTAGCACCCTAGCCAATCATCCTGAGAGGTGGATGGCCAAAGGACCAATGACCTTATGACACTCAAGTACACTAAGGTATAAAATAGGTCTTTATATTAATAAATAAATCCACTTTTCACTGACTCTTGGATCGTGCTTATGTAGTGATTTGGCTCTGACCCCAATACAACAGCGATATCTAACCACCACATCTCCCACCAGCCCACCTCTATTTGCAAACAACAGGTCTAGCATAGTCCCTCCGCTGGTGGGCTCACTCACCAGCTGTGACAAAAAGTTGTCCTCCACACACTCTAAGAACCTCCTAGACTGCCTCTTCTCTGCTGTGTTAAGTTCCCAGCAGATGTCTGGCAGGTTAAAGTCACCTACAAGAACAAGGGCTGGTGATCCTGAAATATCCTCCAGCTGCTTGTAGAGTAAGTTATCCACCTTTTCTTCCTGGTTGGGTGGTCGATAACAGACTCCCAGAAGGATGTCAGCCTTACTGGCCTTCCCCTTAATCCCTACCCATAGGCATTCAACTTTATTGTTAGTTTCAATTTCCATGGCATTAAAAACCTCCCTAATATAAAGGGCCATCCCTCCACCTCTTCTCCCTCTCCTGTCTCTTCTGCAGAGCTTGTAGCCATCAATTGCAGCACTCCAGTTATGTGAGTCATCCCACCACGTTTCCGTGATGGCAACTACATCATAGCTTTGCTGCTGTACCATGGCTTCAAGCTCTTCTTATTTGTTCCCCATACTGCGTGCATTAGTACACAAGCACTGCAACTGGGCTGCTGATTTCACCCCTGACTCCAGCTTACCACCCCTGGGCTTGCTTCTAGAGAGCCCAGTTGCATCCTCTTCCCCCTTCAAACCTAGTTTAAAGCCCTCTCAATGAGTTCCACCAGTTCATGGGCTAAAATCCTTTTGCCCTTAACAGACAGATGGAGTCCGTCTGGCTCCAGCAGGCCAGGTGCCGTGAAAATTGCCCCATGATCAAAGAACCCAAAATTCTGCCAGTGACACCAACCCTTGAGCCACTTGTTGATAATGYGGGCTCTCCTGTTCCTTTCATTGTTTGTYTCTGCCACCAAAGGGACTGAGCAAAACACTATCTGTGCTCCTGCCCTATCAACCACTCGACCCAGTGCCCTGAAGTCCCTTTTAACTGCCCTAGTGCTCTTCTTTTCAATCTCATCACTGCCAGCCTGGAGTATCAACAATGGGTAATAATCAGAGGGCTGAATCAGCCCAGGGAGTCTCTCAGTAATATCTCATATCCGGGCCYCAGGGAGGCAACAGACCTCCCTGTGGGGTGGGTCCGGTCGACACACAGGGCCCTCTATTCCCCTCAGAAGAGAGTCATCTACCACAACTACCCTTCTTTTCTTTATAATGCTAGAGGTAGTGATGCGTCCAACAGACGAAGTAAAATTGAGAGGCTCACTGCGCAGATTATTTTCTTCTATGTCATCTGGCTGACCCTCCTCATCCAGGGCCTCATACCTATTCTGAAGTGGCACCTGGGTAGGCGATGGGGGTTGGGAGGAATTTTTATTACCTCCCTGAGTAGGAACCCTGTTCCATTCCCCTTCATCCATCAGGTGTCCTCCTACTGCCTGATKGTGGGAGGCATGGGAGTCCTCTGACTCCTGGGGAGCTTCTCTCAAGGATGGAAGGGTGAAACTCCACCAGTCTGTTTTCCTTCAAAAGAATTCCAATATCTCCTATACCACCTAGTTCTCATTTCCAACTGAGATGAATATTCACATTACAACAATTTAAGTTTTGTAATCAGAGATCACTTCAAAATCCTTGAGATTACCCCACATTTTTCCTGAGTTCTCCTCATTAAATTAAGCAATTAAGCAATTAATTGCACTTCTAAGAAGTGGAAAAAGCTTGAACAGTTCACTTATATTTAGGGTTTTTTACTAACTTTCAGAAAATACACTTCAATATACTTATTTTAGTCAGACAGAAAATTGGCTGCTTGTCMGTCAAATCAGTTCTGAGCAATCACCTGTAGGAAAGCATTTTAGAATATCTGGAGGCAGAGGTTCACCAATTAGAGTAGTATAATGCACTTAGTTCTCTACCTGAAAAAAGTTTAGGACAAGATCTTCTGCTTTTTCAAGAAGTCCAATTTATCTATGAGGAATCATACTGTGAGCTATGAGATACCTACAGCACCTATGTCTTTACTCCAAGGTTTTCAAAAGAAAACCAGTACAGTAATTCAGATGGAACGGTGATGTTGCTTTAAGATTAACTTAAATTTTGCTAGACGTCATCCAACATTGATTTCTTTGTTGACAAAGTCCATGTAGCACCTGCCAGTTTCCACTGAGCTTTAGGTTTCTTTCTTCAAAATCAAAGAGTATTCTGATTCCAGTGCCAACAAGAATTCCAAAACTGAAACCAACCCTGGTGTTAATAGTTGGACGCTTTCTGTTGCAGATATCTTAGGCACCAACTACTTTAAGTTTTGTACTTGGTAATTCAGATCAGACCACAGTAAAAGACTTTTGAGTTCCAAGATCACACAAAAAGTCTGTTCTAAAAAGTGAAATTTGTTCTGTTGCATCTTTGAACTCTCAGCTTCTGGTAGACAATAAGATGTTAAAATGATCAAATTTGGAAATGGAACTTTACTAGAGAGCAAGTTTCCCTCTTCCTGTAAGAGAAATCCGCCCCATCACAGTTTTAGAAAAGGGTTGAGTTTAGTATTTGAGAACTAATAGGGAGTTCAATAGGGACAGTAAATGCAGAAATTCAAATCACATTACATAATTATGTGCAAAATTCTAAAACTGACCTACTTATCATAGAATCATAGAACAGAATCATAAAATGGTTTGAGTTGGAAGGGACCTTAAAAACCATCTAGTTCCAACAGCCCTGGCAAGGGCAGGGATGTCTCTCACTAGACCAGGTTGCTCAAAGSTCCATCCAACCTGGCCTTGAACACTTCCAAGGATGAGGCATTCACAACTTTGCTGGGCAACCTGTTCACAGTATACAATTTCTTCCTAATATCTAATCTAAATCTACCCTCTTTCAGTTTAAAAGCCATTCCTCCCTTGTCCTGTCACTACATGTCCTTGTAATAAGTCTCTCTCCAGCTCTCGTGGGCCAGTGTAATAAACGGCCAGTCTAATCTGTAAAAATTATTACCTTATTCCAGTCCATTGGACTCAATACTGAGAAGTTCTACGACTTAGCTACAGACTGAGGGTTTTGAGGCACCAGGTCAACCTCCCTGCATCTCTGACCTTTTAGAAGGATGGAGGATTTAAGGATCCATTCCTACAAGCATGAACTACAACTTAGGTGAAATCCACAGCAAGCCACAAACAAAAAAGAAAACAGTCCTTCCTTGGAGGCTACCTTTTTTTATAGAGGTGAACAGCTGTTTCCAAGCATAAGTACTTTCAATAAAATAAAGAGATGAACTGAAAATTGAGAACAATAATTTTAAATGCAAGACAGGGAAATGTTAACTGTAAAGAATATTACAGCTCATTGCTAGTAAGAAACAATTGTGGAGGTTTAAAATTTTAAATGTCTCAGCAACCTTTCCATTTTGTAGTGGGAATTTTTTTTCCTTTCACAACACAGGATCTTTTCTCCACTTGAGAAAGTATCATTTGACATGATTCACAAGCTTAAAAATGTGGCTTTTTTTGAAACTTATAATTTCAAAAAGAAATAGTGTAATTTTAAATACTTTTTCTCTTTTGAGTGAGTTAAAATTAATTAAATTTCTAATCAATCTAAATCCGCCTACATCTAACTCACCAAATTCACAAATTTAACTACAAAAATGCTTAGTGTATTGAAATATTACAGTTTCATGACAGATGTACGTATTTTATCTACTCTACTCACCCAACAGGTCCAGCAAATAATGCTTTTATTTTCTCTAATCAAAAATCCTAAGGGGTCATTATTCCAACACTTTCACCATCTTCATTCAAAGACATAACAATGTAAACATTATCTTATCAGTCTAAGAGAAATAAAAGAGGTACATTTGTTTCACCTCCAAAAGAGAATCYTCAAGTTTAGCTAACTGTATCTTCTTATCTTCTTCCTGTTGTAACAGTTTTGTCTTTTGCTCCTCCAAATCAGGCTTTTCATGCTGAATTGTTAAAGCCAAAAGCTAAAAACAAAGAGAGAAAACAAAATCAAAGTGTGGGGTTTTTGCTGCATCTCCACTTAAAGAGGGGTCCATTTTTGTGGATAGATTGTATGATGTCCAAGCCTCATCTCCAATGGAAGGACGAAATCATTATGGTTATCTATGCTTCATGTTTTGAATTATACCGTACTTATCAATATCTTACCTACATCCCATTCTAAGCTTCTTGTTAGTGTGGAAAAATTTGTTTCAYATCAAATAAAGAGAGCATTTTCTTCCCGTAATTTATCTCTTTTCCTTTGTTTCTTTCTTCCTTTTCTTTGTTACATTTTGCTTCCTAAACTTTATAGATAAAACCTCAAAAGCTACGAGCATTTAGAAGGAAGTAAAATACACAGTATTTTGGTTTCACCACATTTTTTCTATACACAAGGTATCTTGATGGCATCAGCACTACTCTCTAAGCAGGACACTAGAGTGCTACAACAGAAATGTTTCCATGGTACCATAAATGCATCTTGAACAGAAAGCAGAGGCTTAGCAATTAATCTGTTGCAACTGAAGTCAATGAGACCATTTTCATTTTCTCTACTGGACTCACTACTTGGTTCCAAAGTGTATAAAAATTTTACTATTTATATTTGTGAGCTAGAAAACACCTCCATAACCATTAACACAAATTGCACCATAGGGCTTATTCCAGAAGCTGGATGCAGATGCATGTTCACTATTCATACACTTTTTATTCTAAATGCCTACCTGTCCTCTTAGGCCACTTGCTGTTGTGGTAAAGTTTACTTCTGTAACAATAGAAGAAGCATCAGGTGGAATGAAGGGATTTGGGTTCCTCGTTGATAGAAAAAGACGGAACTCTTCATTATAATCTATCATTTTTTCACCTATTTGTACAGCGTAACGGGGTCCTGTAAATAATAAACAGATACTCACTCTGACTGGAACATGCTAAAATTATCTGAAAATAATGGCATTTGTCTAATACTTTATGACCAATAGATCTAAATACATTTTACAAAATTTATTTATAAATTGATTGGAAAGAAATACAAATTTAAAAAAATTAAGGAACATCTCCTAACCAGCATTGTTGGAGACAAAAAAGCAGTAACACAGCACTAGTATAGGAAAGTTACATAGTGAGAATATTTAATATACCTGAGTATTTTAATTATCCATACCGCAGAACACAAAGCATAAATGGCAAAAATTGCACTTGAAGTAAAAGTAATACTAATGAATTTCTGAAATCTTCAAACCATGAATAGGAGACAAACCACAGAAGATGCACTGGAGAATCCCCCTTATGTGCAAGAATCTTGTCATAATTTAAACATATTACTTTACCTTTCCACATTGGTATACCACTCTATACTAGCCATAATTATGCACTGGCTAACTAAGATGATTCAACATTTTCTGAATGTGATCCAAACCCATTAGATTTCATCTCTGGATCTGTCATATTTATTTGTAGAAGGTTGATGTTGCTGTATGATCATAATTCTATTAAAATATTACTTTCTATGATAACTGTTATAGAGCAAGTCTGTGAAACTAAAAATTCTGGAATACCTAGATAGTAGAATGAAAGAAAAATATTCCATCAAGAAATGTCCCATAAATTTGTATTCTTATAAATACATTTAATTTAATCATACTATAAAAGAAACAAGTGATTTATTAAATAACTGATGTCATGGTTTCAATCTGTTTATACTGCTGATATTTCTCAATATGCTTGTTGCAGAATAAAACTATATGTATAGCCCCACACCATCCCTCTTCCACAACAGGTTTCCATTCGAGCAGGGTTAGAAAAGAAGAAACTCAAATAATCACGATTAGAGTAAGATTTTGCCTCCTGATACTAAAAAAGAAATAAGAATAGAATTATGAGATGAGAAGTTAACAGGTAAAAATTTCCGTTCCAGAAAACTTTCCAAGATGGCATACTTAGGYGCTTCTCTATTTTTAGCACTGAGTGCAGATCAGAAATATAAATCTCTTGCTAAAACACTGGTAGAGATGAAAATCACATACCAATTTTGCTTTTATGCCAAAGATCAGAATAAATTTTACGACTATGTTGTAAAAATGTCAAACAGAAAATGGAAGCTGTACAAAGACGAATTTATTGCAGCATATATATTCACATTTTTCTTAATGTTTCATTGCAAATAATGAAGAGATGTAAAGTCATCACAAGCAAAATAATGCAGACAGGCCCCCACCTCCATATTTTGACMAAAAGAAGGAGTGCATGCTTGCTTGTAAAGTGATGGAAAATATTCAAATAGTGACCTGTTCTCCGTTTTTAAATAACAGTTCCCTAGTTTGGACCTGTACAGACCTAGCATTAACACAGCTTATTGACAAGCAAAAGAGGATGYCTGAGTGTTACRAGCAATTTCCCTGAATAAACTAGTGTATTTGAATTTAATCTGCTTTCTCCACAGTTCTGCAGACATATTCATCTCTCATACCATAKCTCAGCTTTCCAAAATTCAGCAGAAGCTAGAGGGGAAAAAAATTTTTTTTACAATGTTCTACTTAACCCCCCCTCCCCCCCCCCAAGATTCCTGAAATCACCACTTTGGTGGTGTTCTTTTAATGAGAATAAACAAGCAAGCACATCTGTAATGGAAGAATTATTCAAACTAACACTTTCTTTTGATCCCAAGATGTTTCTGCTATTGGAGAAAAATGTATATAAGAATCCTACAGTATCTGCATTATTTTTAGCAGGTACTAACATTTGAAGAATTACTGCTACCTCACACATTACTGGATCTCAATAGTAGATGAAATGACAGCAAAAAAAGAGTCTTGAGCTATTTTCAGTATCCAAAGTTCATCCAGTAAATTACATTCATAGGCTGTGGTACATGCTGAAGAATTACCACTTGAGGCAAAAATACAATTCCAAAGGAYAACACAAACATACTTCAATTACTTTAATTTAGAAAGTATGTAAAACATACATTGCTCCATTTTTTAATTCACTCAGTTCTCTTGATATAATTTCAAAATATGTAACATAATTTAACATAATTCATGCTGAGATACTTATATAATTACTACTTATTCTTGCTAAACTTTCATCACAATTTTTCATATCAGCTTTTTATAAAGCAACTAAGTCCAAAGCAGTTATATATAGAGTTAGACAGGGCACATTATCTGTCCAAAGCAGAGATATTGCAAAACCTATATGTTGGATTTTTTTCCCCTTTCATTGCATCGGTTAAGGGACTCATTTCACCAAACTCCACTATATTGCTGATCTCTACAACCCTCCTCATTCCAAGGGCACATTCCAAGAGAAACAGAAACACTAATGTTCTAAAACTTTGATTTCTAACTGCACAAGCACTTGTGCAATTTCTGGTTTATTTAAAGCCCAAGTTTCCAAGTAAAACCATGTGTTTGAAATTAGCTCTAGAAATTAACTTAAAATTTAAATTTGGAAGAGTTGATAAAAACACATTATTTTATTTCCAGTAAAAAGATCTTTAAATACTTTTCAATACCTTTCCACTTACTAAATAAGAACATATCTCCAAAATATTTCATGCACTGAAGCGTTAGCAGCAGGTTACTATTAAAGAGGAAGAAAACTACACAATATTCATGTTTCCAGAAAAATCAAGTTTTATATAAATAGACCTAAACTACACAAGCTTTGAGCAAGCATTTGTAAAGATCTTGGTCATTTACCTTGAGCAATAAGATCTTTTCTTAGCAATGGGTAAAGTACAGGCTCCACTCCATCCATTTCCTGTATAACAAGTGTTTTCCCAAATCTCACTGCCAGCTCAAGAGCAGTGAGAAAGTTGGTGTCCTGGACAAATAAAAATAAATTCCTTTGATTTGTGCTTTTTTAAAAATATAAATACTTTCAAATGAGTAGGAAGGCATTACACCAAATAGTCCAAATCTAAAAATCAGTAGTACAGCTGAAAAATTCTRTTACAGGCATATGATATTTCAGGGTTTAGCCACAAGTGTTTAGTTTAAATAAATCTGACCTACTCAGCTACTGACATACAGAAAACCTATTTAACATGCCTAGATCGATCTTCAAGTGCTGCATCAGAAGACAGCAGGTCCACCATCGTATCTGTCAGGTGCACCSGGAAGTCCTGGCCAGGACTCACATCGGAAATGTTAGTATGTAGCTATGTCTCAAAACTGAATCAAGGACAGGATTCACATTATTAAGAGGTCTAAATGCAGGCTTTTGTTGCAAACAGGTGTTTAAAAATGCATGTGGTGCTTAAGATTCCGTTAGTCAACAGAGATACTGGACAACATAGACAACAGAGTCTAAATGGTAATCAGGCCTATCAGCTAGCAGGGGAAACAATCAATTACCAAAAGATATGCTATCTACTACCATCAGAGAGTATCTACAAGGCTCACACAGAGCCAGCAGTGATCTGTGGAAGACCTACATCCTGCTGAAGAAATATTTTGAGGCCGGGTGGGGCTCAATAAGGAACTTCTGAATAGCACCAGATGCCTGCCTATGCGTGTGCAACTGAGCCACGCTGAGTCACCCATGTAAAAAGTTACAGGTACAAAATTAATTTTAGGTACCTTAAACTGAAATCCAACTTACTCTTTCCAATGTAGATAATACAACACAACAATCACAGGGAATAAGTTTATATATACTCCTGAAATCCAGTGAACTGCAAACAGTACAAGAGACCTCTCTATTTGAAAATCTTTCACTATCTCTCAGCAGGAAATCTGACGTTGTTGGAGAGGGCAGCACAAAGAGACAAACTTGTACAAGTAACACCTGATGTTGACCCTCCAATTTTAAATACTCTGATCTCCTTGAGCAAACAAATTTTCAGTACCATGTAAAAATCACTGCAACCTAGAACTCCGTGAGAAATTTAATCTTTCATAGAATATAAACTCAGTTTTGGTGATTGCTATCACACGCCTTTAAAAATTTCTCTGTAAAGCCCAGAATAGAGAAAGCTTAAACAGAATAGAATCATAAGACCAAGAATAAATACTGTACCTGTTGGTTAATAACTTCCAAACGTGATTCCTTCAAATGTGTCTTCAACCATTCAGTAGCCTGGAAAGAAGGGTCTACCAAAAATGGGCAAACTTTACTCTAGGGAAAAAAAATACAAATATATTGACTAAAATCTAATTTGTTCAAAGAGAAAATTGAACGGAGTGCTTTTTTTATTTCCCCGAACTAATAGAATATATACTTTTACATCTTTTTTAGTTAACAAACTGTTTAGAGAAACAATAACAGACTAGGAAATTTATGTCTTTTATCTTATTTCTTCTTTAAAAAAAAAAAGAGCATCTAAATTCAAAATTCTCAGATGTTTGTCCTGCTGGAGTTAAGCGGTTCTTCACCTTCCCTTAAAAATAGGAGTCTTTAATCACTGAGTATAATCTACAGCTTTTGTTATTCACAACTGCTTTTAAACTTAGAAGAGGTATTAGTTTTTCTTTTTCTTCCTCTAGTGGGCAGAGGTAAAGTACTTCTGGGTTTGGACCTCAATGCATTGTAGAAAGAATCATGAATACAAGTATTTTGCAGGCATAAAGCTACACTCGACTGTCTACAGTACATCCATGTCTCACTTGTGCTGATGATTACACAACTGGATGCCACTCACTGGATCAGATTGCCCATGGTCCCATCCAATCCGGCTTTGAGCACTTCCAGGGATGGGGCATCCACAGCTTCTATGGGCAACCTGTGCCAGTGCCTCACTACACTCTGAGTAAAGAATTTTTTCCTAACATCTAATCTAAATCTCTCCTCGTTTAGTTTATAACCATTTTCCCTTGTCCTCTTATTATCTGCCCATGCAAAGACTTGTTCTCCTTCTTTTCTGTAAGTCCCCTTTAAGTATCAAAAGGCCACAGTGAGGTGCCCCCAGAGCCTTCTCTTCTCCAGGCTGAACAACCCCAGCTGTCTCAGCCTCTCTTCACAGCAGAGGTGCTCCAGCCCTTGGATCATCTTGGCATATCAGCCATGTCTCCCAGTCTTGTGTCAGCAAACTTGCTGAAGGTTTAAACATGTATTTTCAACAATTCTCTGGTTCAATCTGAGAGAAAAACATTTCCAACTTTGGGGCTTTTTTTAGATTGAGTTCCAGTATTCCAAACTGAGTAACTACACAGATCTCAAACTGAAAGACAGGGAAACATGATCAGTATTCAAGCAGCAAAAGATAATGAGCACAAAAGGCTGAGAACTGTACTGTAGATCACATTAGTAAAATACCATGTCCAATTTCAGCTTTATAAGAATGCTGAAAAAAACTGTACACAAAGAAAATTACTTGAGCTGAGAGATTGCTTGACAAAGCTCTTTACACACTGGGAAATTTTTAACAGCTCAATCTATTCAACTAAGGAAAAATATGAAAATAAGATTTTATTATAGCATATAAACAGCTTTAATGGTACAAGATAGTATTTATTGAAAAGCTTTTTAATCAAACTGAGAAAGGAATAAATAGATCTACTAAAAGGATGATAAAGCAAGATAAATTTAAACTGGAGTAAAATCTGTAACCAATTTGAATCATCATTCATCTAAGCAAATCACCTGTAGTTAATGCAGATTCTCCTCAAGCCATTAAATATTGTTAGCAGATCTATTAAATGACTACAATATTATGTGCACAATTATATAATATCATGCATTATATATCTATATATAACTATATGATAAAACTGAATCTTTGCCTTTTCTCAAGTATTATTAGCTATATATAAGTTTTGAAAGGTATCTGCCTATAGCCTTTTCCTTTTTCTGAGAAAAAAAGTATCAGAAATTATATGTCAAAGTGAACATATAYAGGACATAACCTTCCACTGATTGTATAGGTGTTAATGACTAGTCTCATACTTCAAGCCTGAATAGATTGATATGGAAGAAAAATGTTAATGCAAAAAAGAAAATATGTATTTTTTGTAACAAATTTTTTCTTTGCTACAAAATATCCAGTGATACACAAGTATTTATTTCTGTGTTCTGTGATGCCAATAAATAACACAAATGAAATAGTTCAAAATTCCAGAAAGTTGCTACATTATTGAAATTTGTAAAAATTTAAATACTTCCAAGACAATAAACCAAATTTACCTGCAAGATAACAAGAGCATTTTCTATTGAAAGGTCATCTGAAGGTAAGCCTTCACTTTTCCAAACTAACTCCTCGCTTTCCGTACACAGGAACCGCCGTAAATCAAACTCTGACAAATTAAAGTGTAAGTTTGGGTCAGCATTTAAGTCTGCACAATTCTAAAGCATTTACTAGTCTATACACAGCAGAGACTCTATCTCATTAGAGTGCAAGTCTGTAGATTTCCCCTTAATCTATTATTTTATTGCTTTTATTGAACTTATTAATAAGTAGCTGATGTCACAAAAATATTTAATAGTGTTGTTAACACACAGATAAAAATGATTACTGAAAAGGCAGAAGCATTCAGAATGCACTGGCAAATTTACAACAGTTAATGTGAATATATTCATTTTTGTAAACTTTTTTTAAGCAAGGACTATAAAGATAAAATTATATATAAAYATTTATAATCTTAATAATTTAATAGAATTATTCTAAGAAATAGTCTGTCTGTACAAAGAAGTATATATTAAGTAAGAAAACATCTCTTTTCATTTGGGAACACAAAAACAATTGAGACTGTTATTAGAACTCACTGGCATATCTCACTTCCTCTATCAAGCTTAATTACTTGCACACAGACACTGACAAACACACATGAAATTACTTTCAAGGCCTGCTGATTTGGTCCATTCGTCCAAGCTGTTTTTCCTCTGATCCTCAGGAGCAGCAGAAAGATATGTAATAAATGCAGCTGCTAACTGAGCTCTTTTAGGCAATGTAGCCAGTTCATCTGTTATCTCTGACACCTTCAAAAAAAAAAAAAAGTACAGAATGTACAGGTGTTTTGCAAACAAAAACTATGTTAATACATCTCATCAGTTACTAAAAAGTCAGAATTAAATTTGTCTGCCATTGGGAATACAGTTGAGACAGTCTCTCTTCTTGCATTTCAGGTATCTATACCTTGCTAACGCACATATGAAAATATGGGGAAAATTCCTTTTAGCTCTAGACTAGGGCATGGACAGACACCTCTGAGAATGTAGCTGCTAAAAATCTATGAATTTGATGAACAGCTCAACTTATAAGCAAATGGGTAAATAGTATTATAGTAAGAAAAATAAATAGGTGATTCTAGACACAGTCAGGTAGTAAGTAAAACTAACAATATGTATACAGATAATAAATACTATATGCATCTATTATACTTACTTTTATTCACTCCACACTTACATGCTAAAATATATTCATCATATATCTTCAAATAATTTATCTGCACTACATCACCTCTGTTTTGAAATGTTCCAGTATTTTGGAGAAAAATACAGTGTAGCAAAATATTATGTGACTGTATAATTGGTTTTGAAGTACTGTAACTTTTTTTTTACATTAATTAAACTGACATTAAAAAGAAATGCTGATACACAAAAAACCCCCAACTTTTTATTGCTTCCTCCTTACTTTAAAGGGAGACAARTACTGCCTTTTTACTGTCTTTAATATGGGATGGGTTCCTGATTAATCTATCTGTCAGTTTAGTCTACAGCATACCATTAACAGATAGTCTGAATATTCTAATGATGAGGGTAATGTACCAGGGTGAAAAACTGTGAGGAATCACTTTTAGAAGCATTTAAACCCTGGGGTTCAGATATATCCAATCCTTACTATGGATGGAATAGTAAGGAATGGAGATGGCATAGCAGATGGCATAGCAGATGGAATAGCTGTAAAGCTACTTTCAGAGGAAAATCTTCCATTTTTTTCCAGTACGGTGGTCAACTTACAAGAAGGACTCATCTAACCTTAACTTTGGTTCTTCAAAATGCAGGCATTTAGTCTAATTGTTCAGGCTTTTTTCAGTATCAGTGGAGAGACAGGACCATGTATCTCTGCACGGAGATTTCTTCCTCTTCAAGATACCAACAAAAGTTAGGTATGGCTTTCTGGAGGTGACAGCTATTTTCAGCTTGTATATATTTTGAAATTTTCCTTTTTGTTCCAGACTGAAGAAGGGTCTTTGTCTCCAAAGACTTGCCAGTTTCTCTCAAATACATCATTTGAGATAACAAGATATGCTTTACCTTCCCTACTTCAGAAGCAGAAAAGTTTCAAACSTTTAAGTGAAGACTTCAAAGGCAATCCAACATTTTGGGTAGACCTACATTTCCAACACTGATGCCATAAAATAGATACATCTTAAGACTGTGATTATTTAAAGGTTTCCCAAAATCTGTCCTTTTTGACTGTACCTCAGGTTGGAGGGTCCAACTGCTGATGTGTTCAGCCATCATAACAATTACATTACTGTCACTGAAAATCATCACAGAATTTTTTTATGTTCTGTATTAAAAACTGAGGGATTTTTACACATTTGGTAGTGAGGTTATAAGCACGGTGAAGTAAAAAGAAGTTTCAGAAAGAAGGAAAGCTTTATTTTCTAATGAGAAATCAAATAAATGTGCACTGGGAGACATGCAGAATGGCAGTAACTCACATTCTCCAAACAGTGCCATCCTGGGTTAATCATAAAAGCATGTATTCTATCACCACCCACATATTTCCTCAATAAACTGGATCGTTCACTGTTACACACCTGGTCCCTGAGGCTATGCTCATGTGAGGTAGGGTGGTACTCCTTATCTCAACCGAGATAACCATTCCGGTCAGCAGGCACCACCCATCCCAGTAGGTCATCTCAGGTAATGGCCCATTGCACCACCCATTCTGAATAGATTATCTCGGTTAATGGCCCATTACCGAACTTGATAAGCATGGACAAATAGAACTTCAGAACCACCTTGAGTGGATTATCTCGGTTAATGGCCCGTTACCAAACCAGATAAACACCAACCAACAGAATGTCAGAAACSGTTTGCTCCCCAGAGAGGTCTCATGTGAGCTCATTGCTGAAGCAACCAATAGAATGTCGGAAAAAAATCCTTTTCCATTGTGAAAGTCCCTGCCCCTTGGGGGAGGTACTGGCCAAGAAACACAACATAAAAGCAGGCTTTGAGATGGGAGAAATCACTCCACTCCACTGGACTGGACTCAACTGGTCTACCAGGACTACTCCACTCAACCGGACTCCAGGTCGACTGGACTACCAGGACTAGACTACCAGACGAACGGAAACCCAGAGGACTCTGTACCGCCATCACTGGATACTCAGCAGACCAGACATTTCACAGGACCAGTGCCTAATTGGACTATACAGCTACCACCCTGGTCAACGGGGTACCAGGTTGTACCGTGACTCTGTCGGTTTGTTGAGGCCGGTGTTTCTGTATTCCCGCATTTATTTTAACCTTTTTATTAAAATTGTAATTCTGACCTAAAATCTCTCGAGGTATTTTGTGTGRGGTTAATTTCCCCTACTGGTTCACATTCAAACCAGCACARGGGAAAAATTTTCAAAAAAGTATTTTCAAATTATCAGCTATAAAATGTATTTATGAAAATTTTCACTAACCTGAGTGCTCCATCTTTTGTGCTCCCTATCAAGTTGATTTATCAGTACCTCTGCAGCTTTCAATGTTTTCTGAGCTTTACTTAGTTCTGCTTCAAGTTTTGCTGCTTCTGTTGTTCTACTCTGGAACCTGTAAAACAAATACTCTTTGTAATTGCTCTCATGGACTGCTAAACTCATGGATAGTTACTTTCAAGGCAGCTTAACTGATTGAATTTGGAATGAACTCCCTTACTGTTAATGAAGAATACAACTGCAGTTCTCTTTTTATACCTTCTGTTTCTAATCGGCAGATGAGTTTGTTAGACTTTCACACAAGAAAATTTAGATAGATGCACAGGTTAGATTTAAAAATAGATTTGAAATACAGACTATAATGTCTGAAAATCCTTCTTCTACTTAAACAGCCTGACAACTTTGTGATTGTTTAAAGTTTTTTCCATAGCTAGTCAGGACAATAGCAGGCTCAATGCCACACTGTATATTTGCAACTATTGGGTAAATTTAATCTATGAAATGTTTAAAAAAGAATATCCAATTCACATGGATAACTCCAATTCAATGTAAACTAATACGAAGTAAGAACATGCCCTAAAAACCAGGCATGGTTTAGGTACTATTTTGTGTAGTTCAATATCTAATTAGTTCGATAAATATTTAAAATAATTAATGTATTTAATAATCCAACTAYTTAAAGTAATATACTTAATATATTACTTTATATATATATAATATATAGTATATAAAGTAATATGTTTAACTCTAATATATAGTATATAATTAATGTAAGAAATCACTGTATAGCTGAATTACAAGAATTACCACTTTATTTTTTTGGCAGTCGTCAAAACATGACTTCTAGTAATATGGACATATGTTAGGTTGTAAAGTATCTCCTATACTAAGTACATAATAAAAACATCAAACTAAAAATCTTGGATTAAACTGAATTTGGAGAAAGTATAAACGTTTACCAGAGCTATTTTTATGCCACTGTGAGTCATGTACTTGAGGAGAGGCTAAGAGAGAAGGAGAAAGCTAACTAGCTAACTGTCAGAAAAGTAGGCCATCCTCAAAGAAGTAGAACTGCCTTTCCTCAAGCTGTGATTAGTAGAAGTTTTGTGCAGGAACGTTTCCAAAGTCCTAAAGAGTGACTGAAGTCCTCCATGATTCAGAAGGTGAGAACCATACTGTTTACCTTTGACATCTACAATGGCTACAATAAAGGCTACCAACACAGTCAGTAGTGAGAAGAAGGTACTTTTAAGGAGCATTTATTTCTTCTGATCAAGATTAACCGTATTCTAACAGTATTTATCTCCACTTAGTGTACAGATGCCTAAGCATCGCTAACTCTGATGTAAATATCTTGCAGTACAGGAAGTTACATTTCCTTAGATAAATTTCATTATTCATACTGTAAAATCACCTATGTTTTTTATTTATATCTTGAAAGAAACAAACCAAACTTACTTATCTTTCAGTTCCAATACTTTTTGACCAACAGAGTTCAGAAGATTCTCTAACTTCTGTTTTCTGTCTTCAGTTTTCTTGAGATTACTACAAAAATGTAACATTTATTTTAAGACCATGGACCCAAAGGAAAAAAAAATAGTAAATATAACAGGAAAGTAATTTACACAGAGACAGCTCAGAGACAGTTTTTCCTTGTGTTTTATATTTAAAAAGTATGTTTTCACATAAAAAAGCTTTGAGTACTTCTCATCACAGTTTTAAAAAAGGAAACCAAACACCCCATTCTTAAAGATCAGAACAAATTCTTCCAATAGAGAATTTTAAAACCTGGCAAAACAATTAGTACAGATTCCTCAGGTTATGAATGGTCGTAAGACTATGTCTTCTCTTTTTGATTGTAAAGAGAAACTGATAATGCTTGGTACATGACTGAAAAAAGAGCAATTATACATCTCATAAAATAGCATGCGTTTCACTGAGAGAATACTTTTAAGCATATCTGTGATGCTCATTTCTCCCTGACATTATTCAGATGAGACATGTACCTCAGAATTGTACAAAAAACATCCAAGGTATGGTTTCTAGGAAAATGAAAATACTGCACGCTTACTTTTTCTGTCTCAGCATGTACGTTTTATTACCCATGGATAAGGTATAGTTTCCTGTATCTTTTGTTTTTAATAAACTGCAGTTCACAGAGAATCACAGAATGGTTGGGGTTSGAAAGTACCTCTGGAGATCATCCAGTCAAARCCCCCTGCTAAAGAAGGATTGTATTCAGGCATGTTTTTAGTATCTTCAGAGGAGGAGACTCTACAAGCTCTCTGGCAGCTGGTTCCAGTGCTCTGTCACCCTCAAGTAAAGAAGTCTTTCCTCATATTCAGATTCCTCCTGGGAAGCTTTAGTTTCACCCACCACCAGTGGAATTAAAACCATTTATTTTGTAATAGAGTCTAACTTACGCTTCCAAACCAGCCTTTTCTTTTTCCAAAGGCTGAATTCGTTCTAGGACATGGGAATACTGGATGTTGGCATTCACCCAAGCTGCTAATGGAGCAGCTGCAGCACTGGCTCGTTTAGCATTCTGAAAAATTCAGTATAAGAAAAGTTGTTACAACAAAGTCCTTGAAGTACAATGTAGAAGAACTAAATACAGGATAAATAACTGCAACAGATTTATTAGTTACCAACTTAAATATGCTAATAAGCCAGCTCTTCTACTGAACCCATCTTTTAAATTGTTACTAAGAGATTATATTGCAGGCCATCAATCCAAGTAAAAAACCACAATGGGTACCTCTACAACTATAAAGCTAAACCGAAATTAACAATCATTTTAAATTAATGAGTGATTTATTAGACTCTTACTGTCACAAGGAGGCCAGTGGAGCCAGKCACAATTCCTTGGTCTGAGTTCTAATTTATACCAGTAACAAAAATCTCTTGGGACTTGACTCCATAATGACTTCTCATCCCACCTCTTCTCACTCATCAACCAAATTCTCGCTGTTGGAGGCAGTATGCAACAGAATAATCTCTGCTACACCTTTATCTCCTTATACTGACAAATTCTGTAAGCAGAATTCATCACTTTTTCTCTCATTTAAGTTCATCCTAAAAGTGACGTTGGCAAACCAGGCAATCGTGTCTTTTCTTCTGGTCTTTTTTTGGTCTTTTTTCATTTTATGTAATGCAATCAGGAGTTACCTTTGGATCAAAAGATGCTCTGTTTTTAGAAAGAAGTTCTTCAACACTCTGTCGTATTTCTTTTGGAATATTACGGGCATCAAATGATCCTATGTCCTCCCTTACACTTCTTTTGGCCAAGAAACTGTAAAAAGAATTAATAACTAAGTAAAGCAGAAACCAATGTTAAAAAGGTTATTTCTGTATGAAACCAAAGGATTCTGAGCACCGTTTATTTCTGAATATAATAGAAAGTAGTTCATATTGTAAATTAATGTATAAGTTTAAGGCTTAAATAAAATTCTCACCTCTTCATGCTCACCCATGAGGTATCAAAAATCCCCATCAGCCGCAGAACTCCCTCTAGAATGTCTCTGATTATGTCAGGGGGCATCCGTAGTGACCGTATTTCTAACAAAGCCTCTGGCTTTATATTTCCAACAGCTAATTTAGCTTCATTAACCAGTGGCTTAAAACACGAAAAGACATTAAAAAGAGAGATGAGGATACAAGAAAATGAACATTTGCCATTCCAGTTTTCATACAATTTCTTGTTCTTTTTAAATGCTTCATTACCTAAACAACTATCACTGATACAGATTCATGTTTACAAGTTATTAAAAAATTGCCACGTTTCCTAAGTGATAAGTATACTTACATATAAAACAGCATCATATAATCCTGAAATATCCTAGCTTTTCATTCAGCACTGTAGTTCATAAACATTACATAGATATTAGTATCAATCATGTTTGCTCTTTCATTCCTTGTAAATTCATTGTGATATGGGTATCTTTTAATAATGATGCTAATTACTACTCATGGGCATGACTGAGGAACTCTTTGTAAACATCCACAGAAGTACAGGCCACAAAAGCTTTCTATTTCCAGTAGCTAAACAAATCCTTCACCCTTATCAACAAAGCAACAAAATTATAAGGAAACAAAAGAAAGTTACAGATTATCATTGAAGACTCTGCACACCTTGCACATCCTTCATATTTATCAAAGACCATAGACCTTCCAATACAAGGATAAAAATCCTTGGCACCTATGATATTTAAAAGGAAAAAAATTGAGTTGTTGTACTTTTCCCTTATTCTTTAGTATAAATTTAAAATGCATGGGATGAAAAATACAGACTAGAAGTAATGACTGAACACACATACCTCCCAAAAAACCTGATACTTAACAGCTGTAAAGTCTCTTGAACAACCAGTTTGCTACAGTGCCACTAGGATATATAATTTTCAGGATGTAGTAATAACTGTAAATTATCTCTCATTAAACTTTTTCCATTGATCTGAGAATACCAAACTCTATGATATTACCAGCTTGATCAAGGTAAAGTAATGTGGTTGGTCTATATAAGATATGGGTAACTGAAAAACATTCCATAAAAACAGCAGAAGACCACAGCAGCAGAGAAATAGCAGGTGGAAGTAAGATTTGGCTTGAAAACTCGTTCTGTAATTGATATCTAACAGAACACAAWTGCCAAAATGACAATCTAAATTTAGCAAATAGAATACTGTTTTCTAATGCACAGAAGTTTTAATATCAAAAATAATTTATAGTAAAATTTAAGAATTGCAGGGATAAATTCTTTAAAACCATTTTGCACAGCAGGACTTGACTAAGTCAAATAAAATCAGACCACAAAACATTACTTTTCCTTATCAGCTCCTACCTGAACCTCTTTCAGTTCATCTTCAATTTTTCTTTTCCTTTCCTCTATTTCTGCAGCTTCTTCTGCTATTCGGTGTTTTATTTTTTCCATTTCTGCCTTTTGCTCACTAGCACTCTGTAAAAAAAGGAATACCTTTAGTTTGCAAATTTACACAGATTTTATTCCTTTAGGTGTCTTATTTCTCTTAGACTTCATTATAATAAATTGCACAATACCAATTACAATAAAACATCTGAGTCTATTTGATATTAGGCAGGCTGGCTATGTAATACGTAATTCTTGGAAAAAGCATCATTTGCTTTCACCATGTCTCCTTCCCTTTCTTTACCACAGACCAGATCTGTACCTCTATTTTTGAGGCTCATTACCACTTTTTTGTTCTTGCTTCTGATTTTCCATTCCTTATCAAGATGTCAGTCTTCCTCTAGAAGCATAAGAGTGACAGGCTCTGCAACATTCTTACTACATTTGAAAGTACTATCTTCCTGTCATTATCTTTGTAGCTGCTCCCCTTTCAATTTCTTACACACCACCATTAAAACTCTCTTTTTCTATTACGTTCATAAAAGCAGCAGTTGTGTTGGAACTACAGCTTATTAGCCTAGAATTACTAATCATAGAATGGTTTCTTTACTTGTAATTTTGTACCAATCTGTCTCTAAGGATACTTGTATTATGTCCTAGATGTATATTGTAAGTTGTTTAGGTTTACTTTTTTTTTTTTGTCTGAATTTGTTCTGTGCCTACCATACAGCAGACAGTAACTATTAGCCATCTCCAGGAATCCTAAACACTTCAGTACAACAATTAAAACCCAGTATATGAAACTATAATAGAAAGGACCTCACATGTCTTTTATCTATTAAGGATAAATGTATAAAATGCATAAAATAAAAGACTAATATTCTAGGCTCAGTTCACCTAAAAGAAACAAGACAATGAAGCCTAGAGTTTATGTTTTTCCAGTATATAACACATTATCATCACCAGCAATTGTCCAGATGAGTTGAAGTTGTAGCAAAAGGCAACAGATGCATTAAAGCAGAGAAAATCTTAAGATAATAATAATCCTCTGAGCACTTAACCCAAGCTCCAGATCAGCATGTTATTGAAGATTACATTCAAATCCATAAAACATTAGCTACATAAAACTAGATTAGACATTTCATGCAAATGAACATGTACTGAATGATTGCTCTGAACAAGAAAACCTTAAAATTCAGTTGTAGGTCAAAAGCCCTTCTCTGAAAGGAGATTAAAAGAGTCTGTATGTATTAGAGCCCTCACTTATATAAGCTAGAACATTTGAAGTGACATTAAAATGTTAGAGGGCACCTATACTTTATGCTAATCTAAATAATCAGACTTCTACTGTAATTTTTTTGATGTCAGTGGGCCCGTCATGTCTCAGTGCTTTTGGCCTATTCCTTGATTTTCTCCTATGGTGTAATCTGTGCTACCCACATAACCTGTAACTTTACTGGACAACAGCAGACACAGATTTAAAACTGAAATCATGAACACACCAAGCCAATCATCATTATTCAAATTCATGTACAACAGGCAGATAGACCCTTAAAGGACTAAAAACTGTGAACAGAGATTTATCAAGATGGGAAGTAAYGCACCTTTAAAGCACTATGAACCAAATGGTTTGAAAGAACAGGTATTTTCTTTACTGCATACAGAGAATRCCTTTGACACTGAGCTTCAGACTGATCAGATTAAATGAGTAACAAAAAACAAAACCAGGGCAGTGACAGCAGGTTCATTACAGCTTATCCTACACTTATAATTCCGGGAAGTATCAATGTAGAGATCTATTGTCTACACAATTATTTTACTTGACTGAGAAAACACTACTAAAGAAAATTACAGAATTTTGAAAAAAAGAAGGTCTACTTCTGAGCTTAAGAATAAAAATTCAAGGAGTGGTGAACATAGAGGTATTATTTAACCTTCTTTGAGGTTAACTTCTGAGGACCAGACATCATGAAATACATACTTTCTAACAGTCCACATATTTAATTCCTGGTATTTGTTACTTTAAATAGTGCTACCTGTAAGTATTTTGTTGTAAGTTCCTATCTGTGATAAAAATAAAACCGATCAGTTTGGATTTAGGAAGTTATCTTTCAGACAGACTAAACTACAGCAGTAAACACTACTCAGGTAAAAAAACTTGCACTGATCTCTTTCTACTCAACCAGTTCGAATATGATTTAAATTATATAATCCTCTGTCCTGTTGCAACTTTATTCAAGCCTAAGGGCTCATTCCTTCCCTTAGGCAAATTCTTGTAAAAGTACCAGGTTTTGTAAAGAATACAAAACATAGGCAGTTACAAAGACCAAAGATAGAAAAACATTGCTTTTTTTCTTTTTCTCCCCCACTTTCGCTATGATTGTATACATCACCTGCATAGATATTGTAATTTCTTGAAGAGCAGCATCAGCTTCATCCTGCTTTGTTTTGAGTAAAATGCTTTGTTCTCCAGCTTTCCTGTTCAGTTCATCTACCAGGGCTTTAGCTTCATTCAGCTTTGAAACACCTGCCTATAAAAGTTCATAGGAAGCACATATTTAGCAATGAATTTTAAGTAAATTTAAATGAAGGTTTGCTACAAATAGTATGGACAAACTGTGAGTGCTGTAGGCTAATTCTCTTTCTTTTTTTTTTTTATTAATGTTCCACATTTTCTTGATATTATTTACATTTTCTTGGCATTATTTAACCTAAAAATGAGATCTGGCACTTCTAGATGTGTTGCTGTAACACCTATTACCACATCAAAAAGAGGAAAACAAAATTCTCAAAACAACAAACTTTTAATGAAACTACTAGCACACAGTCTTTTTCTCAATAATTCAATAGCATTTCACTTAACTGATAGTAACTCAATGTAACTGCATCGCCCCTAAAAGCAAATCTATAAAAATTAAACAGAATGAAACAAAATAGATTATATATTCTACACCTTCTAAAGAAAATAGATGTATATAAAAAAGTGTCAATTATGCTTAAGATTAACTACTTTCTTTACTCACAATTTATACATTATTTACTTTATATTAATTATATAATAGAACTATATATTTTTCTCTTTTTTTAAAAAAAAATTACCTGGAAGATGTTTTGATTTAGGATACACATCTCTAACTTTCATGTAAATTACTGTTTTATTTAACCAGAACATTTAACAAGTAAATGAGTGTTTGTCACAAACTAACCTCAGTTACTTTCTAAATAAACCAAAAAACCCATCTCTATTACTACAAATGTAAATCTTGATAAATTGCATACTACAGTGATAGAAAAAGAATAAAAAGAGTAGAATACATGGCAAGGAAGTAATTTGGGTTTGACACGTGTTTTAAGAAAAAAATACAGATTTGCAAGCGTGGTTCTGATTAGCAGCAAGGGTCATTGAGAAGAGGAGCAGAAATGGATGGGAGAAAGGTAAAGACAAAAGTTGTCCTAAAGGACCATACAGATTTTTCCAAAATATACTAGGGGAAGGGAAGTAGGTATAACTCCCTATCTATGAAAGACACCAAATGAGTTTTAAAAGTAAGGATATTATATATACAGAACAGGAGCAAAGCAACACCTGCAATAAGAGCTCCATTTGGTCTACAACTGTCCAAAGGACCGATGTGTGCCAAACAAATTCAAAATCAATTCCAAAATACGAAAGGAAAGAAAATCACAACAAAGGGAATCTTGGTCAAAGCTACACAAGAGTACCAAGAGGTTAAAGATAAAGTTTGTCCAAGTAGAAGGACGTGAAAATCACACAAAGCAGGAAGGTGCTGTCAAGATATAAAGAAAGGGATGGAATACGGAGCTATAAAGGGAACATTTATAAAAGAAGAGGCAGGACTTATATTGACGGAAAGATGATGGGTTTTTAGCAACACAATTCTAAAACATCTGGGTGAAAAAATTCAAAGTGCTTTCAAGTACTTATTACTCTTCCAAGAAAACATACCCAGTCTGATACATTCTTGAGGGAAAATATTGGCAAAAACAAGAAAGCCACTTTTCACTCTTTCAGCCATTTGAACAGAGAAGGGCATTAAGATTCATACTACTTCTCTCCTGAAACCACAGCATAAGCATATTCCAATTGAGGACACATCACATAACCATGTTAGCAGCTACAGCCCATTAATACACAAGACATTTCCTAATGCAAGAGTATTTTGAAAAGCCGTTAAGTGTTTTAAACACATACCTGCAAGTGGTTCTGCCTCTTTAATAGCTCTCTTCTTTTACTGTTATTGATGCTACTGTATACACGAAGGAACGTCATATACCTGCTAGGTGTTGCTCCATATATTTTACATGATTCATGGATGGCCAAAAATGACTTCAGAAAATCAGAATCACCTGTACAACATCATTTGTTACATAGATAAAATTATACTGGATTTTATCTCATATTAAAGTGACTAAGAAAGAGCAAAAGAATTTACTTTTTGAGAAACRACTTAAGGGCTTTTAAAATATCACAAAGACTATACTTCTTTAAGTACTCTCGGGGAAACAACATGTAGGTACATTTGAAGTGCCTATTTCTCAGAAAGAAATATACTGAAATTGTTTGATGTTTGGAAAAGCTGGCAAAAGTAACTGCAGAGTACTGAGGACTAATCATATAAGAAACTACTTCCACAAAAACTGAATTTGAAAATACTTGGACTTCTTTAGAAATGAAGCCCATGTGTTTTTTTCTTCTCCCTTATCTCTAATGACAGGCAAACTACAAGGTTTTCATGCCTTTCAGTTTGTTGAACAGTTTCTCAGAAGAAGCCCAAAGATACTGTAAAATAAACTGATTACCCTACAAAAGAAAAAATTGCTAAAACATATTTACATTTAAATCAATGCCTCTAATAAGTACTGTGGCCTAGATTAAATACAATGATCTAGAATAAAGAGGGATGGTAATGTGAACACTAAATACTATGTTTGGCCATTATTCTGATTGGCTGGAATGCCTATTAAAAAGCAATATAAAACACTAAACTCCAGGTGAACCACTTACCATTTTATATTCTGTTGGTTCCATGAGCTCTAAGTGCTACTTTTATAAAAAGTGGCTAAAAGTAGTATTCTGCAAATGAGTGCTGGCACTGGTCTCTTAGATTATGTTGGAGACCCTATTTTTAACATGATTAAATTTGAAGTCTTATTATAAAAACAAATTATTCTGAAAAAGGGGCATTATCTACAAGATAAAGTAAAATGAGCAGATCTACGAAAAGAATAATGAAATATATAAACTGACAAGTCTCAAAACATCAAATTTTCAGGTTGTGCAATAACATCCACATAGAAGGAAAACACAGAACAAAACAAGATACAGCTAAATCAGTTTACAAAATTGAATATACATAGTGACTGCTTGTGACAGCAGAGACTGCATTTGATCAGCTAGGATGTATGTTCCAGACTAATGCTCCTTTGTGCAAAATGCCTGCCATGTGAACAATACTAAAGTCTATGAACATGCTAGTAAACACATACTTACAGTATCTATGTTATTATCTATGCCCAACACAGGATCAAGTGTTTAATAATAAGAGTAACTAGTGGGTCTACCTAAATATTACCTGAATGTTTTTTCTTAACTTCTTTATGTGTTTTTCCAGCCTTTTCTTGTTCATCTGAATTATACAGAAGCATTTCAGGTATCTAAAAAACCACGATTTTTTGCATGAAAATTATGAACAATGACAATTCGAGTTAAAATTTTTAAAAAAAAAGACCTTCAATCTAGTTTCTCTTTTGAAAAGACTGAAAATTATACACTTACTCAGAATACAGAATTTACAGAATATTTATAACATTAGAAAGATAAATTCTTCCTTTCCATGTCACTGACAGTTTCCTATCCTTTCAAGCAGAGGAGACTTTGCTGGCTGCAAGAAGGAGCAACTAGTTCTCAGAGGACCCTAACAATAGCACAAATGTCGAAGATATAAAAGTATATAAAATATATAAGTATATAAAAGATATAAAATTCAGGAGGAAATCAGACAGTCTCAATCCACTTTCTGTACCTGTACATATTACCACTAATTGACCTTCCCTGATTTCACTTGGAGAGGGGAACAGGATGATGACAACGCTGTGCTGGTGCTGTTTATGTTTGTGTTTAGGGGTTCTATTTGTGTTGTTCTGTGTGACAATCACATGTATATATGTGCACAGACTTCCCACGTGGTCACAGCCTTCTTCAGGTGCTTCTAGCTGCTTCAGCATGGGGTTCTCCATGGGCTGCAGGTGGGTCTCTGCTCCACTGCAGACCTCCATGCAGGCTGCAGGGGCACAGCTGCCTCACCATGATCTGCACCAAGGGCTGCAGGGGAATCTCTGCATCAGTGCCTGGAGCACCTCCTGCCCCTCCTTCTGCACTGGGGTTTCTTTCATATTGTCTCAGTCCTCTCTCCAGCTGCAGTTGCTTCTGTGCAGTAACTTCTTTCCACTTCTTAAATGTTATCCCAGAGGCACTGCCAACATTGCTGATTGGCCCTGCCTTGGCCAGCAGAGGGTCCTTTTTGGAGCCAGCTGGCATTGACTCCATCTGACACGGGGGAAGCTTCTGGCAGCTTCTCACAGAAGTTACCCCTACAGGCCCTCCTACCACCAAAACCTCATCACACAAACCAATACAATTGGCTTTAACATTTTGCTTGCAGTCCCTTTGTATTTTGCTCTTAAATGCTGTGTCTGATCAGAGTTGTGGTCAGCATGTTGTTCAAGTCAGCCCACAGAGAGAACAAAATATAATGTTACTGGTAAAATAACAATCCTAATAATACTTAACTGCTCTGAAGAATTTTCTGTGTTTTTAAGAGTGTAAAAATGGATTAAATAAGTACAGCGACAATTATTCCTTCACTGTTTTAAATATCTTGACCTTATTCACCAAAGCTCAGTTAATTTTGGAGATACTAATTTAAATAAGTCACAATGAATGCAATTTACCTTTTTCATACTGTCTTCTGACCAGGTTTCCATCCACAAAACCTGACATTTCTTATACAGTGCTGGATTACTTTCACAGTTTATTGTGAAATTTAAATTGGTAAAATCCATGATCAAGACAACATGAAGATTTTGTTGGATCCCTAGGAAAACAGAACATTAAATTTTTAACACATAACAATCCAAATATAGGATGGTAGATTTACTGCAAATACAACATAGTTTACTGCCTTTCAAATACTTATCACAAGCTAATTTCTCAAAAAAAAAGGAGCCTATATCATCAAATCACACTAGGACAGGAATGCTTTTAAATAGAACTTAATTTAGTATAATGAATTCTCATTATGTTTACCACAGAGTACTTTTTTAATTCTGAAGAGCTCACAGTATTTAAACAGATACCACTGCTTCTCATTCCAATTCACGTAGACCAATAGAACCAATTAGAAGTAGTTCCATGGCCTGCTACTATCACTGTATTCTTTCAGTCATATTCTTTGATTTATTTGTAAACTATTTAATCTTTTTGTTTGTCCAAGGAAGAAACACAAATAATTAAGAAACCTATCCGTAAACATGCTTATGATTACTCAGAATCCAAAGTGATTTCTAGGTATAATTGACAAATAGAAGAAATCTTTGTTACTAGATATATATATAAGCTATAGAAACTAGTAAATAATGGGAATAAAAGCTTTTTTCCATCTAATTACTTTCAACAGCAGATTTCACAACATTTGTAGAACATTAATTCGTGCAAAATTTCAGAGAGAAAAATCAATTTTAAGCTGAAGATTCTGTTCCCTCAAATATCACAGATATCATTATTCCTTCCTGGTGCTTAGTAACGAACTAAAAGCTAAAACTGCACACAATAGAAGGACCACGTTAGAAATTATTTGTCCATTATTATACCACTTTTTAAACTTCATAATAAATTACAACTTATAATTCTGTTGACGTACGGTATGTGAAATAGTTGAAAATTGGTCCTGTAAATCCATCTTGCGAAGCTTGATCCTTCAGAGGAGAGAGTAATGGTTCTAATTCTTCTATTTTATATAGCCCAGGAACTTCTCCTATTTCAAGAATGAATTTAAGTCAGATAAAATACACTATAATTCTTTAAATTTCTTTGAAGGCTTCCCTTGAATCCTCTGTATAGAGAACTTGAATACAGCAGTATTCACCCCTATACTTCCATGAGTATCATCCCGTGTACATAATCATTCTTTTCATGATATCATGAAAACAAACAACCAAATTATAGTGATTCTATTTAACAGTCTACTTTGTTCATATTGCTGAAATGCGTTTGAAAAACCTCATTCAAATCTACCCAAAGACAGTGATCCAATACCGCATACAAAACAAATCAAACCAGACTTTGTCATACACCAGAACACAGAAACATGAAAGTGAGTAGTTGTCTAGATCCTCAGACATAAAAATTTAACACTGGATGATGAAAATCAGATACTGTAGTAGATTTGTGTTTGCACCTGAGAGACATGAAAATCTGGTGCTCTTATCAATCAGCTCTTAAACTACTGCAGTTCCAAAAAAAAACATTTAGCAAATTAGACTCAGTCCTTCAATGATCGTCTCTCTGATTTAGGAACAAAGCTGGACAGTAAAATAAAGTCACTTTTTTTATCTGTTATTGTTATTTATCATCTCACTACTTTCAGAAAAGTCAGTTTTGCTGGTGTCCATTTAAGTAAAGGATCAGTCTACATAACCTAGTAAAGCATTGGGAAACCTCAAAAATTTGGATTTTATTATAAAAGGGAAGCTGTAGAGTAGAATGCATTCTCATTTTATTGTGATACTGTTATAAATATATATACTAGTGTGTAAGTATATATATAAAACATATATATATATACTTTGAAATAAGTAAGAGGAACTGAAAGCACCTGTACTATAGAGTAGGTTACAGGACAACTAACTGAACTTTGAGTCAGGTTCTTAAGTAAAAGCACTCTAGCTAAAATAGCATAGAAAGCTAACTAAACCTTCTGATAGAGACATAAAGTTAGAAAACAGCACCTAATTCTGCCTTACTTAGCTAACTCTGTGAGTTAAAATAGTACCATAATCTTTTCGCACTTGACTCACCTGAGGACAGTAAACTGTTGACCATTTCCAGGAATGTGGAATTAACAAACTGGTAGTCTTCGAGCAGCAATACCACCTGCTGTGCTTCAATGCCTGCAAGCTCCATCACCTAAAAGAAGGAAAAACATTTAAATCTCAGTGTATGGAACATACGCATTGCTCATAAGAGAATGATAATCATAGAATATCCTGAGTTGGAAGGGACCAACAGGAATCATAATCTTTCGCTGTTTACATATTACATACATATTTTGTCCACAGCATCTACACTACTTATGTTTACAAAAGATTTCTAGGTGATTCAGTTATATGAGATACCAAATATAAAGAACATTCTACCTAGATATACAGCTTAGTAATGAAAAAATACTTAAAACAGACACTTTCATAAAGTATACTTATGTATATGACTCAATGATAGAACTGTATTGCTCTTTTGTGTAGGCATAACTCTAGAATTTTCTTTAGCATTGCTGAAGGCAATGAGAAACTCTTCATTTAAGGTTTGCATTTGGTTTTGAGTGCATTTGGCACTCAAAAAGAGCTCTGGTATTCCAAAAAGTGGAGTTTCACTTAGTTACTATAAAGAACAGTAAAAACATCTAGACATTGAGAACTTATAAAAAATTACTTGTTTCATTTAAACTGTTGCCATTTTTCTTCTCTTAATATATCTCTTCACACAACACTTCTGTGTCTTTCAAAATTCCCATATTCTTTTTTACTTCTTTAATATACACCTACAACATTACAAAATGGAAGAAACTGAGCAACTTACATACTTAAGATCACTTTTGAACTGCTTCAGCTCATAACCTCTGGAAATTTTGGGAGTAATCAGAACAGCTCCATGCATATGACTAACTAAAGAGGTAACTGTCCGACGACCTACACCACTCCGTCCTGCCAAAAGAAGTGATCCTCCAGGAAAGCTTAGCACTCTGTCCACTTTAGACATATAACTGAGGACTTCGTGGAACAGTAAGATATCTATCTCTTTTTTGTCCCGTCCATAATGAATGATACCCTATCAAAAAAAAGAGAAAAACCCAAAATGTGTTCACTAATGATTAATAAAAGCACTGAGATATGAAAGTATCCAAGATTTTAAAGTTTAGAAAAGAAGGGCTTGAAAGCTTAAGAGACCACACTGATATTCATTACAAATAAATTATTTTCGTGACAGAATTTATATACCTCACATACCCTTTACTAGTAATGAACATATCAATAATGAACATATCACACTATGTGCAGCACCAGAATAGCCTAGAAATCTTTCATATATTGAAATAGGAATCTACCATTGAACTAATTAAAATTGAATAGTGGACCAGAACAAAGTCTGAGCTGTGTCTCTGACTACAGATTAATCAATTAATGACTTAGAAGAGTGTTTTTGGCAGCTATTTGCTGCATAACTGCAGATTATAGAAATTCCTAATGAAACACACACACAATAACAGATCCTAAGATTAAATTCTGACCTTGTTATACTTAATAAAACCTCATCTTTGAAGCCAAATGTAACTGTCTAGTCAGAAAAAAAAGGAAAACAACAAACTCCATGCTTACTGAGGCTATTGAATTTCATCATTTCTCACACAGTCTATTGGTCACAAGTTGGTAATTAAGGAGAGGGAGTAGTTGTCCATCTGCAAGAGCAGTCTGTCAAACACTATGAATAAGGGTGATATCTCAAAGCTCTCTGCATTTCCTTATTAAGCTCACTTTTTTTACTTACTGCTTAAAAGCATGCCAAATCTCCAAACAGTCCATTTGCATTTCTTCAAATAAAAATTATGTTACCAAATTACAAATTCGAAAAGTAATCATTTAATAAAAAACTTAGGTACTCAAACAACACACAAACATATGTGGACATAAATGTTTCTCAAAATGTTTCATCAAACTGTTGTAAATCAGCAGCAAATGCAATTATTTTAATGATGCCCTATCATTAAAATAACCTTGCTACATGGTACTTCCTACTGCCTGCCACATAGCATCACAAACCTTCCCTCGCTTCACCAAATGCAAAAGATGATTCTTTGAACAGGAAGCAGATCCTGCCATAAACCTGGTGCTTGCATGGTACTTCTTGCAATAAATGTCTAGAATCATTACTGTGAGCCCTTGGTGCGTATATTCTTTAAACATGTCTCACTTTTTGAATAACATCTTTCAGGTCTGTTGAGTTTAGTCTGCCAAGGGGCCTCCCATGTGGTGGTAGTGCCTGTCCTGGTGTTGTGAATGTCTCTCGACAAGCTCCCCAAGTTACATAAAAGGTTTCTGTGGAAAAAAAAAAGGAAACATTTGAAACTCTATGTGTTTAACTCATATGCTATCTAACTTATCAGGCAGTTCCTAAACAAGTATTTCAAGTTTGTATGGTATGCTTTGAATGGCTTACCTGCCATATTGTCCAGAACATCTGAGCCCCAATCACCTTGAAACACTTTGATCAAAATGTTATCAAATACATGAAGTTCTTTCATGCCAACAATTCTGTCACGGAACAAACGACGTGCTTCATAAGCAATAACTTCCAAAACAAAGTCTGCAGTTTGTATCAATGAACCTACAAAATTTAAGGAGATAATTCATTTTATATATTTATAATAAATTTTCAAATTTCCATTTTAAAATATGAGATTGAAAATGAGCAAGAGAAATTACATACCAGCAGGAGAACATCAGTAAGGAAGAAATAAGAGAAAAAGTAAATATTATGAAGTGCTTTTTAATAATATCTTTATGGATCATTACAAGATAAAACAAAATATATTCAATTAAAACAAGTTCTCTCTATTAAAACAAGTATCAGCTTCTAACAAAAATGAACAAGGTATTGCACACAAAGTTAAAATTAAAAGACAAAATTCCAGGCAATGAAATCAAGAAAATCCAGAAGACATTTTTAAATGGGAAGAGAAAGATTGATAACATATACTAAAATAAGAATAAATACTCAAAACAGTCTGTGTTATAAAATGCCACTAGAGACTCCAAATCTTAAATATTCTTCACAAAAGTAAAAAGGAAAGTGAGATGAGTAAATGACAAGCCATATTGTTCATCACTGGAAATGCACATTCATATATCAACACTAGATACAACTAAGAAGTCTTTACATGGGCTGCGATTACCATTGACTGATTGTCAGTGCAGCTTTTCTGACATCATTCAAGCTGCATTTACCATCTGATGACCCCGGAAAATAAGTTGTAAGTGAGCACAACATTCTTATCACTTTTATCCTCTTTAAGCAGCCCTCTATGCAACCTTTTAATCAATGTAAGAGTTAAAACATAATGAGTAACTGCTCGTGATCTAGTAACAATAGCAATTTCAGAGACAAAAAGATTAGAAAGCAGCCTGTGCAGTATGTGTATACACCAGATTTATACAACCAGGTATAGCAGGACAAGCATGAGAGGYAAGTCTCTGGGAATACAGAAAACACTCAGATAATACACTCCAAAAAAACCCAACCCAAAAGACAAAAAAACACAGAACAAAATTGTGGCGAGTAGGGGGCACAGTTCAAGTTCGCACAGCAGAGAATTCAGTCCCAAACTACTAACTTCCCTTAAACCATAAATAGCTCCCACACACTTTAAAACATCGTTGGATTTTTTTTAAACTTGTTTACTATTATGTTATGGAATGAATTGTTGGGCATTTTTTCCCTCTATTGAGTTACCCACAGTTCACAGTTCAGAAAGATGAATGAGTTGCATGTGGAGTCAAAAGTTAGACTGACATCAATAATAATCTAGACCATTTTAGAACTGCTTTATCAATGAAAACCAAGTAAGTGACTTACCACCCTCTAAATCATATCTGAATAAACCGAGAACCCACTGAGTAAGAATACATGGTGTAAAAAGGTAATGACTGCGATCATCAATTGTGAATTTCGCTCGGACCTAAAAATCAGAGTTAAAGGAAGGAAAAAAAAGTGATGTTTTAAAATGTAAAGCACTTTTTCTAAGATACCAGATAAATTAGTTTTCTATTTGGTGTACATTTAGGTATTTTATTAATGCACTCCTTGTTTAAATCTTGTTTTCTGTCCACAAAAGGTTTTCTCAGAACATTTCTTCTGCACCATTTTTGATTGAAACAACTGCACGTATCACCTAGGACTGTTAGTGCAGTATTATTAGACAAAATACACATTTTTTAAAACAACAGCAAATATGAAATGCAAAGGAAATGCTGAAACGTAATAAAAACCTACCTAAATTATTAACATTTTCTCACTAAAACCTACCTAAATTAGTAATGCTTTTTCACTACAAAATACTTCATGCTTACTCTTCCACCAGAGAGGATATTTGATTTTACAACTACATCTTTAATTCAACTGCTTTCATCAGTTATTTGATTGCCATGTAATGAGATTTAAACTCAGATTTCATAGAATACACTGATAATATCATATGAAACTCCTGCTAACTGGTGCATGCCAGCCAGTGACTTAACCCACACTCCAGTCATAAAGATTGGTTTTGTTATCACGGTTCTGCCTAGATGGGGACATTGATACATTCTACAATAAGCACCTACATCCCCACAGTACCTACCCCAGTAAGGCTTAAGAAAAGCAAGTACTTTAGTGTTTTGCTAGATAGAAGTCCTTAAAATTTCAAGTGGGAGGATAAAATGAACTTGTGTGTCTAAACACCTATCTGCAACACTGTAAAATTTTAATAGGTAGTCCTTGACGTTTGTAAACGACTCTACCCTCATATCTCCTTTCCCTATTCATAACAACATCCAGAACAACTGGGCACACAACAATCTGTTGCACTGTCTCTTCACTCATTAAGTAGGAAAACACTACTATCCACATTTTATAAATCAGGAACTGAAAGTGTGGAAGTGTTACGATGCATGCCAAAATCCTAAAATAATTCTGTAGGAAAGCAAGAGTGCTTACCATTTACTCTGCTTGCTTCTAATACCTAGGATTCTCTGCAAATAAGAAGCTCCAAAATTGATATCAACTTTAATAAAGATATAAACTCGGATTTTATACTGATAAAACTTTTTAGTCATTTGTTAATATCAAAAGGTAATTATTTTTTTAAAATACCTGAACGCTCATCTCCTTGGAAAAAGAGAAAAGGTTTCCATACCTGTTCATATACTTGAACCATTGATCCTGCTAGCTGATGTATTTTTGGTAAAGAACCCCAAACAGGGTGATTCTTTAAGTTTTTCTGTAATACAGGTTCCAAGTAGGCACTATAAATAGTTTGCAGTTGCTCTCTTTCTGGATAACTAAAAAGGGAAAAACCTAATCATTATGGAATTTCTTTTTATTAAAAATGAAACTTATATACACAATTACTCAGAAATTTCAATAAATAGCATTTGCATCCAGCAGCTAAATAAAATTATCATTTTATTGCAATAGGCTACTGTCAGAAATTTTCTAAATACATCTGTTCAAACTTAAAAACAAACTTCAATTTCTCTAATTTTGTAACCAAACAGCACCTTAACATAAAGCTGCAGAAAGCAGTTTACTGAAAACAAAATCGTCCAACAGGAAACATATTTCAAACCCTTCATTATCAACAGACAACTACAGATTCCTCTTAGCTGGCCTCTGGTGCCAAGAGGCACAAAACAGCACCGAATCTGACAATCCCAAACTCTTAGAAAAGAAAAGAAGGACTAGAACAACCACATCTTTGTAAAGACTAAATTGACCAAGGATCCTTATAAACAGAGGCTGAACCTGTGTTCTGAAGGTTAGACTAGCTTACATATACTTACTCAATTGCACAGAGGCGAACAATAGAAGTAAATCTGGAGGTAAGTTTATGTCTTCCTAATGTTCCTCCAGCTGACATGGATGCCACAATTTGGATGTTTTCTAAACCAACCCATTCCAGATTTTCATCATAAAATCCCTGATATGTAAGAACCTTTAATAATTAAATACATACTTCATTAAAAGAAAGTCAACAATGGCATACAAAATAAAATATAATAAAATAGTGAGAAGTATATCATTATTTCTGCTTTCTTAACTGCCTGAGGTGTCTTACTCCTCACAACTTTGTATCAGTTGTAGACTTGCAGGACTCCACTGTCCAGATCTTTAATGAAGATGTTAAACAGATACTAGCTTCTAGGTAGACTCTGTACCATTGACAATCACCCTCTGGGCCTGGCTCTTCAGCCAGTTTTCAACCCACCTCACTATCTGCTTATGCAGCCTGTATCAACAGCTTTTCTGTGAGGATCTTTTGGGAGATAGCATGAATGGTCTTATTGAAAGTCCAGGTGGACTATATTCACTCTTCTCTCCTCATCAAGCATGATCTGCCCCTGGTGAATTCTTGCTGACTACACCTGGCAATTTTCTTGTTGTTCATATATCTACTGCATTGTAACTCGAGACAAGCACTGTATTTATTTATAAATATAAGCCAAATAAAAACGATATCTTATTTCTGGCTGACACCTACATAGTCTATCGAAGCACAAACAAAACTAATGCCAATGCAGAGGCAGGATTTTAACTCTGAAAATAATCGGTGGAGGTATTTACTACATACACTAAATTATATCCAGTATACTTAAGTCTCTTTATAAATAATAGACATAAGTGTTCACCTGCTGTAAAAAAGCCACGAGAGTGCTTGTTCCCCATTTATCAGGTTTGGGTAGATTGATGTCTTTCAAGTACAAAACAAGCCTTTCACAGTCCTTTGGTCTGTACACTCGTCCAGTGTTTGTACTGATAACAATGCAAGTTTGACTTAATTTTTGTAGAAGATGTTGAGAAGTAGTTTGTGCACTGCAGTGAATGGTAGCAATCTGAGTGGATCGAAGTTGAGAAAATGCATAGTGAAGAAGCATCCTAGAAAAGCAAACATATACATACATATACGCATAAATAAATTAAAATGCTGTGTATCCAAAGATATTTTATAGTTTTTGAATTAAAATGCATATACTACATCCTGTATGAATGGAATAGGTGGAGCAGGAGGTTTGCTGAATTCAATATTCTTGCCTTTAAAACCGTAATATTTTCCATTCACAAAATTCAATACAAGTGTAGTGCCTACAGCTACACAAAACAAACTGCTAATCTAAATACTTTGATTATAGTCATCCAAACATCTAAATAAGGAATCTAATAAAGGCAACAGGATGTGCTAAATTCAGTGGCCTACACAAGGCATCTCGTGCCTCTTGAAATGAGACTGGATCTCATGTGCCTCTAAACTGCTGCTCCATGACAGCATAGATTTTCCAAAGATCCTGTCCCATGTCTAAAAGCTGCATTCAGACGTTTTAAATGCATAGTGACAGTTTGAACTTTCCCTGTAGAACTTCGTAAGAATTTACCTATTTGCCACTACAGAAGGTTTGTTTAATTACTGACCTAAGCAAGTGGYATTCTATCAGAAAGTCACATGATAAAAGCATTACAACAAAATATTACAAATTGTCTCAAATACTAGAAGGATATTTTACTTAAAATAGTAACTACTTTTTACCCCTTTCCACATCCTTCAGGACCCACAAGAAGAAATGGCTGCTTATTATTAATATCTAGCCAGGGTCTAAAGTAATCTAAACCTCTCTGCATGTCAGGAGTTTGGATGACAGGAAGTGTTTGGAGATTACTGAAGTCATCAGCTGTTAGATTTTCAGGTTTATTCAGCTGATACAGCATTAGCTGTCCAGTGTTAGTGTCATAATATGTGTCCAAGGGCTTCCTCGGATCTGGTGGAGACTCTCGTGCCCAACTGAAGATCTTAAAAAAAAAAAAAAATAAAGCTTCAGTTAAATCCATATGCCTAACAACAAGATCTACCATTTCATGCTAGTCTAAAGAATGTTCAAAGAATATTTATGTAAAATCAAACATATAATTCTTAGATTTCATAGTATGAGGCTGCCTTTGAAAATTTAATCATATGATGCACATGCTTTATGATTAAGGCCTTAACTAAACAGTAACATATTACTCTTCCACTTTTCATAATACAAAGAAATTAAATTAAATGGGATTTAGAAAAGCTTTACACTGTTTTTATTTTTTTAATATTAGGCAACCTAATAATAAGAATCATGAGATAACTCATTCACATCCATCAATAACTAATTCCTAAAGCTGAGTCTAAAGCTTTATCACTTGCCCAGTATATATGTTATAGCTCCCGGCTCTCTTTTGAAAGGAACTATTTCCCTCTCTCCAACACAAACCTCGAGTGTGATTGCGGAAATAACTATGTCCAAGGTCAGCCTTCTGAAGACCCTCCGGACCAGTATACCCAACACTATTGCCTGGTCAAGTATCTACACAAAGACAGGATCACACGCCAGCACATACAATACATAATCTCAAGTTAATGCTCTAAGAATACATCCCTGATGAGGTGCAACAAAGTCCTCGTATTATTATTTCGAGCATTCTGAACAGAAAAAAAAAAACCAGAATAAATCCCTATTACATACACAATATATACAGACACACGTGGTCTGCCATAGTGGGTCCTTGCACTAAGCAGTAAGGACAGAGGCATTTCAGTATCTCTTGGTGCAGCACCCAAGGATTGCTACCTGGGATGGATGCAATGTATCAGTGACACATGAAACATTCCTTTACTTTTTAGCTATTTCCCTACACACGACACAGATTAAAATCATTTTAGAGCACAGAGATTACCTCTTTTGCAAATTCTTGTCGTGACTTCATGTTGAGATTGCCACCAAGACCACGTAACAAGTTAATAATAAACTGTCCACGATCAGTACACCCACGAAGATGAGACAGACCATTCATCACAGTTCCAACTAAACTTGTTTCTACCACAAAGTCATTCTGTAAATTGCAAGTTGTAGTAGCTTTAAATATATTCCTCAATATAAATGATGTATTGCTGGCAGGCTACTATTACTCATTGCTTTTTGACATTTCCACAAATGATGAAAGATCTCAACACTGCTATTGTTCTAGAAAATTCACTTGACATCAAATTATTTCTAAGCATTGATTTGGAGATTTTAATTCCAGAGTACACATTGATGTAATTTAGGATTAGCAATCATAACTTTCCTTACACATTTTGAGAATCTATAAGGAACAAACATAACTGTATACTGGAATCCTTCCTTTTGAACAGATTCTTTACAGATTTTGCTCTTTAGCACCTAAGGAAATTTGCAGCCTCAGGAACAATGTCATGGTTTTTCCTTTGTCTCCACCTGAAGATACTTTAAAAGTCTAAAAAACACCATGGGTGAAAGAACCAAGAGGAAAAATAATAAGAACACAACAGGGCCATACATGTTCCCCAAGAGGAAATAATGCAAGTCTCTTAAAAACTAACTCACTGGCCGCAGCAGTGGGGACGTCTCCTAAATAATGCTTTGTGCAACATAAACTACTTGATCAATGCAAATCCAATTCCTTCAGAAGGGGAGTCCTGGAAGCATCTAGAACTCTTCAGAAAATCTAGCATATACAGAACAATTACCATGATGTACATCCCAGAATCCAGATAATATACTAAGTTTCAGCCTATCCATTTTTAATATTGTAATTACATACTACTTTTCACCTATTAAAACATTTTTCAGTTAGGGTTTTGAGCAGAATCCTAAAGTGCTAAAGTTATATACTTAAACCCAGGACAGATTAGTGGGAGCTGTTAATATTTAGCATTCTGAAGAGTCAAAATATTTTTCCAGATATGTCTCTAGCAATCTTCTTAGGTATCTAGTATTATGTTTCTCCTCAACCTATCACAAGCTTCAGTCTACACTGTGCAACTTGTCAAATTTAAGCCATGTTTTTTGTGACAGACAATAACATCAACCTAGAAAATAATTTCTTTGCCTTTTCTTTTCTTTTAGTTTAGATATTCAGTTCTTTCAGATCTTTAAAAACATATAGAAAAATGTCTGGTATGGAATAATGAAATGCATGTTATTTCTGTACAACTTAATATCTGTCTTTATTAGTTAAAATGGTATTAAATGTTTCGACACTTTAAGTACAGCAATCAGTTATTGGGAACTTATTAGAATAGCTCCAGAATTAGTCATATTAAGGAAACAGCAACATTAATGTGGTCACAGCACCAAGCCTGCCAAAGTACAAGAAGGGTCTGGACAACACTCTCAGGTACATGATCTGATTCTTGGGCTGGTCCGGTGCAGGACCAGAAATTGGACTTCAATGACCCCTGTGGGTCCCTTCCAACTTAGGATATTCTATGATTCTATAATTCTATTTAAAAAGTACTGAGTTGTTTTTTTTTTTACATACAATTAAGAATTAATCTGAATCATCTATTCAGTGCTAAACTAGAAAAATGGATCATACTTAACAGAAGCTGAAATTTGATTAAGTAGTCATTTACTAACCTTCTTTACAACCCAGTTTAAAGCCTTTTCAAAATAGTCCCCAATCCAATTTTCCAGGTTGTATCTACATTCTTCAGGCTGACTTCTTAGCCAAGACTTTATCAGAGCATTAAGATCTGTATCTTCATCACTAAGTCAAAACAAAACTAGATTCAGATAAATACAAGGCATCCACATCTTTGAATAGACTGTTCTAAAGCACAAAAAAATTCCAGAGAAAGTCTGGCAAAATACTTCAACAATTTCTAACCAATATTTGGGCTCTTCAACAAAGAATTCACCATGTCTTTTTGAAAAAACCTGAGATACTTAAGTCAAAAGATTATAACAAACAGCACAAAAGGGATATGCAACGTAAAGAAACTTTCCCAGTGATTGGCTTCCTAAGTGTAAGCAACTAACCAACTGTTCCATCCACTTGAGAATACCTTTCAAGAAAACTAAGTATATTCTTGCTTACTTTGAAAGTATGTAATACTCCCGTGACTTACCTCAGAAAAATCATTCCCATTCGAGATATTGTAGCAGGAGAGGCACAGCTAAGGTCATGAGTTTCAAATATAAAGTTGACATTTGAGCCAAACTGAATTCTTTCTCCACTAGGCATAGTCAACAATTTGTTGTCATCCAAAACGGAATTCAAAGATTCAATCCATTCAGGATCAATATCACCATCACAAATTATCCATGAAGTAGTATCTATTTTCAGACACAAAAATAAATTACCAAACCCAAGAAAAACAGTTACAAAATATTGCCCCTTGCTATCTTAACACTATTTAACACTCTTTTTTAATTATAACTTAAAGTTCTATGAAGACACTCCTTACATGCTTTACCTTCTGCTGCCTATTTTTGCTTTCTTATCACAAAATTTGGAAAGTATGTACCAGGGCTCTTGACTACAATTGTTACCAGAAGTTTTTCCTACCTTATGCTATCCACAAACAATACCACATATAAATACGTAACTGAAAATGAAGCATTTCAGTAATTTAAGTGAAATGATCTGTAAGCCACTCACAGACGTACCTCGGGGCTCTCGCACCACTTGTCGAGCACTGTTTGTAAGCACTCCATCAGACCATTCCCTGGTATCCATATCAATACGGCCCAGTAACTGATGCCGAGGCATAGCTTTGGGATTCATTGTATACTGCTTCACTACTTTGCCAGTTTTACCAAGGGCTGCCTTTAACATCCGCCAGAGTGTTGATTTACCTCCACCACTTGGGCCTACAATAACTACACCCATTCTTTGACGCAGTTGTTCGTATAATTCCAAAGCCTTCTTGATCTAGACAATAAAAGAGATCATGGCTATGTGAAATTATAAAGCTAAAACAGACGCGTTCTTTTTAAACATTTTTCCAATTTACTTTGCATTCAGACACTTTCTTTCTATAATTTTATTTTCTGAAACCATAGATATTTGCAGGAATAATTAAAATTATGATACTAAAGTTTATGAAGAAATTTATTTTGCATGTTAGAAGCATTTCACTGAATCACTAATATAAAAATAATAGCCATATTTGGGCATATTTTTATTGACAATTTAACAAATCTTCAGTCATAAAACTTTGTCCAGTTCTACAATAAATAAAAACAAGACAGAGAACTGCTTGATAGAACCAAATATTCACATATTTCATTCTTTCACTGTCCAAAATATTCATTGGCATTTGCACCTGGTTTGAATGAAATTGTGTCACACATTCACATCTTAATTTTCCTTGCACCATTTTTCTTTCAATCACCTAACTGATCTACCATGCTTCAAACACACACCTAATATTTTTGTATACATGTAATTAGAATCTAACTACCAGTTATTCTCACTTTTTTTAAAAAGATTTCTCCAAAGAAAACAGAAATAAGTCAAATGAATGTAATATTAATCAGTTCTAATTCAGAATAACTCATACTGTTTTGTTGCTGTAGTTGATGTTTACCTGTGTGCTTATAACTTCCAAGTTTGCTTCTTCAAACACTTGTTGTAAAGCTGTAGCTAACTCAGCATATTCTACATCTTTYGAATCAGTGCCAGGAAACACATCTTTAACCAGCTCATCAAAACGTGTGCAGTCTGCAAATGTAAGCTTTGACATGGTGTTCAGCCGCAAAGCTTGAACCACCATGTGACTTTCATTAACTGGAAATAAAAACAAAGAAAACAGATCAGTTTAAGCTGTTTGTTGGGKTTTTTTTCCTTGGAATTTATCAGCACCTGAGTCAACACTGCTAAGATGTTGAAAGTAGAATCAGAGGACAGATTCCAGTTCAGGTACCACTCTACTTGGAAGCTAGGCATAGTTAGGCATACTTACTGTAAGTATGATACATGCCCACAAATGCATTCTATACAGATATGAGGTGGTTATGATGCTGGCTAGACGCAGGCCATTTGTCATGCCAAGATTTGTAAACTTTGAGACATATGCTATTTAAGCAAAYAGGAAGAAGTAGTTGTCTTCTAAAGATGTGAAATGCTCATCCATTCCACACTCTTAATTCCCACCCTTTTAACAGCTAAACAATAATTTAAAAAATCTTTAAAATATACAGTGAATCAGTCTAGTCCAATACACTTCTATAATTTCTACCTACCCTTATATTTGCCTCTGTCTACCAAACTGAATCTAATGCCATGTGACAACTTTTGCAAAACTCAAATTGTCTGATAACTAATGAATAATGACAGCATCAGAGGATCAGCTTTCCTGTTCTAAGCCAAGTGAAAACAAATGTTTGAGATTCACTCAAAGTAATTCCAGAATGAAGTCCTGTATCTATGTTTTTATCATCATAGAAAAGCTCAATCTAGAATAYGACAAGTCTTCTGTGATCTCCTAGTGAAGGTAGGCTTTCACAGATATATTTTTCTTTTCTAAATTGCCTCCAGATCCCAGCCATGGCTTCTCAAAACTCTAGTGAACAAGAAAGCTGTAGTGAATTATATTTGTACAAGATCCTAAAGAATCAGAAGTTTGGCATGGTCAATCTTACCTTTTTGCTTTGCATCGCTTTTCTTCAGCTGATGAAGAAGACTGCCACAGCCTCTCAAAACAGTCTTCAATGCTCGTAAACCCCAATCATAGTGCTGCTGTGGCGTCAGGAGCTCCCTGAATTTAAAAACAACAATATTGTAATAAGCTTTAGGTGACAATGTCTGAAATTTTGGACTGGTGAATGAATACATTTATAATACAGGTTTGGGCAAAAGCGAAACTGGCAAGTATTTGTAGTGCCACTTGAAATGCATTTCCAAGATAAAGCAATGACACTTCAGAATTTTMGGAGGGATTATATTCAACATGTATTTATCATTCTCCCTAATAGCATTCACTATAATCTCTAATCTTTGTACTCTCTAATGCACATACTTTTAACCAAACAGTCACTTGCATTTCAACAATTTCAAGAGTCTAAACATAACACAATGCTTGTGAGCATTCATATGCCCACATTTATATTTAGTGAGCATACTAGGGGAGCAGTAATTTGCTCCCTTGAGGTTATAACTGCATTCAAGGTATTTTCCACGTCAACCTCCCAATATATTGCAGTATTTTTATTTTATAAGTTAAAAGTATCCACAGAGATTTGCATGGTATACCATTTAGATTTAAGAGCTAGAAGGGAAGAGAATTAAAAAGGTAACTTTACTCAGGAGGGGTGGTGGTGGTGAAGGCTTACCTTGCTAGATTAAAAATAGCTACTAATTTTCTACCCAGTATTTTAGCATCCTTAAAGCCTTCTGAATACAAAATAACTTCCGCAATGAGTTCATTGTCTGGATGAGTCATAGCAACTGGCCTGAAGAGCTGTTTGAGGTTATCAGGCAGTTTTTGTCTTCCTCCATAACCTTTTCCAGCAGGATTCAGAGTGATAAAAATTCCAGAATTAGGATCCATTTCAACCTAGCAGTAGAAGTGCATTGTAATGATATATTGTCAAATGAAACAGTATTGAGAAATGCTGGGTGGACTATGTTTAGTTACAGTTGTCAGTTTCTAAGTTTGACCTATATAAACAAAATAACTAGGTTTTGCTGTACCTTTTTGCCAAGCATCTCACATACAGGACTCTGTTTCTTCAATGCATGTTGAATTGTCTGAACTTGCATGGATACTGCAGACAATACAGCTTCCTCAAGTCTATTGAATTCATCAAAACAGCCCCAGGCACCACACTTCACTAAGCCCACAAATATGCGCCCCATGGACTTCACATCAATGCCCTTAAAATTAAGAAGAATACTGTCAAAATCCAAGTAACAAGAAGATATAAAAAAACTGTCTTCCTATCTATTAAAAAATATGTCATTGAAAATATCCACAAATTTCTAATGCCAATTGACAAATTATCATAATTATTTCAATAATGGTAATAATAATAATGATGATAATATTATTATTAAATATCAATTCTTAACATTTTAACAGTAATGTGATTTCTAGAATATAATATTGTTTTATGAAGTATGGGCATAGATATCCATTTCATAAATTAAACAGAACCATATTCACCTCATCACAATTAAAGACTAATACTTGTCTTCCAAGAAGTCCACCCAAGGCCTTGACTGATTCTGTCTTCCCAGTTCCAGCTGGACCATAGGGATTGCCTCCAAGGCCCATCTTCATGGCCTGAGTGAGAGTTAGGTAACACTTATCTGTCAAAGGTGTATAAACAAGTTTTGGGGAAATACCCTGAAGAAACAAAACAAATTATATTGATTGGTAGACAGAAAATACTGGCAATGTAATTTTATTCATAAGTAATTAATTTGAAAATGTAAAGCAAAAGCCAAAATTTCTGTCTCATTAAGTATATGAACTTGTTTACAAAGTTTTCCTGATTTTATATCAAATGCAAAGTATTGTTCAAATATTTTTAGAACTACATATGAAACTGCACTCAGATAGATAAAAGCAAGCATATTAGAAAATATTTATATGATAAGGCAGTTACTTGGATACAATTTACATTTACCCCATCAGCATGAGGAATGAAAATTATTATCCTATCTTTTAATATTTTCTATGAAGTAGCAAGCTAAGGACACAACAAAGTTTAGGAAAATGGCAACAGTTGGGAGGCAATCAGCAGTATGTATGAAATGAGAAAGTGTTTGACACATTTATAAAAGCCATTAGGTAAAAATTAAAAATACCACACCTGATATTCGTAAGTATATTGGAGTTCAGCATCTACCATCTGAACATAACATCTTTGGTCATTCATATAAAACCTCAGCTGCTTCTTCCAAGCCCAGTCTTCAACACTGTGAACCTGAGCTTGATTTAGCTGCTTCACCACATCAATGTTATGAATGATATCAAGAATCAGAGCTTTAAGTTTGAGCTCAAGGATTCCTGATTCTGCAAATAATCACACCAAAAAAAATCACAACAGTGTAGTAAGGAAGACATGTTACCCATTCTCAAGTTCATTGTGCTGCTTTCTATTATCAGCAGATTTTATTTAGACCTTGTTTGAATTACATAAAGGTTTTCTATTTTCTAAAGCAAGCAGCATAAAATAAGATCGTGACAGACAATGTAAATCATCATGTAACTTCAGTCTGAAGTAATTTTGTCTGCCTCTACATGGCAGGGGGAGGGGGAGGAGGAAGGGAGGAAGGGAGAGGAAGAGGCAGAAGCTTTTCTGCAAAGCAATTTATTCCAAGAGTGTTAACAGTCATGTCCACTTCAGCAGTCAATGTGACACAACCTCTTGGGTGATCAGATCTGTTGAGGATCTGAAAACCATACTGCACACACTCTGGAGATTTTACTCAGAATAATTATGGTGACGTGGAATGAATGTTCATTAGCAGATTGGGTGAGTTCAGTGTACTCTTAGAACATATCGTTTAATTTAGTTTCATTTGAAAGAAATTTGGTTTGTGTGCTTCTATACTGTTACATAACGGGAATTACACCAAAGTAATTTGGAATAATCAGGCAACTCRCTTCAAAATCACACCTATTATCCAAACCAAAAAGTTAACGTAAAATGCATTATATAATAGACGGAATGAACGCTCTTCTGTCACTGATGAAATTTCTCAAATAGCTATAGAAAGAGCACAGAAAGGGAGCTTAGATAAAGAATCACACTTACAGACTTCCGGAGGTAGGTGATATGAATCCTATTTCTGATTAATGTATCAGATGCTCACAGTTCAGAAATTATGAACAAGAATTTAATGCAGTAAGCAGCTATACAAATGTGGTGCAAGATTATCAACTACACGTCAAATTGAGTCTTTTTATACATAAGGTAAAAGCCACCTCACCTAACCTACAGTATAGAATTTTGCATCTGAGGTAATCACTCACAGCCCCACCTCTGGTCAAAAGAGAGAAGTAAGACCTCAGAGGCATAACTATTCAAATCCATTTGGGCTACATAAGATTCAGAACAATCATGACTTGAGAATAACTAGCTTATTTTGCCTCAGAGGTACTAAAAAATTATTAGTTCAGAGGCAGATGTGTACATCTAACATGGAAAAAGAGAATCACCTACACAGTTGTAAGGAATACACTAGCTTGACATAATGTACCCCAACTGCTGTTGGCCACTTCCTGTGAAACACAACACTACAGAGCACAGTTCAGTAGGTGAGGACAAATTACCAATAGATACATAAACTAAAAGACAGAAACTTACTGGAAAATTAAGAAAAGAGGTCTCCAAATACATAAATTCTCCAAGATAATTTCTACTCTAAATAAAAATCCTTTTGTTTACTCTGGATATTAAAGACTAATCTCGGTGGTAATAGGTCAGTGACTTTATGTAACTCAACTTCATGAACTCTAATTGAGACAGATTTATAAAATTTCCTGTTTAAATAAACAGAATATAAAATACTACACAACTACAGTCATAATAAAGAATCATATATTATCATTTTTATACCTGTACTCCCAGTATCTTCTATGACACTACCAATGCTAGTATAATGGTCCAGTTTAGCTGTGAGTTCTAGTTCTAATTGTTGCAGATTATGGTTTTTGATAGCACTTTCAACATCTTCAGTGAACAGAATTTGTTCTGCCAAGGAAAGAATCTTTGGAAGAGAAAGTTCAAATTATATTTTATAAATACAGAAGACATATAAAAACTAACCAGTTTTTCAATTAATTTGCAATTGCTTACTATGTCTGATATTTTAAATATTTTATTGTATAATTTTTAAACAAAGCTCTACATTTGCTATATGCTCTTTAGAACAAAGACAGCCATCTTAAAACCTGGCAAAATTTTGCCAAAACTTGTAATGTAATCTAATACAGAAAGTCTTTTCCATTGAATGATGGAAACCACCATATCATCGGCATGCTGAGCCCGTATTATACAGGCTCAGGAGCAGCTCTCACTTGCTGTGTCACTGATTTGCTAGTACAGTATTTTGCATTCTGGTTTCCAACATTCCACTTATAGTCTAACTATTTCACATTCAGTGTAAGAGCCCTGTCTGAGCTATGACGGTGCAGTCAAACTTGGAACTGGAAAGATCTGCAACCAAAAATTCCACCAACTACAACAATCTGAAGATTGTAACTACATTCTGGGGGAGAGAGAGAGTAACCAGCAGTCCTGTGAGTGACTGGCAGAGAGGATCTTTAAGCAAAGGGCCTATGACAGCAAGTGATCACAAAAAAACTCAACAAAATGGAGCACCATCAGCACTTTCTGTGTCAGCAAGGCAATGCCTACAGGTCAGCATTGTGGAGAACTCCCTCAAACCTTCCACAGGAATGCAACATGCTGGGATACTTCTGAAGTGCCTGTACACCAGTGCAAGCAATGTGGGGAATAAACACGATGAGTCAGAGATCTGTGTGCAGCTGCAGGGCTCTGATCTTGTTGGGAACATGGAGATGTGGCGCTATGACTCCCACGGTTGGAGTGTTGAGATCAAGTGGTACAGGCTCTTTAGGAAGGACAGGCAGGGAATTCAAGGAGTGGAAGTTGCCATTTACAAAAGGGAGAAGCTGGAGTGCACGGAGCTCTAGATGGCCCTACTTGAGCAGGAAGTTGGATCAGATGACCTCCAGAGTCCCTGTCCACCACAAACATTCTGTGATTCTGTGTGCTACTCTCTGCTACTGGTCAAACTCCCTAAAAGAATTTCACATTCATTACTTTCTGCTTATACAGCTAAGCTTCAGAAACTCTATCTACTTTAACCTTCAAAAACGGCTTTTTAATGTTACTAAGTCTTAGCAGCCCTGTATGTAACATTCAATACCAACTAAGATCAAATTTAATAAATAGATGGATGTAAGATCAGGTGCCACGTAAAAGACTTGAATGTTTCAAATGTTGACAAAGGAATTGTAACAGCACATATTTTTAAGAATTTCTCTATATGACAAATGAGTAAAATGGATTTGTTTGGGGTTATTTTCTTCCAAATCCAATGTATAGTTCTTTATGAAACTACAAAAAAATAACTTAGTTAATAAATCTAAGACTATGCAGTGGCAACACTAGATCAACTACTACCTGAGAAGGAAAGAGCGATGGATCAACTGAACCTCGTGATTTTTTTCCAGCATCAACACAGTCAATTAACATTTTTTTCAAGGTCTCCTTCATCTCCAAAGCCAAACTGTTTAGCCACACCTGACAAAGAGACGAAAAACACTCAAAAATTACATTACGAATTAATTTCTCAAAGATGCTTGAACTAGACTCGAATGTGATTTTCTTACCTCCACATCATTTGACAGAAGAACTTCATTTCTAAGTGGCACAGTTTCGCCTTCTACAGACTTCATGGCAACTATGTATTTAAATTCTTCATCGAAGCTCACACTGTTAATGCCTATTAATCAAAAAACATCAATAAAGTTATATATTGTCAAAGTCAAACCTTAATTACTTAGTGTGTAGTCGTGGAAAGTGAGGAAATAAAAGCCTCCAACATATTATTTGGCTTTCAAGAAGTTTATTTCTACATAAGTACATTTCACAAATGAAGATTAATGCATTACCAGCAAAAAGTTTCTTAAGATGAGACTGGATAACCAGAGGATTCGTGGACTGTCCTAAAATTTCTAGTAAGTCATCATCTCCAATGAAATAGAATCTTGGAAATGCTGAACGCTTTTCCTATATAAAAACAAAATAAATCAGTTTTGTTGATTTAAATTCAAACTTACTGACTTTCTTTATAAAAAAACTACATTAACGTCAGCTGTACCTCCAAAAACTCATTCAAAGATTTCTGACATCTCTGAAGCTGGTCAAGCATGGTAGTTAAGGTATTTTTTATTCCTGCCCGGGCATTCAATGATGTTATCCTATTGTCACTCTTGATATCTGACATAATGGATCTTGACAGAAAAGAAAATGAAAGAATTCATAAACACACTCTACTTTTAATTTAAATATGATCTATAAGAATTGATGTAAATAAAAATTAATGCACAGGCAAGTAATACAAATAGCTGATATATAACTTTTGGTTTTCAGTATTAATAATGAAACATTTCAGAATTTACCTCAATGTCTCTCCAATGTAATTTTAAAACAATGGTTTCTTGCTAAAATTTCTCTACCCAGAATCAAGAAAATTCAGTTCTTGCCTTTTATTTCCTTTTAAGTAATTTCAATTCAAACCAAGATAATGGTAGATATCTTTCTATATTTCTAAAACAGACTCAGTTTTTATCTTTTGACTTGTTTGGAACAAAGAAACCAACTGTTTCTCCCAAAAGTCTATGTGTACTTTCTTAGTGAACAAAATGATGGTCTTCAACACAATTCTTGAAAAAATAATTATATCACCTCTACTTCTGCTGACAAGACTGATCTTGTGTTTGCCTGCCTTGTTCATGATCTTTGACATTTCATGTGAGTCCTTTCTTCACACATAACCCATTAAATGAAAACATTACCACCTTTATTTGATTATATATGTCACCATCACACATATGTATCTTCTTAATTCCTGTCATTGACCTTCTTCTCTATACATATTCCAATTGTTCCATATATTTTCACCATGAAAAATGTTCTAGACTACACATGTCAAAGATACTACAAAGGATAAGACACATTCCATAACACTAACCTGAAGTTTTCATCAACTCTATTAAAACGACCTTGTTCTTTGGGTAGAGCTCCACGACCAAATATCGGTTCCAAATAGACCCATTTCCTTTGAATTTGGTTTAAATTCTGCAGATACTCATCCAAGTCAGCTAGCTTTTTTTCCCAGATGGACACTTTATCTTCAAAACCTTTGTAATATGGAGAGTCTTTAAGAGACTGTAGAAGACAGCGATGATCTCCAACTTGGTTGACTGTGTCCTTCCAGTCTTTAATAAGCCTGATGGTCTTGCCTTGGCTATCTTCATAATCTGTTAACATAAAGATAGCTCCAACCCCCCAGAGTTCAAGCTCACGTAATGCTTCTCTGATTGTGATTTCACCTTGGGCTCGACAATTCAAATCCTATTTAAAAGCAAAAACAGATCTCATATGAATCTACAGACCTTGCAATAAACTTTCCATTCAAAAACATAATCAAAATTCTACTTCTATAGTAGTAAAAATATATGCATACAAAACAACATACACTACATAAAATAAATCATTAAAAAACTACAGTTCCTTTATTTGAAACTATTCATACCTTAAGTTCCATTGCTTTTTCTATAATGGAATCCGTCACTCTTAATAGATCTCCAAATAACAAACCCTCAAGTGTAGTGCCTCGAGGGAGACCCAGAAGACGAAAGAGATCCAGCCAATGGTCTGGAGAAAGATGGTCTCCTCTTACATATTTTAGGAGTGGAATTATCATCTATAGAAAAAATGCGCATGTGAGTCCATCTAGTCTTTATGAAAATTGCATCTCTGATTACAGAGTGACATGCTATTCAAACAAAAATAAAATTTAAATTCTTAAACTGAGGTACATTTTTTCCAATTCCTGGATTTAAAGTTTAAGAGTATGATTCTGAAAAAAACTCCCTGTAAATCTGTGTCTGTATAAGCTGTAATGACCATCCTGTTTACTGTAGAGAACTACAGGTTCTCAGAAGTAAGTGAAATGTTCAAAACAGTATCAGAAGAAATTTTGTTAAATTTTAACTGATTTTATTGTAAGACATTAACAATTAGGTACAAATGGAGTATGTTACCCAGTAATACCAAAACATTTTTCTTTCATAGACCTTTTTGAAATTCGCAGAATCATAGAATTATTTGGGTTGAAAATGACCTTAGAGATCACCTAGTTCCAACCACCCTGCTGTGCGCAGGGACACCTTCCACTAGAACAGGTTGCTCAACGCCCCATCCAACCTGGCCTTGAACACTTCCAAGGTAATTAGCATCTTACTTTATATTTGTCCACTTCTTTTTGCAATTTTACTGTCATTACAGTACGTTCTTCCATCTTCCTCAGTCTGTCATGCCAGTTAAACAAAAATTCTTCAAATAGGTATGTTTTACTCCTGCATGAAAATCAAACATAAAAAAATCATAACACAGTACTACAACCACACATGTATGTACATTAAAATAAAGTAACAAAGTGTTACCTAAAAGTAATCCAGTCTTCTTTGGCTTTTTCCTGAAAACCTTGATAAAACTCYTCATACAGTGCCCAGACTTCTGCACAACTCTGAATATCCTGACTCACAACTTCTGACAATGATAAGTCAGGCTCTTCCAATTTAAAATGATGGCATTCTTCACTGGATAAAAAGATCATTGCATTATGCGCTACATTATTCCACCATACTTTTATGGTTTAAGAAATTGTACTACACAGAAATCTTCATAGTTTTTTAAGAAAAGTCATTTTTTTTATTGAGGAACATTGCTGCCAACTCCAATTTCCTCATAATCTCCTTCTTGAATAGAAACAATAAAGAAATAAGAGGGGTAACTCTTCTACACAACAATCCTCTCCCATATTCACAATTATTTTCCATAAACTTTCATTTATTTCCTATTTATGAGAAAAGTGAATTAATTTTTGCCCTCACAAGCAAAGCTAGAAAGAAAATAATTTTGAATTGATTGTTTCTTCCTGCTAGGTAAAAAGAATATGCTAATTTTATTTACCATCATTTACATGCCAAGTTAAGAAGTTAAACAGAAAACTGCGTCCTCTGAAGATCTGCAATAATGAATTTACTGAAAGTAGAGACCCAGAGCAAAAATCCTTTCGTTCTGCACAACAGTCTACCACGGACACTTAGTGGTGGGAGAGGTGAGCTCCTGCCCACTTAAGTTACAAGAGGACTGAGGTGCTTTTTAGAYCAATATCCCAAACCTTCTCTTAGTAAGAATTTCAGAAGTCAGAATCAAGCCTTTAGCGTACAGAATTCCTTTTGCAAAAGCTTAAGAAACTTCTCAAATTTTTCATTAAAAAATGATCTAGAAAAATTTAGCTTAAGAAATTCATGTTAGCTAAAATCAACGAAAAGGACCCTGAAAAGCTAATGAAAAACATGTAATACAAATTAAATTACTTACATTATCTGTTGTGATAAAAATTAGTGAATATTTTCTGAGATACCATTGCTGCAAAAGATCCATACATTAATGAATAAGATATACAGGCAAATAAACACACATACATGAGTTTTTCTCTCACGGTTACAAGTTCATCAAATTCTTTTTTTTTTTCCTTTATCATCTGAGCACTTTTCTCGAGTACATCCTGATCACCTGTTTCAATGACATCATCACTTGGCTTTAGCTGATCCCAGCGAGCTTTAAATTTTTCCAGGTCTTGAAGATACATACTAATACGTGAAACCACATTTCCTTTCATCATTTCCATCTGTAAAGCAATAGGCAAAATTTCATTCTTTCAATGGTTTGTATCTACAACTATGATCAAAATCAAAACATCAACTTCAAAACTCAATAACTACAACTTGGTCAAAAAAAAACCTCAAAAACCATCTTGTATAATACCTCAAGAAATAATTCAACTTTATTCTCCTGGTTTTGTTTTTTTTCTAAAGGGGGCACTATTTTTTTTTTATTATACTAGTACTTGAGACCTATTTATTCAGCCTATACTACCTACTTAGCCTGCCTCTTATAGCACACAGAAAAATTGCTGTATTTGTATGACAAATTGATATCTTCAGTAGAACTTCAAATGAGTTTAACAATTTGCCTATGGACTGGAATTACAGGACTATGCATACGTWAACAAAGTTACGTGAAAAGAAAATAACAAGCTTCAATACTAAAAACATGATAAAGTAGTAAAAATGCTATCTTCTGTTATTCTGTTTTCCTCTGTCAATCATTGCATTTATTGAGCTATTTCTGTCACCAGAAAGTTGTTTTGAGACAGACGTACAACAATGCAACATTCATTTCAGCATCAGTTCAACGGAAGTTTCACCTACTTATCGCTTAAGAGTTAACTGTTACTGCTTAAGAGTCTGAGCGTTCTTCCTTACTAGACTCTGCCTCAACTCAATAATGCTGGTGTTAACACTGAACTGAGAACATTTATGGATTTAATATAAGAAAAAAGTGTTCTTCCAGACATGTTCAAAATAATTTCAACGTTTTCAGGTAAAATGCTAAGCTTTCATTGTTACCTGTTCTGCAATCATAAGCTGGTGGCTTTCCATCATTAATTCAAATTTGTCCCATGTAGCTCTTAGGTTATTGATAGAGTCCAAACCTGCACCAGCCACAGTTCGCAGAAGTTTGTTTTTATCTTCAGCATCTTGAAACAGGAGAAAAATCTAAAATCAGAAAGACCAAAAATAAGTGCGCATGCAAAAGTTCAGCAAATCCTGTTTATCTAAAGCAAATATATATGAATCACCGTGTATGCACAGATAATAAGCTTATATACAGTACTTGTTTAATACTGCTTATAGAATAACATTAAAGCATTCGAAAAAATAGTATCTGAGGTATTTAGAGAAATTCTAAACCTTGATCCTGACATGAGATATACAGAAGTAAAAGTTAACTATGAATAAGAGCCACCTTATATGTTGCAGAGATGGATTCAATGAAATTGGAGAACAGCAGGAGAGCAACAGAATTGGATAAATCTGTGTATATGTGTGCTGGGTCTGACTGGGATGGTGCGCTGGCTTTGGCTGGGATGCAGTTAATTGTTTTCTTAGTAACTAGTATGGGGTTGTGTTTTGGACTTGTCATGAAAATTATGTTGATAGCGCAGGGGTGTTTTAGTCACTGCTGAGCAGGGCTTACACAGAGCCAAGGCCTTTTTTGCTCCTTATCTCACTCCACCAATGAGGAGGTTGAGGGTGCACAAGGGGCTAGGAGGTGACACAGCCAGGAGAGCTGATTCCAGCTGACCCTAGGGACATTTCACACCATATGGCATCATGCTCAGCATATAAAGCTGGGGAAAGGAGAAAGAAGGGGGGCGACTGGGGGCACTCAGAGTGCTGGCATTTTATCTTCCCAAGTCACACGTAACGGGGTCCATCATGTAATGGGCAATTGATCTACACTTTACCAGAGTATATTTTGGATGTCAAACGTGTATTTGCTCTCAAGAGAAGACGAGGTAAGGCTGTGGAAAAGAAATCCACTGAGTGTTACTATATGCTCAGGAACCAAATAAAACTCAACAAGGTTCTGGTTGAAGGTTAGAAGTCAAAAGTATCAAATATGCTACCCTGATTTTATATTTTCCCCTAAGTAAACCACTCCACTGCTGGACACAAATTACTGTGCTACATGGACTATTGTCCTGACCCTATATGACCTCGGCATGGTCTATACTAATTATTATTAAATGCAAGTTTCCATACTAGAAAGTAATTACAGTTTTATAGCTGTTGTTCTTGAAAGAATAAAGTAGTATCCTACCCCCTCTTTTCGTTCATGTAGGCTTAAATATTTTAAATTGTCTTCTGCTATTTCCTCTACAGTTTGAGGCCTAATCACTAATGTTTCCATGGCATCGGTGAGGAATGTAGAAACATCGCATAGGTGAGCTACATAAAGATGGAAAACAAAGTTATCATGGAGAAAATATTTATAGTTTTAAATATCTACATCAAACAAATGCACAATGATACAATGTCAGTCATAAGTATGCAAAGTATTTGCTTAAAAAATTGCAGAGTCCAATCTTATCTACTACCTGAACAAAAATTGCACCTTTGTGTTTACTCATAGCTTTTTTAATGTCATCTGTTGCTTTCAGTGTATGATTTAGACCACAAGTATCAGAGTCTCTTCTGAACATTAAACATAAATACATAAGGCATTTATTTTTATACTTTCGAAAGTCGTATAGGTCTTTTTTTTTTAGGTAAATASAGAAAAACAGATGCTAAAATTGCTTTTGGATTCTTTGGTTTTGTTTAGGATTTTTTTTGGTTTGGTTCTTTTAAAGAAACTAACTAACTAAAGCCATCTTGCTTTACACGTTGAAAAGACTCACAAACAAATGCCTGAATAAGCTATAATGTTGCATTTTCCTACAAGGTAGATCTTTTTTACTACTGAGAAAGGAGCTATAAAGCTCCAGGGAATCTTCCAGGAAAGATTCACCTTTCAGGCTACGGAAATAATTCACTTTCTGCACAACCCTATTCTGTGTTTCCTGTGATGATCGTTAAGATTTAAAGCACAAAACACTGTTATTTCTCATAATCTACACTTTAGCCCAATTTGTCCTGCTGTTCCTGATATAGATAGACCACCAAAAAATAGGGGAATGTTTTGCATTCTTTAACACACTGTGTTTTGACAATCTAAGTGACAAGCAATTCTACTGAGTAAGTCTAGATTATTTAAGATGCTTCGTGAAGTATTTCAATTTGTAAAAGAAAAATCTAATAGCATTTTTAATTACAACATTTTATGATGCCTTCTCAAACACCTAGGAAATTTTCCTCTCTCAAACATCAAATAAGTTTTCCTCTCTGAAGCAATAAAATTTTCCCTCAGATAAAAGAAACAAGCAAAATAATGTTCATGTGTATTCTCTTACACCTGGAACCGATGTGGCCAAACACGAAAGATACACATAGACATCACAGGGTTCTAAGTTAGGTCTGTAGTGAAAAAGTAGTGTTGAGGAATACACAGCAGTAACAGATTACTTTCTCTGCACTGTGATTTCTGCAGCTCACTGTGCCTGAAAGTAAAATATTTCTTTAAACGAGTATTTACATTAACACAAACGTCCCCAAGTACAACAGAAACAAACAAAAAGAGTACTATTCATTGAAGTTTACTATTTACCTTGAATAGATTTCCTCAAAGAAACGACTAGAACATCATACAACTTCTGGATGAAATCATCAATTACAGTTTTCACAGGGTTGCAATTAACAGTTAAACAATCTATCCTGATGGTGCTTCAAAAACAGAGATTAAAAGACAGCAAATAGTCAGTAGCATACTTACATGTCAGTATCTATGCACATCTATAGTTTACCCTGATTTTGTAGCCTAATAAAAAATTTCCCTCATAATTCTACAAATAAAAGTTAGAGCTTATTGGGAAAATTATTCATAGTATTGAAATATTTATAACAATTATGCATATATACTTCCAGTTTTATGGGGACTGAGGTGCAACGCTCTGCTTCTCCAAATAGTTAGAAAATGGCTTGATTTTATATAACCAGTGCCACAAAATTCAAAAAGGCTATCACCATATTCAAAATACTGTCATTATTTGTACAGTCATGTCTTTAAATCTCTAATTTCCATGAGAGTTTACTAACCCAGCCTTCAATAGCAGTAAGAACAGAAGAAAAGCCATAGTGAGTCATTTCAAGGCCCCATATCTAATATATCACAGTGACCATAAGTAGATGCCTAAAGAACACTAAGAAAAAGATCTATCTTATTTGATACCTTCCTGAGTATCCTCTCTCAACACCAGTATTTTCAACTCATGGCATTTCTCGGCAACATGTTGCTTCTGGCTATAAGGCACATCAGCCATTACTCTTCCATTCACCTCAGTCTGTCCATGAACTCATGAAAATCTTTACTACTCAGAATATCACTCAGCCAGCAAGTTCTACCAGTCCATTCTCCAGCACAAAATGTCACCTCTTTTTCCTTGTTCTGAACATGATTCCTACAGTTTCACTTGAGAACTCTAACCATACAGCACAATAAGTTCATGTGAATATATGTATGACTACAAGCCTACACTAGCACATTTTAAACTACAAGTTATAAGAGGTAATCAAATGTTTCAATATAGGAATTATTTCATGATAAACATTTACTACGTCTGTTCCTAACTGCCATATATATTTCACAGGCAGAGGACTTAGCTAAAAGATTTGTTAAAATGTTTTGTAATATTTCAGAATCAGCCCTGAATTTTGAGGGAGTTTCCCATTTCATCAAAGGAAGTAATTAAAGTTTTCAGAGAAGGCTGCACAGATAAAAGACAGTAAGTATCTAAAAATAAAAATTAAAAATTAAAATCTAAACATTTAAATGATACATTTTAAAAACACTTGGAATTCTATCTATATCTTCATATAAAATCTCTATTTTAGTATTGCCTTTAAAATAGCTGATAGAATACATTATTCAAACAAAAGAACAGAATTACACTCTACCTTGGAAGACGTTCTGCTTCTTTCCCTCTCACTTTTAATGCCTTGAAGTTTTTTTCCCAGTCTTGTTTGCTAGAAAGATGTGTCTTCACCAAAGATTCCATATCTACTTGGCCAATTACGATCCATTCCTTTTCAACATTATTTTTATTTCATGGAAAAGAAATATTTTCCAGACTAAAAAACTGTTTCTCAATAACATTAAAATACTTTAATAACATTTTCAAGTTACAGTCTCTTTAACCTTTGTGCTCCTTCAATTACCTACAGATTCAGAGCAAAAATCAGGAGGTAAAAAATTGTTTGACATATTCACACATTTAAGGATAATCAAAACAGCAAGACTGGAAACTCAGCTATTATACAGAGCTTTCAAAGGGAACTACACATATACTTCAAATTAGGCTTAAGTGGTTGGCTTAACATGGATGRGACTTACTAAGCTTTTGCTTACACACCTTCCAGAAAAGGACAATTAATGCACAAAGGTCATTGCTCAGCTATCTCTAGACTGTCCGAAGCACAAAATGATACAAATCTAAGGAAAAAAAAGCATGAATCATTCCAGTATTGAAAATACCTTGAATTGATTAGAAACATCAGTCAGCCTTCTGAACAAATCCTCTGCTTTACTGAAAGCGGTCAGAAATCCATTTGCGTTTCTTTCAGTCATAACAGTGAATATAGACTCATCTTCTGCTTCGCTTACTCCCCTGAACTGATTTGGAATAGAGATGAATCTCTTCATTTCTCTATAATATCTAGCTCGTACTTCTTCAAAAGGAGGTCTGAATTGCAACCGGCCTTGCCTAAAAAATGAAACAAATAATAGAAAAAGCTAATATTTTAATGTAATCTGAACCTGAATATTTTCTTATAAGGCAAAAAAAAAAATCTTACTTGAATGTTAGATCAATAATTATCTCTGGTAAATTCTCATTGAGTGCTTCTAAGCCCATTTGATACTGATGCTCCAGAGCTTTGTAAAGTTGATGATTCCAGTGTCGTCTCCAAGCTTTCATATCACTCGATTTGAAACCCTAAAATGTAACAATGTTTATTTTTATTTTATTTTATTCCTCAAACCATAATTACAAGCTGAAACTGCACACAGTACAAAATCTGAAGACCAGGATCTAGTAAAATTAGTGATCACACAGCTAGAACAGACTTGATCACGGCACCAAGCCTGTCAGAGTTTAAGGACCATCTTACTTAAGGAGTAAGTTTAAGGACCAGCATACTTAAGTCACCTTGTTTAGTTTTAGGTAGTCCTGTGAGGAGCAGGGAGTTGGACTTGATGGTCTTCGGGGGTCCCTTCTAACTCAAAATATTCTTTGATTATGTGACCACTTTGAACATTAAGAAGATCTAGAGTTATTGCATTTATTTCAAATTAATACAGGAATAAAAAAAAAATATCCAAATCAAACAGTCTCTATGGCAGATCAGCATAAGAACTTCACTGAAGTTCATCACCTATTGGTTTATCCCAACATTCATCAAGGTTGCTCTGAAATGCACAGGACTCTGCTGGAAATAAGATAAAGAGCTGGCTGAATGAGAGATTTAAACCTGTACCATACCTTCTACTTTCTTGTCACATGTAAGCTACCTTTTAAATAGTATTTATAAAAATTCTTCTGTGTTTCCACAGATGAATGTTAACTAATAAGTTAACATAAGATTTTACCTAAGAGAATTCAGATTTTCATTGCAATCTGCTACACTGCACTATAAGAACATGCAAAGCCTTATCATACACTTATATTCTGTAAATCACAGAATATTCTGAGTTGGAAGGGACCCACAAGGACCATTGAGTCCAATTCTTAAGTGAATTGTCCATACAGGGATCAAACCTGTTACCTTGACATTATTACCACCATACTCTGACCACCTGAGCTAAATGGTCACTTGCAAGTCATCTAGGGATTTGCAACAGGACAACAGAAGCTAGAAAAGACGTTAGAAACTTCTTCCAGCTTAAACAGTTCTCTTGTTTAATTGATTAGAGATTTTCAGACAGGGCTTTGGAGGCAGTCCAGGGCTGCTGCAGAAAGCTACACAGTTAAAGTCTGCCCTACAATTCAAAGCTGCCMATACGAGCTCTTCCAACAGAAAGATTCTAGAAACTAAGAAAACCTGAAATTGTCTCAATTAAGCCTTAAGACAATTATAAATAGGGTTTTTTAAGAAATATGCAAAATCTTGATGACAACAGCAGTAAGATTATACCATCTTACAATTTCTGGAAGGTGAAAACAATATACATTTGGTTGAGTTCTATCACTTCTAATCAAAGATTTTTAAAAAGTGACTGAATATAGCTTAGGTAATTTTCCATCAAAAATACTGTGTAATACCAAAACAATATTCAAACAGATCCTAAAGCAAATCTAGAGTATTCTCATAAAATACACTGACTTTAAGATAAAAATTTGCAAATTAAACTTCAAAAGAAATTACAAGCCAGAAGCTGAACCACTACATTTATTTATTATTCATATCATCTTGAGAAAATGAAACCAAAATTAAAAGTAAAATGCTGTAAATATACTGCATTTATTTGACTGGCAAATGCCAACAAAAATCATCTGGGTTTGCACTAGAAAGGATAAGAACAACACATTCATCCAAGAATTTAGTCCTTTGACTGCTGAAGGCTATAGGAAAAATTAGACTGACTTGAACTATACCTCAAAATAGCTTACTTTGATAATATTCTTAATCAAAATCTTTATCATCTTTATGATATTAAGGATCTTTTCCAACCTTAATGATTCTGTTTCTACTCTAGAAGTTGACAGTTGATAAGTGAACAAACAAAAATGCCTTTCTCATTTCTTCAGACAGAAATGCATCTCAATTCTAAATTTCATACATTTGTTCTATTCCGTGTGGGGATCACTCATTGTCTGTACCAATTCCTTCATTTTACCTTGCATTAATGGCTCACACACAACTGATCTACACTACCCAAGGTTTTCCTGTTTCTTCATAAGACCTGTCATTGAGCAGTTCTCCTCCCATTGCTAGTATGACAAAAAAGATTATCTCCATTCCCCTCATTTGAGATTTTGCCTCATATCTGGCATTAACTAGGACACAGATGATTTTTCTGAGCCAGCTAGTAACTCCTTAATCAAAATTAATTCAATCATGCTATGTTTCAGTCTCAAATCCTGATTACTACTGAAAAGTCAAAATGTTCACAGTTTGCAGTATGATAATCAAACCCTGCCTGCGACTCGAGGCTGGCAAAACCAGTTCTGAGCTCCTGAAGTCCCTCTTTCCAACGCTGCTGCTGCCGAAGTAGATCAATATTCATAAGCGACATAACCTGTTAAAAGAATTTTAAGGAATAATAAACATACTCATCATCATGTAAATGAAAGAAAGGTTAAGGTAAACTATAACAGACATGATTTCAATTTCAYCTGGAAAATATACCTTTTCAATGAAGTTTGTGTGCCACTTCCTCAGTTTTCTATTTTCAGTGGAAAGCCGTTCAGCAGCAGCTTGGAGTTTTTGGATATAAGCCTCCAGTTCTCTGGGATTATCCCATGTTATTTGAGCTTTTCCTCCAGGACCAGATTTTGAATGCTTTAAAAACACACAAACTCTGTAAGATTTAATGAAGTAGTCTACCAGCTAGCATTCAGGAAGTGATAATATGAGAAAGATGGCTTTGTTCCTAGCAAAAAATAGAGGACCTCCCTATCCCTCGCTGCACTAGAGACATAATAATCTGGCAAATCACAGACATGCAGGCATGGCATTATAGCTATATCGGTGCACTGGAGAAGGATTAAAGATAGACTCCTAACAGAGCTTGAAACAGATCAACCGATGCTGAGACTTCTGCCCCACAAACATAAGCAGACATCTCAAGATGACAGGACACCTTAAATTCCTCTCCTGGTCTTTGCTCTGCACAGACCAAARCCAAAAATGTGACATTGATAATTGCTAATCAACTTCACCTGTTTATCATGAAATAATTTTTTAAATTACAATGTAAAATTCCACTGACTCACATAAGCAGCTCTGGGGTGCTTTTTATCAAGATTATGGTGATTTTATGCATTTTGCTATGTTTACAGTAGAAAATCAGAAGACAAAAGCATCTGAAGCTCCACAGCTAGATTTATTCCTAAAAGATGCAGGGCAGAAATCACATTAAACAGGAGAGTAGGTTGTGGCTTTGAACACTTCTGCACCACCACTATCTTACGGTCTGCACACTAAAAGAATCCGTGGCACAGTCCGCAATCAGCCCAAGCAAAATTTAATAGACCGTTTGGGAACTTTTTCCAGGACACTTTTGAACCTACAGTTGGGTTTGCAGTCTCCACTATTTTGTAAGAACTTATCCCAACCTCAAATATCCCTTCTACTCCCAGTCCCAGTCTTATAATCTGTTTCTTATAACGTTTCTCAGGAGTGACTTTCCAGTGGTTCCTGTAATGCTTATTCTCTGGAGGCACCATTCTCTTGCCCAATACAGAGTCTATGGGCATGTTAAAATTCACCAGCCATTCTCACATTGGAAGGGGATTGGAAGAGGCTGGAGTGCTTGAAACCAATCAAAACCAATAACCTGAAATTCATGATACACATGCTTCTCCAGACATAAAATAGAGATATGTTGTTAAAAAACTGTGGATTGTAGTAGTGTTCATATTATCCTTTCAAAGCAGAAAAATTAAAATAAATAAATAAAGTCCTCCAAATTGATCCAAATTCCTTAAAATACTCCAAGGCTTCTTTAAGGATAGTGAACTTCCTAGCAATTACCAAAACAAGAAATGCTGTTCTCAGAGCAACTGTATTATGTCTGAACACCAACCCACTGTAACAAAACTGCATGTATAAGTCAATAAGCAGATCCACAGATTCTTTGTTCTTAATGTAAAATAGAAACTACTTGCTTTTAACCTGCCCAAAACATGAATTAGATACGTTCAAAAGAATTACAAAATCCAGAGATTTAATAACAGACAAAACAGTGAAACCAGTCATTATCTCCAGACTAAAGCATATGCCATTTTCACTAAAATAGACCAAAATAATACTATTTAGAACTGATAAAAAAGGAGTTATGTTACCAGCTAAGGAACTGACAACCCTGTAGTTCAGGTGTAATTCAAACACTAAAAATAATTCCTGAGAGAGCATATTACACTAATATCCAAGGTAAAAAGGATTAAGCAGTTGTTTAAATGAAGGTAAGTTTTCAAAAAGCCACTGATTTCAACAAATGCTACTTAAACAGATGACGTTGCTTGGATGGGAAGGCTTCAGTTAAAAAGTCCAGCAATAAATGCAGAAAAAGCAGCACAGAATGTGCACAGATACCACTGAAATTAAAGAGGCAAAAAGAGGGGAATCCTTTCACCTTAATTATCTGTTCAAATGCTAGAGCAGATTGTAACATCATTGGCTTCTGACTCTCAATCATTTGTCGATCAATAGAATTATAGAAATGTGCCACCTGTAAAAATGGAGAGATTACATTTACAAGAACAGATAAAAGGACTCCTGTCATCTCTGCCTTAGCTGTAGGGGCATCTCAGATATCAACGACACCTCATGTGAAACTGAATTGAAAAACAAAAACTTATGAGGCATTGAGTGCAATCAAAAAAATATACCACCCACCCCCAAAAAAACCCACATGTACTTCCATTAAAATACTTACTAATATATTTTCAGTAGAAAACTAGCAATGGTGAGGACAAGTTGCTCCATTTTATGACATTTCCCTTCAGTCATAATAACAAAAAACTGAGACTAAAACCAGGTGATCAATTAATTACTTGTCTTATTTTTGTATATTCATACAGTAAATTCATACGGCTTCAATACTATATTTCAAAAGAAGACACATTCTGAAATTGTAAAGCATTTCTTTACCTTTGTTTTCTTTTATGGACTTAGCTAATCTGTTCAAGAAAGAAGTCATTTTCATACAGACAAGCACAGTGAAAAGCTTAACCATACAGACAGAAAAGATAGCACTGTAGAAAAGTTCTATGAACTGAAGCTGGGAAGTCAGAACAGGAAGTTATTATGGCATTTAATCTTATACCTGCTTGAGGATGACCGCCTGCTTGCAGAACTTCTGTGCAGTGTTTGCAACATGCTGTATTTTAGCTGGTATAGCAAACCCAAGTGCTGATAGTTGACGTACTTCTCTTAGCAGAGTCACCAAACGATCTGAGTAAAGTATGTTTAATGTTCCAGAAACGTGATCCAACTCCATCACAGGGCTATTAGCTTGGATACTGAACCAAAATCAATCATATTACTGAATGTAATTTGATATTTGTCCTTTCTTAGGTGCATTTTACCATAATACAACAAACTATTCTAAACAGCTTGATGTCATTCTATTACGTTTTTCTATGCTTACGAACATTTTAATTTACTCAGAAATTATTCCAGTAACCTTTCTTTTAATTCAAAGCCAATGAAGATAAGACAAAATTAACAATGCCTATTAGCTTTGCTTACAAAGTTTTCCTGGTTTGTGACAACAGCTAACACGTAACTCACAGCTAGACAGTATTTCTAAATTACACTGTATCCATCATACTCTCTCAAGGCAGGCACTTTACCCACCCCAGTCTCCAGCGCTAACAAGGGGGAGAAAACAATCTGAGGGAATCAATCTAAGACCAGACTAGCATCGATGGAGCATTTTGGTATATGCAACCAGATGCTAATAAGAACATCAGTCCATCTTCAGATTTTACTCCAACTTTTTTTTCTACTTTACCAATGCTTCTACCACCATCCTTTCATAAAGACTTCTGCTCTACTCATTTTTTCTTTTTTTTTCTCAGCTCTTTTCTAGTTTCCATATCCATTGCATTCCCCTTTGTAGTGAGCTACTTCTTTTCTTGTCCTTTTAATTAACCACTCGGTATCTTTTAAAATCTCACAATAACAACGTTTGTGGTACTAATAAATTAGATGGCTGTTATATATTTGAGTGGTTTTCAAAAAATCAAGGTTTTCACTTAAGTATCAACTTCTGTAGCCTCCGAAACTGTGGACAAATTCCTTTCAGAGGAAGTTTGCAACACTCAGAGTTGAAGACAGAAGCTATGCTGCAAATCAACTAAAACAAAAATTGTTAAAATACAGTTTAATATTCCATACAGAAAGAAACAAAATTCATGACGTTTACATCGATATGCTTACCCTTCTTTCATCTGCCCTACCCAGACTGCAGAATTTCTTGTGAATAACAATTAATTTGTTACTCTACATGTGTCATCTGCATATCACAGCTATACTCTAATCTCATCGGGTTTGTATACACTATCACTATATGGATTACAATGGATAACAAGTAAAAACAACAAGCAAACCAAACGTCTTTCATTCCAGGTGCTAACAGAAACTGCAAGATTAGATATTAATCTGCAACATTAGCTATTAATTAATTATTAATAATACTGTTCTGTATACTTCACCTTACCAACCAAGACCAGCAGGATGATGAAATTGTAATAAATTCTTCTATTTTGTCTCTCCATTCATTCTCAATTCTGTAATTCTTTTTTATTTCCTTCGTCAAGTTCTAACGAATTACACCATACTACAGATTTCATTACTTAATACACATTATTTAAACAAAAGTGTATTTACCAAAGTCCTGACTTAGGATTTGATAATTCTGACTGGATATTCCTAGACCAATCATCAAATTGTTCTTGTTCATATACTTTCAACTGTTCCAGAAAACAATCTGCACTTTGATGAAAAGTTTGAAATCCAGGTAAGTCAGACAGAAGAGCCTCTGCCAGCTTGATAGAATCATCCACCTTAAACACGATAACAAAGGAAAGAAGTTTAACTTCCCAGTATTCAATCAGAAAAGAAAAATCACTACAATAAAAAACAGTACTACAAAACATCCAAGTGGGATTCATAAACTGATTAGGAAAAAACAAAAGTGAACCCTGAACTGTGTCCCAGATGTTTGAATTCTCTTTACAGTAAATTGTGTCTGAATAAGCTGTCCACCAATAGTGTCCACCACTATTAAGATACCCCAGGATATGCCACTTGGTCTTTAATTAACCCTCTGTAAAGGTGCAGATCTCCYATGAGTCTTCTGTTGTGTCTGTGCGGTCCACGACAATACTTAAAAGTATTTGATATGGAATTACATCTACATGTGGACAAATTAAAATCCTAGTCAATACAATGAGTGGAGATTTGAGAGCAATTAAAAATTTAGCACAGCCTAAAGCAGACATACAACTGACAGAAATCAGCTGAACTGCGCTAACAGTTATTCTGGGATAAGGAACYTCTATTCTCATTCAAATATTTACTTATTGTAGAGGGCACTTATGTTCACAAAAAACATTTTGTTTTTCGCTGGTCAATTTTTTCCAAAAAACGTTTTCAACTAAAGTGCAAATACAAACTAACAAAAACAACATAAACTAGAACAGAGTCAAGTATGTTTAAAGAGAACACAGAATTGTTGTACAATTACTTTTACTACTGTAAATTCCCTGGCAGGCACAAACTCAAAACATACTGCAAAGAAACCCCCTTGATTTCAACAGGACACTACAAAGGTTAGTGATAACAAGCAAGAATTAGGATTTCAGAATCTGGCTATCTGTGAATCTTAAATACAATTTTAAAACGCAAAGTGGAAGACAAAATTTTACACAAACACCTCCCGTCTGAATTATGGTCCTCTCTTTAAAAAAAAAAAAAAAAAAGCAGACAGTTCAGTTTATTACAAAAAGACTAAGTTCTGGGTCTGTTAATAAAATTCAACTTAGCAAGCTACACCACTGATAAGGAATCTTGATTATATAACTCTTGGGAAGCCCACAATTTTTCTGTGTGGAATTCCCCACAGAAATGTCAAATACCATGTTTTACATTCTATGACAAATTGTGTCTAAACAGCAACATAATCTGTTACCTTCAGTTCCAGCTGCTGTACCCATACAATATTATTGACAACTTCAGAAAGGTTCTTGCCTGACAGTGGTCCAGAAACATCACCAGGAACACCATGGCATCGAGTTTCAAAGTCTGTCTCATAGTCTAACACACGCAAAAGATTCATTAGATCAGGAACCTAACAGAAAAACCTTAGATCATTACTGTAGTTATAAAAATATACTAGGAATACTGTCATAATTCTATAAGTAAATAAAGATTCTAGCATTTGCAAAAAAACTACTGAAATTAAATACCTTTGACATAATCTTGAAGTGCCGCTAGCAGTGTTTCCCTTTCAAAAAGCAATTCTTTCCTTACATTTGGTTGCTTTATCAGTTCCTTATGTTTCTGAAATATTTGAAGAAGCTGGAATATGAAGATTTTAAAAAGTTATCACTTTCTCATGAAAAAAATTACATCTTGGCTGACAACACCCAGTAGTGCTATCTTGGGTTCTAAGTACTTACTCCTATTCCCTAATGTGACTACTTAAGAATTAAATAGCTTGATCTTCAAGAAAGTTTTCAGACTACAAAATTACCCATACCTGCTGTGGACTGTCCTGAATTTCTGAAATAAATTTCTTCAATTTGCTTGCTATTTTTTGTTCCGCTGGTGCAATAATTCTTTCATACTGAGAGACTGCTGCTTTCCATAATGGCTAGAGATAATGAGTTCACGTGTTAGTTTAGGACTAACTATATACATTGCAAAAAGACACAGAAAGAATGTCAATAAATTAAAAATAAGAATTATACCTCTGTGTAAGGATTATAGTGTACAGGATTTAGGCCAGCAAAGGGTTCAAACACATGAGAAAGATGTAAAGAATTTTGTTCTCCAGCTGGCAAAAAGAACGTAAGTTTTTCATGCAGTGTTCTAACAGTTAACACCTAAAAGGGAAAAAAAGTATTTGATACATCCAATGTATTTTTACATAAAACTTACATTTACAAGCACCCATTTCTCTCCTTTTTACAATAAACTTTTGAAAGCTTCAGACAGATTATGGAATGCTATCTGACTCTGAAAAGACTATGAAAGGATTTTAATTCCCTTTGTAAACTTAAAACAATGCTGCTTAATTCTGTGTCTGATGAAACTAACATGTATAATTCAAATCTCTACCTCATCAAGACGTTTGCCAAGTTTGGCTATCAGTTCAGGGAAATACTTCTCATTTTTCCATGGATGTAGAGCATAACGTTGCCACAGTTGTCCAGTTAGGTACTCACAAGCTGACACCCACTGCTCACAAATCAAGATGCCAGCCTGTACATTTTCTTTAACACTGTGAAAAGTATCCTCCCACAAATTCAAAGCTGCTAATTTTCTCTGAACAAATCTACCTAGTGAGCCACCTAGAAGACAAAAATTTGTACAAAAGCAAGATGTTACATTTGTTTAAAATAATTCCTTCGAAGACTCCACCACATTCCAATTACATTTTTAAAAAACTAGTGTAGTGTAGTGTAGTGTAGTGTAGTGTAGTGTCTGATTTCAAACCACACGAATAATAATCAATAACTGATTATTTTGTTTCCGTTTCAATAAATCTCTTTAACATCTCCAAGGTAAACAGAGGTTGGTCCAACATCTGAAGCTGATGGATCTGGATTCTGGATTCCACACACAAGCACCTGTCTTTATCAGCAGTAATGGCAGTATCTGGCTGCTCCCCACAACCCTTCCTCTCAAGCACACATACAACTGGCAGCAGCAAACAGTGTCTCATGCCTTTCCCCAAACGTGGGGCTGCTGTCAAGAGTAGAGAAGCAACCTCTCTACACATCCTGCTCTCACCTCCACACAGACTGAATAAACCTTTAATGGGGCTTTACGTAAATAAATTTCTCTTCTGAGAGAAAGATGGGGAGTCAAACAAAACCATGACAAATCCAGGCCACAGGCTGAAAGGTATCCAACTCCAGCTTCTAACTATCTGTTGACTTCCCAAGCACGTGTGAACTGGCTGAATTACCGCATACTAGAAGGCAAATAATATTCATGGATCGTAATGACAAGAAGAAAGCACCTTAATCCTGTGGACTGTTACCGGTGCCTGTACGAGGATGAAGGTCTCTGCTCAAGGAATTATTTTACTTTTTCTTGACTGTTCATTTAATAAAGACTGCATACAGGTTTACCTATTACATCCAAGAGATTATGCATGCGGGGCTGTGGATAAGGATCATGTTCTGTTTGTCTCCAGACACCATCAACAGTATCCTTGGTAGCCTCCACCAAATCCACAACTTCAAATAATGAGAGAGTATCCAAATTGTAATAATCCTAGAAAAAAAAAATATCCTTCATATGTTTACTTTGCAAATAGTATTGTAGAAACATTTACACTTTTCTGAAGCTGGTGGCAAGTGGTATAGTTTCCTGAGGTTTATTGCATAACAGAATATGTYATAACCCTCTCAAAAAAAACTAAGCATTTGTGTAAGTTTATTCATGTGAAGTAGTCACTGATATCTGAAGCACTATTCAATAAAGTGCTTTGTGGGGGCCGAAAATTTTGCATGGCAGCATTAAKAGTGTCCTTTTTATCTCATGAGTCAATCTCTAGCTCACAAACTGCAGCACACTGTTGTATTTCTACAGCAGCTCCTAGTATTCCATGATCAAATTTCCTCCCAATTAAATGTCAGCATTCCCATGCACCACTGTCACTACAAACTACCTGAATATCATTTAGAGTAGAATTTTGTCTAAGAAAAAATAACTAAATAGTTATATATTCACATATTTGAAAAGAGTGTACATATACTGACATATATTTCATAGGAAAAGTGGTTTTTACTAAGTCTAGAAATATATCACTGATTACACAAAATAAAACATACTTTTGAAATATCCTCAAATAGGTCTTTAAAATATGAAGCTCTCTCTTTACTACACCCGTTACTTCCATGATGAGCACATTCTCTCCAGAACTGAAATTCATCTGCCGGTGTAAGTATAGCTGCAAATAACAATACAAAATATTTATATATGAAATAAATGAATAGTTACAAAATATGTTCAGTCAGAACACACTTTCTAAAGCAAATTTTCACTATACAGTTACATAAATACCCTTCAACTTCTGATCCTGACTAAATGCAGTATAAAGGTCAGCTCTGGTCTCTTGGTATGACCATCACTAATTTCAGTCTACTAACAACAACCAGTTATATTTCATGCTGTGCAATCACTAGGAAGCCTAAACACTCAACTTGTAAATAAACTATTTACTCCTAATTTAAAATTAACTATAAAAGACATAACTGCAAAACAAACCTCGCACATCATCTTCACCAAATTTTGTTCCTGTGTAACTGGAATCTGATCTTCTGAGAACAGTACTCAAGCCAGTTTCAAGCTCACTTAAAAGTTTCTGGAGTTTGGGATCAAATGCTTTACTCCACTTCTCATCCTGTAATAAAAATTTCAGAAATTGGAATCACATGATAGCAATTACTATTGTCTTCCAACTAATCTTAAAAAATACATAAAATTCAGATTAAGTTACCAACCACATGGTGCGACAATTTAGCATTTTTTTTCTAAAAGTCAAGGAAAAGCACCTCATTCTTTTCATTTAACAATTCAGAACAATACTACAAAAAACATTTTTATCACAAAATCAAAAGTCAGTTGTTGGGTTTATAAAGGCACTCTAAAAATATGTGAGCTCTTTTCCACATTAACCACCACTGCCCAGTTTATTCCACATTTCCAGTCAGGCATACGTATGACCAGAATCTTCCTCTCATYCTTACTGACAGGAACTTCAGTACTTTCTTTACCTTAGAAATTATATCTACCACCCATTGTTTAATCTCTTAAAATATTTGGTTTCATCAGATAAAATATCTAGCTCAGAATTAGTTAACATCCCATTGAATTCCAATGTCTCAATATAAATCTACAGAACATTTAAATTATTATATTGCTCACCTTCAGTAATACTGGTGCAAAAACTTGTCGTACAGCTTGATAAAGAGTGTTGATTGGTGAATCTAGCATAGATGACACAAGAATATTACTATGAAGATTATCTTCTGTAATTACATCAGGTCTCAGCTTAAAGAACACCAACACATTATTCTTTGAATCAGTAGCTTCAATCTGTAATAATCAAGAAGACAGGATCTGTTTAGAAAGCTGGTACTGAGTGCACGTTATACTAAATTACGTACAACATTTACACAAACAATTTGCATCAAGAAAAAAATACAAAATACCGTATTACTCCCTCTGGGCTCTGATAAAATTCTGGTAGTATCTGATCTGCACAAAAAATTAAAATTTTTATTATACTCATTTTTGAGTCCATAGGAACCTGACTTCCAACAACAAATGCATAAAGCCTTTTACAGCATATAATGGCTGTAAATACTATAATTTCTTACTCTATTTTGAAAACTCTGCTTACCACTTTCTCTGAACAAAACAGAAACTCTGTCTTGTGCATAGAGAAAACTAAGCACGAAGCCTATTTTTTTAATATATTTTTAAGCTACATACCTTGGGGAATTTTTTTCTTTATATTCTAAATATTCTGTATTGTTTTCCTGCGTTTGTAAATATGTAAATCTATTGCACTTCATCGATTTCTCAAGGACAGAGGAAGGCATGCTCCTTCATCAGTAAAATCATAAATCGTAATGACTCATGTTCCCTCTACAGCCCAACTTATGCGTAAAGTTCCAAAAATCACCGTAAGATCAATTACTGAAACTATTTGTGGCTGAGAAGAATTCATAAAATAGGAAWATATTACTAAACATTTGATAAATCAATAGCAAAAAGATATGCTAAGTGAAATCACAAATTCTGTGCAATTGTAAACATCTGTGTACTATTTTTCTGATGAAAGAAACAAAGGGTAGTAAGAACAGCTTTCAATTTTAATGGACAACATCAGTTTYGCTTTCTTATCACGCCTTTAGCCTAACACCTACAGACATAGATTCACTGAGACAAAAGGTACACAGAATAGCAGCAATATGCATCTGAGTTTCCACAGCTGCTTTGTATTTTAGACAGTGGCTTAGCAGCACTCCTCAAAAACTGGTACACATAAATGTTCATTCTTGCCTGAATATAGCATGCACTAGACTTCACAGAGGATTAACCAAGGAGACATGTAAGTTACTGGTCTACACTTCACGTTAGGGACCCGTTACATGCATCTTTCACATGTGAAGTCACTGACATAACAGACACCATGTCCCTGGTCTCATGGCACAGCAACAGGTCCCACATCCAGATCCAGACCTTGTCTGTACACTCTGTGTGGCTGGCACCAYCTCACGCCCCCATCACATGGTGACATTGAGCACACATCACACCCCATAGTATCACTCAGATGAGTCACTTGATGAACACAAACACACAAGGCAGGACATTTCACATAATGAACCTCAGATTTGTTCACAGCTGAACACGTCAATTTGAAAAACGCATGCTTTGGACAAACACCCACCTTGGATTTGTCAAATATCAGCCAGTGTGCCACATATTGGGTCCCACTCCCTGCACGGACATTGCCCATGCAATCCTTCTGGTCACCTGCATGCAGCAACGCCCAGGAAGAAATCATACCTCAGACTCCACCTRGCAYTGGCGGCAAGGTAACCAATGGTGCCTTGCCCCAGGCTCCATTACCCTCACATAGAGACAATATATAGCATACTAAAACTGCATCAACATGGGCACAATCCACTAACAAATGTATCAGCAGCTGACCATACGGCCTTCACCAGTGTTCTTGTTCCAGCCAGGATAATTTTCTAAAGAAAATATAGCTGGTACAGTGCTGTGTTCTGGGTTTCGTACGAGAATAACATTGATAACACACTGATGTATTGGTTGTTGCTGAGCAGTAATTACCCAAAATCAAGGACTTTTCAGCGCTTCTTGCTGTGCCAGTGAAGAGGTGCACAAGCAGCTGGGAGGAGCACGGGCAGGACAGCTGACCTGAACTGGCCAGAGCGATATTCCAAACCACAGAGCACCATGCTCAGTATATAAACTGGGGGGAGTTGGCCAGGAGGCGCTGGTTGCTCCTGGGGGACGGACTGGGGATTAGTTAGTGGGTGGTGAACAACCGTATTGTGCCTCACTTGTTTCTCTTGGGTTTTGTTCCTTTCTCTCGCGCCTTTTAATACAACTATTAGCATTATTATTAGTGTATTAGTAGTTAGCTACTGTTATATTTTATTTCGTTTCAGTTATTAAGCTCTTCTTATCGCAACCCACAGGTTTTTTTTCTTTCAGATTCTTCCCACGGCGGGGTGGGGGGCAGTGAGTGATACTTAGCTGCCGGCTGGGGTTAAACCACGGTAGCCGCCGGTACGTTGCAGCAGACACAGAGACCTGCACAGGTATCCGCAGCAGGGAGATGTCTCCTAAATCTGACACCAGTCTTTATGGCCACTAAGCCTGGGCTGCCTCCAGGCTCTGCATCCCCACTCGCACGCCGGGATGCGATGGACACGCGGGACCGGCCGGTGCCGGACACTACGGTACCTTGTTGGAGGCGCTGAGCTTCCCGCCCGAGTGCTGCACCACGAGCAGGAACTCATTGCCGTCATCGAGGAAGCGGCTCAGCTCCGGACGGGAATGCAGCCCCGCGGCCAGGGCAGCGGCACCGCCCGCTGGGTCCAGCCCGAAGTAGTTCGCAGCCGTGGCTGAAATAAAGCGCTTCCTCCTGTCTCCCTCCCCGGCCATGGTGGCGGGACGCGCCCCCCTCCAAGAAGGATCAAGGCGGGGGCGGGTCCAGGACCCCACAGGAGCACATGCAGGCGCTGGCAGGAGTAGACCCAAAGGGCTCACGGCGGGAAGGACGACGGCTCCCTCCAGGGTACAGGGGGAGAGGCCCGGAGCCGGCCCGGCGTCCCGGCGTCGTCGAGACCCGTCACTATGGTGACTGGAGATGGCGGCCCTGGCGCGCAGGCGGGGTCGGTCCGGGTGGCGCCGGGCAAGCGCCGCTGCCCACGGCGGAGAAGGAGGCGGGGAGGGCGGGAAGTGGCGGTCGACGCGCTCGGCAATGGGTGGGCGGGGCGGACACAGCGGGCGGGGCGGGGCGGGGCGGGGCGGGGCGGGGCGGGGCGGGGAAGGCACCGCGCTGTTTCCGGCACGACCGCGGTGCCCGGCAGTTACTCGGGGCTCGGCTGGCCCGATGTGTGCCTGGCTTGCCCTGGATTCACCGAAGCATCTCTCCTGCCATCAGCTGCGTCGCGGTGTCATGGCCGCCGCAGTACTTGAGGTGTTTCCCTCACCCATGCCCCGCTAGGGATCAGTTTCCGCTAGGGAGCCCGTGGTGCCGCGTACCGCCCAGCGGAGGACTGCGGGCCCAGATGCGGACCGTGACCCGGCCCCGGGGAGCGCTGGGCGATTGCTCAGGCCGCCCACGGAGAGCACAAGCTTGGGGCTGCCCGTGGCTTCCCGGGTCACTGCGGGTGCAGCGAACCGCGCCCCGCTCAGCGCCCCCGGCCACTTCTCCAGAGGGTCCCTACAGAGACAGAGCGCCTCCGGTCCCGCCCAGCAGCTGCCGTTGAACTCGGCCACCGCTCGCGCCTCTCGGCAGGCGACTGCCCCAGCCCCACGGCCGCCTCCAGCGCCGACGGGACACGGCCGGCTGCTCCCGCCCGGGGCGGGCTGTAACCTGGCGGGTTCGAAGGGAGCGGAAGGGTTGGCGCTTCCCCGTTTACTTCACTGTGGGCGCTCAGCTGTAACCGTCACCGCGGCTTCCGAGCGCGGCGCCCACTCCGGCCGGGAAGCGCACGAAGCAGCCCCGCCTGCCCCGGGGGCGGTTCCCGGCGCGGCCCCGCCCCGGCGGCGCTGCCACTTCCTGCCCGGCGCCGTCTGTGTCCGGGTCGTTCTCGCCGTTCCCTCCGCAGCCGATACCGCCCGCTCTCGCTCCCGCCCCCGGCGCGACGCCCGCTTCTGGGAACAGTGCGGCGGCGGCGTCTGCCCGCGGGGGGCGGCAGCGCCCGGTGCGGCTGGGGAGGAGCAGCAGGAGCAGGGCGGAACGGGATCTCTTCTCGTCTCCTTACCGCCGGTCTCGGGAGGCGGCGGCGGCCGAGGGAAGCGAGCCCGGGGGGGCCTCGGCTGCGGGCCCCGGCAGCGGGGCGGCCCCGCCCCGAGGCGGGACGATGCCGGTGAAGAAGAAGAGGAAGTCGTCGGGGGCGGTGGCGGCGGACGACACCGGCCTCAAGAAATGTAAACTCGGCAGGTACCGTCTCGCGGGGCGGCGGCCGGTGCCGGCGGCCACGTCCCGGGCGGGCGGCCGCGGGGCCGCGCCGCTCCTCCGCGGACCCCGGGCTGCGGCGCCCGTGGGGCTTCCCGGGGTRGCAGGCGGAGTGAGGCTGAGTGCGGCCCGACGGGCTCCGGCAGGGCCTGGCCGTGCCTGGGGGCACGTCCCGGTGCAGGTGCGGGGCTCGCCGTGCCGGCCGCAGCGGCTGCGTGCGGCGTGTTCACGCCTCGGGGGAAGCGCCACGGAACGCCTCCCATTCCCGGCTGGCCTTGCCTGTGGCTGTACCTGTAGGGCCAATTCTGGCACTTACCCTCATAGTCATTCTATTTTTCTGGGATAGGTGGCTCTCCTCACTTTTAGGTTGGCAGTACTCAGGGTAGCTGCGTTAAATCATCCTTTCCTCTTTTTTCCCTTTTTTTTTTCTTTTTTTCCTTTTTTTTTTTTGCAGTGAATTGAAAGAAATGGCCAGCACACTGGAACACAAGAGCAGGAAAGGTTTCTCTAATAAATACAGGAGTCTGAAGCATCTTGTTATTTTAAAAAGACACTTTATGCCATGATACCCACAAGTTGCTGTTAGAATGATAAGCCATTAGTGCGGAGCAGCAGGAGCTCACAGTGTGGCTTCCCTGAAGTAACTGTCTGCCTGCATGATCTGTTAGACCTTGTTAAGTATGTCAGTAAACCAGTAGTTAGGACTAACATCCTGAGGACATGAGCATACAAAGGACTTGCGAAATCAACACTACGGGAACGGCTATTGCAAGAAACTGTGGCGTATGGCCTTTCTCATAGGTTGGCTGAGCTTGAGAAGTACCCACTATTTTGTTATGACTGTTCATTTTGGATAACTGTTCCAGAGCTCACTTTCTGCAGTCATTGATGACCTTTTAGTTTCAGTCAGTTTATGCATTGCCTATAAATAACTGTTCTTGTGCCAGCGTTATTGTTTATACAGCACTGCTCTCTCATGGTTCTGCCTCAAAGTATATTTGGAGGGAACATTTCTGTTTTCTCATACTTCAATTTTGYTCACCTAAACAAGCTAAATTATTCTGGTTTGTAATACCGACTTTCAGTTTCCTTGCTCATCTTAGCTCTTCCCTGCATGTGTTCAGTTTCAGTTTGTCTTTTTTGAACACTGTCAACTGCATTTTTATGGTCTTAATTTCTTTTACTTAAAAAAATGTTTTGATAGCTCCTAAAAAAAGAMGAGATTCTACAGGAAGCTAGCTGTTGGGCAAAAAAACTATGATGTGAGAGTTCATGCTAGCTGATCACAAAATGTTAGATACACAAGCATTTTTGGCATTGTGTTCTTACACAGCAATTTATTGGTAATATTCCAGTAAATAGTAAAAGTGAAGTGATTACAAATAGATCTATGTTAATCTGGATGAAGCCAGTAAGCAATAGCATACCATATGACTCTGTCTATTTCTGTTGACTTGTGTTCCTAATGCCAGTTGGGTGGATGGATGTTTGTAGGACACCTTTAATTCCAGCCTTCAGCACAGAAGGTTTCATCTTGGAGCATGTTGCTTTCTTTTCCAGTGAAGCTTAAAGCAATACATGGGAGTTAAAGTTGTTCACCCCTCTCAGAATTGAACTATTCTTTTCCTGCTTGACGTTTTAATTTTAAAATTGCAATGTGGGTGCTGCATAATTTTAAATCCTCTCGTATGATTAGCTCTCACCTCATTGTTAGAAATAATCTTAGCTTGTTCTAAAACTCTGTAATTTATGTTTGAAAGGAGTGTGCATTGGAAAGGTGCTTCAACTCCTTACTGACTAAAGATGCCTTTGTGTGGCCAGTGTTTTTACTGAAAGAAATTCTATGCATTCTTTTAATGAATGATGAATTATGAAAATGCACTTCCTGGGCAAACTGGGTTGTGTGTTACATAATGAGGACAATGATGGGGGGAAGCTGTGTGTACTGAGCAGCTTCAGTCTTGCCACAGATTGCACAATACTATTCTGGCATATGAACTAAACATCTATAGAATTTTCAGATACTTATTTACATGTTTAATGTAAACAAATTGATCAATTTTTTCCCCAAATTTGGATGGGTAACTATAAATAGCCTGACTTTTAAATATGTCAAACTCTGCATCTCCTGTTGACCTTAATGGGATCTGTGCATATTCAGCACTCTTGAAGATCATGCTGCTTATTAGAGACCTAACTTTAAATGCCTGTGTGTATAAATATAAGTAGATAATACGGCATTTGAATTACCAAGGAGTGATATTTTGGCCATCTGTGTGGGGGGTTTTTTGTTTAATATCTACAAGATAAAAGTACTTTTGCATTTCAAAAAAGATAATACTTGCAATAAAGTGGGCTATGAAATGATTGTATTTAAAGGTAGTTTTATGTTCCAACAAGAGTTGAGGATGACAGACAATTGCCCTTCAYGAAATTCAGCTTACTTTTAGATGTATATTGACTTTGTGAAACAATTTAAATAGATTAAACTAATAATAAACATTTTGGAATTTAATTTTACATTTTTTCCCATGTCTCATTACAATGACACTGTTCATCCCTATGTTTCTGTATGCTACTACAGATCACAAGCATCTGGTAAAGTAATAAGTGGAGAGGAACATTTTTCAAGCAAAAAGTGCCTGGCTTGGTTTTATGAATATGCAGGTAATATACAATGGATTCATATTTAAAACTATGGTTTTGTTTTAGAAAAAGCTATAGATCAAATACTACTTTAATTTTCTTTTTTTATGTTGATGTAGACATAAAAATATGCCTACGTTTGCTTCCTTATAACATGCGCTTGAATTAGTATAGCTTTTATTATTACCTTCTTGGTATTTGTTCTTTTTTACTTATTTTTCTTCACTCTATGCTTTAYAACTTTAAAATGAAATAACTGATGCTGGGCAGTACAGTGTTGAACCAGGATATACCGAGTGATTCTACTTCTTATTTTGAAATTGTCAAGTAGAAGTCAGGACATTGAAAGAATTCAGATTGAAGCTTATTTGTCTAACTATATTTGTTTTATGATCCTATTGGAAGGATAGTGATATAGTTCATGATTTAAGCTTCTTGGTTTTGTATTTTGCAAAACAAAATAATGGATGCTTTTACTATTTTTCCTATTTGAGAATTTGTCCTAATATTTTTAATATTCTAAATAACAAATGTCTCATTCCAAAAGTATTTGAAGTGGCTTCTTTCAAGTAACTTAGAATTGCCATTGAAGTAGTAAGTGCTTTCAGTGAATATGTATTGTATTTTGCATAATTTATTACACTATTACTGCAATTTATTTACCAATTATATGATTACAAATTAGGTTGTTATTAATTTCTTGTCTAGTCACTACTTAAAAGTCCATCATAACTGGCTGGTGATTAAAACTCATTAGTGGCCAGTTCTTACTATGAAATGAGCTGCTGACTTAGCTGCCAGCTATTGGTTTGAGTGTATTTATCAAGACTGATATTTTCCTTGCAGTCTTTCTACAGCAATGAACTACTCTTGTTTCTAGTAATCTGCTTTCTACTGTAGGTTTGACGCATACTCTTTCAGAGTAGAGTCTTTTCTAGAGAAATAATTATTCAAGGTTAATTTTCTTGTGATAAACGTGGTTGCACATACTTTAAACTTAATGTCTGTAAGGCATCTCTGTTGTTGAGTCAAGAATTGAATGTAGGAGGTTAAACTTTGTTAGTTAACAGTAACCAAAAAATGCCACATTTCTAGCACAAGAGATAATTTCACTGGAATTTTATACCATAGGAGATTAAATGAAAGATAAAACTATGCACACACGCATATATAGAGATATGTATGTGTGAGTTATACACAGGATTTCTGGACCAGAAACACTGATCCAAACTTATACTTGTCATTGCCAGTGAACTCTTGTATGTGTTTATCTTCATAACTTGCTTTTATCTTAACACATTCTACACAATGCTGTTTTGCCTTGCTTACCTAGGCAAAATGTCCTTTGCAATATTTTTCAAGAGATAGGGGTTCATGATCTTAAATGTCAGTTGCATTTTATTTTCCTGTAAAAGTAGCCATTCTCCATAGTTTTTGTTGACAGTATTCTTACCCCACAGTGAGTAGTTATTCAAAGTACATTATCCCATCTCCTACAGAGAATTCTGCTTACACTAGCAGCAGATGAAGTGGAGACAGGTATCATCAAAGACTCTGCCTATTATAAGTAGCAAAATTTGCCAGAAAATCATAAAATGGCATGTTGTTTTGGAAGATAAAACCTTTGCCTTTTACTTGAGTTCATACTCACTAAGTGTTAACGTAATGATCCAGGACACATCCAAGTACTGTGTCGACAGGCCTTTTAATAATATTTGGCTGCCCAGTAGGAGTCATTTTTGGAACAGGCTTAGTCGAAATAACTGAAACCAGAGGGAGATTTAGAGAAACAAAACGCTGTAGAGTGTGTCTGTATGCACTCTTTAAATGCACTCTTTTGCTGCATTTTAGAGGCTTTTTTGTGTCAAAGTGGAGAAGTAACAGCAGAACACTAACTGTTGTGGTCCTAATCAAGTTATTTTAATTGCAGCCCTAAACCTTTTTCTGCTTTATATATGGCTAACATGCTTAGCATTTCTTCAGTTTATTGTTATCACTTTGTTCATATTACTCAGAATCGCAAAACTAACCCTACGTTATTTGCACATTCACCCTCTGCTGTGTTAGTGTAAACCCATAATGTTAGCACCATTGAAAGAATAATATCTGTAATAGTAGCTGAGATGGAATTAAATTTTTAATTGTTCATAAAATAATTCTTTGAAGACCATTATTCATAAAGTAACTTCAGCACAGAGTAGCGGTACCCAAGTTGTCTTAAAACAGCTGACTGCTACAGTTATTGGAGTTGAGCTACATGAMTAGGAAGCTCAATGCAGTCTTTTGAAAACTCACATACAAAACTAAACTGGCTTGTCTGCTGTCGTAGGGAGGCAGTGCACAACACAAACATTCTGGTGGAGTATGTAACATACACCTCTACACACTGCAGTGTGTAGGAATAGTTCTAACATAAAAGCTACTTAATTGTGTAATTCAGTGTTTTTAAAATACATGTGTGCAATATAGCCTGATTATTGTGCATAGCCCTTGAGAGCAGTAAATGTTACTTAGATTTCATTCTGGTGTGGTTTTTGCTTTGAAGGTCCTGATGAAGTTGTCGGCCCTGAAGGAATGGAAAAATTCTGTGAAGACATCGGTGTTGAACCTGAAAATGTAAGTTTTTTTCATAGTGCTAATAATGCCTAAGAGGATATTAGATGAGGGTAAGTTCTGTGTGAAACTTTTAACTCCACTAAGCAAAGAGTTTTTCGTCTTCCTGCTTTTAGGAGCTGCTCTAAAATATCTCAGCTGAATACATCAATTACTCTTGGCTGGTGTGAGAGTTTCGGGTTTTTTAAATTATTAAAATTATTTATTATTATTAAATAATAATTAAATTATTATTAAAAAGAAACACTTCATTTTCAGAAATTGAAATTAAGGGAAAAATTGCATGTAGCTGAATTATTTAATAGTAACAAATATGAAGTGCAAGCAAGCGATTGCTAGAGTGTTTGAATGCTTAAGAGTTTTATTCTTGGACATAAGTAAATCAGCCTTTTCTTACATACTGACTCCTTTTCCTCCCCTTGTTTTTTTTGCTTCCCCTAGATTATTATGTTAGTTTTAGCCTGGAAACTAGAGGCTGAAAGCATGGGATTTTTTACCAAGGAAGAATGGTTAAAAGGAATGACCTCATTACAGTAAGAATGTTTTTAAATATCTGATAGAATGTTCTAATTTTATGATTGTACCTGTAGCTTAACTATTCTTGCCCTCAGTTTCTTGTACGTTGGCAATAAAACACCAAAAAGCTTGCTTTTACGTCTGGTCTCGGTCCACGACTGCAAAGTGAATCTGATGAGTTCACTCAAATTATAAAGTTATTGTCTAAACTTAATAAGTCAGGCTTTGGTGGCTTTCTTTTCTTACAAAAGTATGTTAAAATACCATTCTAGTTAGCAGACGCAAGTAAGTAGGTCTGGAGACATCTATAAGCATATCTCAGCACTGATATTCTGGAAAGATTTTACTAATTTCTGAGCTTTGTAGCTGAGGGCTGCATGGATAATAATTTTGGCTGTTAGTATTATTTATTAGATGCATGTCAGAAKCCATGCTTAATGCTTAGGTTAAATAACACCTTTTCAATTTATAAATGAACTTCTTCCTCTTTCTGTTCGTATTTGAATTTTTGGTGAGTTAATGCCCTACCTAAAGAGATTGTTTCTTACATTAAACTGATCAGCTTTTTGTGAGGCTTAGTTCAGTTGTAGTTTTTGTTTGTTTTTCGTATAACTACTTAGGGTACCTGCGTGTTTTAACGGTGGCTTGTTATGACGTTGCATTCAATATTAAAAATGTCAGGGAACCACTATTGCAGCTAGAGCACAGCAGGAAAGAGGGGCTGGTTTGACCCTTGCCCAGTTAGTTGTGAATTTCTTGGGAAATTGTATGGGGCAGATACCCTCTGGTTACTCAAAACTATGGAGTAAGTGGCTCTGGCCTGACTCTCTTAACTCTTAATTGATTTGGGATTAGGCTTCTGATAGATGCCTTGATCACTTTGTGACTATCAGCAGAAATTAAATTAAGAGCTGGAATGATTAAATTGCTTGAAATTCAGGATGGCAGAGATTAAATTCTGGGCGCACAATTTTTCACRTGCGGTGCATAGGTATTGGTCACTTACCTGAAATACTTAATTTTTTTTACCCAAATAGAAGCTTTCAAGAGTTAGCCAGTCTCATAGAATGCAAGCACAAAGATGTTTGAAATCAGGCACCTCTTCAGAGCCAATRTTATGGACTTTGTTTCTAATAATCTGCTGTGACTGGAAATCTTCTGATTATTTTCAGAACAGAACTGGTTATGCTGTAGTCTAAATGTGTTTAAGATTGAAAATACGGTGCTGCTGTGCATTTTTATATAAACAGACTTGTCATGAGAGCACTTGCCTAAGCCTAAAGCAGTTAACCTGTATGTTTTGCTTCCGCTGGTGTTCTCTTATAAGCAGGCTATAGGCTAGGCAGCTGGATGAAGTAGTGATGCTCACATAACGCAACTCAAGATTCGTTGGCTTGAAAAGATGTGTGGGTTTTGGCTGGGAGTGAGCGAGTGGCTCTGTGATGCTTAGTTGCCAGCTGGGATTAAACCATGATGAAAGAAAATATAAACTTGTAGACCTGTGCTGTTGTTGCTTGCTGGGAAGGGGGGATCATASTATGAGATTCCATCTGGAATGGGGTTAGTCTAGTTTCACTTGAAAGGTTTGACAGAAGTTTGAAGGAAAAGGATTTTACACTTGAAACAATAAAATATTATTACATTTGTGCACAGCTTTTTTTTTTTCGAATTTTTGCATGAAGAAATTAGATTGAAATTAATTAAAAGCCCAGAGTGTGTTCTAGTCAGAGTTACATTATAGAATCCTTATTTCAAAATATGTGAAACGTCTCATAAGGTAATTGCATAAACAGGGTTGGGGGAAATTCAGCTCTACACTAAGATACCTAAGTGTGTGGTTTATGTGCAAGAGCTGGATTTCTTAAACTCTTACTGCAATCTTTGGAGATGTAGTCAGTGTAATGGAGCCTAGGGAGGTGTGCAGTTCACCCTAAGACCTAGTGACTGGTCACCTGAATTGCTCTTACAGGTTACTTGGCTAGTCGTCTATGAATGGCAACACCTAAAGCTTAGGACATCTAAATCTAATCTGCAGTTAGATGGCAGCATTTGGGTGCCTTCATGTTGAAGTGACATTCATTTTGCATGTTGTTTCATGATACACTGGTGAAGTTTGTTCTTTAGAGATGAGAAAAATAAATGTGTGGTAAGGTAGACACTGTCAAAATTATGGTGAATTGAGCACTAACTAGCATCTTATGAGACTTAAGCAACTTAGCCTGTGAGGTTTCTACTATATTGTGTAGGTAGGGTGAATTCTATTGCATATATATGTGTGTGTATGCATATACATATTTATGTATGTGTATGTGCAACCTGGGTGCCTAAAGCTCCTTTCATAGTCAGCAAGGAGAAACAAGTACCTCTGCTGGGCAATTTATTTCAGCCACTTTAAATACGTCCTTAGAATGAAATATATATACTAGCATTAAATGCTTTTGGTTTAATACTTGTGTACATCTTATTGATTTTTCTTTTTAGTAAAAGACCAGCATTTGTGAATAACAATGAAATATAAAATACTGCAATATCTGAGTAGGAGTTACTGAATCATCACTCTGTCCATGTTAGTTATGCCTTAAATGATGTCTCTACCTCAATAGAAATTAAAATACATCTGCTTTGTGGTGCTAATTTAAGTCTTGTTAAAAACGTGACATAGGGATCAAAAAAGAGTGTAGTAAGCTAGTATCTAATTTTGTTGATCTTGAGGTAACATTATTTAATGCTATCTTTCAGTAAAGACAGTTTGAGAAATTGCATTTTTTTCTAGTGTCTGTACAGGAGTTTAGTGTTAATTCACTTGTGTTAATTAGAAGGTTGTTCTGATTGTTAGGAAGATTATTCTAAGTATGGGTGACCTTAGTCATCTGCTTTATGGTGCAGCCACACAAACAGCTGTATCTGCAGATCTACAATCTCTGTAGAAGAGGAGTTTGACAACTCCTTGCCTCCTTTTGGGAAGAAAGTCAGTGTTTAGGTACAGAAATGCCCTAAATGGCTTTAACAGAGACATGTCCCTGTGTTGGTATTCAGAGGGTTGTGTTTGTCTGAGCATGATCCCTTTCACTGTTTGGTTATAAATGCACTGGTAATAAATTGATCAGGAGTCTTGACACTTAATAATTGCACATTTTCATACCAACTTTTTCAAAATAATGAATTGTGCATTAAAATACACATAGCCAGTAGTACAGYAGACAATAACTGGCATTTTACTTTGCACCTAAGTTTATGATTATTTGAACAATTTCAACAAAGTAGTTTGTAAGAAATTTAAACATACTGAAATTTGTGTTTACCCATGGTACAGTAAATAATCTCAGTCTCAGTATATTTAACAAAATGCATGGTAAACCCACTATAAGAAGCTTATATATGTCACTAGTATTCTAACAACTTGAGCATTTAGTGGATGTTAAATAGGTAGATTTGTCCTCATGTATAGAACATTCTATTGGCAGTAGGAAGGTTTGGACATAGAAGAGACATGAATATAAACGAGGTGCCCTTCTAGCATAGCATAATACTGTTTTAAGGGTTAAACAGTAGAATACATAGACCGATTAGATGGCTGAAGACAAAAAGAAGTAATTTTATCTTTAGTTAAATTTACCAAAGCTCTTTTAACAAGAGTTCTTTTCGATTTATTGTATGGTTTATTGCAGAATATATTAGTTCCATCATCTGCATATGTAGCCTAATTAGCTAATAGTTTTATTTGTGTAGCACTGATGTTGGCTAGGACTCAGTGCTGCTTTAGGTAGATGCTGCTAGAGACAAGAAATAACAAAAGGCTGCATCAGTTGGAATTGCTACATTTCACTTGTCGCAGTCTGAGAGGGACAGACTGACAGACAGCTGTGCACACACAGGCTGGCAGATCTGAGGAGCAGGAAGTGTCAGCTGTGGGCAAAGTACAGCATCAAAGCACAGCATCTCAGCAACCTGCTGCAGTCCCCCCGAAGGGCCTTGATGTGGGCCTATGTGACAAGTCCACGTGGAGCTGTTAGAGGTGCAAATGTATTCTCTGAGAGGCAGGCTGCCAAAAGGGGGACACGTGACCGAAGGAAGTATTTATGTACACCTGCATTTCTGAAAGTATGCTTCTTCACGAAGGATACAAGGCAAGGTAGATTTTTTTAATCTTTTTTTTTTTTAATCATGGGAGCTTTTCAATAAGAGGAAAATGTTATGTAATAATCGGTCTTTTGAATGAGTATTTTCTGGAGGGTTAGCAATTCTCCTTTTGTCATTGCTGGTGAATCTAACCCATTTTCTATTTGGAAAGAAAATTCTTTGCTGGGTAAAGTATATGCAGATTTTTTCTGCCAAAGGGTTATTTTTGCCAAAGGCTTATCCTGTCAACTAGCGGACCTGTACATTCTCATACAGCCTTTGATTTTTCGGTTGAATAGCTAGCTACTGACTAATTCAGGTGATAAGTTTATCAGAGCTTGCTTTCATCAGTCATAAAACATGAGCAGACTGGTATGTTTTGCAGAGTGCCTGCTCAATCCTGTCATTCATAAACACACACTTCAAAACTACGTGTTTAGGGTTTGCTTTTCCCCATTATTTACATTATTTTACTCCTTAATGCACACTGAATCATGTTTTCTTCAAACTTGCATAGTGATTGAAAGATAAAATACTGCTGTGTGTGAATACAGATTGCAGAGTATGGCATAAAAAGACTTATATATAAGAGATGTGAAGCATACACTTTGTATTGTATTGCTGATATTTTGAAAACAAAAATCTTGCTTGTGGAAGCCAGCATTCATTATTTCAGTAAGCTGCAAATGTTGAGCATGTTCAATATTCTTTAAGTCAGTTTCATAGTATTACTCCTGTATATCTGAGGATAGCATTTTGGTGATTTTAGTTTTTTGTTTGCTGGCATTTTTTTCATTGCCTAGATGTTGTGTTTCGAACTTCTGATGTTATTTGTTTGGCTTTTTTTATTTTCAGGTGTGACTGTACAGAAAAATTACAGAGTAAATTTGACTTCTTACGGTCACAGTTGAATGACATTTCATCTTTTAAGAATATCTACAGATATGCCTTTGATTTTGCAAGGGTAAGACTGCCGAAATGTTAGAAAAGTTCTTACTTTTATTTATTCAACAAGCTTGTACTTGACTGGTTTCTGTGCTGTCTTTATTCAACCTTAGGAAAAAGACCAGCGAAGTCTTGATATTGATACTGCAAAGTCCATGTTAGCTCTTCTGCTCGGAAGAACTTGGCCACTTTTTTCAGTATTTTATCAGTACCTGGAGGTATTGTCAAGTTTCCTTGACTTTCTGAATGATGGCATAGTAGTTGAACTGTTCTGTGAAAAGATTCAGTGTTTGTGTTGTTTTACTTGAGAGTGTATCCATATTGCTCCCCTTTCCTTGCTCAGTGTGCTTATGAAACAGTCATGTTCTTGTATGCATCACAGATTCTTATCTTCCTCCCTGTGCCCCACCCCCTTCTCTTATCAAAGGCAACTAAAATTACATCTTAATCATACTGTAAAAATTAAAATTATATAGTAGAGCCCCATTAGTCTCTTCAGCTGCGTCTGTGCTCAATTCCAAGTTTGCTTTGTGCAGGTACAGTATGTAGGTACCTTGATCTCTGTCTGTCTCTTGCAGATTTGAGTCAGCTCAGCTGCAAGTGACCGATTAAAGTGAATGTATGTAGGTAGTAGACTTGAGACTGTTCCCTGGCTTCAAAACAGTACTAACATTGCAAAGCAGATGTCCTTAAGATCATAATGTGTTGKACCTGGAGAAAAGAACATTTTTTTTTTTAAATAGTTCATTCTGGAAATATATCTGAGCTACATATTCCTTGCTTCAGGGCAAGGCGAAGATTTACCAGTTTTCAAAGCTTAGAGTGGTGACTTTCGGTGGTATTTGAATAGTATTTCAATTTTGCTCTGGTCTTCCAGGGAATCATTTTATGTAGTCTCATAACTACAAAATATGTTTATGTGTAGTACTTTTAAAAGTGGAAAAGCAAGTAAATAGTAGCTGTTGCTTCCCATTAAATTGTTTGCTAGGAACTGATTGAAGATAAATGAGATGCAGCAGTACCAAATTCCGCTTGAATTTTTAATGTTCTGAAATAATTTTCCCTAGCAATCGAAGTATAGAGTTATGAACAAAGATCAGTGGTACAATGTACTAGAGTTCAGCAGAACTGTCCACGCAGATCTTAGCAACTATGATGAAGATGGTGCATGTAAGTATTCTTAATGTTTTGCTTATTCAGCTATTAGCGCAGAATTTTAAAATGGCACAAAACAAATTTCTGTAACAGAAATAATACTGTAAGGTATAAAATATTTCTTCTCCAGCAATGTGTAGAAAAACAGTCCTGATAACCATCCATCTTCAAACTGCAGATATTAATTGTACCTATATCAGGGGTATGGTGGTGTACTTGAGCCAGCTTGCATTTAGTGAGGATCTAGGGAAGGTGCTTGCTCAATGAAACTGTAGACTTGCAAGTAGAATTATAAACACCAAACTCTCATTTTGTACAAGTATATAATAAACTCTACCTTAACAATTTTTGCCTACCTGCTGGTGCTTGGAGCTGAACTCTGCAGCTGGCTGGTAGTCAGTCATGCTATGACTGATTTGCTTAAGTCCCGTTTTGCTCTGTGTTCCAGTTATGCACAATTTAAAAAGTTCTAGGAAGAAGAAACTAGTTGTGCTGATTTACAGTATAAGATTATTTTTATGCTTTCTGTTCAGTTCACCTGTCAGATATCAGGAACACTTTTTTCAAAATTCCATGTACCATTTTTTATGCACTTTTTGCCACCCTTGAATTGGAATGATCCTAGTAATCTATGAGTATTTGACGATAGGATTGACATTGATGTTTCCTAGACCAGTAGTTTTAACCCTTATACTTTGACAGGAGATGTTCGAAAGACATTGCCAAATATAACTCCAAGTTTTATCCATTTGCAGGGCCTGTACTTCTGGATGAATTTGTTGAATGGCAGAAAGTTCGTCAAGCGTCATAGCAAGAATTCAAAAGAAAATGCAAAAGTGTTTGTTTTTTTTTTGGTGCCCGCCTGTACACAAAGTAATGAGAAAAACAAAGGATTGCATTTTCATTTGTAAGAAAGACTTGACAGTAATTTTTTTTTCCTTTTTTAAGGAAATTTTCTTGTTACATGTGATATGGGCATTGAACCACACCTCTTCTGAGACTGAAAGTTGGAGTTCTTGTTTTGAGTCTTATGTTTATAGCATTTATTTCAGAACAATAAAGATTCAGATTTGTGACAAAGGCCTAAAAGTGAAGGATGTCCCTTGAATGTGAGTGTGGTGTCTATTTTTAAAACCAAATCTATAAGATTATCTTTCTCAGAAGTGCCCTTTGCTATGAATCTTTGAAGACCTTAAAAATGCTTAATTGGCACTGTTGCTTGCTGTTCGGTATGACTGTCTTGTGTGGCAAATGTTAGAAAGAATGACTGATTTTGGAAGCCCTGGGTGGGAGTGTGCTAATTTGCGTATTAAGTATTTGGTCATGGGTTGTTCCACAGTTTTAAGCTCCTTGTGGAGATAAAGGCCTTAAACTCCTATTATGGTTTTTTATTTCTTTGTTTATTCCCYACCCAGTGGCATGGCATATAATGGCAGGCCTTTTTAAAGCAGAAAGGTGTAGAGCAAATGGCTCTATGTGCAGAGTGGCTGAAAACTACTTGCCTGTACTTCAGATGCTGAACACAGATACTCTTTGGTACAGCAAGGCAGCTTCAGATTTTTACTACTATTTAGACTTTTTGGATTGCTTTGTATAAAAGTGCAATTTATATTTTAAAAGGGAAAGCTGGGAAGACTTGGTTTCAAGCTTTGCTTCTTACGTGTTTTAGACTGGAGACACTCATAACATGACTTTTTTTCCTCCTTGGATGATTTTCATAATGTAAATCGAGAAGAAACTATTTAATCATCTACCTTTGACTGAATAACAGGCTGTATGTAACAGGATATTAATTTTCACCCTGTTACTCTGTGTTTTGAGTCCAATAACTACTGTGATGTCCCTTTTAGGCATTCAGTATTCACGACAACCTTTAAATACTGTAGAAATTTCTCACTCTGCCTTGCTGCCCAGGAGGCTCAATGCCACCCTTGAGAAGGAAAGGGATTTTGATCAGTAAATGTGAAAAACCAAACCAGAATGAGAGAATGAAGCATTTGCGACTTCTACTTTATTATAGAAATATAATGTAGACTGTGATAATGCCAGGAGACTCAGTCAGTGATCAAGGCCTCAATGTGCCAAATATTTCAACAGGTGAAATAAGAATAGACAATGTAAACTAGGCATGACTTGAAGACCTTTGCCTCAGGGAAATTACTTCTGTTTTGCACATCCCTTAGTGAGACTAACAAGCGTGAGTTTTCCTGTCCTTAAGGAAAGCTTTATTCCCAAGAAGAATTTTTTTTTTTTTTTTAAAAAAGGAGGGCAGAAAAAAAAAGGTGTGAGGAGAAATAAGAGGTACAAAGCAGTGGTGTGTGCCTGTGCTCTTGTTCTACTACCGAGGACCACACTTGCAGCTTATTCTCCAGATGTGCTTGCTGTGGGCTGCAGGAAGCAGTGCAGTGGTGGGCCGTGGGCTGTTCTGCAAGTCACCTTGAACCGTAGAAGCTTGGTTTCACCCAAGTGARGAAAAGCATCGGAGAAAAAAAAACCCAAACAACTGTTGGGATACTTGAAAGATCTCTGCTTGTGCAGTGGCTAGTATCTGTGCATGCAAACAGATGCGCTGCAGCTGTTCTAAATATTTTTCACCTATTTTACAGGAAGTACCTAATTTTAGACCTGGTGTAAGCTGTAGCATTTCTCTTCAATACGTTACAAGTTGTCCATTTGCATTGCGGAAAATTCCAATTTCACTCATAACAGAGTGCCTTTCATTTGGAAATTGCCCTACCCCACAGAAAGCTTGTGCCAGAATGAGATTAATTTCAAGAGTCCTAGGCCCTACTGGTACAGTAAGGTTATGAGATGCACAGATAAACATGCACCAGTTAACTGATGTCAAGGGAAGTACTGCTGTATACTTAATCTCTTCAGGGATGCTGATTCTGAAATAACTTTCACGCTCACTACAGTGACTCTTCTTGCATACTATGTTTAGTCCCCACTGGGGCGTTCTCTTTCCAAAAGATTTGAAATACTGGTTAGAAGAGAGTATTTTATAGTGCGATTCAAGAAACCATTGTTTTCAAGTAACTGCGAACTCTTGTGAATTCAATTTAAACCAGTTGGTCCTAGAGGATGGTATTAGAGTGTAAGAGTAGGAGTGATGCACCTACCAGTCTGAGGTGGTCAAGTACTTGCCGTTAAGCTGTTAAGATGCTATGTGATGTATCGTTTGTATCTCTGTTAAGGTTTTATCAGTATTCCTATAATAAATCCATTTTTCAGGGATTTATAACTTGGTTGTGTGTGTGATTGAAAATCATCAGTTACTGTAAAACTTTGGGGATGAATGTATTTAAACAAGTTAAAATCACTATAGTTTTTCAAATGTGAATAAAATAGAATTTAAGTTACGTTTTTTGCTCAAAACTGCAATCAGCTGTATTGTTTCAATGTGAATTAATGGCTTGTACAGTTTCATTGTGAACCGAACACTTACTAGCTCTCCTTTATTAGATCACCTTACAGCTTACTGTGGATAAGTGCCAATAGCTGTTAATTTGGTTTTGTTTTTTTTTTTTTAATTTTGTGCGTGTCCACAGGCCAAAACTGAACTCTGCTAAATGCTTTCTTTAGTCTTTGAACTTTAATTTTTGTTTTGCTTAGGTGCATTTCAGTCTATTGAATTTTTAAATAAAGTTATACCTTACTTTTCAGTATTCTAAGATGAAAGTTCACAGGTGAAATACGCTGCCACAGTATGACAAATAATTAAATTGAAGGTGAAATGTCTTCCAAAACTAAATCATAGTGGTGTCTATAAATCTTACTTTCATGTCTTGATMCTAATTCTTCCTAACATAATTAATTACTTCTAGTTTTCTTAGACAACTAACAGTTTTCAGTTTAAAGTCTGAAAACACCCACTTATTCATGGAAAAAGCCATACTGGTAGATCAGAATGTAGTATTTCTCCTGTGTAAAAATGTGATCTTGAATTAAACAGTTGTGTATGTTTACCTGTGTCTTTATATGTAGTTTCAATCCAATTTATCTTTACTATCTAAATGTTTAATTCTTTACTAATGGCTGTAATTTCACATTGCTATATAGCAGACTTTGCATTTGGCTTTTGACATGACCACAGACACCTGGTACCTGTCTTGGGTAGCCCAAATGGGGGCCCCGTGGTCTCTAGGGTTCAGGGGGTTTTTTTTGTATCTGTCGAAAGCTTTGAGCTGATATATTGATGCTGACTGCCCAAAAGTTGCAAAAGGGACTGTAAGTAATGTTACTGATGTTTTGTTCATTTTTTGAGCTAGCGAACAGTTCTTTCAATGCAATATGTACAAACTTGTACAGGTTTAGCTTTGTTAAGTATGATGAATAAAATGCTATGTAATAGGGCAGAAAACTTATTTCTTTTTGTTATGCTCCCTCTTAGTTTTTTCTTTTGTGTTTTTGTGTATGTGTAACTGTTCTTAAAATCACTGAGAGGCTTAATTCCAACAAGATGAATCAGACTAACTTGTAAGTTAACCTTATTGAAGAATTCCTTCGCTTCTGTGTGTTGATGTAGGAAATAGAACTTTATCTCAACCGGGAGTAACAGCAAACAGTATTCGTGATTATATCCCATGTTATTAGGTGCTGGTAGAACGTAATGATCTTGGAAATTATCTGTCATTAATTATTCCTTGAGTGAACACTTCCAACATCCTGTGGCAGTGCACGTGGATGAAGAAGGAATGCGCTTTTCTRTCTTCCCCATCTGCCTCCCTTCATTCCCCCAGCATCTCTCTTGGGTCATTTGTCTGTTTTTAGGAAAGGACTTGATGTTTCCTAGTGTGCTCTTCTATAGGGTCTTTCAGAGCCCATTACAGAAAGGATCAAAGACAACATCCTGTTTGGATTAATGATACTGTTCTCCTTGCAGATGCGGCTTGTTCCACTCTTGACAGTTTCTAGTTATTGAGGTCTGATGCCATACATGCCTCGGGACAGKCTTCCCTCAGTCTCTCTGAGACCTAAGGCAGTGCCTGTTGTCTCCATGGTTCTGCTTTATCTTGTTTTTTGACAATGAAGTTCCCAATGCCTTGCTGAGCCAGTAGGAGTTTAGTGGTATATGCACAGCAGGCATCTCATATCAACAAGTGATGGCAAGAGTTCTGTCACTTCTTTACGCTTCTGTATTATCTTTCTTTCTGTCTCTGTGAGAAAGGGCACTGAATTGATAGATAGGCACATTAAAGACTGAACATGTACTGCAAGATTATGCAGCCTATGTTATCTTAATTTTTATTTTAATTTTAAACCACTGCCACGTGTCATCGAAATGAAATTTCTTAGATTTGTGTATCACATCATCCAGATTCTAAACTTTAATCTTGTTTTTTGTCCTAGTTAATCAGAGTATGACACTGTCTACATATTCATATCTCCTTAGCTTTTTCCCCTGAATAGTGACCATAATGACAGAAGATATAAGTTACTGAATTTCTGTTTTATAGGCCTTAGAGTGGACAGATCTTTATCTTAATGAGCCAGCTACTATTTCTTAATCCAAGCTGGTTCCAGTGTATTTCTATTGAATGACTTAATACTTTGTAAGTTACGAAAATGTTAGCGTGGTGTTCTGTTTCTCTAGAAACTGCCTATTGGTAAAGATGCTTTAAACACATGAAGTTCTTTAGCTTCTTAAATTAAACTGCTTCCCTAATTTTGACGATTAAAGAAAAAAAACATCACTCCGTGTTGCAGGGATTTGTCCGTGTATGTATTTTTGTCAGCTCAATAGTGAATTAGTGCTGATGATAAAATAAAGGTATTTTTGGCTGATTTCAATTCTAGCTAACATACAACTTAATTTTTTCCTTAATGTTTCCAGAATTACTTCATCTGTTTTAACTATCATTTTATGGTGGTAAATTAAAGGGCTAGAACATAGAACTGCTAGCTAGCCAATTTTTTTTTTCTGATAATGGCACTGACATGATTGTTTATTATATCTTTTAGATATTAGAATATTTCAGAAAGGTTTCTTGTGCCTATTATAGTAATTGAATTGTCATAAAATGAAATGGTAGATGTGGCATCTAGCCTGCTAACTATCATAGGCTTAATGTGAAATAATTTTTGCATTCAAAATCACTTAACTATAAATCAGTTCTTCTAATGAGAAAAWAAATAGTATCTTGTGATGTAATGTCTCTCAATAATTAAAACTTACAAAGAAATATGATAAACTTTAACAGCTATATATTACATCCTTATCTAACTGCTCAACATATGTCAATTTGAACACAGAAAAAATGTTACGATACATTTGAAATAAATCATTATTAATCCATGAGAAATGTAATCACTTTAATTTTTTTCAGATTACAACAGTAGGAAGAGGAACATTAGTTATGTAAAAATTAGGTCCTCTGCATACTTGACACTTGCTCCAGAATGATGCTTTTGTGTAGTGGTTTGAGATACTGGTTTTATCTACAAAAAAAAGTAGTTTATTCCCTCGTGCATGTTAGGGTTTTTGCATCAGGACTGAGTAGTAATACAAAGCAGAGACCAGTGAAGGACTGGGCATGGGTCGGGACACTGTGCTTCTACCAAGATGGGAAATGGAAATATTGATGGCACATCGGGAACAGAATAGGAAATATATCTCGAAATAAAATAGAGTCATATCCTACCATTCTCCCCTGTATTTCCATGGTTCTTGGTTTAACCAGGGGTATGCTCTCTCTGTTTCAGACTTGTAGCCTGTATACATGCACACACATTTTTATATATAAAAATAAATATGTAAATGTTTCCCATCCAGTGTTCAATGTGGTGGAARCTGCCCAGAAAGATTTTGAAGCTGAAAGGAGGATTAGAAAGGAGGTTCTGCTCAGCTTTCCTATATCATGTGTACTTCTTTGGGGCTGGGGAAGTGGCTAGTCATCTTTTTGTCCTATGCAAATCTCCCTTGATGGTGTTTTTTCTGTATTTGAGTGGTTCTGTCCTAGGAGCCAGTTTAAAGTTTTGATCGTGAGATGCTCTTCCCTTCCTGAATCTCCAGTAAGCTTATTCTGGACCCAGTGACTGACTTTGTATGGTTTGGGGTTGGTTTGTTGGAGGTTTTTCCCTTGATATGGTGATTACTGGCTTAGAGAATGAATATTCTAATGTGGAAAAATGTCTTTCTAGAATTGAAGATGCCAAACCTAACAGTGTTCGTGGGAAGACAGTATTTTACTGATTACTGATACTTAAACRAACCACTGGGATATTTATGTGCCAAGGCCTACCCTTTGTCAATGTTTCTGACTTTTCTTTATTTCTAAATTGTTCATGGGGCTGTGATTTTAGGTCATGTATTAAATCACACAAGGATATTGCTGTGCCTATGCTGTACGACTGAGTATATGCTGTACTGAACGTCATTACAATGTATAATTCTTAAACAAAAAGCTTATGACTTCAATGATGTAGTGTGTTACAGTTTGTGGGGCTTCACATAATTTTGCAACATGGTGAGTATGCTGCTTTGCTCAGTGGAAAAACTGATTTCTGAAGTCATGGGGAAGCATGTGAAGTTCAGGAGCTATTTGTAAGCAGTGAATAAGCTTCAAAACAGAGTTTAATTTGCAATTTTATTTTTTGATGCTCATTTTATTTTCCTAAAGGGTCACTGTTCATCAGGGAACATGTTCATAGACCTTGTTTAATCACAGAAAGAATATTATTTTTCTATCAATTTGAGAGTTTGTGGGACAGCTGGTGTACGAGCATGTAAGGCTTCAATTTCGTTGTACTGTGTGCTGTGGTGTTAATAAAACTTTTGTTCCAACCTAATGATACTACTGTCCTACTAATAAATACTGTGCTTCTGCTTTGCATAGTGCTTGTCTTTTAACTAGACTATTTCCGCAATCAAAATATTAATTTTTTTCACCTAAGTGCATCATCTATAGTTGCTCAGTATTCCTTAAAAACATCATTAAATAAAGAACTTGTGTTCTAGTACTAATGTTAACAAATGCCAGAGAAAAATTACCTCATGCCCATTTATTACTTAGTTTATATGTTTATTGAATGCTTTGGCCTTTTTTAACTCAAAGCTTTCATGTGTGTTAGCATAGTTTGAGTTCACCAATGATTATTCCAATCAAGTTGTACAATTATTTTGGTCAAGTAAATAATGGAAGTAAATAACAGAGACTCAGTTCTCCAGACATTTTAAGATTTCATCTTGACAGTAATTAGATTCCTAATGATGGGCAAGACATTTATTTTATGCCCTTCTCTATTGATTTTAATACGTATTTTAAAGTGAATTTTCTGCTGTCCCTGAAATAGTGCAGTCATTAGTGCATGCTAATTGCTAAACTGCTGCTGCTGAGCAGGACCRGGTGGAAAACAGAAGAGCTCCCTTTTAGATTGGATTGCAGGCCAGGTTTGTGTCCATCACTTGAGCTACWGTCTGAAACAGGTGTGAGGTTGGCTGTATTTCCTGTTGTTACATTGCAGTAAGAAAAAAAGGTTGCCAGACTGCGTTATGCCACATCTTCACAGAGTTAGAAGTGGGGCACAGTAAGGCACAGAGAAATAGAAATTTCGGGCAGTTTCTGGGATAGATAGTAAGCTTTTGGCAGGTATAGTGCATTATGCAAACAAAACTATGTYGTCTGAATTTTCAAGTTTTGGATGTTTCTTTATGTGGATGCTTAACATGCTACACAGAGGGTCTGTTTTTAAGATTTGAATATCCAAAAATGTTGTCACTTTTCCTTTGCACACTTCTTCCTTGTAGTGTTCTACTGGCTGCTATGAAGAGGAAACTRTTTAATGCCTGGATGTTGCACTAATATTAACAGAATCCGCAGAAGATGTAAGACCAGTGAACTCCTGTTGAAACTTCTATGAGTTTTATGCCTTCAGAAGTAGAAATTCTAGGACTTGGATTCAGGTGTATGGCTGCAATTGATGCTGGACGTGTATCTACTATTCTGTAGCCCTCCTCACCTTTCAACATTTTTTTATCTAAGCATAGAGGAGTAATTTTACCTAGGAATTTATGTTTATTGGCTTATCTTTTCAACAAGCAGAGGAGAGTTTTACATCCTATGTATTTGCAAGTACATGCCACCAAATTGTATGTGCTTACTCTTGTTACTAAATGTTCCTTATTGGTACAAGCATTGCCAGTGTTTGATGTTTAGGGCCAAATTCTAGTGAATYAGAAATATGCTAAGAAAGTAAATTTACAATTTTATACAAACACAACATAACTTTGTAGACAAAGTAGAAGTGACACCTGCTACCAAAAAATCTGTCCCTCTGTCCCTCCCTACCTTGCTTCCTTCTGTCATGTGTATCTTTCCAGTACATAAATGGAAAAATCCTGAAAAAATATTTCAGAATAGCTAAATGAAGAGAMACTAGGTCTAGAGATAAGAGTTTTAATTTAGTTATCATTTTACTCAATAATTTTATTGGAAAACAATGGAGTTGGAAGCTAAGCTTCATAAACAAAATGCGGTGAATTAAAGTTACAATATTGAAGTCTATAGTATCAATGAGTTTTGTAAACATCTTGGAGAAGTCATGCTTGTGTAGTTGAGATCATGTTTTTCTTCCTAGTTTCAAGAAAAGATATTAGAAGATCTATCGCCATTCAAGGAAATATTTAAATTTGACTGCTATTGAAGTTAAATGTTTCTGTTTCATCAAAATTACACMTTGTGTCTAATTTTTCTCAGTCTTTCTCTGCATAAAGAATCCAATGGAAAAATACGCAGTACAAAGCAAGAAGAAAGTAATGGTTTCTCACTTACATAACATGATTAAACCTAATTGTGAAAATCTGCTAGATGTAGTCAAGCAAAGTTCTGATGCAAGAAACTGAGAGCAGAGGAAGTAGAAATAATTSTGTATTTGGAAGAATATTGAAACAGTTGGTTTCTACCTACAGAAAGTTACAAAATATCCCACCAAAAACTTTGAACTCAGACACTATGTTAAAAATGTGTTGAAGTATTTCAGGCTTTCAGCAGTGGCACTGACTTCGAACAATCATTTCAAAATTACTATTTAAAAAGTGAAATTAATTAGGTGTAATAAAACTACGTTGCCTTATACGTTGGGCCTTTACCCTGTTTGCCATCAATACAACCCACTATCTATTTTTGGCTTCCAGGAAAATGTGCCATATTTTGGAATACTGAAGTATAACGTTATTTTCAGTTTTAACACAGAGGGAGGATTTGGAGCTTTAAACAGTGCAGCTTAGCAAGTTGACTTTTAGGTAAATATAACTAGAAAAGGATCAGTGAATGCTCATCTGTTGATTAATGAATGTGCATTTAACAAATACCTCGCATATGCTGCAGTGCACCAGCACAATTTGATTTTTTTAAATTGAGATTGATTTGATAAACAATTCAATCCATACCTAAATTTTGGCCCACAGAATCTTTTACTGGGACCAGAGCCCATCGGTCTTCAGGGCTGTCTCCTTGTGAAATACATGCTAGAAGCTGAGCAATGACTAAAAAGACTCTTGCTACACACTCCAAGAAGCCAATGCCAGAGACTTATCAGTAGGACTAAAACTTTAAAATACTGTTTTCAAAAGAGAYCTGGGAAGGCTATCTTTAGGCTATCATGGACATACAGATACACCTATGATCACAGGTAAAGGAATACACTTGGGGCAATGTTATTAAAGTCTACTGGTAAATGTGTTAATGCAATGCATGCACAGCTGTGCAATTAATGTAGGAAAATGTAGAGGCTGAGAGAGGTTCTGCAGAGTGAGTTTACTGTTGAGAAAAGGTAGCTTTGAATACATGTTGGCTTGTACCCACATAGAATCCTTAAAAAAAAAGGAATTTTTTTTTCACGATATTTACAACCATGTGATTTTAATACCTTTTTCTAGCTCTTTAAATATATACAGTGATGTCGTTATAGTGTCATTGACTCTGACTTGTAAGTCCAATTCAACAGAAGAAATAAGGTTTATAACTGAACATATTCAGCATAATCCATCAGCTGAGTACACAGTGAGTCTGACTGTTGGAAGCTAGAGCAGATGGGTCACTAGCCRGTTCCCATGGGAGATGGCATCACTAGCTGTCCTGCAACCTAAATGAAGCAGGGGATACTGGATCAGCTCTGTACAGAAGAAAGAGCTTCTAAAACTACTTTGTTCAGCAYTTAGAATTTCCTTGAAGATCTCATCCAGTCCATCTCAGTTTAATGTTTTTCCTTAAACAAATGCCCAAGGCCTGCAGAAATTCATAAAGTGTAATAAAAACAGAATTAAAGGAACTGTCACAGGTACGAGAATGAACTGAGAGTCTGGCCCACCAGGGAGAAAGACATGATTGTTTTAACAGCAGTAAAAAGAGTGTGCTCAAACACATTTCTGTTCATAATTTTTGTATTCTCTTGCRATTTTTTTCTTTTTTAGGCGACACAGAGACCTAGAAAATCTTCTAAGAACTTTTACTTTTTTTTCCTCTRTGGTTTGTAGAAAAATAGAATAAAACAAAAGCAGGTGAAATTACTTCACATGAAGAATCACATTTACACAGCCCACTTCTGCTATTCAGATTAGCCTATTCTGTCTAAGTTGAGTTTCTTAGCACTGCTGCACAATGAATGTTGCTTAAGTGTGAATTTTACTTATTATCTATGCAGGATAAAGTGTTAAATGCTCCTGTGGCTTGATCTGACATCTATAAAAAGAGTTGATTTCAAAGGAACTCCTAACTTTACTTTGTTTATATATAATTTGAAAAATCTAAGGAGCATTCCACTTGTGAAGCTTCCCAATAAAACTTCAAATAATTTCTCTTCTAAAATAATGGTAGTTACTTTATTTTATGCATATTTTTCTTTCAAAAGTATYTTTATCAGGAAGCTCCTTACTTTCCTGCTCAAGAGGTGAGGTTTTTTTGTTGTTAAAGGACCACACTGCACACAGATGAGGTAGATAGCATTCCTGCATAGTCTGTTTGRGCCAGCATTATTGTTCCAGCTATAGGATAAAGAGAGACCATGAAAGTTTTAGTTCTTGAGGCCTTGAACATCTTCTGAAGGAATTTTTCCCTGTTTCTATATCCTTTTGTTCCTGTGGAAACCATATTCATAACCTCATCTGAAGTGGACTTAATGACAGAAGGTCATAAAATTTACCAGTTGTTTGTTAGATTTTAAGTAAGTAATGGAGTCCCTTTTAAAAATCATACCTGATATGGAGATGCCTGCTGACAACTTAAATGTTTCATGTTTTTCCCAGCCTTGTCACTGATACACCTCATCAGTCTTTGTTTCAACTATTATGTAATGGGAAGTGTTGTTTATAGTGCATCAGTCCTGCAATAGGCAGACCCGAAAAACTCAGAAGGCTGGGGTTCCTCGGGAAACTTTGAAAGAAGACTCCTACAGCAAATGCTGTAAAATGTGTATCATTTAATGATGTGCTCTATTAATTTCCTAATCTGTATTCTTTATTACCTTATATGCACATCTTCTGTAAGAAAGACAYTCTTCTATTACTTGTTCTATAAACTGACCTTTGATTCAGAAGTCACTGCATAATATCATGTGGCCCAAACAATTTGGAAATAAACTGGAACCATGTTAGTACCCACCCTGTCTTAGAAAACCCTGTGTCTGTGAATGCAGTGGTACTATGATTTTGACCTACTTGACTGCTGCACAATTTTATTAAGTATTCTTGTGGTAGCTGCCAAGCTTTTCACTTCAGGAGTTAGTGATGTCTGTATACAACTTGGTTACAAGAGTGTTATTTTAAGAAAGCCCAGTTACACATATCATTTTACTATCAGTACCACAGCTGTGATTTGTTATTTAGTGTTGTCCTGGATTATAAATCAGGGGTTTCTTGCTGTTGTTGTTTTAAGAATTACTATAGTTGCAAGTCTAAACAAATACAGAAATATTTTATATCCATTTGGTCGTTTTATTTCGAAGTGCAAAGTTGATTCATAGCCCTCTGTACCACCAAAATTTTGACCTTACCCATTCTGCTCTCACCTAGTTTTTTACACCAAGTGTCTGCAGCTCTTTCCTGTCCCAGCTTTTGTCTGCWATTTCATCCCTCTTTTAATCAAGACTTACTCTGAGTCCCACAGCTGAGATCCAGGGAAATTCATCTGTCCGTGGTACATGCCCATTTTCTGTGTCAAAACTTTGTATGAATCATAGAGTCATGGCTATACTGAGTTGGAAAGAACCCATAAGGAAAGGACTCCTGCCCTTGAGCAGGACTCCCCAAGAATCACACCATGTGCCTGAGAATGTTGTCCAAGCTGAAACTCTTTCATTGATCCTGGAGAATCCAGACAGCAGTGGTGAATGAGTAAGCTTGTACAACTCCAGAAATTTGTTTAACCATAAAAATAGACRTATGTCGTCTATTGCACTGGGAAACGCTGAAACTGTATGGTCCTTTGCTAAATATTTTCTGCTAGAAAACCATGAACTTCGTGCCTTTGTTGTGGTTTGTTTTTCATGATTTCTTCATTTGTACATGTAATTTTTTCTGTGAGTGATACAAATACATTTTAAGGACAGGAGCAACCTAAATTAACTTACCTGGTTTTTACCTCTGGGTACCGCTGCGACAGATCTTTGCCTCGCAATTCCAGCTCTGGAGGAAGATGTTTTTTTTGCTCGTTGCCCATGAGCAGGATCTGATGCTAAACAGACGTTTTGCGTCGGAACAGCGCTGGAGTGGTGGGGACGTTTTCTACAGACGCGTTTTACTGTAAAACCAGCACAATGACAGCAGAGCGCCGCGAGGGGGGGCCGTGTCCCCGGCGATGCCTGCGCCTGCTGCCGTGGGTGTTGCAGCTCGGGGATACGGGACAACGGGAACGGAACCAGCCGTGCCGTGATCCTCCGWGCAGGGCAGGCACCGCTGCCGCACTGAAAGGAGACACTGGGTTGTCTCGTTTCGGCCCGTGGAACTCAGCAGCTTGTGAAAGCATCTGATGCTGATAGAGCTCCTCAGATAACACAGCTCTGTGGTTTCTTTGAGTTACTCAAGGATTTGAACAAGGTGAATCTCTGGATCATTTTTTTCTCTCTCAAGTGTAAAGCCTTGACTGAAAGCCCACAGAAAGTCTCCTGTGACCCAAAGTATTTAGTACAACAGGACACAGGAGTGGAGGTTTCTCAAAATATCTTGGTACCTAACTCCTTAAACACTTCCAGATCTGTCCCTAATATTAGAAAAAAAAACAAACCACCACCAAACAAAAAAAAACCCCAAAAGTTGAAAATAAGATTTAGAATGGAGGACAATATCAATTTCTCCATATAGTTGAATGATGACCATGTAAGGAACAGAAATTATACTTTCTTAGCTGGACACAAAGAGTAGCATCTTGTCGCAGTGAACTGAAATTTGCTTCATACCAATACTTGGCAAAGCTGAAAATTTTTAGAAAAAAAACGTTCCTTACTTTTCCTCACTTTCTTTTTTTTTTTTTTTTAATGTGGATTATCAATGTGCACCTGGCTTTTACAAAAAAATTCCCATACTTAATGATCTTAAATATCTAATCTTAAGGTCCTAGGATTCTAGTGGAACTCTACCCCAGCTGCTACAATAAAATAAGAATTTGAAACGATCTGGAAATTTGAACATTTCAGATATTCATTGTATACTTACATATAATAGGCTAACTGTGCCATGGCCTCTATAGGGACTGAAATAAACCATAAAAGCAGTTTGACCGGCCACTTGAACCATTATTCTGTTCCTGTCCATATAGCCACATTTTCCTCTTGACCTCCATCTTGCAGTTTTTAATATGGCATGGCTGTTGCAAGAATATAATCAAAATATAGTCAATAATCATCCAGCTACTTTAAAATTCTCGTGCTTCTGAAAATTTCCTGGCAGAGTAGGGTGACATTTAAGGACTTTATTGTTTTAGAAAACATTCCATAATATACTGACTTGTGAACTGATTTAAGTGGTCAAACCATCCTGCAGTAGACAGAATTTCAACGGAAATGGAATACAGCTCTTTCCCCTGCTGATTCAACTGCTGAGCTATGCAGCTTGTGATGAATATGCAACTGATTCCTAATGGGAATGAGAAACAGATAGGAAAACTGCATAGTTTTTGTGATTCAGGGAAGTTTCCAAACAATAACCAGAACTACTGACATATCTAGATGGCAGAGTGAGGTGGAGCTCAGCATTAGGGTACAGACAAGTAAACGTGGTGCCTCAGCACCAGGGAGCCATTGAGGTGTTTGACATACTGACCTGGTGCCACTTGTGCTGTCTCACAGCCCAGTATCCTATGGAGATGCACGATACTGGCAGACAGGACACGGGAGCTGGGGAAAATGCACTCAATGCTTACTTTAATCCCAGTTGTGACACATAGAGATCTGCTGTCTCTGTGCATGGACAGTGAGCTCACACCTGGCTGCCTAGAGCAGGGTTCACATGTCTGGGAGCAGGTCCTCCAGATAATTCATCCTGATGTTGTCTTTCTTGAGCATGATTGCCTTTCCCTAGCTATTGTATAAAAACATTTCATATTTATAAGTATGTATATGTTTATAAAGTGTTTGGATAACATACGTGGATAGTATAATAGAACAACTAGATTGGCTGAAGATTTTAGCATGGGAATATCTTTCTATACATATAGTTTTTCTACACATATATAAAGTTTGCAGACTTGAGGCTTAAGAAAAAACAGAACACATTTACAAAAGTGAAGGTGATTGAAAACCTTATTATAGAGAATAAATATTCCAGAAATAAACTTGAAGTGCAAAACCAGCTATAATGAAGCATTCTAGATTATTATTAAGAACCATGAATTAGAATTTAATTATTTTAAGACACATTAGCCAAAATATTACAAAAGCAAGATTTGTTTGATTGAGTAACAATCTCCCAAGAGGAGTCATAGAAGCAACTTTGCAACATTTAAAAATAGACTGAATAAATTATAACTAAAAAAAATCACACTAAGAAATCTTAATGGCCTGGTGATAAAGGGCACCAGAAATTTAATAATGTGTTTTTAAGTCTAATTTCTGTGATTACAATTCTTGCTATATTCTATCTTCATAGGCAGCTAGGTGCTGAGTCAGACAACTGTCGTGCCTACTTACTGATTTGTGCTCCTACCCCTGTAATGCTTATTGTATTACAAATAAAAGTCTGAAAGAATCTATTTTCATGTTAGTCATATTTTCTCTGTTATTGTCATAACAATATGGCAACATTGTCTGGGAGACTTATTCTTACAAGAAATAGACAACTAAGTCAAGTGTAAAGACTGTGGGAAGTAAAAAGTTAGTATACAAGGCGACTCTGAGACTAGCAGGGCACTCGGGCAGCAAGGAGGGTATAATGTAGAGCTGGTTCCTACTTGAGTCACTAGCACTTAGAATACTCTTTGTATCCTAAGATGTAAGAAATATTAATACAGGCTTTCAAAGCCATTGTAATTCCATATAAACATTCCAGCTGCAAACACCAATCTTTCCTGGAGGTTTCCATTCAGTGTTTGACTTACCTTTTTAATTGAATTGGTGGACATGGCTGGTCTTAAAAACATTCCAATGTTTTCCTTGCACCTGGGTGTCAAATGCATAGAGAACTTTAGTACCCAGCTCTCATTGCTACCTCTACATTTTTAAAAATCCAGGTAGGTGCAAGTCTGAAATGTTAGATACTTTTGACAAGGCATCTCATTACCCTGTATTAGAAAAAAAAAATAACAGAAGGAAATAAGTCTGTGTTCATGAAGTCTTATAATTCCCAACAAAACAAAGTTCTTAGCTCGTATATCATTGCTCAGTTATTCTTATCAACTCAATATCTTAGGACATGGAGCATACAAGCACCAGCACAAGTTCTGGTCAAAGCTGGATAATCAGCTTTTTTTCATACCATTGAGAAGAATGAAGATACTTGGACATTTTTTAAGAGATCAGCATAGTTGTAACTGACAATGACATTACACAGCTGAAAATTTAGGCTCAAAAAGGAAAATAAATATGGTAATTTTTCCAGAAAAATTCTACAAAACTCAGTTTTCCTAAAAATTACTTTGCACAAAACTCTAATTTGGGCACAGAAGGTAATAATGGCAAGGAGTATGATCAGATGACTCATCACAATATTCCCCCCCATCTCTTATTTTTATGATTTCCATCATGATTCAAGCAGAGGGCTACCTCTTAGTTGGCCGAGAAGCACATTGACTCAACTGCAGAATATCAGATCCAAGTTTCTGTATCTCCAGGTACTCTTTATGAGCAGAAGACACTGGCAAAAGCAAAGTGAAGTAAACGCCTCTGCTCCCTCTTGGCAGGCAGCTGGGCTGGGCACTGATTTGCAGCCACGGAGTTTCTATGTAGCCCAGTGTTTACCCCTCGGTCACTCAGCCATGAGCTCTCCTTGATTGCAACCACTGCAGTTCTTTTTTTCTTTTTGCATTTAGAGCCAGGAGTAATCTGGAACACAAACCAGAGCAATCAACAGACAAAATTAGTTCTATATTGTGAAAGGACTACAGGTATATTTCACTGTTACATTTATGTGTTAAGTGATGGGCACTAATCAGTACTCCATTGATTGTTTTGTATCTTCCAATTCAACACAAAGCCATGTGACATCCAYCCAGTTTCAATGTAAGTTGGTGCTTGGCAGCCCGTTACAGAACATCTATAGAATTTTTTAATGACTGGTTTGGTTGTCCACCTCTAATTGGAAAAACCCCTTTCTTCTGAATTCCAGAGAGTAGCAAAAGTCATAGCTGTTCAAGTAGGAACAGAATTTAAGATTTACTGCTCATTGTGCTACTCATTCCCTTTTTATTTTTGTGAGATGCCTCATCACTTTTCTTATTACCTGAATGGAATATACAAAGTGGCTACTTCTATTGTCTTTTTACTGGTTTGTATTATACCCAGTCTCCTCGTCCTTTGCTTGTTTCTCCTTCTGGGACCTGGAACTGCAAATGACATCGATGATATCACAGTACACCAAGTACCATGAAGGACAGGATGAGGCTGAATTTGTGAAGTTCAGAGAGAGAAAGATCCCACTCTCTTGCGTGACTGCACAGCTGTGATGACACAAATTGCTCCTAGAAATACATTCACAATATTTTTTTTTCAGATGTTGGCATTATGTCAAGCACTACCAACCTTACCACTAACAAGCTAATTCCAGGAACAGCTGAGAACCAAAGAGTATCTTTTGTTTCCTTCTAGAAGTATTTACAGCTAAAGAAGTGGATCCTGCAAATAGAACAACACATTGGATCCTTCTGGGCTCCCATTGATGGTTTCCCAAAGCAGAACAGACTTAGTTAATAGCACAAATATGGGGAACCTCTGAAGACATCTATAAACACATATTTTAATCTTTTTTTACAGTTATTCTTAGATCATAATTTAGTGAATGTTTGTTTTTTAATACAATGCCTGCACTTGCTTCAAAAATATGTGATGAGAAAGAATTCCAGGGAAAGAGCAGACCAACAAAATCTTTCAGCCCAAATAAGCTAAAGTTAAGGTAAAATGTTTGCAATACCCACTGCTAAGCAATTAAGTGTTCAGCATGACTCTCATTTATTGAATAATTTTATAGATTGATAACCGAGGAGAAAAGCATTCCCTCTTATACTTCTGCTCTTCGAATTGCTACTAATGCATTAAAGAAGATGATTAAGGATTGATCATAGGATCCACATTATATCGTATCTGCAGTATTCATCATAAAATACACCATAAGGATAAAAGGCAAAGCTATTCCCCAAACCTGTGTGTCAGTAATCTTCCCCCTCAGCAGCATGGCTGTCAGCTTCATTATCTCACTTACAATTCTGAATCTGCATCTGTGTATTGTGATGGGCAAATGATCTGAAATCCTAGGAAGATGAAAGATTTATTATTTTCAATACTGGTATATTTTTGACTCAAAACCACTGACAAGATCAGATTGTTAGTGTTACTAGTTTGATTCATACAAATATTTGCATTTTCTCTGCCACCTGGGCAAAGATATTTATCCATAAATGAAGCRTTAGCATTTCTTGATGGTATATTAGCTATACTGTAGGATCTATATAATTAGAAAAGAAAACTAAGTACCAGCAGCTTCATAGTACACTGAGAGACTGCTGAAGTCATCATCAAACAGAACTGACTTGCAAGTACTACTCAGGATGCCAGAAAACAGAAGCTAGTAGCTGTTTTTATAAATATAAAGGTCCTGGCTCCAAAATGTCTTCATTTCACTATGTCTGGGAGTTTCTGARAGCAATCATTTCATATGATCATTAGTTTATTCTGGCACGAGTAACCACATGTTCCTGAGTGCAGTGAGAGCTTATGATCTTAGAGATCATGTACAGCAATCTGGGTTGGTAAAGACGTAAGAAATCCAATAAATCAAAGTCCATCTGTACATTATTTCATAAGACATCCTTCAAAATGCCTTTGGGAATATTAATAAATTGCAAAATAAGGGAATTTTCAGCATCTGTAATTGACAGAAGGATGGGAAGCAGCAGCTGCTCACAAGTTAAACAAAAGTCCTCCTAGTAAGAGGGTGCACAAAAGCTTTCTCCTTTGCCTATGATTCCAACTTTGCCTTCAGATCTGTGGTGGGAGCAGCAGGCAGCACCTTGTGGTCACCCTTCCAGTATTGCCACTGACTTGGGTCACCTAATACAGGCCTGCTTTCAGTTCAACAGCTTTATACTCTGAATCTAGATCATTCTGTCTCATCTGAATGCACACATTTTATGAACCTGACTGGTAATAACTGGTATTTGAAACATACAGTCACTGTTAAAATTAGTACTTGTTTGAGGATTTCTTTTTGCAGTAGTTACGTGATGCCATTTATTGGTTTAGCTGGTATGGTATAGCTGGTCAAGAGACTAAGTCCTATGAGGAGCAGCTGGGGAAGCCATGGTTTAGTTGACAAGGCGTTGTTCAGTGAAAGGTCGGACTTGATGGTCGTGGAGGTCTTTTCCAACCTTAATGATTCTATAATTTGCCAGAGATCGTACACTGCCTTATTGTTGGTTTAGGTTCTATCACAGAAAAACAAAGACAGTGTTTTTCAGGAGTAGCTGCAGCAACATTGCTGTTGCTATAGCCTGCTCATCTATGCAAGTTTATGTAGAGGCTTAGACACGAATGCCTAATCTACCTAATCCTGCAGCACTTCAAGTATTTACTATATATTGCCCCTGCACCTTCAACAGCAAAGAAACACATCTGAAAAAAAAAGTCAAAAAACCCCAAAACAAACCAAGCAAGCAAAAAAACACAAACAAGCAAAACCCCAAAACAAAATGAGCRAGCAAACAAACAAACAAATGACCCAAAAAAAAAGAAAAAAAAACAAGAAAAAAAAACACCATAAAAAGACAGTCAAGTGTCTTGATAGAGAAAGCCACCCAGGACATGTACAAGCACATGTGGTAACACATTCTGTCATAATCCCCATTCCCCCATCCAGCTTTTGGTGAAAATGTTGAATAAAAGTACATGGAATTTCTAGTCTCACTGGGAGCCTCTTGTGCTCTCACATGGTGATGTTCATACATTGATGATCCTCTTCCCCATGTGTCTCCTTCACCTGCCAAGCAACAGAACAAAGTTTCCATTGTCTTTCTTTTATTTCTAATTAAACTGTATGATCTATGCTTCTTTCTCTATGTGACCCCCCCAACAATATGTGATGTTCTAATCTCTTAATCTTTTTCATTTAATGCCCACATGCTACTGCTGCTACTTCATATTCATTCTTAATAGTATTTCCACTTTTATTCCTTCTTATTCTCAGGTATCTTCAAGTATAATGCTATCTCTTTTGACCTTTCTCTTTCTTCAAAAGAGTTTGCCTTTACACAATTTATATACTTTACTTGCTTCTCTTAGAGGTTACTCTGTCCTACACTATTAGATTATTTTCTTAGACTTAGATTGTTTTCTGAAAAGATTGCATCTACCACTTCCCTGATTTTATTGTGGTCTGCTTTCCTGAAAACAATTATTCTTATTCCCTCTACTGTCATTCCTTCTTTCTTTCCAAAACCAAACTTACAATCTATACGGCAGAGAAAAGAAAGCTGTGATAAATGATATAGAGTAGCTACAGTTGCTAGGTAATGAAAGGTTGATAAGATCTGAGAGTGATTTTTTAGCTTTCTTTTAATCCAAAGCTGTTGTTTCATATTCATTTTCACTTATGCATAAGTGGATGAAATATTATATGACCACTAATTTCTCTTGACAGTTATGATCATGTTTTATTTTCACTTTCAAAGATCTCTAAAACATTTAAAGGTATACAGAAGAACCTTGTAAAATTTAGTAGGGAGGAAACCATGAGAGTTCTATAAAAAGAATACATCTGAGATGTAGATAAATAATTATTTACTTAAATCTATATGAAAGAAACACAGAGGAATACTTTCTACCTCATTTGTAAAGCAACTAATTATTTATATTAAATAACTGAATGCCTTTAATAGAATGGTAATGCTTCCATAGCATTAAATAGCAGAATAAAAATATGAAAGAGTTGAAGTGTCTATACTATTGGAATTTACTGGAACTTAGTAGTCTTAGCAGAACTTATTGAAATTTAGCATTCAGATGAAGTATCTGAGTGATGTACACTAAAAGAAAGCAAGGAAATACTTTGGGCAAGAACTCCAGAAGTAACCTGTGTTCTCATGTAGGATTTCACAGGATTTTTAAGGATCAGAAGCAATTTCAGTTAGGTTCTCAACTAAACAAAGAAGAAAAGTAAGAAACYGCAAGGGTTACAACTTACATGTCATGAAAAGTGAAGGGCTAGAATGTGTTTTGTGGGTGAAAGAATATAAAGGTGCTGGATATAGAATATAAAGGTGCTGCATCCTTTGGCTTTAATAAAAGGGATGAGGAATTATGATTGACTTGAAATGAATCTCTCTAGAATGGTCGGAGAGTTACTCCTAGCACAGGGCTCAGCTCTGAAGTGAAGAATACTGTGTTCCTGCTCCCAGCATCTGCAGGGGGTCAGCAAGCTCTGCTGCTGGGCACCATGGCACGATTGAGCCTACAACGTATTTGTTTATATTTGTACAAACCTGCTTTCTCCCCAGCAGTATTGTGGAACTTAAACAGGACAGCAAATGACACAAATCTGAAGAAATATTTAGAAGCACACACTGTTTCCTCCTGCCCTTTAATGCTTTATGTATTGGCATGCTTTTTCCTTTTTCCCACAAAGTTGATTTCTTTGTTATTAGTTCGATTACCGTCAGCAGCTCCCGTCAGTTCTGCTGTTTATAGTCACAATGATTCTCAAACTGGACAAAGTTTATTTTGAGGAGGAAGGTGTATTTTTCACTTAAACCTTAGTGTGTAACAACAAAAGAAAGCCAAGAARTGCTCTGTTCTGGCACCCTGTGGTCCTTCCTGGCAGCAGCAAAACCACTGTTAGTGTCATGTTCCTTGTGGTGGACTCTCCCACGCTGACTCAAACATCCCCACTAAGGTAACCCAGAGCCTCAAACTTCTTTTCTTCTCTATCCTGACAAGATGGAGACTTGCTGTCTGTGCCTCTGAATTTGTGATGTAAACAGCAATTTTTGTGGTTACCATTCTTGGCAAATGTTGTGCTTCTACAAACAAAAACCCCTTTGCTTGGAAAACAGGAAAAAGCAGTGAAGGACACTCAGAAGTCTGTGTTACAGCACCCATACTGAATGGACTTGAGACCAATGCTGTCACCCAAAAATCTGTGGATGAGTTACACAATGCTTAAGACTTACAGGACCTAATGTCAGGTCTCTGCTCCACCCTCCTCAGCATGCAAACTGAGTTTTTAGTTATCCTACACAGATTAGGCAGCAAGATAGTGAGACAAGATTTTGAGATGTAAGTTAGTAGTGAGACAGGGAGAACGTATGCAGGGATTCTTGTAGTTTATTACTTGGAGAGGTACAGCACAGCCTCAGGGTTGCCGAGTAAATTGCAACAGGGTCCACAGCTCGAGAGAGAGAGTAAATAATGAAAGATTTCAATTTACTGGTATCAGGCCAGAGTATGCTGACATCGCATTTTCTCCCATACACGTGCTTGTCTCCAAGCYAGCCTTCTCAAACCTGCCATCATGACTGTTTCCTGTCTCTCCCAATCTTTTCTGATGAACCCCCAAAGGTATGTCCAGAAAACATGATTCCATTCCATACATGTTAAACATCTGCTGTGCAGCTTTATATACCAGACTATTCCCAAAGAGCACAGAAAATGCCAGAGAGCCACAGTCCTCCATTAACACAGCCTGGAATGGTGTGTCTGCTGCTCTGCCCTCAGCAGCACACAGCACAAATGTGCCCACACAGCAAGATCACCAGTGCCATATCTCACMGTCCAATATCTTCACCACCACATGGTGGTGTTTAAGCCTTTGCTAAAGGATAATCCGCATCATGAAGGGCTTAACTGCAACTGTGATTTTGGGGCTGTGAGGGCCCTTCAAGGCAATTTTTATGACTGATTTCTTCAAGTTAATTTTCTGGTAAAATTCATAATCAGAAAATCAGTTGGAAGTCCAGATACTGCTATTGAGAAACAAATCGTGCTGGGAAGTCATAAACAGGACTAGAGGCCTCAGCAAAAATATGATACTCTCAGAGGAGTTTGGAGAAACCCTCAGAGGAGATTGGGGAAACCCTCAGAGGAGATTAGAGAAAGCAACCCATGTTCAACAGTAGATTACAATTAGGAAAAACAACATCCTAGAGATAAAATAAGAGAGAATATACAAAGACTCCATGGGAAATTTATTTTCCTTGTTTAGTACATTTTCCATGGTTCTTTACAAGAAAAGTTGATGTTCTTGGGTTTACGTTTTTATTACGCATGTCTTTGCCTGCAGTCAGTGTCACAGAATATTCTGAGTTGGAAGGGACCCATAAGGATCTTCAAGTCCAGCTCTTAAGCAAATGACCCATCTGGGGATTAAACCCAAAACCTTGGTGTTGTTAGCATCATGCTCTGACCAACTGACCTAATCTCAGGGTCACTTGGACAGTAGTGTCCATGTTTTGTTACCCCACATGACCAAATCTGCACACACTATAGATGATAATGCTTCATTTCAAGATTTACTTGTAACTAGTGCAATGCTTCTCCTATGAAAAACAGAAAAATTAGCTGTCATTACAGAAACCTGCATTTGCTGATTTCCTTCTAGGACAACATTTTAATAATAAAATGAGTATGAGCTTCCTTTCTGCTCCACTTATTGAGGTATCCCCCAGGAGCATCCTGCCCCATGGTTGTGATGGATGTGCCTGTCAGAACACAGGGTTTTGTTGCATCCTCTGGCACTGTTTCCCTGTTTCCAAGTTTCTCTTTCACTGTCTCTCACTCCTCTGGGAATCACAAGAAGAACACCGAGGCCTCCCATAGAGAAAGCCTTCCAGACACTGCTGCAGGAAGCTGGGGAATTTAAAAAGGCTTTTGCTTTCAGGGAGAAAGTACCTTGGAGAGAAGTGTATGAATATAAATATCTTAGTGCACTTGGATGAGTGATAGGAATATATTCCTCTCACCTTTAATAGTGAAAAAACTGACTTTTCTACTTATGTGGTATATGAGATGAAGTATGGCCTAGCTGGGGAGGCACAGGGCTGGGGAGACACCACCATAGGCTGGCACCCTCAGGCCAGGCAGCAAGCGAGAGGAAAGAAAAGGGGAAATCAAGATGAAAGTATTTAGAAAAGATTCTTGGAAATTACTCCAGAGCTCAGGTAGGGAGGTATGTTTATGTGCTGCTGTGTTGCAAGAAGTAGGTCACAGACTTCCACACAGGCTGTCTGGAAGCCATTCCAGCCATTCCCATAGCTGTGGTTTGGCTCAGGCTGCAGACTCTCTGCGACATGCCCTGCAAAAGCAACACGTTCTGGAAGCTTCTGCCAGCCCGTGCTGGGCTCAAAGGGGGCTGAGCTACTCCAGACCTCTTCTCTTGGGGCTGAGTTTGCTACAACTGGCCATAACTTTAGTCTTGTTTTCTGCTAAGATTACACAGCTGCCAAATTGTCTCCCTAGTGTCACAAGGTGAGTTATTTTTATTGAACTAGCTGAATTATTTCAAGGCAAATATTTTATTTACAACTGACTTGGTTATATTTCTGCAATTTCCACTTCCTGAAGACAGCACAGGGGAATGGCAGGGATGTTCAGTGACAATGGCTTTCTCAATCATTTCAATTCACACTGCATAGTTTTGCCAATACCAATGTAGCAATTCAGAGGAAAAAACAGAGCTAGAATAAAAGAAGAATTTACCAAAGTGCCTAATCTCATTCCCTTCCTTCTTAGGTCCTGATGAGAAACACGATAAAGTTTGCTGATTTCTTGCTTACCAAAATGAGGACTGAATTAATGAGAAAGCCACAAATTGCTTTTCTTTCCTGTCACATTCCACAACTGCACATAACAAAATCTTTTGCAGGCAGGAGGAAACCAACAGTGGTGCTGTTCTGCACTGGAATGACACTGGGAGTTAATGTGCCCTAAAAATCTTTAAATCTCCTTTTTTCAGACTGTACTCTCACTGTCTTTCCTTTCGTTCCAGAAAAATAAGTCCTCAGTATGTCATAGCAAAGATATGATCCTGAAAGGACTCCAAAGAAGTTACTAAAAATAAATTTGTGGAATTAAAAAAAAAAAAAGAATTGATGGAATAATTGTCTTTTATTTTAACAGACTACAAAAGAGAGTTTCTAAATAATCTGTTCTTTTTCTAATATCTTTTTCCAAGATACAGATCTGAAAATATAGTCCTAGATTCCACTTCAAATACTATAATTGTAAATGGGGGACAAAAGATAAAAAGACCATGTTAGCTAGGAAAAATTATACATATCTTATAACTCTTTGTTGGTACCTTACTGCAGTGAGCTGTGATATGAAAGAAATATAGGATCATGTATGTACAAAAAATATTTTTACTGAAGTCCAACAGGCAAAGTACTGATATAAAGAGAAATTATTTAATACTCAAGAAAGTTTCTCTTGAGCAGCAAAATTCTCTGCAGAATTTTGTCAGTCTGAAAAATCTCCCTCCTATTTCAGACTATCACCTTTTTCCACTTCCAAGTTTTCTCATGATATCCATTGAAATCATCCAAGACCTTGTCCTGTAACTCACTTGGATAGGGGCATTAGTGTTAAGGCCAAGTGTCTTATATTCTTTATGGACTTCTGTTCATGATTGATTTAGAACAACCTAAGTATTGTAATAGAATGTGCAAGCATTATCTTTTGCTGAATAGAAATATCACCTCTGATATCTAGAACAACTAAATGTCCTCCATAATCACCATTAGTTAAGCCCAGAAACTCAAAATATAACTTATATTTTTTTAATCACCTGGTAATTGAATAGAGAATACAAATATTTGAAATCTCTCTTATTCCTAGTAACATTAGTTCTAAAGCACTGACAGCGTTTTTAATATTTAATGCATTTTTTCACCTTTATCACAATACAGCTTCTGTATTATAAAGTGGATGTTTGAGACATTGTTCCCCTGATTTGGTAAAATATCCTTGAGGACCTGTCCTGGAACATTTGCAACCTTTGACAAGAACTTAAGACTTCCCTAAAAATGTCCAATTCTATTAGTCAAAGCAGCTATGGGGTAATTACCCAGTACTTGTGTCCCGGATACCACAGGTTGAGAACAGCATAGCACCCTGACTCTGTAGTTTTATATTCCCTTTGGCCACATAAGCTCATCCTTGATGTCGGTATTTACACTGCTCAAACCCCTATATTTATAAGTAATGTTTTTCAACGGGCATCCAATTTCATACACTTGGATTTTAACTGTGGGCTCTACATGCTAAACTTGAATCCACATTTCTGAASTTTACAAGCTTCTTCATGAGCCTTGGAGAGAGAGAGCACTTTGTACACTTACAACCGCTCATAACTCATGCTCCAGTAAGTACACTTCTGGCTTGACAATGTAGGAACAGTCATGTGGTGTCTAACAGCTTCTGTGTTGCTATAAGCCTGACTGTTGTACTTCCTTTCTTTATCATTAATTTGTGATGACTAGTGCTGCACGTAAGACATGGAGTTTTTCATGTCCAATGTTTTTAAATATCTCGGTTTGTAACAGGCAATAAACATTTCTTCACTGGAATGCAAAACCTCATTCCAGTTCAGGACAAAACAAAGCAAGTTCAAGGTACCTTAGAAATCAGAGCCTGCTGCTTCATTAAATATTTTTTGCTAATTCTATTTATTTCTAGCTGGTTTGAGTTCGGTACCAAGATGTAAATCATGTATTATGTTTACTGAACCTTTTATTTCAATTTATTTCCTGACATAGTATAGACCATCAGGTCCAAGACACCAAGGATTACAGATATTTCACCTTTCCAAATTTTGGGCCATAGTTTCTTTCCACCCTCACTTTGTTCCCTCTTTAATTTTAATAATTTCACACAAGTAAAATTATTAATTCTTGATAGAGGCTTCAGACAAGGAACACAATTACACTGTCTTTTGTTATTATTGTTAGATTTATGTTTATTTAGGAAGAGGTTTCTACCAAGAAATGGTTAATTATGAAGTTATCTCCAGATACATAACTAAGCAAAATTTCTTGAGCCACATCTTTCTCAAAGAGTCTAAGCTATAACATGCTCCTCTGCAGAGAATTACAACTAGTTAGTACATAATTTCATGCAAAAAGAGCTAGTCCTTCAAGAAAAATGGAGAGGGGGAACACGAATATGTGAGGAAAATGTTTAAATACAGAAATCAGCTTTTCTCCTGTGCCTTCTTTTTGTGGGAAAAAATAAATACATTGACTAGAAAGACTGCTGCTTGATTAACTCTGTTTGAGTCTGGTTCTGTACTTGGGACAACTTGCAGTATCTTTCACAGGAGGAGGATAAAGAAGTAGTTCCATCCAACCTTTCTGCCTTGGTGCCATGACAATCATCCAAATTAATCACTCAAATTAATTAGACTAATAATTTTTGGAGTCTGTGCCTCTTTATGAACTGTGTACATTGTCATTCAATTTTTTTCACTGCTTTGTCTRAATGCCCTGTGTTCTTAAAGCCTAAATCATAGGGTATTGTCTAGTTTTCAAACATGGTCTTTCTTATTGTATCTCTGTACCTTTTCAGCTCCTAGGCCTGTCTAAAATCCAAGTTTATGTAAAATGAGATAATTTTGAGAACTTTCATTCTGCAATAGAGAATTTCCTATGTTTATAAATGTGGTGTGGAAGGCATATAAATATATTTTAGGAAAGTTCCTTGTCCTCTCAACTAACCATTTATTCAGATGTTACAGTATAAAGAGTGTAACACTGTTTTTATTTAATTCATAACTGTTGAGTTATTGGCTTTTACTTAGAGGAATGCATGACTGACCTCTCTTTCCAATACTGCTGTCAAAAATTTCATTAACTCAGGTTGAGTAGGAGTAAATAATTACAGTGAATGTTATTCATTCTCCTCTATACCATGCCCATTCTAATAGTATGTRTATCACTTCTACCATCTCAGGTTTGGGATTTAGCCACGAGCTGTACAGATTCAATATTTTACCACTGGAATTCTGCCCCTTGTTGGTCAAGGCAGGGGTCATTGCATCGGAATTTAACCACTTACTCTATAAAGATGACTGACAGCAAGGTTACCCCTTGTGWTGRYTTGGTTTGGTTTGGTTTGGTTTCAGTCTGAGTCAGACAATACTCAAACACCCAACAAAAAGCCCTTGGTACTTAGCAACTCCTCAGAGAAATCAACACCTCTGTAGCTTCATTGCTATCAGCAAAGAATGTCCAGATTAAAGTATTTTGCAGCTGCTGTTATCAATAATGTCTTGGCTGAATCACCAGAATCTGTTAGAGAAACAGAAAATGGTTACTCTAAACAGAATGTTCCCAGACAAAAGGCATTTGGGGCAAACTGAGCAGGATTTTCCCCATGACACTTTTTCAGTGTCTACATAGACAGGTCCAATGATGTGGAGAGAGATCCAAATTTTTCACAAAATAGTTCTGAATAAATATCTGAATATCTGAGTATCTAAATATCTGAATAAATATCGTGTTGCTATTGCTGTCTGCATAGGACTGTATTAGAAAACACACCTTTTATTTAACCAGAAAAATCTTCAGTTTACCAGAGCCTGGCACTATAGAACAATTCTGGTAACAATTCTGAGATCAAGTTGGTTGCATTTTACCATATATATCCAGTATACATTGCCTAAAAACACTAGTGTGAATAAATTAACTATATCTTCCAGACATTTTAACACAGTTTTTTGACTCTTTGCAAAAAATTTAGTTGTTCAGAGCAGTCTGTCTATAACCATAGACTTGAAAAAGAGAACACTAAAAATAATATCATGTCAGATGGATCATTTGGCTAAAGGATTTGAGAAAATGACAACACACTATTGTGCCCGGATAGAGTTTAAGTCTATATTGCTTTAAAGAGAAAGAATTAATATTTAGAAGAGGTTAATTTGAGCCTTCTTTACCTAGCAAGTCATTTAAGAATTGAGCTGTTTGTTGTTATGCTCCTAGTTATCATTTAATAGTCATTGTGGAAAATCCACTGGTGACTCAGTGAATAGACCTCTGCTTTCAAGTGTCTGTGAAAAACACCTTACTTCCATTCCATAGGTAAACAAGACGAAGGAGTTCCCTGCCTCAATTTTCTCCCCATTTTTTAATGATCTAAAAATACTGAGTGAGTTTCAAACTTAGACTTGAGTCACGGTTTTAGGTGACTCATACAACTATTAATCGAGTCTTATCAAATCACAGAACAGTTTCAATTGTCTTAGGTTAAAGTGGGAACAATAACAACAGCACATTAGCTTTGGCAACCTACCTACTCATTTTATGTTCCCAGCCATTTTCTAATTCATGTATACACGGTGCTCACCCACACATCTAAGTTTCAGAATGAAAGAATTAAGAACAGCACATTTTGAACACTTCACCCTCTTTTATAGGCTTTGAACATAGTATTTTCAAGAAATTTTTAGCCAGTCACATTGACCTTTTTTTTCTCAAATGAATGTGTTAAGCATATGAATCAATAGAGAACCCAACACAGAATTTAAATGGAGAAACCTATCAAAGATACATGTATTTTTGGTTGTCACGTTGATATTTATGAGCTGGAATACCAACACACTGTGATTACACAAAGATTGGATTGGGAAACCATTAGCAGTGGATACCCTTTTGTTTTTGTATTTATTGGTTGAAGAAATTTGCAAAATTCATGTGAGCATCATGCACTAGAATTTGGTCTTTCAAATCTGCGACTATCATTAATGATTTTGCTGATGTTAACAGTCTGTAAATTAATATTTATTGAGGATTTCACCAATATTTTTAGGATCTTCCATCATACACATACTAGTGAATTTTCATTGGCCTGGATTTGAGGACCAAATTGAAGTGCTTAACAAACTGTCAGAAATGAACGCACTGAAACTGTCATATAACTTTGAAGGTTGGGACCAATCTCTCTTAATTTTACTATATACCACACATGAAAATGCTTAGTTGAGTGATAGATATATATGMGGATTAATCATCTAATGCTTGTGAAACACTCTGAGGCTAGAACACTAGTTTTTAGAATTTTATTATTGACTCACTACTTTGAAATCTGACAAAACTCAGAGCTAAAAAAYATTTTAGACAAATATTTTTTCACAAAAAAATACAATTTCAGTGGACCTGATCATATTCACAAATCTGAACTTGGTGAAATAAACATGATCCAGACTAGACTCACAAAAGTCAGCAAACCAAGAGCAATGTGCTGAGTGTTGTTTTTCAGCAGCTCAGATCTAAAATACTTAGGTTCCTCCTGAAAGACCTTCCAATGACCTACTGGGTCAGTAATAACCGTCATTCAAAGAACTGCAGATATATAGGTTAATTTATGTYGGAAGGAAACTTCAGAGGTCATACAGGCAACTCCCGGCTCATATTTAATTAGACCATGTTACTTACAGACTTGACTACATGAATTTTGAAAATCTCCTAGGATGAGGAACCAAAACATCTTTGGGCAGCCCATTCAAACATTTTGCATCTCTCATGACAAAAAAAAAAAATCCTAAGTCGGATTTCCAGTGTTCAATTTTGTCTTCATTGCCTCCTGTTGTTTCCCTGTGCCCATCCAAGAAGAATCTGCTACCATCTTCTCTGCATTTTCTTGTCAGGTACTTGTAGATATCTGTAAGGTTTCCCCTTCATCTTCTCTTCTCCAACATGAACAAACCCAGCTTTCTCRGCCTTTCCTCTTACKTCCAGTGCTCCAGCCCCGGACCATCTTGGTAACCTCACGCGTGCACTAAAGAATCCAGACCTGGACACACCACTCCAGATGTGGTCTCACATGTGCCAAGCAGAGCAGGTGATCACTTCCCTGGATCTTATGGCTATACTTACTAATGCTACCCATGGGTTTTAGACTGGGTTTGCTTAAGCCTTAGCTCTCATTAAGAATACATGAAATATGGGTGGTTTTCTRCTTCTGTCAAGAAAGACAAACACAAAAAACTTCATATGAAATCATTGGGTTTCCTAATTTTTCTTATTCGGACTGAACAAAAACATCAGTTATTCACACAGTTTTAGCAAAAAACACACATTTATCTGGTGCACAGCACATCATATATCCTATAATTTAACTTACAGTTTGTTTAGCCGCATGGGGTTTTTTGGTCACGTTGGTTTTGAATGGGAAATTGATCTTTTCTTCCTGTTATTTATTCTTTTCCTGTAAATGATAATGAAGCAATGCAGCTAAAAATGCACAATAAGGTAAAACAATCCTTATGTTTTGGTTATATCAGAAGACAGTGTGCGTTTCTGGAGTTGTTATTTTGCTACCAAAAATCTGCGATCATGTCACCTTTGATTCTGTTGTTAGTTCACATTCTTTCTGCATTCTGGATTTGRACCGTAAACAGCCTGTTGTATGAGAGCAAGAGTGAACTCTAGAAGACTAAATCTTCGCTCAGAAATTAATGGCTCAGTATGCAAAGGCAGCCAAAAGATGTCAAAAAAGTTCTGGGCACCATCAGGGTAGGTGCTGAGAGCAGGAATCATGGGGAGCGTGGTATTCCCACTATATCAAACATGCCTACATCCAGTTCTTGAGAACTTTGTGGAGTTTTGTTTGCCAGATCTCAGAAAGGATATAACGACAGTGAAAGAAGTACCCAGAAAGGCAATTTCATTCATTAAATGGCTGGACCAGCTACCAAATCAGGAGTATGGAGAACAGGAGATCAAAACCTTCATAAAACTAAGATTTGCAAAATCATGAAGGTACCGCAGAATCAGAATGTAAAGCTGTTAGATATCAAACTGTAGAGTATTAGAGGTATGGGGTAGCAAATCAGGCTTGCAGGAGTCTTATTTAAGACAGAGAAATTAAACCATGCCTTGCAGAATAGTAAGTGAATATCTGGAACTTGTTATTACAGAAGATGTTGAAAACAACCAGCATCAGTCAAAAACTCATCAAACTCATGTTCTCCCTAGATATTGTCTTTTATTATCATTGCTAAAAGACAGAATACTGAGATAGACGGGTCATTTAGTCATTTGTAYGTTAAATAGAGAAACTGAAGCAACTGAGCCAAACTGAATGAAAGTAATTGTACTTAATGGTATAATCAAAGTTTTATGCTGTGAGGATTAGGTCCTCTACGAAAGAGGATTAAAAATGTTTCCTAAACAGAAGTGATAAAAAATGTTTAATTCAGAGTTATTCAAATAATTTCAAATAATCCTTTATAGAAAAACAACCTTTAGAGAAAATCTTGATGTTTCATAATATTTTGTTAAATTTTTAGACAAAGTGAAAAATTATTGCTTCAATAAAGGAAAACAAAAATACACAAACYTTATTTTTAACCATTGAAATAGTCTCATTATTTGACAGTGATAGAAGTATTTTTCATAACCAGAGTTTTCTATGTCAACTTGGAATAGGTTTTATAAATTATTTTGCATTGAAAAGACATAAGCCATAGCATAACTTAATGCATAAGCTCTGTGAAACTTTCAATGAACATTGGTTATGGTTCAGTTTCAGAAAGGAATGTCCATTTTATATGCTAAGGGAACCAAGCAACGTATGACACCAGATTTTCTACTAAGTTGAAAGATTCTGACACCACTATGGACAGATATATCCTAATTTGTTTATATAATAAATTCCGCTTCACATCTGGCTAGAGAAAAGTGGACTAAATGAAGATGTTGAAGCTTCAGGAGTGTGTGGCTGGAAATTTTCCTAAGACCTTGCTCTGACTGTCTCATGGCCTTGCCAATACCATGATAACAAAGGCGGAAGATGCTCCAACCGTTTTCAAATATTTAGGGATAGAATCTATTCAGACTTAAGCCCTATGTAATTTAGTGAGTTTTTTAATGGTTATGAATCTGCAAGTACGAACCATCATAGAGTAACTCTCATAAATGAGATTAATATTGCTTGCATCTTGTGTGTATTCTTTTGCACAAGTAACATTTCTTTCTTTTTCTAGATTTTCTGATAAACTGAACCGTGCTTGCCCACTTGGAGGGAATATGTGCTGAAGATTCCCAACAGCCTCTAGTCTCCCAGTAGCGCACCCTCAGTTGACGGGAAAGGCAGTAGGAAATTTCGGGTGATTAAACAACTCTGAGCCCTTACTGAGAGGTTAATCACAAGTATAAGTCACAGAATGGTAACTGTCCTGTAAGATGTATACCTTGCTAACAAAATGGAAGTGCACCCCAGAATGCTGAAGGAATTGGCTRATGYAGTTGCCAAGCCCATCTTCATGATATTCGAAAAGTTGCAGCAGTCAGGTGAAGTCCCAGATGACCAGAAAAGGGAAGTGTTACACCTGGTTTTAAAAGAGTAGAAAGATGGGCCCTGGGAACTACTGACTTGTCAGCTTCACCTCTGTGCCTGGGAAGATCATGGAAGAGATCCTCCTAGGAGCTGTGCTAAGGCACATGRAGGACAGGGAGGTGATTCGAGACAGCCAGCGCAGTCACACTGAGGGCAAGTCCTGCCTGACCAACAGAGGTAGTGTGATGAAAAATTAATTTCTRAGGACTTGTCAGAAACACTGCAGAAATTCCTTTCTTTTGTTATTTTGTTATTCCTTCTTTTTGTTATTTCATCCCACAGCTACCATGTTCCAAATGTTCAGTGTTTAAAGCCACCTGACAGACTGAGTATGCTTTACCTGGAACTCTATGGCAGAAATATTCATCATTTTTTCCCAGTCTCATGTATTTGCAATTGAATGCTGGTCATTGTGTGCTAGGTCTTGTGAAAAAGAAGAATGGAAGTTGTTGTCTTTTTCTGAAAGTGAACACAGAAAGGCATCTATACAGCAGAGGCCAGGGTGAAAAGGGTAGAATGTCAGAGAATGGCAGAGAAATTAGGAAATTTGTAGTACAGGCTTTTGTAGTAATTGTAGTAATGGCTGAAAGTACTCTTAATATTATTCATATAGAGCGGAGTTAGTGTGCAAGATAGTGTTATTGCATTAGATAGGCTAGTAAGATGTTCGAAGTACTGAAAACACGTATCTAGAGAACTTAGTCTGAATCACATTAAAGTTAAATTGCATTTGCAAACTACATTGGCTGGTTAATTTTTCTAGATCACTTTCTGGCCAATATTTCACAGTAACTGAAGATTCACTGATATGAAGATAGTCATCAATAAATTTGAACATGAGAAGTCTCTAAAGATAGATATCAAGTGACAGCCAACATYTGGACCTTTGGTTTGTTAGTTTCTTTGACTAATTCACACTCAAAAATCTGTAATGTATGTCTTAAAGTGTCACATAAACATCTCACTAAAATGTGTTCAAAATATCTAACTTTGATGTTCGGTTACTGATATTAAGGTATAGAAYCTCAGAATAAGTAGCTTCAGGCCTCTGATCCAATCTCCTGCTCACAGGAGGGTCAGGTCTGAGGTCAGACCAGGCTACTCAGGGCTTCATCCAGCTGGTGTTGAAAACCTCCTGAGAACGGACACTGCACAACCTCTCTGGGCACTCTGTGCCACTGCCCAGCTGTCCTCATGGAGAAAAGGTTTCCCTTTACACTCAGGCTGGACGTCTCTTGTTTCAGTTACTGCCCCCGTCTCTCACCCTCTTGCCCTTCACCACAGTGACATGCCTGGTTTCAGACCCTTGAGAATTTCACCATGGGCACTGGGAGCTGCTGTTAGGTCCCCCTGAAGTGGTCGCTGCTCTAGGCAGAACAAGCCCAGCTCTCCAGCCTCTCCTCACAGTGAAGTGCTCCAGCCCCAACATCTTGGTGGCCCACCTTGAATCTGATCCATATGGGGGACTGAGGGGTTTTTTTTAAAGGTACAACCCCCTTTTTACGATATTTCTTTGTAATGGAAAAATGTTAGACATTGATTTCTCTGCCACACCACTTCATAGTTGAAAACATGCACTTTGCTAGGTAGCTCCAGGAATTTTCTTAAATTCACGTTTAGTAATCTCTCACCAGTAATTCAGACCTTAATTTTAAGCTTACCACTTGCTTTCTATAAAACTATATGCATCAGACTTCTAGTTTATGCACCCGTTATTCTCAAGAGCTTTTGCAATGGAGTTGAGAAACTGCTTTGTGAAAAGCCCAGCTGTATAAACAACATGAATGTGGTTGGCAAGCAAAATCCAGGGCATTAAAAATTATACTTCCTTTCCTAAATGTTTTCAAAATGTATGGGTTTAGTCATAAAACCCCTTACAAAGCAAAAATTTACAGTAAACTTTACTTCCATGCATTTCTGTGAAGAACAAACACCTGTCCTTGGGGTTTGTGATGCTGTCTCTTTTAGATAATATCAATGGTTTTTAATTCATTTGACATCATTCTGAACTATTTGTGTGCATGTATGGGAGGATCTGGTCCTGGAAAGAAATTTATGGGCACCCAGGTGGAAATTCCAGTAGCTATTGACTTGGAAAAATAAAAAAATCAGGAACAGTTCAATTAGGCTGCATCTTTAGTGACTGACACATCTAGTAAATGTCAGTTAATACCTCATTCAGTTACATATCATATCATTATCTTACGAAAAATTGACACAACTCTGATTTTTCACTGGTGCTGAACAGAGTATTTCTCTTCCCCCTTCGAAATCCACATCCAATCTGCCATGTTCCTCTGCTGCATTTCTTCTTACAATACCTACAACAACAAAGGCTTTTGTGGGATTGGGTACTACAGCTGTCACTCTTGGACACGAAATAAGCACACGAGACACAGTTGTCAGGGTYCACCACTGGGGCAGAAGCCAAGGAAGCCAAGGGGGAAAAGAAAGAGAGCGGCCTCTGCCCTCGGTCTTTATGTTTTCAGAAACCACCGTGGATTGGAGGATGGGAATACCACCTCTTGCTGTCTACTGGTCAACGGAATTGTCTATCACATAGGTTAAGGAATTTAAAAACATCAGGCCGGTTAGAATAACAAGAGTTATGTTTATACAAAAGTGCGTGAGAAACTATTTGCCGAACTAAAAACACTGCACAACTGAAGAACTGCAAAATGCAGGGCTACACTACAGCMAGCACTGGTTTGACATGTCTATATCCAGTGATGGTSTCGAGTTTTGAGGCTAAAGTTGCTACAGCAAAGTACTAAAACAGTGAATTGACAAGACAGAGAACATTTTTTGCCATGATGGAAGAGGTAAAATTAAAATGCTTTAAGGACATAGTATATGTATCTCTAGGCTGACACAAGAAATAAAATACATCAAAGCATACTAATACCTAATTATGGGTGTCAGAGATTCACAGCGCTACCAAGGCAGTCTTTAAATGTGTTTTTGAGACTGTGTGCAATCTTAAATAACAGGATTAAAAAATTGATGTAAGGTGAATGGATGTCTCGAAAAAAAAGAAAAAGGAAATTAAGTTTTTATCTTTGAATTAGATTCCTGGGGTTTAATTTTCCCTTGGTTTTTTTGTACTGTTGATCAGCTCCTTCCCCCTAAGAGCCAAATTATGTTGGCTAGACACAGACTCGTAAACTCATTGTTTGCCACCGGTTTTCTAGCAATAGAGATAATTGGATATTTTGTACTTGATCTGAGCAATCAATGAGCCCTTACTATGAGAGAAGGTTCTGAGGAGATGGGTAAGGTCAATGTGCTCACGAATCTTGGGGAAGAATATAAAGGTGGACTGGTCATTGGTGTTGCAAAGAAAGCTGAATTTCTCTGCATCTTTTATCCAAATTTGTCTGAGTAAATGCTCATCTCTGAGTTAATCAAGAGTGCAAAATAGGTTCCTGGGTTAACCAGAGCAGCACGGGGGGTGCATGTGTGGGGGCAGCATATGTGTGGCTCAACACCACGGTGAGTGTAACAAACAGCCAAAGATCTTTGAAGAGAGCTAGGATCTTGAGCTGGGTTCAACTTGTCTAACATTCCAGGGGCTGTGAACACCCAGTGTCGGTACAATGAGCATCTGTTAGAGACTGATAGTAACATTTGTATTGTGGTTCAGCTGTATGTTGCAATTGCTAGACGTAATTTGTAGTTACATTGTGATTTGAGTACATTGGTGCATCACTGCTAAATAAAAATTCCATGGTATATGGACTATAACTTCAATATGTATATTGGAATATATATTCCAAATAACTTCAAGTGAGTAAACTTTTTATTAAGCATTAAACCCTACACATGTGGATTATCTGAAAAACRAGAGTGTTGGACTTTGACAATTGGATAACACATTTTACAAAACATTAAAGAAATTGTAGTAAGAGAACCAGAACTTAATGGCTGCAGTCATTCTTCAAATAATTATCTTTTTTTTTTAAACAGGTTTCATCTATTTCTTTCAAGAATCAATAAAATGCAATTGCAGTGGCTGCTACGAATACTTTCCTCAAATGGTTAGTGCAGCCTGGATACAGGAGCACTATCCTGATTGCAATAGGAAGTACAATAATGAGCAAATATTGAGCAGATGAGCATCTAGTGACATACCACCGCATATGCAAAAAAAAATTGCCGTTAGAAAGGCAAAAACTGCCAAGCTGTTAAAGAGAATTTAGCATCCTACAGAAGCAGAAAAGTTGTGGGTAGTTCATATAGAGTGGTTAGGCCAAAACTGGAGCCAGTTCCAGTCCTGGAAGCTTCCAGAGTGGTAAGGAGGAGCAGAGCATGGTCTGACTTCCACGGGAATTTGCAGCTGATGCTTTGCATGAAATGGCTGACTCAGGCACCTTCACTTCTCTGGGGAAGTTTTCCTGAATCTGACAAGTTTCTCCCTAGGAAGAAGCTGTTTGGACAAAGAAAATTTGGATTCATGTACATCTTTGAGACATTTTCTCTTTCAGTTTGTCTGTCAGCATGATGTGGGAGTTCCTGTTTCTCCAAGGTCAGATGCAGCTGTGGGCAGGAGCACTGTCCTGCAAGGGATTGCTCAACTCCCTACCAGCTGCAGGGCTGCTACCTTGCACAGTAACACAACAAATTCCTGTAGTGTGATATCTCCTGGCTTCTTCAGGCATCAGCAGAAAATAGGGAAGAAGTCCAGCTCCAGAAAAGGTCGCCTGAAGTATCTCTGTGTGCACAAGTTTCACCTCCACCACAGCCAGCAGAGCCCAGCTGTGAGGGACTCAGCACAGCAGCCTGAACAAAGGCACCTAGTGCCATTTTGAGATGGAGAGGGGAACCTAAGACATCTGCATGAGACTGTCACTCATGACACAGAACTGATGAGAGCTCTCTGTCCTTCAAACAACGTTAGATATCTGTATGTGGGCAACAGAAATAATCCCAAGGTACCCACCTCAGTGTAATAAGCTAAACTGCTGTCTAGGGCTTAGAGAGTGCATTGACTTCAYTGTTTATAATGAGAGTTTAGACACCCAGCACCCAGGAGGGTGCCCAAATTTAGTTCTGCACACAAAAAGGCAGTTCATCCATGGTGCTCTTTGCCTCTGGTCCACAGGGTCTCCTTCAAACAAGAGCCATTGCCTCTTGGGATCATGTTCATGTATTTCTTGCTTCTGGCACTGGACCATCCTGAACATCTCTGAGCACCCCAACTGCATCTTTTTGCCAGCAAATGGCACAAGGATGCTGCTGTTCAATATAAAAAGGAGTCAGGTTGGTGTAACATCCCCTGTCATTGCAGTTCAGTTGTCTTGGCCTCCCTTCTTGCGGCAGGTCCCACAGGTGAAGTCCCACSTGGAGAGGCAGAGGCAGAGTAGTTCTATGTGTTTGGAGCTASTCTGGGACTCCATTTACCCATCTGCACAATGGGTCTCAGAATAACATCCTATTTCCCAGAGGAAGCTGATCTAAATGTGATAGCATAGCCCCAGGCACTGGAAATGTTCCACTTGAAATGCAACTGCCTTGTGGTAAGAAACATTAACAAATGGGACCATTGACTTTTGTTTATTTGTCTTAAGTCAAGAGTCTGCAGTTTCAGGGACACAGAACATTCACCACATTCACTATATAGTGTTATTTTGGGCACCAAACACAGACTGTAAATCAAAACATGACACCTTTCAATTATTTGTGTTAGGAAAATGTATGTTGAAATCATATGGTTTGCACAATTCTTGTTTTCAAATAAATAGTACCTAAATACTGCTTTAAGACATTTCATTTCTTCTCGACACATCTTCCATCCCTCCTTTTCTATTTTTCCTTGAGGGGAAAACCAGCGTGATTATTCCAGTCTCTGCTGTGCCTGTGTAAATTACCATCAGTCCTGCTAACTTTACCCACACCCACAAGATGCCAGAATTGCAGAAATTTTGCAGTGCTTGTTGAAATCTTACTATTCAGCAGTCTTGTGGGTTTCAGTGCTTTTGAAATACAACTTTCCAGGCTTGCTTGGTTGCACTGAGGTCAGCACAAGGTCTATGAACCACTGCTGACAGTTTTTACGTTCATTGATACCTCTCTTCACAGTTTTAAATTAATTTTCTGACTCACACAGTGGCATCACCTGAGCCATAGATTTTACATCTTACAATGCCCAACACTGGCTGGCTTTGACATCATCATTTATCATTGCCACCTTTAAAAAATTCATTTGTTTGAGGCTTTAAAGAGTCACTGTACATAAGGGCAATGGCAGCTTCAGAGGTCTCTACTTAGTTCCCAGCTCAGTCAAAACTTTGTCTCCCCATAAAGAAACCCATCATACGCTACATCTGTGATGCAGAAAAAGTGGGAAGAAAGATCATTTTCATTGGTCCTTTTATTTGCTTGTTTGCACAGCCTTTCAGCAGTTTGTCTTCAGTTTGTCTACAGAAGACAAAAATCCATGTCTCAGTAGAGTCTCCTAGCCACTGGTGGCTATAAATAGCAATAAAATGTGTAAGAAAACATATTGGATTCTATATATTTACATGAGCAGGACTCCCAAAGGATTTAACTGAATGTTCAGAAAACACGATTTACCCATAATACAGTCGCACATGGCTCATTGCACACAGTGTTTCAGAAACCAATTTCTGCTTTAGCATTTTAATTTACACCCTTAGACAAAATAGCTACAAACTCCCCACTTTTTTTCTCTCTTTGTATGTTTTTCTACTCACATGCAGAATCTGTTCACTATGGTGGACTATCTCTTCACTTGTTCATTTCATTGTCCTACGGTAGCAAATGTCCAGCTTTACACATCTGTTCTTACACAAAGAGAAATTGTTTTCGGAAAATCTGCCTGTTCTAGTTTTTTCCTGTAATTGCTTTGTCCAATTTTTAAAATATTCCTTCAAAATGCCTCAGGACACCTCTCTGAAGGTACCTAATGTAAAGTTTTTGACAGGGATTTCATAGTGAACTTCAAAGGACTTCAGAGAATTTGTGAAAAAAAAAAAMCACAGAAAGTGAAAAGCTGTTCTTCCCTGCCTAATATATTATTCTATTCATGCAAGACAATTTTATTTACTACTGCTTTGATGACTGCAGCTTAAGCATTTTAAATAACAGGGCTACACATCTCCTTGGAGCATCATTGGGTAGGCTAACACTATTCTTTAATTTTACTCTTGAGCCTAGCTAARTATTTTTTTTTTGGTCTACATTTATATAATTCAAATATTGTCTCTGAATATTTGGTTTCACCTTTAATTAGCAGTTAGCTGAACTATGTTTATTAAGGTAAGCCTGAAACCACTTAGGAATAATTTGAGATCATCCTCTCCTCAAGTGTAATAGACTGATCACATTTTAGCAGCAACAGTTGGTTAGGAAATTAATTTCTCCTATTCCATGAGAAAAGATTCCAAAGATTCCAAGCTGAGAAAGAGTAGTGATATAAGGACTTGACACAGAATAAAAAACTTTTAACTAAGTCTGGTAAAGGGCAGTGATACACAAATCGTGGTGTACAATTGTGCTTCTTTATGTACAAGAAACTTAATTTCAGAGAATTTGGAATTCACAGGAATGTTACCTGTGGAGTTTTAAGCTATTCATTTTGCTCATAGATTTCTGAGATATGTCGAGTACTGCTGTGAAGAGCAGTCACACTCACGGCTTCATGAGAAGAAGAGTCACACTCACTCCAGAAAGTATTCCTTACAGCCACACTCACTCCAGAAAGTATTCCTTACAGCCACCAAAAACATGCCGAGGCAGCACCACTGCTCCTAAGCTCCACACAAAGCAAGAAAACCCCACTGTAAACTCTGCTTGTCTGGTAATTGAGTAGCCCAACATTAATGAAAGCAGTGCTGCAAATACCAATACAAAAATGTTGGAAAGAAAGAAATGGGATATATACATAACCTGGCTGTCTGCACTAGCAAGGAGTGCAGTGCAGTGAGAGCATCAACAGCATGGATTCAGTGCTTGTCCTGAAGCACTTCAGGGGAGAACACTTCTTAAGAAGGTGGAATAACTAGTTAACAATCTTTTGCCCCATTGCTGAGTAAAAGTCTCAGCACTGGTGACAGACAATGTAAAGGAGAATATAAAAACTGCTTTAACAGGTGCTGTCTGTTCCTAAGTGATGCAACCATATTTAGCAGTGGCTGAGATGGGCAGTGAGGCAGAAATAGCCTACATAACAAATTCTTCTCAGCTTTATTTGCTTTTGCTGTTTGTCATCATAAGACAGACGGCTATCATTGTTTGAGTAATAGAGCTTTTACACATTCAGCTTCACTGATTATTGTTCTTTTCCTGTTTTGTCAACAAGGCAACATCCATGTCAGGGTAGTGTATTCCAGGAAGCCCGTACCAGTGTCTACCAGAAAGCTGCCTGAGGTTTTCCAGACAGGCAAAAGAAATTATCCATGAAAGCGCAAGGCAAATTCAGCAGAAACAGCATCTCCCCTTGGACCCATGCTTGTCAGCAGGTGACATGATACAAGTTATAGCAGAAGCTGAGATTGTAGTGATCCTGGGAAGATGGAAATTCCTTATGTTTTGAAGTACAGTAATGACCAGCTCTGTCTTAACACCAGATTTATCCTATTACCCACCTCATAAGAAAAAATCACATTTTTCTGTTATTCTAGACACACAAATTCATTGCCTACCTGTAGCTGGCAGACTGCCTCTCTCAAACTATTAGCTGCCTCATTGATCTATGGTTGTCATCCTCTAATAAAGTAAATTAAATTCATGTTTTTTGAGGAAGATAAATTGTATGAATGAGTCGTTTTACAGGACTTGCTTCATTACTAACAAAAACCACATTTAAATGTTTAAAACTATTTCCTGGTATTTAGAATTTCTGGGTTTGAGTACATGTCAGACAGTAAATTATTCTGTAATATAGATAGAAATTCTCTTTAAGGATCTCTGCAGTAAAATTTTTTGTTAATGMTATGGAGTTATAGTTCTTTACAGAAACAAGGAAATATAATATCACAGTGTGTATTCTATAATGTTATTTCTTATCAATCAAGGCAACATTTAGTAACAATTGAAGTGTGTATAATCTATTCCAACTTCTAAAAATTGCTGTTGAACTAGTGTAGCTACTGAAAAGTTACAGAATTTATTTTAAAAATCATGAACATTGTTAGATATTTTTATTGTTTATCACATAGCAAAAGACAATTTTTCTAGCAAAGAAGAGTAAGTTATTGCAGTATTGTTACCAGTTACTGCCAGTGCAAGTTACTGCAAAATAATCAAAAAGTGTGTTTTGCTTCTGCCCATTTCTTCCCGCAGCCTATGACAATATTCAGAGACCTCATGTTTATACGAGGATACAGTTTCAGAGCCCTCAGCTGGAGAACGGATGCCTAAACCACAGTTTTGGGGAGGAGAAAAAAACCAGCCATCTAAGCATGTTTACTTCCAGTGACAAGGAAGTTCTAACTTGTCCCTAAGTGGTGACTCACTGAGTTGGGACTATAAAAGTAAAGGTAACTGCTCTCTAAAACATCAGGGCTTCAGACTTCAGAAATCCAACATGATGCAATCAGGACTTTCAGCTGTTTTCTTTTTCTTGTTGGGTTTGTCATTTTGCCTGACAATCCCTATTCCTCTTGAAGACAGCCATGAATTCACAGAGRAAGACCTTCAGTTTGCAGAGGTACTGTACAAAATAATTCATTTGCGTGTTTCATAAAGAGTAAGTTGTGTAGTTACCACTGAAAGCCTGACTGGAAATTAGGCTTATTACTTCTTTTCCCCTTCTTAGCACTATCTCAGGACTCACTATGACCTCCGTCCGAATCCAGCTGGCATAATGAGGAAGAGTGGAAACACAGTGGCATCTAAACTTCGGGAAATGCAAGCTTTTTTTGGCTTGGAGGTGACAGGCAAACTAGATGAAGAAACGTATGAGCTGATGCAGAAACCGAGATGTGGCGTCCCAGATGTGGGGGAATATAACTTTTTCCCTAGAAAACTCAAATGGTCAAAAATGAATTTGACATACAGGTAAATGCCTGGTATTTTGATTGTTATTACTGTTATTACCTTCTTTCCAGGTGCCTTGTCCAATAGGTTGCTCAGTATATGAGGCTGATGTGTAAAGGATGCATTTGAGTTTGACAAAATTAATGTTGCGGTTTAAAACTCTTACAGCCACACTTTTGGAAAAGTGCTCCCAGCCTGCGTTGCAGCTCAAGGAAGTAAATGTAAATTTTTTCCATTGCACTTTGTCATGGAGGAAAGCTGGTATGGTGCAAGCTAGAAACTCCTCATTTGGCCTCCATATAGACACTCCGGACACATCCATGGTGCCAGATGAAATAGGGATAGGGACGAAGATTATGCACTTCTCTGGGTCACTCCTCAGCTCTGGTTGGATTTGGTTTAKTGTTTGCCTCTCATAGGTCTTGTCCCAGATGAAGTGGTGTAGGTGCAAACCACTCTATGTAAAATGGCTGTGAGAGCAGGCTCTTCCATTTCACATTCTAGATGTAGATATCTGTGTCTGGTCAGACAAATCCCTGTACCATGACCTCAGAAATTTGACCTTAGGAAGTAAAGGTGCTGACAGTTCACATGGTAGGCCCTTCTCCTTTAATTCTGCAAGGCTGTCAACCTGGGGTTTTGTTCAGCTGCAGCCTGAGTTTATTTAGCAGATTCCAAATATAAAATCACTGAACTCTATTAGTTCCGTATCTAGTGATAAATATTACTTTAATATGGATGATTGTAGCCTAAAAAAATCACTTTGAGTAACGTTTTGGTCCTCCAGGAAGTGAGGATCCTGAGGTATTTTATATGACAAAAAAGTTTGAAGTCACTGATATGATTTGACTTAATACCTAATATATCTGTCATTTTCTAAATCTTCTGGCACATAGRAAACCAATTACAGAAAGCTGTTGGATCATTTCAGATATCTCCAAATTATTTTAATGAAAATAGAAATGTTTATTTTCATTTTCTTTAATACTGTATGCAGCTGCTAAGCTCTTTGTTATRTGATAAGAACATAGGAAAAAAAGCAAAAACTTTTAATGAGTTGTACAGTCAGATAAAAGTGCTTTTCATATTTCTTTAATTCACACAATTTAACTGGAGATATTAATCTGTTTGACAGAATTATGAATTACACTTCAGATCTGAGACGTAATGAAGTAGACAGAGCTTTCAAAAAAGCATTTAAAGTTTGGTCTGATGTGACACCACTGAACTTCACCAGAATACGAAGTGGTACAGCTGATATCATGATCTCCTTTGGCACTAAAGGTAACACAGAACCAATAAGTAAGTTATAATCTTACATGTATATGTGTAAGATGGGGTAATTAGTTTAACTGTTTTGAATTTTGCTCTATAGAACATGGTGATTTTTACCCTTTTGATGGACCCTCTGGATTACTGGCACATGCTTTTCCCCCGGGCCCAGACTATGGAGGAGATGCCCATTTTGATGATGATGAAGTTTGGTCAGATGATTCTAAAGGTAACAGAAATTCCTGAGATTATTTGAAATGGTGATAGATCAAAAATTTTTCTCTGTTTGATATCTGCAATCAGTTTGTTTTGCCTGTTTACTGTTTGTTCATCATTATGTTCACAGTTCATACATAGAAAGCTGGGTTTAACTTCCACTCATAAATGGAAGTTTAATATGTGCCTAGCATAAATTTTAAGATATAAAGATCCCAAGTGAAATGATTAAAAAAAATGCCACAAACAAGATTTTGGCATTTTGGCATTTCACTGAGCTCAAGAGCAGCTAGTTCTGGTCACAGACTAATGAGAATTGCCTTACTGAAGCCTATGGAAAACATACCTCAGCTACAAATTGTGTGCTTGCATTTAATTTGAAAATTCATCACCTTGCCTATTCAGGACACAGTTTTAATAGAACAAAACACTATTTTTTTCAGCACTGGATTAGTTCACCCTCTTGGCATTAAAGCTAATTTCTGCAATATTGAAAATAATATAGACTCTCTACTGCAGATGAATTCCCAGCAAAAAGGGTTCTTGATTTGAGTAAGACCAAGACTTCACCCTAGAGCTTTCCCGTGTTGCTAAGAAATATGAAGAAATCTAAATCTCCCTACATAGCAACATTGTCATATAAGGCTTAGGCTGAACACCAGCTGTGAGACACTAGGTCGARTAGGCCCGTATTGGTGCAAAACCCATGGTAGTTAAAAAAAACAAGCAATTACGTCTAGTGAAAGTTGTCCCAGCTCATGGCAGAGGTTGGAACTAAATGATCTTTAAGGTAACAAACCATTCCATGATTTTATGAATTACGGGTRATTTTTCCATTTATTCAGTTGTCTCATTCATTGTCCCATATGTTAAAGCACAGTGGTGAGGTCAGTATGGTGATCCAAGGAGATACGCATTTACTTTTGCTGTGATTTGTTATAGGCTATAACTTGTTTCTCGTTGCTGCCCATGAATTTGGTCATTCACTGGGACTTGAACACTCTAGAGACCCTGGAGCTTTGATGTTTCCAATTTATACATACACTGGAAAAACCGGTTTTGTGCTTCCTGATGATGATGTGCAAGGGATCCAAGAGCTCTATGGTAAGTCTGTATAATATATAATATATATCTCCTGTATCATTATAACCTGCTACAGATGCACTGCACGGTTACTGCAGAGCTGCAGATGTTCAATAACAACAGTCATGACTGATTAAGACTGATTCACTGAAACAGTGCTTAGATTTAGTAGTTCAGAGGGGAAAAAAAGAGAGTAATACTGCACAGCACAGTTGGTCACTGTGCTGTCTCCTTTAGTGGTAGGTGATGGGGAACAGAGTCTTTCTACTTTTTGACCTACCTGAAGAGAGAAGGTAAAACAGAGTCTAAAGGCAAGAACAGAACTATCCATTTTCATGAGATTTAACATCTCTGCAGCACACTTGAACTGCAAAGTCCATGAATGTATTTGGCTAGAGGAGAGAAAGAGAGAAGAGACTTTCCCCAGTAAAAATGTTTTGCCCATTATGTTTGTGTTCATCATGCTCTTTTAGAACTCCTCCATGTTCTGTTCAATATCATGATTGACAGAATGGAAATTAACATTGTCGAGCTTAAATCACATTATATGATTCCAGGTGCTGGAGACAAAGATCCCAACCCAAAACATCCCAAAACACCAGAGAAATGTGACGTAGAATTATCACTTGATGCAATAACAGAACTTCGTGGAGAAATGCTGGTCTTCAAGGACAGGTAAAAAGACTTCTGTGTCTATTTGAGGATTCAAGTATGGTTTCTGAATTTCAAGTCTCAGCCTTGCCTTATCCAGTACCAGTGGGTACTGAATAAAGTTTGAGCAAGTGAAAACACCATTTCAGTTTTTTACTAAAGAATTGGGGAAACATACGTTTAAAAGAATACAAATCAATATAGATRTCTCTTAAGAAGCTACATCATATATGTTTTTAGGCAGGATTTATAATATAGCTAGAGACATGTCTGCCCAGTAATATGAAGATAATATGGCTGAAGACCAACACTTTTTGTACAAATTTTTCATTTCAYAGGACTTTCTTCAATGTGCACAAATCTGCTAAAATTGATTTGAGTGAAGTTGTACTACATTCAGRAGCTTTACATGGGATAGCAGTGTTTCTCTTATTCTAAGTGAAAAAAGGTTAAAATTTGTTGTTGTTTGTCACACTGTGTGAGTGAYAGAAATGGTCTACAGCTAGATGACTATGAGGAAAGAAAGCTCTACAAGGGGCTCTGTGTATTCATTATTCTATGTTATGAAAACAATTAGTTTGCCAGTGACTTATTTTTACTATAGTGCATCAAAGATACTGCTATTCTACAGTGYGACAAGAAACCTAAAATATCTTTTTCTTTTTTGAACTAGATTTTTCTGGCGACTRCACCCCCAGATGGTTGAGGCAGAGCTGGTGTTACTTAAGTCCTTTTGGCCAGAACTTCCAAATAAAATAGATGCAGCTTATGAAAACCCTGTCAAAGATCTTGTGTTCATGTTTAAGGGTGAGTTTTCAATCTTGTTGTTGGCAGAAAAATATACATATTTAATGAAGCTCATTAGGTTTTGTAATGGTAATCAATAGAAGAACAAAACATCTTACCTTCCTTGCTCAGAAAACAAACTGTTGATTTCACCTCATGCACCTCTATAAATTTTCAGCAAATTAGGTGATGTACAATTAAGTTGAGATGCCCAGAATCATAGCATAAATATGCTGAATATGTGACCTCTTTGTTGCATGAAAATAGGGATTATGGCATCCTCATTTCAGTCTGCTCTCAAAACTGAGTCTTTACGAAAGACTCATCCATACTTTGTTCATATTTTCAGGAAAGAAAGTCTGGGCTTTGAATGGCTATGACATAGTTGAAGACTTTCCCAAAAAGATATATGAAATAGGATTCCCGAAAGAAATGAAAAGAATAGATGCAGCTGTCCATATTAAAGACACCRGCAAGACTCTCTTTTTTACTGGAAATAAGTACTGGAGGTAAGMTGGAGACAGATTGGTCTTGGTGTCCCTAGTCACAACCTGTCCAGACGTACAGAAAGATCGGCAGTKTGGTTCAGACCAGGCACTTGGCTGTGGCTCACATTTCCAGTCTGTGGTTTTCATTGGTGCTATAGCTGTGTACAATATGTCCTAAAGGTGTATGCAAAGCTTTTATAAACACATAGGCACAGATTTTAAAAGCTGAATAAGTGAAAGAAAGGAAATGAGAATGAAGTGTTCTAATGAATGAGAATTTGTAATATGGTCATGCCTGCTAGATAAAATTCCCATCTTGCTTCCTTGAGTTACTTGTGTGACATGAAATGGTATCAGTGCTGTGAAAGTAAGAAATCTGTCCCACCCTAGGGGGTCTCTTTTTTAATGTCCATGAGTGGGAGTCACAGCGAGGTCTCTTGCATAATTAAGGCACTACCATCCCTTCCCACCATCTCCATGCCAAGCAGCCTCAGGATAGGCTTGTAGTGCCAATACATCCMGGTACAATAATCTCCATATAATACATACTTTAAGGATCAGTTCTGAAAATGTTTATTGCTCTGAGYTTTACTATTGCACTAGTCAGAAAACCCCTAAAAGCTGCTGGCTTGCTTTGGGTATAGGTAACTTCAAAGCATATAAAGGGCACAGACCAAACTCCCAGGCAGCTTAAATCCCCTGAATTTTTTTTCTTTTGTGTCTAATATAGTTATGATGAAGAAGCGGAGATTATGGAAGCAGGCTATCCCAGGCTGATAGAGGAAGAATTCACAGGAATTGGTGATAAAGTGGATGCAGTCTATGAAAGAAATGGTACATAATCTGATAATGAAACTGTATCATAATTAGTTGCCCTTGAAACTTGAGGTTAATGCCCTGTAGAAAACTCTGGTATTTGTAATTTTGATTTCTTCACATMAGAACTTCTGTTCTTGGCTGAATCAGTTTTCTCATCTAAATAGTGCTCTGACAAAAAAAGTGCTGCCTCCTTGCTTAGGGAGCCTAAAGCGTTACGCTTAATATAGAAGGATTATAATGTGTCTGTTCCTTCAAATGGAGCCCATTTCTATCCAATTCTTCAAGGACGGTTTCCAAGCCAGAGTCTTAAACACTAACATGCAAACCCTGTAGTTTCCCAATCAAGTGCTGTATGGTAATAAAATGCAGAATTTGACACAAGACTAAAGAACATTAGTTGTTTTAAAATTCTGATCCAGATCTGGCAAAAGGAATAAAGATCCTTAAAAAAATTGGCTCGGCATTTTAAATACTAAAATGTTGCATTTAAAAGAGTTATTAAAAATGAAAACAAACAAGATAATTACTGTTTGAAGGATAATTTTGATATGACAACCTAGTTTTCTCAGTGTTAATTCATTTCAACTTTCCTCTTCCTTAGGTTATCTCTACTTCTTCAATGGACCATTGCAGTTTGAATACAGCATCTGGAGCCAAAGAATTGTCCGTGTCCTGCATACTAACTCCCTATTTTGGTGTTAATTACACCTGAATGCCATGTCGTAGGCTGCAGAGCAGCTGGTAGTATATGGAAATAATAGTAAAGTGGGCATTCAGGTTTACTAAAGGACAGCAAGGTTCTGTGAATAAGTACTGGRATACCTACCACCAAATGTATACTGTATATATGGATGTGTGCAGCTGCACGTCAGTCTGGAACTGATTTAGCTTACCAGGAAAGGAGAAAATAAATCACTAGCATTTCAAGGGGCATTACACCATTTCAGGTTTGTCTAGTATTAAAGTGAGATGCTGGATACATCACACATTATCTTGAGCACTACTATTTCACAGTAATCTGAGCATGTCTAGCATCTTTCAGGGATCTCCTAGCATGTCCCAAGAAATAGACCTGATAAAACCAAGAGCATTATATTTTTTAACTAATCCTTCATCCGTTTTTGAAACTCCTTTTAACCTACTGGGAATTCAGGTGTGTAATGAACAAGTGAGGACTGCATGGTGACTCCCCGAGCAAGTAACACCAGGCAGCAATGATGAAGTCAGGGAATTCCAAGGTATTTGAATGTATCCCCATTTAAATGGGAATGTCCCCCTGGAAGCAGATGCCCATGTCATCTTTAGAACAAGGAGAAGGTACAGAAGCAGTGAGATGTCTTTCCAAAGCAGACAGAAAAGCAGGAAAAGGGAAAGGTACTCCCTGCAGGAATCATCAGTCTGTATGATACTGGGGAAACCAGAAAGAAGCAGCAACAAGAGAATGATGCAGGTTGAAAMCTTGCATGATGCTACATCTGCTATCACAGCCCATGTTTTCAGCTGGTGTTAACTGAACTAACATTTATAGAGGTTATGCCTAGCTGTGCCAGAAGGGAACCTGAACATCCAAAGCAAAGTATTGGAAAGAATATATTTTTTCATGTTGGCCACTCTTTTAATATCTATATCAATCATTTCGGCATGTTGTAAGTTTTTGTTTTGTTTTAATCAATGCAAATGATGTGGRACTGTGATTGTTTCTTGATTTTACAAAGTAATATTAAATAAACAGGACGAAACACTTGACATTGTGAAATTACTTAAATTAAAATTTTATATGCTACCTGTTATAGATGCAATATAGAACTATTGGACAAAAGAAATCAGAAACCCGAGCCTGTGCTCTTTATTCATTAAAATTTTTACCTCTATTTAAAAATCTGATTTACTTTTTTTTCCTGTCGAGAAAAGTAATTTCATAGAAAAGAGGAGGAGAAAAAGACAAAGAGGAAAGAGGAAAAAGGAAAGACCCCTCAAATCTTCAAAATAAGAACAACATTACAGAAAGAACAAGAAATTATTAAGAAATACTTGGAAAATCAGTTACACATTAATTTGAATGTTAAATATTAATGATTAATTAAAACTACATTGTCTTCTTCTGCCTTCTTAATACCAACCTCTAAGTCARTCAATCAGCCAGGCCTGCCAAGCAAAGCTCACCAACAATTAATATCTTTAAACAGACATAAATAACGAGGCTTACCCAGTGATGGGCTAGGTGAGGTTAATTCTGTATCTTACACAGCATAGATGGTTAGTTGAGATAACCTAACAGATTGAGAGGTCTCTTCTGAACATAGAGTTATGAACTAATGAATTCCAGAYCTTAATATGCTTTAAAGAAATGCACAGAAATAGAAGTGAAAAAAATCCTTTACAAATGGAAAAACTTAAGTGGACTAAAATCAAAGTTCAGTTTTATGATAAAATATTGATAAAACTGCTGGAGTAAAAGTCAGTAAAATTCTCTAAGGGTAGCAAACATAAATTAGTTCAATTATATACAAAAATAATTTTTGACAGACACAGTGTGCCTGAAAAAAATAATATTTCATATTGGGCTTCCATTTCCATTAATTACTTGGCAGTGAAATAAGGGTCTGGACATGTAACCTTAGTCCTTGTTATTCTCAGTGTAAAGCCTTGGTGAAAAATTGTGTCAAAATAATACTGAGCATTCCATAAAGGCTAGTTGTTGAGTCTGAGTCTTCTGAATTTCAAAGGTCTAACATGAGCTACATTGGACAAGSGAATGCAAACGTGGACAGAGAAGCACAGAGACGTCAATGGATGTCTTTCATATCTATGTGAATTTCTGTTAATATTGGACATTTGACAGAGGAAAAAGGTACTGCATAGGAAGCTGGACCTTCAAAAGCCTTCAGCATGATTATATCCAGCTGTTACCCAGCCCAAACAGACAGATTCCTGTTAGCTGCTTGGCTGACTGGAAGCAGCCTTCGGCACAAGTCCAAGAATGGCTCCAGCTTCTGTGTCCGCATCCCCGGCGAGAGATGGGAGCTGTTCTGCGGTTAGCTCTACCTCAGCTGAGAAAAGTACCAGGCTGTCAGTTCCTGGCATTTCCTTGAGAAAAAAATGGAAAAAACTGCTTGTGTTGTGGAAGTCGAAAACTGAACTGAGATCAGAGCCAGAGGGACCCTGTTGCTGCYGTCAGCCAGAAAGGAAAACTCTCCACAATATCTTGTGCCCTGGGACCCACTGCCACCACATGAAATAACATTGCATGGGATCCTGCTGGACATCTGGTGGGATATCGCCCAAGACCATCAAGAATTGAGAAGAAACAAGTCTTTTTCCAGAGGCAGAGATTGAATTGACTGCCTTCCCTGAGCTGTTGTGAGTGAGGAATGGACCACAAGGAGGCTGAAGCAGCTGTCTCCCAGGATGTMATATAAGCAGAACTAATAACTTCCCACCAAGTGCTAGTTTTTACGTGGAACTACACAAATCCACCTAATAGTAGGGAATGGTCTGAAGCTGTGTCAGGAGAGGTTTAGGTTGGATATTAGAAAAAGGTTCTTCACCCAGAGGGTGGTTGGGCACTGGAACAGGCTSCCCAGGGAAGTGGTCACAGCACCAGCCTGACAGAGCTCAAGAAGTGTTTGGACAATGCTCTCAGGCAMATGGTGTGTCTCTTGGGATGTCCTGTGCAGCTGGACTTAATGATCCTTGTGGGTCCCTTCCAACTCAGCTGATTCTGTGAGTCTGTGATTCTGTGATTCTGTGACTAGTATATGGACTGATATTGATTAATGTGTCTCTTAGATCCATGTTGATCTCTGCTAAGAATGATCATTTGAAGGGGGAGAAAGGATAAGGCAGAAAAAGGAATCCATCAGATGCTCCTCAGGGAGTTTTTTGTGCTGGTTATATGATCCTGAACAAGTAGGACTCAAGAGGATGCAAACATATATTCCAGGAGAGAAAAAAAAAAGTGAGCAAACATCATTTAAACTTTCCAAAGTGAGAAACTAGGAAACACGGTAAGAGTCTCCATGAACTACATGAGATCTACTAGTAGCTGAAAAACTTGAGAAGGAATTCAATGTTATGAAAATGCTTTTATTTCCCTTAACATAATCTCCAGAAACCTGCTCTGAAGACACTAGATGGCAGTGACAGCTCTGCTTATTAGAGAATCTGCACAGAATCAAAAGTGATACGATGGGTGCGGAAGCTACAGATACCTACAGTGAATTCTTACACTATGTGAAGACATAAAAAACCCTAGCCTGAATAAGTAGAATTTAATTATTTGTTCTATTGAAATGCAGATCTCTGGGTAAAAAGTTAGATATTACAATGTTCAGGAAGCTTTTAGATATATTCACTATCAGGACTACYAATTTTTTAGTCTTTTCTGGAATTCAATGCAATGCACTCAAACCACTACACTCTTTTCCTAGGAATAATGCAATCCCTTAGTTTAACCCCATTCATCATAAAATTACACATAYACATACACACACATGTTCTAACTCTCTGGGAACATGACAACCTTTCAGGATTYTTACTGAGTCTGGAGAGGAGAACTTATTGTTTCAGTATTTTCTCAGATGGAGTTAAACAAGGATCTAGACCTCAACCTTCAGTTTAGGTCAAAGAATTGCACATTCACCTGTGTTGTGGTGAGTGTCTGTTCACCTGTCCTGCTGGAGATAATTTCTCTTTACACATATACAAATAAACAGTACTCTTTGGAAAGTCTGATGGCCCACTAATGAAAAAGCTTATTTGGGATRTAGGATCAAGACCTTCTGTCAATTATGTTTGGGGCTTTTTTTGCACAGTCAGGTGTCTGCCCACTGAGTCCACACCAGTTTTTGGGTTTGATGGTTCTGCTGTTTCTGATCAAAAACCTTTCTGGAGAAAACCTCAGTAGTTCTCCCTAAGATGATGCAAAAGGTACAAAGCCCACGGAGATTCTGGCCTGAGATCTTCCTCTTTTGTGCCTAACACAGGATGTGGTTGGTACATCCATTTCAGTTACAGCCTTTCAATTACACACTGCAGTTTGAATTTCCAGCCAATGTTGTTCAGGAGTATCTCTGGCACTCACTTCACCTATCTCCCATATGCTGTGCTATGGAGGGTGTGCTCTGCCCCTGCCTTACTCACAGAAAATGGATGAAAGAACATTTTCCTCTAAGAAAACTCTTACCAGGCAGCAGGCAACCAGGTTTCAGTTTCTTATTTAAATGTCATATAACAAATTTCCTGCTGCCATAATAATACAGGATGTTGCATTTCTGTGTGTATCAGAGCGAGCCATCCAAGCTGTCTTGGCTCTTTGCATGGGCTACACAAGGTCAGTCAGGGAGGACAAAGGCAGTTGTAGCTTAGGCTGGTGGATTCAGTGCTGTTGGTAGAGGGACCAAAATAATTTAGGTGACCTTGGTATATAAGCCTGACTTCAGGGTCCCAGCAGTCAAGGCATACCATGCATATCCATGTTTCACTGCCCATGGCAGGGCAGTTGGAACTAGATGACTTTTTAAGTCCCTTCCAACCCAAACCATTCTATGATTCTATGGTTCTATGAYTAAATTAATGGTTCCAGGCTGTTTTCAGGTGAATCAGAATTTAACTCATAAATCTTACCACTGCTCCAAATGATGTGCTSTTTTGTTATAGCACATGGGTGATATAACAGCAAATAAATCATGCAGAGCTGCATCATGGGGTCAAAAGACATCAGTGRTGTAGAGGAGACAGGATGAGATAAATTCCTTAAAAAAATTTGGTCATGGAAAGCTGCAAGAACCCGTGGGATAAGACATCATGTTTGAGGTCTCCCAAGGCAAACTGCAGTACAGATACCCCAGGACCATTAGAAGGTGCCTGCAGTGCCACAGAGTGCAGTTTCAATAAGGTGCAGCCAGGATGTGGCCTGGCAGCTGGAATAACTGAGCTTGGTAAAATGTTTGCTCTCCTTCTAGTTACATATTTTGATCTGTTACTCTCAGTCGATTAGATTAGACCCTGCAGGTAAAAAACATAAAGGAAAGCAATTTTTATTATTCTGCCAGGGCCTAAACACAAGGCTGTTTTATGCCTCAAAGYAGCCCATATCAGAGACTTAGCTGACAGCTGGGCTATCCCACTGTAGTTTCCAGGAATCACCAAAGGACCCTTTCTCATGGAAAATTTGGGTCTGTAACACCAATAATTTTGCAGAGCATTTTATTGAGAAATGCTTAGGGTAGATTCCTGTAGTTCCAGTGTGGATGTTCTGCTCCAAAACAAAGGAAAAGAAGCTCTGAAAGGATAATTGGTGCACAAATTATCTTGCATATGAGAACAGATTTCCAACTAAGGTCAATTTCAAATTAAGAGAAACAAAACTTAAATGAGACTCTCATAAGTACCGCAGAAATCTCCTGCCTAAAACTCTGTTGAAAATCATGGTGCAAATAAATTTTATCAGAAATAAAATGCACCCAGCTCTATCTAGAGTGATAGAAAATAGTGAATGACATTGCAGTAATGCAACAGACAGATAGAGAGCTATAACAGGAGAACAAGGATGTAGTAGGAAATATAAAGCAAGTGAAAGTGTCAGTTTATTTCCAATTACTATATTTATACAATTATTAGTAGTATCTGAAGTGTGAATACTAAGAAAGAAAGAATCATTAAGAAGCCTGCTAGGGTCTGAACCAAAATTCAAACAAAATAGAAATCTCAACATTGACCTCGCTTGGCTTTGGTTCAGGGATTAATTGCCCAGATAACAGCTGCTTTTCAGACTGCTTGGGAAAATTATTTTTTCTTTGCTCCCATAGAAGCAATCTCAAATTTAAGAGTAACTTGAGAGTAGATGCTACAAACATATGTTTTGGATGAGCACCTGGATCTGGTACCATTCAAATGTTTCTAAAAAAGGACAGCAAAAGCCCTTTGGCAGTTGTCTGCTGAGTGCCAAGGAGGAAATACACAGCTCCCAGCTTTGCATTTGGTAATTTTCTCTGTTATGTTCATGAGGCTTAGAGTATGAGTTACACTCTCCGAAACTGAGTCACTTGATGCACAAAGTAAATATCGGATGTGGGCTCGTTCTCCCTTTGTGAGGCTGCACAAGCGTCAGCTCCAGAAGGAAAATACTTGTTGAAAGTTCAGGCTCAAACAATCCAGTGATGTGCATGCAGCCTTAAATAAACACCGGAAATTTTAATTGTTATGATTCTTCTTGCTCCATTCATAGCTCTCTGCATTAGAATTTTCATGGCACTCCAAGGAATGATTTGTGTTATATTGACATGTATTTCAACTGTGACGTTTCTCCTTGAATCTAATCATTACAGTCACAGAACAACAGCAATACCCAGCTGTCCATATCAGAGGCCATCTCAGATGGTCCTATTCTTTTCTACATAATGGAAATGAGGAGTAAGCAGGATCCTGTCATGTAATACGTCAAGTGCTGCTGAATTTTTCATTGTTTTTCTTTTCTTCTTTCTTGCATAGATACCGGTGTTCTTAATATCCACATTCTCAATTGAATCTCTGATTTAAAATAATACAGTAAACTCAACAGATTTTTGTGTCCTCATTATGAAAGACTACTCTCCTATGATCTATTTTTAAACTATTGTTCTAGTTCACTGAATATGTCATTGTTCTTATATCAAGAAACAGTAAATAAGAGCACCTACTTTGCTCTTTGTAAGTTGCTAGTTTATGTATCTTTAGCAGAGCTCTTATTTGCTTTAAAACTGATGTTACAATTTCTCACCYTTTGATGTGGGCAATAGTTTTTAATTCTCCTGACAGTTTTGGCAGACTTTTTTTCTTGCTATCTGCTTTGTAAGGCTGTGTGATCAGAACTAGACACAATATTCAGGTCAGACTAAATCAGGTCATTATGTTTCTAGAATTATCATCAATCTCTTTCTCTACACTTAATAGTCATATTGTTTATAGACATGTATTGGTTTTAGTTGTTATAACAGGTTTACCTTAATCTCAGTTATCAGAGATACCATCTAATAAGGGAAGACAAGCACGAAATTCTTCCAAAATTACAGGAAAATAAGCAGGAGTCAAGGACATCATTGGTATTGCTTCAGCCATGAGCTATCTGCAATTTACCATCTTCTCTGTGTTTACTGAAGGTCAGAAATTTACAAGTTCAATACATGTCAACACCAACTGCCAATACCGAATCAGAAAAAAGCCCAGCCACGGTGTTAGAATGGAACCACTCAGGAATAAAGTAATAGATATTAGTGTTAGACAAAGACAGAGGACTGCATGAAACTAGGAATTGTTTTCCTTCCTCTGATGTATCTTACTACAGGGTACTCCCCGCTCAGATTATCGTGCCAATTTTATGATGCTGGGTTTCAGAAAATGCATTTAAAAACAGTCAGAAGGCAAGAAATGCAGCCTGAAAATACACTTCTAGGAAGCAAAGGATCTGGGAAAACAACCTACTTTATGACAGGGTAGAGATTTAATGAATGTATGGAATGCAACCTTTGGGGGACAGGATAGGAACAAACTGTGGCAACAGGAAGAGGCAGAAGGTTACTGTCACCAGCAAATTCTACCAGTGCTGTTATCCTTACAAGGCAGGATACATGAAAGCAAAACTCGCAGGAGCAAGAAACGTCAAGCCAAGCTTTACAAACATGCAAGACTCACAGTTTTAGTCCAATACTGAAATGCATGGGCAGACTAAATCACCCATCATTGCAGATTAGGCTAGAAGATTATGGGGCTGTAATTCCACCACCACCACCCCTGACACACCTTACAACAACCACAGCCGTGTAGGMGGCACAGATGTGTTTAGGCTCAGAGTGGGTAGACTAAATTTTGATGAGATGATATAATCAACACAGTTCTCAGTATTAGTTCTAGTCACTTTGTTACTGAAAATAGTGCACATGTGAAATATCTATTTCTTAAAATATCCCAGTGACATAATTAGTCTCACTTTGTCTGTGTTTGATGACTAAACAACAYACTGTATGTCTGCATAGTCAAGACCGAAGTTGCAAGGCTGTATGATAGAGTGATTACGGTATCATGAGTGACTTGCCTTGACAATGACCAAAAGGGACTCTTGTTCCTTCTGAAATGCTAGGGCAGAAGCAGAGGCAGGCTTTAGGGGCCATGCAACTCGAGGTAAAATGCTTTCTGTTTTGGCACAGACGTGCTGTTTCTTGTGGACCAGATAAAAGCAGTCTTCGTAACTCCAGTTTGGGATGAGTCAATTCCYCCTCTAAAGAGTTTACACTCCAGGGAGATGTAACACACAGTGAGCTGGCAGGCAAACCTGCAGCAGTCCATGAGCAGACCTCCAGCCTGCAGGAGCCAGAGCCCCCCCATGGTGTATTTCTTTTCCCCATGTTTGGATGACATGTTGTTGGTTGGAGAAGGCACTAGACAGAACAGCAAAGACAGAGACAAGGACCACTATGAAGGAGGCCTGGCAGGGAGCAGGGAAGGGAAGGAGGCAAGAGTTGGGCAGGGAGAAAGAAGGACAGGTGACTATCTGCCCTAGACTGCGGGGCAGCTCAATGCTATAATAATGCACCCCACTCCTATGGGAAGTGCAGAGAGGGTCCTTTGCTGCTCAGTTTCCTTTCTATGGGTGATACAGTTTGTGCTTGATTTGATTCCCAGGGGAAACTGAAACTGAGAGCCAGGAATTGCTCCCAGACCACTCTACTTAGATGTAGGGAAGATGTTTAAGTGCCCTGGCTTTCTTATAAGTCTCATTGAATGCCATGACATTGTATCTTCAAATTTTCATACTAACGGTGCTTTGTAACTGAGATTTTTCCTTTCAAGTATGGTCTATACTGAACCATTTGCTAAGAGAGCAGCAGGCTGCTATGCAGACCTGGAGAGAGGAAAGGTTTCCAAGCCTGCCTGGTTATTATCTCAGGACTGTTTTCAGAATCAAGCTGAACTCTTCCTGTTTGAAGTTTCAGAGAATGAAGGATGAGTTATTTTTGTATGAACAGTAAATATTTTCCATGAGGTAGCTGGTTTACCAGATCCTCTGTTCTCCAAAGGATAAATTTACTGAGACTTGGTGTTCAGTTCTGAATAATGTATATTTCTGCAAAAAATTTCTGTTGCTGTTCAATACAAGCAATGCCAAGGAAAGTCATGTAACTGCATGTGTGAGATTAACTAAGCAGCTTTGGATTTTTGTGTTGTCTTCATTTCTTCCTGTTACAATAATAAGACAACAAAAACAAACTGAACTGTTGTTGATAGAGTGATCATGCCGGAGATCAGCCTTCACAGGCAGAGTCATTATGGTCACTCCCACAGCTTTTAACACAAAAGAGTAAGAAATTATTACACTTCTGGGGTGTCTGAGACTATGTTTAAAAGTCACTTAAACAGCTAAAACACATTCAAATAATTTTTCTGTGGAGGTCTGAGAAAGTGACTCTGCTCCATATTGCTTGGCAGTGTTTGCAGTTGTTTCTGTACTGGAGGCCATCATAAGCAACTGCTGAGCTTTCTTCTTGCGATTATCCCAGATTTATTGTGTGGGTGTAGTACTTGTCTAGCATGATCCAGTTGGCTAGTCTGCTTCCTCACTTTGAATCATTAGATATTTCCATGAAGTATATTGCACAGATTTAATTTTATTTCAGCTCTCAGGTGCCACAAACCCTTTCTCATTTGCTGTGTCAGGCATTCTTGCTTCATGGAGCTCAATGGAGACGGCATGGAGTAAACGGCGAAGACCTGGAGGGCCTTTCTGATCCAGCAAAAGAACAAACGTGAGAGGCAGTGTTATATCATGCAACAGGAAACAGTGCTTGCTAGAACTTGTGTGGAGATTAATATAGCTTGGATTAGTGCTGAAAGAGCAGCTTTAGTCCCTTCCCTGATATGTGATTTCTGTGGCAGTATCTACATTTGGATGTCATTGAAGCAAGCAGGATTCCCATCCTTATTGAATCCCCTGGGCTCTGCTGTCACATAAATGACATGAATTAGGCATCTCTTTCCTCTTGCTTTGCCCATCCCCCCAGTGTCTTAAAATGTTTCATATCATTCAGTTTCAAAGGCTTTCAAAAGGAATTCAAGTATCATCCAGCAGAAAACACCTGCAGGTAAGAAGATGTAATACAAATGTCCTGAGACTTCATCAAATACTTCTCAGTTACACTCTTGTACCCAAACCACCTGGTTGTGAATAGGTTATAACACATGATGGTAGATGATAGAACATAAGGCAGTCATTTCTTAGAATAAATGATTGCAAAACAGTTAATCAGTGAAGGAAGGTACAGGAGAACCTTCAAGGTGGTAAGAGATCATATAAACCCAGAAAAGAACTTGCAGTAAAATTTTTTTTCAGCAGACCACATGAAATGCTTCCACAGTGTTATAGAAAAAATGAAGACAATAAACTAGGTGTATAACAGAAAGATGAAACACATTTTGTGCAACAGAATTATGGAATAAATTGTAAAATTCCTTTTTTCATACTTAGCTGTGAGATAAAAATAGCAGAAGCAGCACACTAGAGTAATTACTTCTTTATTGATAGTGAATACTTCTGTCAATGTAACCACTTCTGGGTTAATTTCTTTTCTTTGCATTCACTGGACCAGGGTTCACTTAAAGTCAAATAACTAAGACATCATACATGTAATTTCAATTTGAGCTTAAGGTGAGCTATCTTTCAAGCAGAACAGATTGACTGTGAGAGAAAAATAAATTCTTTCAGAAAGAGAAATTATTYTGGTTAAAGAATGAATTTGGGTTTAGTAATTATTTATTGATCTGAAGGCAAAACCCAGAGGCTTCACAATTAGTTTCCAGAACTCTGTCAGCCTTGGTGCCACGACCACTTGTCTGGGTGATCTGTTCCAGTGACTGACAACTCTCTCAGTGAAGAACATTTTCCTAATGTCCAATTTGGACTTACTCTGATGCAGCTTCCTTCCATTTCCTCATGTCCTGTTGCTGGTCATGCTGGCACCATGAGTTATGCAAATTTAACAATTTCCACCTTTGTCACAGAGACAAACAGAAACACAAAACAAAGCAAAAAAAAAGTATTCATTTTCTAGCTAAACACATGAAGAAAGTAGAAAACTTTGGCTGTCATTGAAGGTAGATTAAATAAGGACAACACACTTCATTCATATTCGTAAGCTAAACCTGACTTACATTACCCAAGGGTCTCTGGTTATTTTTCAGTCTCTTTCTGCCTCATCCTGGGGCTTCCCTGAAGTTGTACAGATTGCCAAATCATCTCCATTGTTCATCAATGGCTCACTTCTTCATGTATGTCCTTTTGAGCCGATTGAGGACCAAGCCATAGCAGAGGTAAAATGCTGAAGCCATCATGACCTATTGAATATGGTATTAAGAAGAGGGATTTTCCTTACATTTGAGCTGGGCCCATATTCCCAGTAAGCACATGCCAGTCTTCAGGAGGCCAGACATGCTCAGCATCCTATGATGCTATGTCGGTGTGTTACTGAGGTCTCCTTCACCAAAGCCTCCTCTTTGCATGGAGACCAGCTTCCTAAAACATAGTCTAAGTTTTACCAGTATAACAGCCTCTAAATGAAATGCTAACCCAGATGTAAAATTATCCTCTGCTTCCCATATAGTCAATGAATAAAGGTAGACAGAAAGTGATTCACGCCACTAATACCTCAGCTTCCATCTGAAGGCATCTATTCTTCAAGGACTGCAGTGAGGAAACAGGATGACTATGCTCCTAACCTAGACAAATCTATGAAGCCTCTACACTTGTGAAAGATTTATCTTAGATTTAGCCAGGTTTCTGACTTTTACATATAACACCCCTGCTTTTTTTTTCTTTTTCCTTTTAATCAACTTACTAGCATTCTGATATGTTGAAGTACCTTTCAAAGTTTTTCTTTTTGGGACATCCAGTTTCTTTCCACTTTTGGACCCTCAGAAAATTCAGATCTCCTCTCATTCAAGTACCTGAACTTTTTACTCCAGCTAACTTCTGATCAATTCATTGATTTTGCCCAATGAAAGACAAGTTGCCATTACTTATTCAGTCAATGACATTTCACATTTTGTAGTCAGCTGTTTGTTAATACCCTTGGTACTTAGCAAAGCCCAAGCCAAAATAGAAATACTTCATAATCGGGGTGATGATTACTGGTAATCACCATGTTGACTATAAMAGCAAGGTCCATCAGGACCTTGCAGCTGTTTTTCATTACGAAGGTAGGGTGAGTCCTTCCAGTGAAACACAAATGTTTAAACCCTTGCTATCCCCTTTGGTCTTATGTTTTAGTTAAAGCAAAGAAAGACAATCTTCTGATACAGTTCTTTTAATGTATTTTAAGTGTGTACTTTAAGGTGAAACGAATCACATTCTCTATATGCTAATCTTCCAAAAGGAGCGATCCAACACTAAGATTGGATTCGTTCCTGAAAATGACTTTCATAGCTTTTATTTCTGTAAAAGAATTCCAAACAGGATATTCAGAATCTACACAGGGATCTCAATCATATACTCAACTGCACATAATTTTGATCCAGATAAATTGCTTTCCTTTTGAAGTGACGTGTTTGTTTTTATTCTGTCACATCATAATGCTTAAGGCTAACTGATCATCCCTTTCCTGTTTCTCACATCTGGCCACAATGTGCACACATTAATAATTATGTTCCACTCACAGTTTTTGTTCTGTCATGTTATTGCTAACTTTGGCCTTGGATTCTTGTTCTGAGATACTATCTACTATATTCGGAAGCCTTAAGCATTTGAATGCTTAGTGTCTCTGTTTACAGTCAAAAATCAAAGATGAGTTGAGTTAAAAAAAATCCAGAGTTAAAATTCAGAAATATTATGCAAGAGAGAAAAAAATAATAGGGATTAGGCAGAATGTACAAAATAAATAACATAAAATAGCAAAAAGGAAGAAAAGCAATACATCTTCTTGCAAGCAATTATTTTAAATAAGTGAATCTCTATTGTACATCTGTTTTCAAACTACGCTTGAAGGCATAAAAAACAGATGATGCAGAGAGATTCAGGAAGTCTCTGTGGTCAATAATGCTGTTGGACAAATAGTATGGAAGTGTGGGAAAAGACAGAAATAAGCCAAATTCTAGCTGTTATTGATAACAGGGAAATGAAGGCAGAAAATCAGATCTCTGTTGAGGGATTACTGGATTCCACCTCTTTCAGTTTTCTATCTTTTCTCATGTAGCTTTTGCTATTACAAAGAAAGAAGCGGCCCAAGCTGATCAATATTGTGCAAGCAATAAATCCAGATTAAACCATCAGTTAAATGTTCTAAAGTGATAGTGCAGTAGACTCCAGCTGAGCTTGTAGGTCCATCTCCTCTGTTCTGGCAGGGCCTGAGAGAAGATGAGGGCAGTGGCATCTCTGCCAAGTGCAGTGACACCTTGTCTGGGGTGGCAGGCATTCAAAAGGCAGGCTCTGCTYCTGGGATGGGGACTGAGGTGCCTGGCCTCTGGCACAGCACTGGACCAAGGAGGTAAGGAGACTTTTTCTGGCTTCATTTAGGTACAAGCTTTGGCAGCTACCATGGCTTGTAGGGCAAATATTGCCCATGATGGTCAGGAGAGACTACACCGGGGTTGCTCAGCTGGCAGGGACAGGCTGACTGGTGACTGACACGGGGTTCAGTGCTCAGCCCATCCGCAGTGCCAGGTGCCACACTGCAGGCAGAGCCTCTGGGCACACCCTGGCTGACAGCACCAGTGAAAGGTGTTGTTCTGGAGCAGGGAGGGAATGAAAACTTAGCTGCGGGAGGGCACAAGGCACACTGTACTTTCCAGTCATCCTCTTTGCTGACTTGGGTAGGTGTTCCCAGGAGGCTTCCTGTGGGAGCAGAGTGTTTGCCTACATGACACACATGAGGTGCTGCCTCACCTGCACTGATACCAATGGCACTATTTATAAACGTAGACATGCCTCAGATTCGAGGAGATACACATTGAGTATTTTCTGTCAAGGAAATTCCCTGAACAGCTATTGGCCTTAGCAGCTTCTTGGGAAGGATCAGTTCCCAGGCCTTTGTTAAAGCACATGTGACTTTCAGAATAGTCTCCTGTCCTACTGGTGTTTCCTCATTTCCACAGATCTATGTGTCCTGGGCATTTGTTCAGTCCCCACCAGATCAGTTCTGCCAGGTGTGGAAGTGGGTACGTGACTGCTTCAGCAAAACACAGATTGTTCCCATCAGTCTTTGCTCCAGAACAGAGCCTCAAGCACATACTACTCATTGAATCATTCTGCCAAATAAATTGTAAACGCCTCAGTCATGCATCATTTTAATGCTCTTACAAAAGAATTACCTTCAAGAAAATTGATATGGATTACCAAGACAAAATGATATTTCAGCAATACTATTTAGTTTAAATGCTCCTTTCATGAAATGTTTTCTGTGAGGGACTGAGATATATTGGTGCATTCTACTTAATTCCACAACCAAAGTATGGTATCAACGATTGCACTGAAGAATTTTTTCCTAGAAAACTCTCCAGAAAAATTAGCTAGATATGTTTCTTTTATTGCCATTGGGACAAGATGATATAGGACAATGAAAATCCTATTGCACTTTCCACATTATTCTTTGTTTAACAGCAAGGAGGATGTTTTTGCCTTTTTTCATTATCCTTCTTGTACCAATAGCACTGTAATCTATAATGGATCGTATTAAGTCTCCTATAAATTTCTTGTGAGCAGAACATACTCTTGTCTGTGTTTGCCATTCTCTGAGCTAATTATTTGGTGGTTAACAGGACAGTCAGCTGGTTTTGGCACTATCTATTTTACTAAAAGGAAAAATACAGAATTGTTTGTACAGCTGCATAAAAATGTGGAGTTTCTCTTGTGGAAGGATTTATGTCACTGTTATAAAATTCTTTTTATGGTCAGTGGACAAACAGAGGGAACTCTCTAAGGGTTGGTTGAGTCCATTCTAAAGGAGTTATTTCAGGCAGTTTGAGTGAATTATGTTCCCCAAATACCTCTCGAGAGTAATGGGAGCTGCACTACCAACAAACTGTATCCCTCTCTATACACAGATAAAAGTACGACTGAACCTCAACTTTAATGTGCTGGAGTCTTAGTACTAACAAAGGACATGCCTGCAGTGATATACTCCAGTCCTCTAAAGCAGTCTGTCTGCATGTACAAAGACCTCCCTTCATGCCCTTCCTCCTTCAGGCTCTGCCAGTTCAAGGAAGGAATATCCCCCCTCGAATCCCTTTACCTGTAAATTATCTCCTCTCCAAGGTCAACTGTGCATCCAGAAATCTTACTAATTTTTTAAGAAATATTTAGSATAGACAGGGCAAGCCAAGGTGTATAAGCAGCTGCTGCAGTCATCCATCTCTCCTTCTCTCCATCTGCCTTTGGGCACAAAGTGCTTAAGTTTTCTTCTTAGCTGTGACAGATGAAATCATAAGTACTGGTTTGAATGTTGGTCTCCCCCTGCTCTGATGAATGTGGTTATTACAGTTTGGAAATTACAAGGCAGTTTTCATCAAAGATTACTGCTTTCATTTTCTTTTCATTAGAAATGTGTTTCAATCTGTGTGTGCACGTTATTCATCTGTAGTGTAATACTTTGGTAGTAAGGATGTTGTCCTGATCCAAGGACGCAGGAAAGACAGCCCCTGAGAGAGAAACATCAGAGCTCTGAACTTTATTCTGTGATCATAATTACCCATCTATTTGCCTCTGTTTATGTCGGCTGTGTTGCTCTTTATGGGAGGTAGGTTCGTAGGTAAAGAGCATGGACAGATGTGTSTATCTGTGGCACCAGTGTAAGTTCAGCAACTACATATTTCTCTTTCTGATCACTTAGCTGAACAGGAGTACTCTCATATAAAGTGTTTCAGGAAAGAAAATTGAACTTATTTTTTCCGGTTAAATTTGAAATATGTTTCACAAGCAATATATACTTGATTGGATTTTGTGCCTTTATTTTAATAGTATTTTTAAAAAATAATGGGTAAAACCAGAAATCAAAATTTACCAAGTTCAGGAGCAAAACTAACCTCAAATATTTTCAGTGCTCTTGCCACTCAACACCTTCTGAATTTAATGTGGCTTAAAAGTTTGTTTTAAATAAGTTCTTTCCCTTTATTTGTCAGCTTTGGGCAGGAAATTGTTTCTAAATATGTGAAGTAATAAGTGGTGTAGAAGTTTGGAAGAGCTAAAACATAATGTGGGAAATTTTGAGTGGTTTTGATTAGTATATACTTTTAAGGGAAAGGGAAAATTTGTTGTTGGAGGAAAGAAAAACAAGGAGTTGCCAAGCACATTACGTTTGAGAAATAACGAAAAATTCTCTATTAACAATTTAAGAGTCTTGTATGATTCCTTTTAACACATATTCAGTGACTAACTCATATTCCATATTGTGGAATCACTCAAGTAGGCAGCAATTTGTTTCATTTTCTGCCCAACTATGATTTTTATTCAAATTGAACCATGTTTGAGCCATTATTGCAACAGGAGAATTTTTTCACTCTTCCATCAGTGAAATCTCTATTAACACCACAGAAAATTCAAACCAGATTCTTGCTCACTTTACATGAAATGAACAATCTTTCATGTCAGTTATGCTTTTTGTAATTTACATAAAATGAACAATCTTTCATGTGAATTATATTATACTTTTCTTAATTTTATCCTACAAAGGCATGTGAATACATCCTCAAATAATCATCAAAGGAGACAAGAAGTCCTTTCTTTGCAGTACTTGGGAACAACTAAACAGAATACCTCTCTTCAGAAGAAATAAACCATGGAAATAATTACTAGATGTTGTATTAGAAGTTGGTTTTAGATGTATTGGGATGAACTGTTCTTTGAACAAGTATTTTTTTCCTCACCTTTACATTTTCCCGGAATATAAGGGAAGATACACCTGTTTCTTGAAGAACATTGACATGTCAAAAGAATGAAGGTTTTTAGATTAAAAAGAAATCAAGGTTTTAAATGTTCCTGCTCTCCTTTCACTGCATGTCCTCAACTAACAATAATAATATCTACACAACAAAAAACTTATTACCTTTATTCTTTTTCCATCTACTGTGAATAGAATGATAATACCTCTGTCTATTTTATTGACTTTTTAATTACTTCACAAATATTATCTGTGTTCTCAAGTAGAATGAGGGGAAACAATATGACATAGATGTTACAGGTATGAACTAATGATCCATTTTACACAGCATCCCAGCTCTGACAAAACAAAATTTGGATGCTTGAAACATAAATTCCCTACAGTGTAGCTCCTTTGAGAATTACAGTGTCTGAAAGGACCATCCTGTGTCACCTGGGGCAATTCTAACCCTGTATTTTACAATGTAAGTCCAAAGATCAGTAACCACTTCAAGAAACAGTAAAATATGAAAAAAAAATTTGTAAAATATATTAAAAAATCTACAGCCTATTCCCTGTGGCCTTTTGATATTTGTCATACTAATTAAACTGAATCTGCTTACTATTTTGTAATGTTGTAGGTATCTATTTGCTAAATAGCATAGGTAAAAGAAACTCTTATTAGATAGAAAAACGTTCATGCCAGTAAAAAATATTTGGGGGGTGTGAAAGAGAAGCAGATGACTTCAGAATCAAATGAAATATGAGATTATTTATTTAGAGTTTAACTACAGGTGTATCATGTAATCTCTATAGGCAAAAGTAGTTGCCATATGTTGGGCTGAGAAACCATTACGAAGAGAGAGGTAAGGCTAACCAAAATATCTCTGGGAAAATAAATAATATAGTTATCTCTGGAAAAAAAGAGAAAGACAAGTTTTACCTGTGGACAGTAGGTAGAGTGGTGCCTGGAAGGGAGCCCATGATGTGCCATAATTGTGTGTGTGTTGATGCTGAGGGTTTTGGTGTTCAGCACAGCCATGTGATTTGGTGTCCAACTCACCTTGAAAGCTTTGTGTGAGTCTCACTTAGTTTACCCCACATAGCTACTGAGTGAGTACATGGTACAGTGGATGAAGTGCCTTCCACTGCTAGAATACGTGTATGATCTGGAAATCATAATGGTTTTATGATGAAGGGTTTACAGTAAGGACAGAGGAGATGCACTGACAAGCTCTGTGTGTCTTGTAAATGCATGATCCAAGGAAAAATCAGTCATTATGAGTTATACRGCTGCCTATTACTTCATTCCTCAAACTCCATGACAACCCACAGCACTTCCTCCTCCTCACATACACCTGAACGACTTCTCTTAAATCTGGGAACAGTTTAGTGGATCTTTAGTATGTGAAGCAATATCCTAAGGCATTTTGGAGAGAAAAGACTGTGATCAAATCTTACAAAACTATAGTGAAGCAACATCCTGATGAGCCCGCCTGGTGTTTTTTGATTAGGTGGAGGCCACTGGATAATCATTTCCAGTGGAGTCGTGTGAGTCCAGTCCCTTGAGAACATTGTGAGCATGAAAATATAATGTAATTTAACATCTGAAACTTAATTCCTGTCCGTGTTCATGACTGCACATACAAGCCTGGTTCTTGTGCCACCCTCAGCAGTGACAGCTGGAGAAACTGCTGCACAGAAGCCTCTTCCTCTGCTCTGTGGCAGAGCCCATCCCTCCCTGACATGCTTCGCTCAGATCACTCGGATTTGATGAAACTATTAAAGTTATAAAGATTTAGTAACTCAGCTTATTTTGGGTGAGGTAACATGAATACATTTGCATACCTCATGCAGGTGTTCAGTAATTCCTGTGCAGGCAGATGGTGGTGAGCTGGAGAAAGCCACTGCTGGAAAGTGACATATTAATTAGTAATTTCATATCTGTGCCTTRGCCTGAGTCGGCATTCTTGAAATCACAAGTGGTTCTCTGTTAACTACAAGAATCATATGCTCAAAGTAATTTTTTTCATATAAATTAAATAGATTGTGAATTTAATATTTGCAATATTTATTAAATTCATCTTTTTTTTAGTCATGAAACATTTTGAAATTATGTTCCAAGGCAGTTTAATGTGTTAACTGTGGTGTTTGATTACTTGAACTGGTATTCAAAATAAGAATATTCTTTGGTATTCAGGAGTAAAAGAGATGTAAAAAGCTGATTACTTACATTTAGCTTAGCATTGCCATAAATGCATAATGACAGCACCTTCACTAGTCAGCATCTTTAAAGAAGTGGCTTGAAACACCGACTAGCCTCTTTTTTTTTTTACAAGAGTTTTAACTAAATAAATATTTTTCATCTTTTAGACACATAACAAATATTCAATTATTCTGGCTTCTTATGTTTGGCAGTTGCCCTCTGGTCTGTGGCTTCATGTTCTAGAACATCTCTAAGACATTTAATTGTCAATTTTATTACAAAGCTGATAAATTACATTCTTGTCTGCTGTGGTAGCATCTAAAGATTTCCCTTTTCATCACATTGTTCAACAACATCCTTCTGCTAAGTGAAACCTTTGGGGACACCGTTTCCTCAGCGCAGACAGGCTCTAAGGTGGGTATCGGCACTGATCAGTATCTGAGCAGGTGAGCAGCTCCACAGGAGGTACTGTCTCCTTGGAATTTTAATACCATCTGAAAGGAAAGAAGATATTTGATTCAGAAGCATGGGCCATCTGAAAAATACATGTTTTTTTAAGTGGTGGAGGCACCAGAAATTTTGAACCAACTCATGGTGTCTTCCATGGTTTTACATATTCCCTTACCACCTCCAGCTCTCTTTGGCAAAGGCCTGTCTCAGAGAGCAGAGCCAGTGCATACGGTGTGTACAGTGAGGACAAGATAAAGAACTGTGCAGCTATTATATCCATACTAGTATCTCCTAAATATCTCTGATGCATTTGGTGCCCACACAGACAAGTTTTTAGAGGGGAGGAGTTGGAATACTGCACACTCTAACAGAAATTCATCAAAGTAAACACATAATTGATTGCATAGTTGATGTTGGTCTCCAGATAAAGATGATAACTAATGAAGGTAAAGTTCATGTTTGGTACTCATGGTCTACTGGCAGCTATTTAAGGATCAATGTAGACCACTATATAAAATGTTGCTCATATCCAGATCAAAAAAAGGGTCAAGGAAATAAGAAGGTGTCAAAGAATTCTAAATTTATCAACATATAAGTCTCCTTCAAAAAACGGACCCCCGTCACACAAAGGTTAAGGATGCACTAATCACTGGTCAAGTTCATTACTCAATATTTAAAATGCTTGGTCCAGTCTCTGCTCCAGAATAAGTAAATATGTTGCATCTATCACATGTCATCTGTGCCCAGAAGACTTTCTGCTTATGAAGGACACAAGAAAGGCAGTAGATATTGCATGAGATTCCAACAACATGAACTGAAGACCTAGAATGGAGGTAGTTGATTACATAATTTTCAAATTATGACCATGGYATACGACAGCAGGATGGCAGACAGTTTCCTACAGTGCTTCCCTGCTCTTGTTGCTCAGGTCACTTGGACAGAGAGCTCAGGCTTCTCAAGGGAGTGTCTTTCGTTTCACGTATTTATAGTATGTTGGCGAAACATCTTAGGGCTTCCATGTAAAATTATAAAAGCTGTCAGCTTTTTCCAGTTCACATCAAAAGGAATTCCAGAAAAGTTTGCAGATTCTTTACATGGTGAAGCTCCTTATCTCTTCTTAATATTCAGTTCAAAGCACTGCAGTCAAGTTCATATAACATCAGCATATAATTTATTAACAATATGGCTAATGGAGATAACTAAGTCAACCATTCAAGCAGTTTTTAAGAGATGGGATGACAACCCACGCATGGGAAATCATCTTCTGTGGACTTGTCTTCTGTTCTACAAAACCAAGAAACTACAGTAAATCTTCTYGAGTCTAAACGACCATCACCTTCGCTAACAACTAGAGATCTGGCAGCTTCTTGATGTCTTTTATAAGAGAATAAGAATCGCACAGGTTTAGATCCTTGACCATAAAAGATGGTGCATAGGAGGAGAGAGAAGTGCAACATTTTACTGGCCATTCCCCTTCAGAAGGAAAGGCAGGATACTGCCCACTTTTCAGTTACCTCAATGGTTTGGTGTGTTGGGACAGTGACAGTCTGAATCTCACGGGCCCCATGATGGTAAAGAGGAAACAGTGAATTAATTGTGCCTCACAACCACAGTGCTTCCTGTCGCACCCATTGCTCAGGCCATGTCTAAATTCAGAGTATGGCCCTGATATATTGCCACTTGTGAAATAAGGGTGTCGTCGTTTCCAACTTTTGTATTCCRGTTTAACTCCTGCAAACCTCAGAACTCTTAGGCATTGGATTCTGTCACACATTTTGTTCGCTGATGGATGATAAAACACCAATGGACTGTAATCACTTTGTGACCCTGCCTTCTAAGCTACCAAGTCAGACACTGCTGAGAGGAAATGACAAGTTTGTTTATACACTAAATACAAGTACGGAAGTGATTTCAGTTTTGTTATTGCTGATAATACTTGAGGATACAGATATCAGAAAATTTCTGAATTCCTRTTTAATTAAAATCAGCTATTGAGTCTACCTCTCATGCCATCTCTCAGTTTGCGATGGAACCGGGGCAAAATGCTCAGATGAAGTAGAAAAGTTACTGATATTATTACTATTAGCAGCTCTATATTATAAAACTAGGATGAAGAGATTCCTCTGATAAATGGAAGCATATGGATATAAAAGCAAAATCATGGAATTCAAGTCAATACCTATTTTGGGCTCAGTTTCAATGCTTTCAAAATACTGCCTTGCAGAAAGAGATTGAAAGTGTTTAATTTAGATTGAAAGTGTTTCATTTTCCRTAAATATTCTCTTGTTTCCCTTTGTCTTTTAACAGCAGACCTACTTTTTTCTGTCACAAGTTTTCTGCTTGCCTACCTCCCCCGAGCACTTACTTGCTATGATCCAGCTGTTATTTATTAAAGACTGGCTTATATAAAGATGTAAAGGGCTTGTGTCTTCTCATATTCAGTTATTGTTCCCCAAGTCCCAGAATCTCTTTGTATGAATTTATCTCCCAATTCCATTCAAGTGAAAGAAACCAGCAGCTTGCACCAAGTCTGGGCATGTCCAATACCTTCACAACACATCCTGCTTCTTTGGCACAAGTAAGTTAAAGAGGGAGAGTTTAGAAACAGTGTGAGTGAAGGGGAGGTGGGAAAGAAGATCTACAAATCCTTCTAAAAATTGAGGAGGTGTAGTCACAGTGTGCGTGTGTGTGTGTTTAGACAGTTCAAGCTTCCTTTGGCCTAATTTGCTGTTGTTTATACAGTTAATGACAATTGTTTACGTGACTATGTTAAGTATCCTTCCACTTCTTTCCRTAAGTCAAAAGTGCCAAGCAGAACTAAAGTGACATTTCTGGATGGAATCTCAATAATATAAAAATAAGAAATGGCATAATTCCAGGTAGAATTTTGAAAAATCCACTAAAAACCCTGGCACTTGGACTAGACTTCACAGGATAATACAAATTACACTGTCAGAGGACAAACAGTTCTGTGGTGGAGGAGTATTAGCCTTGATGTTGGCAGGCTTTCAATGAAATACTCTGTTCTACTGCAGGGGTCTTCCTAGGAAAGTACCYGCTCTTATCCCCAAGTGTGTGGTAAACTGCTGGCGATATGGGATGTATGAGTCTGAGTGCCGATGAGATGAGGGAAGAAATGAGCAGTGTTCTTGGACCCATTCTGGCTGCTTTGCTTCTGCACAAGCTGACAAGTCACCACTGACATCTGCGCAGTCTCCAACCCAGCTGCAGGGCAACAATGACTTCAGGGCACAGAGGGGAGCAGCTTCCCAGGACAGATGGGAATATCAGTATCTTGTTACCTATGGGGCCAAGGCATGAAACAGGCATCTGACCTGCCCAGCCTTTGAAGGATTAAGTGTTTCTGGGCACCCCTGAAGCTGAACACATGAACCAGTCAACTGGTAGGTAAGGCAAGAATGCCGCATGAGGTCGTCCGTTCAGTTGAGCTCAGCTCAGCTCAGTTCAGCTCAGCTCAGCTCAGCTCAGTTCAGCTCAGCTCAGCTCAGCTCAGCTCRCCCCACTTAAATTCAAGCTGCATCTTTGCCAATAAACCTTCACTGTACGCTGGCAATGTAATATTCAAACACTTTAAACCTCTGATTAAAGCCACAACACAGTTCCTGTTTGTAGCCTGCAATAAACCCGGAACTGAATACCCGTGTTAGTTTGAACACTAAAACTGCTGTCTTAGGGTTCAGCATAAGAAGGCAAGTCATCTCTTGGATCTACATGCAAGGATCAGGCTTGCTCACACATCTCAGAGCCATGCAGACTGCTCAGCAGTGAATTTTTGTCACTTGTGCTTCCAAACACAAGGCAAGATATAGCTCTTCCTCCCAGCACTCACCAGCCACTCCATAAATGTCAGCTCCATCATGCAGGCAACAGGCTCTGGAAAGGGAGGCCAACAGCTACGAAGGAGCTGTAACATGCCTATTGGCAGCCATGCAAAAGTCAGTGAGAAAGAAAAGCTTCCTAAATATTCAAAAGGGCTCRCTAAAATGTTTGCCAACTGGTTGTGCTGCATCTCATGCTCTGATTGCTTCGCCGCTGGGCACAGCAAACAGGGTGTTTACAAAACATTTAGCTGAAAGCAGCGGATAAGTGCCATATGCAAGCCTCTGCTGCCAGGTGCAGAGATACAAACATAGTAATTAAAATGTCCCTACTTTGTGTCTGGATTCTATGTGAAAATGCAAACATCATGTTCTACAGATGCAGTTTGGGATGCTCTTCCACAGCCAGCAGAGATTAACCTTGCTGCTGCCAAAAGGAGAGATTCTAGCATTCCAGGATTCCTGGCTGCCTTCTGCATCCCTGTTTCCATCTGTGATATCTCACCCCTCCTTCATGAAGGCTCTTCTCACCCCTTAGGGTGCCAGTGCTGCTGCTAACTTCAGTAGAAAACTRTTGTTAATGGGGGTGAGGTTATTTTTCTGGGCTGCTTCCCATAGCTTCAGCCCTCTGAATCAGTTCATTGAGGACACACTTGGTATCACAAGGGCACAGGAAAACAGCAAGAGTACTGGCCAGGACGGGAGGAGCAGTAGGACCCTATTACAGCAGCAGTGAGCTATTGGCAAAGCCACTCTCCTCCTCCAGCAGCCTTAGACGTAAACATCTGTACCACTTCACTCAGCAGTTCAGGGACCTGGGCTCTGACCTGGGTCACATATACAATGTGACCTTACTCCAGCCAGGCTATTCACCTCCAGTTTCCTTTGGAAGGAGGCCATGCCTTTCCCCGGGCCACCTTGCAGACTGCAGAGCTCAGCTGCTGTGGTGCTGGGATTGTTTTTATGAAGTCTTCAATATGTTTGCTCTCAGTGGAAAAGTGGTTCCTATTTCTGCTTTTTCTCATGTTCAAAAAGAAGYGGATTATTTTTAGCTCATATTTCTCCTTTTGAACTTGCATGTGGGCATTAAGTCAACATGGGAGAATTCTGCTTCCAAAGATGGATATCTCAGAAATGACAGTCAATAGAGAACTGAGTGACTGTAGTTCTGCAATCCCTCCATAAAGTTCAGTGCACCATGTTCAGAAAAGGACATAGGAACTGAAAGTAGGACTTCTGTAAGTGGGCGAACTTGGATTCTATGGCACAAATCCTCATCATCTTCCATCTAATGTTGGAGAAGTTTATTAAAAAGTTCTGCTGAAGACCCTCACATCCCAAAGGCGCCTGTAGTTCTCTAGGTCGATTTCTGTCATTTTTTCTTTGGTTGTGAAACCACTCTTGGCTCATAGGCCATGCAGACTAGGATATATGATCTGGGGTGCTCTACTGAGACCTTTATATTGTGGTGTGGGGGAACAAGAGGATGAGGCCATAAATCCATGGTTACCTGGGCCAGGTAGCAACACAAATGATGGTTCTGTAACAGTGCTGGGATGTGAGGTTCAAGAAAAGAGAGATTTTCCTACGTCCCCCAAATTTACTACCTATAGTTGTAGGTAACCTTAAATTTTGTGTTGCCTGTTTTTTATTAGACAGTGTTGTCGTGAAAATTCTGTAAAGACCGGCTATGTCACTAAAATTATCAGGGACAAGATGGGCTAAAGGAAGGGGTTCTTCCCTGACATACTGAGGTGCTGCATGGACACCACACCGAGAAAACTGAAGGGCAGTTTCTGGATGTCCTTTATCATGTGCTACAAGGAATTAGAGATTGTTGTCCCTCACAAAAAGCCAGGTCCCTTTAGCACCTCTGAAAAATGAGGTGGTGGTTTTTGTCCAGTCCACTTCAGGAATTAAGAAAAAAACAACATACTGTCCAAGAATATGATTGCGAAATCAGGGGGTTTTGGGCAAGGTAAACTGTCATGTGTTCGCTTGCTTGAAAACCAAATTTGTTTTCTGTGTTTCTGTGGAAAATCAGAGGATGTTATAAGCTGAGTCATGCCGTTATTGACTTTAGCAAGCACAGCACTGATATAAATAGTGAAACACTGGTAAGCCTTAGACAGAGGAAGAAGAGATTGAGAGGTCTTCTAGCAAGGGCTGGTAGGACAGGGAGACAGAGATGGAGACAAAGATCCTTCTTTTCCTTGAGTTATTATATGTTGTAAGTTCTTCTGCTTTTCCACTGGTTCCAGAAAAGGAAAAAGAAGATATGCAATTTGCTAAGGTAAGGGCTACAGACAGAACTGAAGAAATAATTTATTGAGAAAATGAACAGTGATGTATTAGTGATTTAGAATATTTTATTACCAACTCTCTGCATTTCAAAAGAAAGTTTTTTGTTCTAAACTGTTGATTTTTCTTCCCTATCAGAAATATCTGGAAAACTTTTATGATTTTAAAGAAGAGAAACGTTCTCTATTTAGAGCAAAGGACCTCAATCACATGGCTGAAAAAATACGAGAGATGCAGTCATTCTTTGGGCTAGAGGTGACTGGGGAGCTGAATCATAAGACGCTGGACATGATGAAGCAGCCTAGATGTGGAATACCAGACATCCGTTCATACAGCACCTTCCCACACAGTCCTACATGGAAGAAAGAAGATGTGACATATCGGTAACTTACACTGAAGCATGTTTTTCTCCACATCACTGGAAAGCTTTGTGAATGCTAGGCAGAAGTAATGTCAACGGGTTCTTTACTACTTATTTCTGTATTTCGCCATATAAAAGCTCCATTCAGGATGAAAGGAACCTGAATGTGGGAGATATTCAGGCTTCCAAATAGTTATGAGAATACCAAAATAGGAGTTTGCGTTAGCTAGCTAACAGACTACTAAATAATACAGTCAGTAGATAGAAGGAATACAACTGAGAGCATATATGTTGGGGTTTCTGAAMGATATGAAAGAAATCTGTGAAAACTTCATCTATTATGTAGGAAAATATTTTGAAAATGAACCACTTGAGACACATAAATAATAATAACTAACGATTAAAATATTTGACCTTGATACCGTGTGTCCCAGTCACATGTGGTCTAGTTGCTTTTAATTCCTTTGTCCTTATTTCACAGAATTTTGAACTACACTCCAGACATGCTACAAGCTGATRTAGAGGAAGCAATTGCAAGAGCCTTCCAGCTCTGGAGCAGTGTCACTCCTTTGAGATTCACCAGGGTCTACGGTGATCAAGCAGATATAATGATCTCCTTCGCGGCTGGATGTAAGGGAACTCTGTTGCCTGAGAATTGTAGTACTTGTCACTTTTTCTTACCAAGATGATGAAAAGCATCTCTTTTTTCCCCCCTCATTTTTAGTTCACGGCGACTTCTATTCCTTTGATGGTCCAGGAGGAACTCTAGCTCATGCATACCCCCCTGGCAGTGGGATAGGAGGAGATGCCCATTTTGATGAGGATGAAAACTGGACSAAATTTACTACCTCTAGTGGTAGGTAACCTTAAATTTTGTGTTCCCTATTTTTTATTAGACTGTGCTGTCTTGAAGATTCTGTAAAGTCACGTATCCTATGGCAGTAGTTTATTGAGATATAAAATGTTAGTGTAATTTCATAAAATAATTCTACATATTTTGATCTGGGCTGCAGTCACAACAGTCTCTTGAAGTTAATGCAGACTGCAGTTACAACTCCAGTGAAGGAGCTGAGGTTAGCATGGAATATAAATGTYGGGTAATCATGGCATCAAAAGGCAGGGAATTTTCACCCTCAGATAACAACCTTAAAAGTTGTAATATAACCTCTCACTTTTGTTTGCTTGTTTGTTTTTTGTTTGGGTTTGGTTTTTTTCTGATTTAAAGTTATACACATCTTTAACTTCTGGAAAGGAAAAAAAAAATCTTGAGTTTATTGGTAAATATAATTAAATATAACAGTGAAATGTTCTGGTTTCCAGCGGTGTCCAGGGATTATGTTACATGTTACTGGTTTTGTGAAGTAGTTACCAGCCAAATTCCATGTCATTTATTATTCCCAAAATCTGACCAAATGACTAAAACCTTCTCATCTGCTTTTTAACTGTTATTAATATTAAAGAAACTTTGATTCTTTGTTGGCAGGAAAATTTCTGTAACATGAGCAAAAACTGTTCCAAGATTAGTTTTTCAGTGAGAAATAAATGTTTATAATTCAAAACTCAGTTCCTTTCCAGGATGTCAGAGAGCTCTTACTTGGGTCGTAGTTAGATTTTGCTGGTTTTWAAAACCGTGAACAATATATCACATATGAGAGGATGGCACCTGTGTCCCACTGTCATCCAAAAACGCTTATTTAGTGTTTGTTCTTTGTGCTGGATCTTTTTTAGGATACAACTTATTTCTTGTTGCTGCTCATGAGTTGGGCCACTCACTAGGTCTTGGTCATTCCAATGTCTTTGGTGCTTTGATGTATCCTATATATATGGCCAGGGATACCAGGGACTACCAACTTCATCAGGATGATATTGATGGCATTCAAGCCCTCTACGGTAAGCAAGAAGCATCATTTTTTAGTGAATGATAGATACTAATTTATAATTAATTTTACCCAACAGCTAAAATGTACTGAACTTTCCACTACAGGAAGGATACYGAGGTTTAATTTTCTGTCATTATTTTTGGACAAATCTCTTGGTATTCTTGTGGCTAACAGTCTACACCTGTAAAATGGAATCTGTAGGCTGTATTCACTCCAGTTATTTAAAAGATCAAGAGCTTTTTTCCAATGATACCAAAGGAACAGCCCATGTCTGTAGCATTAAACTCTCTTATCTTCCACAAAAGGGTGGTTACGTGCACAACTGCCTATAAATTTGGCTTCACATGGTACAACCTGAAATTCTATGACATGAACCACTCTGATCTTCCTTCCAATTCCACATTTATATATTTTCCAAAGGACCCCCCAGGGAATTTCCTGCACTTCCAACAAAAGCTTTTTCCCCACAAGAACCAACTGAAATGATCCCTGCAGAAGCGCCAACTCAAATGTCTCCCCCGGAAGAACCAACAGAAATGACACCCTCCAAACCACCCCAAAGACCAGAGGACTGCGACCGTCATCTGACTTTTGATGCTATCACTACTCTCCGTGGGGAAATACTGTTTTTCAAAGACAGGTAAGTGTCTTTGTTTCTAGCAACACCTTTTTGTGAGACTCACAAAGGCAAAGCTTAAAGTTCAGTTCAATGACTTTATCTCCCCTTGATTACAAAGCAAGACATTTCCTTCTGAAAGTGTTAAGGCAACTTTGCAAAATTTTACTAGCCCACCTGGGCCAGGTGAGTAACATGGTTAATTGACAAGTGAGTAAAGTGTTTTAAGCCATCATACATCATTGTCCATGTCTATTATAATTTTGCAAGGCTGAATAATTCCAATGTCATTCCTCAGCCTGCAGCTGCTTCCCATGCAGCACTGTCCTCATCACACTGTCCCATGTGTGGGCCAGAGAGCTGTGAAAAATGTCACTGGTGTCTTTTTGCATCACTCTGACCTAGGATTCTGCACTAGACCACTGCCCAGTAATGCCTATAGGGAGCTCCTGCTGTTACAGGTGTCCTCCTTTTGGGCACTCTCTGACACTGGCACTGTAGTGGGTTGTTGGCTGGGCACATCCAGCCTGGTGAGAGCAAACAGCATGTCAGGCCCAGGGTTTCACCCACTTCTTGGCTTGGTAGTTGTGTTTTGATTGCACAAGCTTCCTTTAATGGTGTGGGTCTGATTTCCCTTCTAAAACACATGAAGAACTGTAGTTTAAAAACTTAATAATTTTCAAGGAGGGGGTGAAGGGGAAGCAACAGTTCTTCCTTGAACTGGATTTTAACATATATCTCAAGAATGTTTATTTAACATTTGTAAGCAAACTGAAATGAGCTGTGCGTACTTACACGGTGAAGAGAAAGCTGCACTCGTCAGCACTACCACAGGCATCCCATGTTGTTCTGGACAAACCATTAGGGTGCAAATGGAGAAGTCTATAGGGCCACCAGCTCTAGGTGATGCTACTTGAGCCAAAGGGCTGAACAAGATAAGCTTCAGAGGTCCCTTCCAACCCCAGCTATTCTGTGCCCTCAAAGAAACCTAAGGTAAAAGGCACATATCTATGAGGGAGCAGGGCGGAGTGAAGGACTGCATCCCAAAAGGGGTGATACCTCTGCCTCATAGGGAACACCGGTTCCAGCACCTAGACAGCAGGATTTAAAGTACATTTATGRGCCCCTGACCTCGTAAGGAAGTACAGACAATGAAATACTGCTGTTTTCATTTCTATCAGCTACGTCTGGCGGAAAAGTCCATATTTCTCAGAAATTGAACACGACACCATCTCCTCCTTCTGGCCGTCACTGATAGCTGGCTTTGATGCTGCTTATGAGGTTGACAAGAAGGATCGAGTCCTATTTTTTAAAGGTACTTCTCTTACATTTCCATCGGTCYTTTATATGAATACATGAACTTATAGTGATACTGCTAATGTTATTTAATCATAATGGGAGCAATATTATGCTAACATTCATATTAACTCTAATACTAATACTGGCACTAATAGAAGATATTCTTAATATTTAATTCCATTTAAATTTTGAAAATGCTGTTACTGCCATTAACTAATGCTGCTTCACAACAGTCCTACACAGACTTCCTTTTGTCAGTGAGAGAGACCATAGCTGAGACGAATTCATTGCTTCATTAAGTTATCTAAATAAGTTTTTAAAGATGCCAAACACACCTAAAAATATATTGACTTTATATTGAGTATATATATAKAGAGAGAGAGAGTATATAATACTCTTAATAAAAGGGGAAAATCCAACAGCTGTGAGATATTCAAACTTCTGTGTGCCCTAAGAGGATAATGTTTTCAGCTGGATATCTGTGCTGTTTGGTGGCATTTGCTACACAGAAAGTGCTGGGGCTTTGACGAGAAGGAAATCAGACTCCTCAAGAAACCTTATAACATTTTCTGTTTTCCAATAGATGACCAATACTGGGCTGTCAGTGGCTACAGCATAGATCCAGGCTTCCCTAAGCCCATTCAGAACCTGGGCTTCCCCACCAGTGTCAGGAAAATCGATGCAGCTGTTCATGATCAAAATACCAAGAGAACCTATTTCTTTGCAGGCAACAAGTACTGGAGGTAAGGTTCTTTCCTCTTACCTCTTACCTTTTGAGGTAATCAAAATAGCTTTTTAAATCTAGTGATCTTAGCCTAATAATTAATCTGTRATACTATCTTGAAAGAGTGTTATTACACCAGAATTTTGCATTTCTCATTACAGGGTCACTTCATAGATTGTGTGCTGTAAAATTAAAATAATTAAGTTTGAATAATTATTTAAGTTTATTACTCRGTATAAGCCCCATCCAGCCTTATTGTCAGTCTCAGGGAGCAGAAGTAAAATTTTTAGCCTGATATTCTGAAAACAGCCTTACATAGGCTACTAAAGATGTAAATATTCACACAGTCAGGATTTATACAGCTCTGTGAGAACACAGATGCTTGCAGGTACTGGGTTTTCAGCTGAGACTAGGCATATATTGTAAAAAATCCATTTGGTTTCAACATTGACCATCACATGCTTATTTTCTGTTTCCATGCAATTTCTTTATTTAGTTTCAATGAAAATACCCGATCAATGGAAAGAGGATATCCAAGAAAAATAGCAGCTGACTTCCAAGGAATCAGCCATACAGTTGATGCTGCCCTTCAGAAAGATGGTAAACAAATCAAAATGTAATAAAAAAAAAACCCAACAAACAAAAGACTACCACCCAAAGCCAAAAAAGTATACATTTCAATACATGTATTAAATTTTTGGCTTGATTTTTTTTAAAATCTCCCAAGAAAATAGTGACTGTATAACAGTAGGTAGACAAAAATGAAATATTAATTTACCAATATTTTGCCCTTCCAATTCTAGGATATTTCTACTTTTTCCATGGATCAAACCAGTATGAGGTTGACATCAAGAAAAAGAAACTCATCCGTAAAATGAAGAGCAACAGCTGGTTTAATTGCTAGAAATACAAAGTGATGGCACAGGGATATATTTGTGCCAGAAAGGGTTTTTTCATGTTCCTTGATTCTAAACAATGTTATTCAGCTATTACTCTGCATCTGAGTCTGAAATTATGGCCTTTGGCAATTCTAATTTAAAAACCTAAGGTGTAAAACCTAATGTACAGTTTTAATTTATTTTGTTCTCCAACTATTTATTAATCAAGTCGTTTTTGAGTAATAAAGTATTTTGCTTGAGTTTAGCAGTTCTTGTGTTCTGATTCAGTCCACTGGAGACAAGGTATCTGCTACAACCACACACAAGCCTGAATGGCACCAGGACCTGTCAGCATTTTTAGCAGGGCTCAGTCTCTGTGGGGGGAAAATTGAAGAGAAGAAGTAGGGGAGCAGTTCTGGCAGGCAATTAGGAATGACTCAGGGGACAGAGGAGGGAAACAAAGACACTCAGGAACAGTGTGAGGGAGGCATAAATGGTAAGAGGACATCCTACACAAGAGTGTGCAAAGGGAGAAACTGGAGTCTGTGGCCTCACCTGCCATGACCYCCGGCATAGGGACAGAGGGGTCAAGGCAGGGAAGGGGACAGGTAGATGGGAACATGGCAATGGGCTGAGAGGACTAATGCACCAGTGCTGCTGAGGGTGGCTTTGATGGACAGTCATTGGTACAGCAGGACATGAGCAACCAGAGAGAAGGGTAGGTGTCCAGTTTGGGGATGGAGGTAGCATGCAGGCAGGGTGGGAAGTGATGGAGATATGGGTCACAGGATCACAGGGAGTCAGTGGATTAGCTCTGCTGAGCTGTGACCATGTGCCAATGGAATGGAGTCAGGGCTGACAGTCCACCTCACAAGGCTGGACAAGAAACCATCAACAAGAACCACTTCCCAGAGCAAACAAGCCAAAATGATAAGAAAAAAGCCAAGAATTTTTATGTAACTGCCACAGATGAATCCTCCTGAGAATGAGTGGTGAGACAGAGAAAATCACATCTGCTTCCTCCATGGTCCTTGTTTGGGTCCCCCTCACAGGGCAATAGCTCAGTGACTTTAAACACTCTTGCGCTCTAAGAAAGCTTGGCTGGAGCCCATACTCTCTTTGAAGGGATTTGTTCAAATGTCTTACAACACTGTACTGAYGTTGTGATTGTACAAGGAAGTCGACTCGCTATTTCTCTTTCTCTAACAGAATTGGCAAAGGCAGAAATAGAGTATGGGAACGGCCAACAAGGACGGTATTCCTGTTACCACAGCTCAAACCCCATTAGGCAGAGGTAAGATTTGCTCCTGGTCTTCTGCACAGGGCAGTTCCCTGAGACATCTGGTCAAAAGACATACTACCACGTGTGCCCCCATCCATCAGGGCCAGAGGAAGCCATGGGTCTCCCAGTGCACCCACAGACCCACTGTCCCACGATGCTTGCAGACAAGATCAAAGAAAGGCAGCGGAGATGATGCAAGGTTGGATGAGGCTTTGAACAACCTGGTCTAGTGGAAGGTGTCCCATCCCAACACAGAGGGGTTGGAACAAGTTTTTTCTTAAAGTCCTTTCTAACCCAAACCATTCTATAAGTCTATGATCTTGGGATATCTCTTGTCTGTCATGTTCTCCTTCTCATGCATGTTTTGTGCCATGCTAAATATGTCCTGAGTACCAACCTATGTTAGAAATTAAGCCATGTCTTAAAAGTCAGGTAGGGACACAACAGCTCAGCATTGCCAGAAGGGCAGCAGTGCACCGTGGTGAAGTAGTGGACCGACAAGGGGGTGAGCTCGCCTGGCAGCAGTCCAGGCAGGGCAGAGACACAGGAAAACTGGTGTTGCCCCAACATCTCCCAGTGTCTTTATCAATAGCTTTTGATCCATACATAACTAATCCTGAATAAACTTCAGTTCAAGGACTTTAGATGCCTCCAGGCTTAGGCAGGGTGCTTGTGAGTACTCTTTGTACGTAACTAATGGGGTTAATTCCTTTTGTTTTTAAAAATGCCTACATACTTTGATATCCTAAGTAGATGCCTTCACATATGTGAAGGCTACCTTCAGAAATCAGGCCTTTAGGCTCTGTTTGTTGGCTGAGACTTGAAAGTGGTTAAGGAGGAACCAAAAGGAACGTTTCAACAACACTGAAGAAGAACACTGTAGATGTTTACAATCACCCACATTATATTAACATTTTTCTCTTACATAAGGTTACTAATATTTTTTTAGTTATAACATCAAGGAAACAGCAAAATTAAAATAATCCCTCCACCTTTGGGTATTAATTATCTTAAACTCAAAGTATCTGAAAAATGAGTGACTTTTGCTTAGCTGTGAAGAAAAATTTAGCAAGTGTAGCCTGGAGCAGAAATGGATGACAACATGCCATGTTCACATAGACAAGGGGACTGGTGAGATGTGTTAACCATGGAACTTCCATCTGTATTTATGCTTTGTTAATGTCTTAAACTTTGAAATGAGAGAATGTTACTTTTGGTTTTGGAAAAGCAATGAAATTTCTGGCAAATAAAAGACATAATTCAAATGAGATTGGAAAGAGGAATGCTGGAGCTGCCTGTCTATGCTTAGTGAACAAGGAAAGATTTCTTGTAACCATGATTTTGTTATAACTCATAAACGATTGCTGGAATTAAAGGCCTCTTGGGTACCAGCAGGGGAAATATATCCATACACATGATTTCAAGTACTCACCCTCTATGAACAGGAACTTTCCCTGAAATCCAAGACCAGGCATGCAAATTAGAGACACACGAAATAACCGGTTACATCTGAAATTCTTGACTGCACAAGAGTTGTTCTAGACTCAATTTCTTGCACATGAAATCTCAGGCAAAAATGCCTTAGTGACTTCACTGACAGAGAGCAAGGGTGTCCCATGCACAAGCTGACTGGAACTAGAACACTGAATGCTGCCAGTGAATCAGCATTACCGTGCAGGAGACCCATGACTGTTACATAAAAGCCAGAAGTAGGTCACACACTCATCTCTGTCAGCAATAAGATATTTTTGAGGCTAGGTTTGTGCTGCCAGGCCTGAGGGTTTGCAGCACAGCCAGGAAGGAGGTGCCGAAGGCACTGAGTTAAGCAACGCTCATGGCAGCACAGGCTGAAACTGCAGTTTTACGGCTCAGAAGCTTCCCATGCACAGACCTACTCTACAAGGTTTTGGCCAGGGGTCCTACATTGCTACTAGAGTTCAGTGTGGCCAGGACACTGAGGGTACACAAGGCAGCAGAGTGGTGCAGTTTTAATCTGTGAGTAATTAAGCCCTTGGTTTGCAGAACAAGCCAATTTACATCCTTTTGAGGGTCTATGAGATGTTCTTTTGCTTTTCACTATACTACATTATTTATTAGTTTTAAAATATATAAACTGTGAATTAGCAATAACCTTGCCAAAAAAAAAAAAAAGGAGCAAATTTTAACACTTCTTGTCAGTATTATGAATCTTTCTCTGGTACGGCTAGCACAGGCTGGGGCTATGGGAATGTATCCAAAGCAGAATTTTAATTCTAGAAGAGGGAGAGATAAAGAAATCCTATGAGCTTGTCCAGACACTTTTACAGGTCGAAAAAAGGAGAACATAGCTATTTTCACATTGACTTCTTCAAGCCAAAACAGGAGATTGTCATTATATATTGTGCTACTTCTGGATAAAGTCGCCTCAAAGAACAACATCAAAGAAGATCTCTGTGGTTAGGTAATTTTCTTCATAAAGCATATTCTAGGTGATCGATCTCTTGAGAGCAATGAGGAATAGTATAAAGAAAAGTGCGAAAGAAGTTGACAGAGTAGCAAAAGTATGCATTTGAGAAGGCTGATAACCAGAAAACTATCTAAATTTCATCAATACCTTCTTAGATGGTTTTGATGGCTTCTAATGGTCCTCTCATTAGAGACAAAGATGAGTTATGAACAGTATTTATTTGTGGGATTTTCCAGTCCTACAGGCTGGAAAGTTACTTCTTCCTTCTAGTACACATGGAGACACTGAGAGAAGAGAAAAAATAGTTGGCAAGTTAGAGGGGAGCTGTAAGTACCAGAAGCTATTTCTGCAGAGAGGTATTGTCAGTGTGTAAGCTGCACAGGAGAACTCTGCACCCAATCTTTAGATTCATCTCACCCACTCAGGGCCACCTCACATAACTCTGAGTGGAGCTCCCTCAGAGAATTGCTTCCCCTTGGCTCAGATGGCCCATGTCTGGGTCATTCCCTGAGCCTGTCTCCTTCCAAGAACTAGGGAGGCGGTCTCTGCCCTAGCAGAAATGCCTCAGGTAGACATCTGCTCTTAGGGTGGAATTCAGTCCTCAGTGGCCAGACAACCCTTGCACTCTCACCAGCCTTGCCAGTGACTGTCCCTGTTTCAGCTGCCCAGGCCAAGCAATYCTTCATGTCCTGCCTGTGGATGGCCATTGGTATGCTGTGCTCTGCAGATCCTTCTGGTACCAACACAGCATTCTTCAGCAGGAAATAATTTCAGCAAGTACCTCAAGTGTATGACATATTTATAACCTCTCCTTTCACATATTATCCTGCTGGCTCTGTGGAAGTGGGGTTACCTCTCTGCACATTCAAAGTCTCACCTGCTCTTCAGTGCTGTGGGTGTACCCTAAATCCTGTGTCAGSCCCACTCAGAAGTCTTGGATATGTAAAACTGTCTTCAACGGCAGCAGACATGTCTCTTCAGGATTCCCATCATCACCGCTTTGTCCTCATTTGTGGTAGTGCATGGAAAGTGTGATTGTGTGTGAAGGAAAAGGACCCAATGCTAGAGCAGACCTGCTGCTGAGTCTCAGCAGTTCTTACCATCAATGGAAGAAACGGCGAACAGAAGAACTTCTCTCTGAAAAGGACAGCCATCAAAGAGTTTGATCCAGAAAACCTGGGTGCTTTTTAAAACCTTATAGTAAAGAGATTGTGAAATACAAAGTCATTGGGCAATTCTCTGAGAATAGTGGAAAAACTGATAAATAAAACCGGCACAAAAACCTCTTGGCTCAATTGTTATAATTTTTATATATGCTGGGAAAAGTGTTTTCATTTATTTGTTTTAATTCCACATTTTACTGCAGAAAAAAAGAAAGTTTCATTCAAGTGTGAATATTTAAAAAAACCTGCATAAACAAAGCATTGCTTCATCAAGTAGGGAGTAATAGCCCTGACAGGACTCTACCAAAGGGAAAGATGGTGGCACTGTAATAGATGCCAAAAAAAAACGGTACAACCACCCCCCCAAAAAAAACCACTAGAAAACTAATTTTCTGTTTGTAGACTACAGTCCTGTAACCTTTTGTGAATATTTATCCCTTTAGGCACTTCAACAACCATTTTGAAATCAATATCAACTTTGAATGGAAAATATTAAAAAGATATATGATTTAAGTTTTGGACAGTAAGAGTACATTTTAACAACCAAGAGGTTAATAAGCTTATTAAAAAGAACTACAGATTTATTATCTTCTCATTAATCATATTTTCATGTTGCAAAACCTGCACAAGGGTGGAACCGGATGAAAGACAGCACCAATCTGTTTTATGGTAAAACCCTTGTTTTGCATGTTCTGTTGCTAGCTAGCCATTGTGAGAATCAATGAGTCAGGGATTGGAAAGCCTTATAAAGCAAACAAATACTATATAAAGGTGAAGCAGGTGTGTGGCAGACTCCAAAACCCACTTCTCTAAAGGTTAGTGGACATGAGAATGGAAAATCTCCCATTTCTCCTATTATTATGTGCAGCACTTTCTTGTGCTTTTCCTGCAGATACAAGTCAGAAAAAGGAAGAAGGCATGCAGCTTATCCAGGTGAGGAAGGCAGACCTCTGGGGAGATGTTTGGCAACTGTTGTGCATCCATTGCAGTCTGTGGAACTAGTATAGAGCAGCCACAGAGCAAGTAGAATAAATAATGTGATTGATTCTTTCTCAAAATGAAGGGGGGGGGGGTACTGTCACGACAAAGATTATTTTAGCACAAACTCATCTTGTTTCACTTTTTTTAGAGAACAATTAAATCCGATGATGCATTTACTTTTGTGTTGATTCTACAAATGATTGAACTCCTGAGTCAGTCTAGGGCTGGTTTGTAGTTCAGGTGGAAGTGTGGCTATTTATGTGACTTGTGGTATTACAAAACATAACCCTTGATTAAATAAGTATAGTATTTTTTTCTGAATTATTACCATCTAAAATGTGAGAAAACGGGATACTACTACTCAAATTTTATATTCGGTCATACATTTCAAATTTCTTCCTCTAAAGGCTTCCGTGTAGCCCTAGGGCACAGGGTAAGTGGAGGGCACATTATCAGAAAATCATTTATTAGAAAAATGTTAATTTTAAATTTATTTTGAATTAACTGCAAAACATTTATAGTGATATGATAATATAATGTTAAAAGCTCCCATTAAGAAAAAAATATTCATACAGGCTTTAACAAACTCTATTACCCATGCTGCCGTGAAACAGGAAGAAAAGTAGCAAAGGCACATAACTAACTGGTGTTAGTGTCATATCTAATAAGCTTCAAAAGCAAGCACCATTGACTGTTCTAAGTTTTGGTTGTTTTTTTTCATTAGAAGTACCTGGAAAATTACTATGGCTTTAAGAAAGATGGGAAATCTTTTGTATGGAAAAGCAATAGCCCAATTACCCAAAAACTGAAAGAAATGCAGGAATTCTTTGGGCTGGAGGTGACGGGGAAACTGGATTCTGGCACTTTGGACTTGGTACAGAAACGTCGCTGTGGATTCCCTGACGTAGCTGGRTTCTCCACCTTTGCAGGAGAGCCAAAATGGGCAAAACAAGTTCTGACATACAGGTAATCACAGTGGAATTCTTCATGTCAAGACAGTGTGCGATGGAGCGTAAGCGGTAAGAACACGACAGGTTCTCTATCTTGTATTTTAAAGGATAGTAAACTACACACCAGACCTGCCTCCAGCAGATGTCAATGCAGCGATCAAGAAAGCATGGAGTGTTTGGAGCGGTGTGACCCCACTGAGATTCATCAAGAAGGACAGAGGTGATGCAGACATAATGATCTCCTTTGCAGCCAGAGGTAAAAGTCTACGCAACCGTTATGAGTTATTGCCAAGTTACTGCCTATATGGAGCAGTTGACCTGGAATGCTGATGATTTCTCCCCATACATAGCATATGTGAAGTTCAATGTCAAGCTGAACAAGCAGAAAGAAAAACATAGTTCTTGCTCAAGGTCCTATGGCTATAATTCTTTACAATCTTGGGGGGGGAGCATAGAGGCAGATGAAGAAAATAAATATGAAGAGCTGTCTGTAGCTCACTGGATCTATACCTACTATACGTTGCTCAATGTGTGCATGAACCCCTACTCAGCTGTGTATGGGATTTGCTCCTCAGATCACAATGACTTCATCCCCTTTGATGGCCCAGGAGGGTCCCTTGCTCATGCCTATGCACCCGGCAAGGACTTTGGTGGAGATGCTCACTTTGACGAGGACGAAACGTGGACCAAAAGCACAGAGGGTAGGAAATTCACTTCTTCACACCCTTCCTGAAGCATGTTGCACATGGAGTAAGGGATGCAGTGCCTGTCTCCTCTCTTCCTTCAGAAGTGCTTAAATTGCCACTGATTTGTGGGAGGATTGGGCAGCTAGTTTCCATGGCAAAAAAAGCCTCTGAGCCCTCTGGTTTAAGATTGATGAGGCCCTGGCTGAGCTTCTGCCATGCACTGGGGGGAGATTTATTTGTAAGGGGGCCCCCCTTCTCCCCTCTCTGGGCACTGGCCCAGGTTCCTTCTCCCACACTGAATTCTGCAGGATCTACAGACTATTTCCTGGTACTCTGCTATAATGATTCCATTATTTTTACTTCTGACCAGAATTTCATCTCCAATTGAATTTCCCACAAGAAATTCATTTGCTTAGGCAAGCAATTCTGAAAGCTTTTGACGTACCTTATGCCCTTCATGTTATTCAGGRCAAATAAAAAGACACAGCCCTCCTATTATGTGTTTTGTTTGATGTTTTCAGGCACAAATCTGTTTTATGTTGCTGCCCATGAGTTTGGCCATTCACTGGGACTTTTCCATTCGAAAGACCCCAATGCTCTGATGTATCCAGTTTACAGGAAATTTGACCCTTCAGTACTCCTTCATCAGGATGATATTACTGGCATACAGTACCTCTATGGTAACTCAGAATTTTTAATCAACTACTGCTTATAATTTCAAAGACTTTGGATACATTTTAGTGACATTTGTGTGTACTGGATATACCTCAATGATTTCACATATATAATTTCTTCCATAAACGGCTTCTTTTAGGACCATCTACTAGCACAAACAATGATCAAAGGGAATCTACCGAGATAAAAGACCAAACTGAGTCAAAAGATCCTGCACCGCCAAACAGCTGTGGTTCCAATTTAACTTTTGATGCTGTCACCACTTTCCGTGGAGAAATAATGTTCTTTAAAGACAAGTAAGTCAGCTTCTGGAAGTAAAGTATCTGGGTGTCACTTTTTAAATTATGCCCCACAGCATAGAAAAATAACTTTAATAGGAATATCAGCCATTCTAGACAGGAAGGCAAGACAGGCAATCAGGAGAAGAGGTGGAAAACAAAAACAAATAAGGTGGTGGGGAAATGAAGAGAGATAAGTATAAGGAGGAAGACGACCTTTGGAACACGACTTGCTGTGAATACAGTGGGTAAAGATGGCTCCTCTGCAAACATGGGCAGTTTTCACTTTAGGCTGTAAGCAAGTCCCAAGTGTTCAGCATCTGGGAAAGTTCAGCTTTGGCAAAACACATCAGCAGCTCTGAGACACTTCACATCTTCTTTGCTGTCCTTGCTTTGAGAGAGCTGAGGGTTTACCAGCCCTGATACAATACCTTCTTGAAAAGCCCCTATAGTGGGGATAATGTTTTGACAAAACAGTTCATCTGACCTATTTTAGATGTCTGCRTTAAGAAGAGATCAATTCCACCATGGAAATAACTGTCTTTGCATTAAATTACAGGGAACTTAGTGTGACTAACTCAGGGTACATAGTTGGGTTTAGTCAGATAAATACTGCTCCGATTGCCATGATGTGTTTTCATTCATTAGTGTGTGTGAACATCTGATTTTATTTAAAACCTCTTCTATATTTACACGAGACATATTTGGCGCAAACATCCAGCAGTCAGAACAGCTGAGTTTAATTTAATATCTTCATTCTGGCCACGGCTGCCACCTGGTGTTGATGCTGCRTATGAAATTCCCGAAAAAGATGAAATGGTCATTTTTAAAGGTAAAATGTTGTCTTTTTATTTTCCCATGTTGAATTCCCAAGTAGCCTCCAGAGTTTGTGTCTGGCTTCAAAACAACTTAAGCTGTTTCTGTAGGATTCCACAAGCTTTAATTTAGTCCAATAGATTGGTGTGTTTCAATCACAGAGATAACAAAAATATCATCCAAGTTAAAGAACATATATCTTATTTTTGGATATCCACATACCAAATTTTCCCTGCCAAAATAAATGTCATTATTTTTCTTTTTTTCTGGGAAATTATCTATTGAATTTAAAAATGACACCACATGCTTCTTCCAAGCTTGTGGGAAACTAACRTAAGTAAGAAGACTGAAATTTCAGTTTTCAAAAGAAGTGATGTGGAGACCTATTGCACTTTTTTGGACTCTAGAGCTAGCATATAGAATATTTTCAAGTAACCATTAGCTTTCATGAAAAGAATTGTGTTATTCCCAGAAGAAGATTCAGGTAACATGTTGTCATCAACTTTCCTTAATAGGGAGTGAATTCTGGGTGGTAAGAGGAGATACCATACTACCTGGATACCCCCAAAAACTCTACACCCTGGGCTTTTCAAAGGACGTTACCAAAATTGATGCTGCTTTTCATAATGGAAATGAGGGGAAAACATATTACTTCATAGTGGACAAATTTTGGAGGTAATATTTCCTGTGCTTCTAAATAGGAGCAAACATAATCACATGATCAATATCCTGTCATGCTTTGGGATGCATTAGTCAGACACTTTTGGTGAYGTCTTTCAGTGTCACAACTGGCTGTGGAAAAATATTTGAAAGGAGGTGAAACAGTGCTTTTAGTTTTCCTTTTAATTGATTTAACTATTTAACAGTTTGTTTGTTTATTGGTATGTTTGTTTGTTTGCTTTCATTTAGCCGCCTTGGGGAAAAAAAACCCATTGTACAGCTCCACAAATCATTTCAGAAAATCAGTCAGAATCTCCCTCTTTATATCAAATGTGTTTCTGTGGAGAAAGAAGGAGAATGTCACCCATTTTCCAGTTACTAACAGATAGTTTCCTAAAGTTGCTGATAAATGCCGTGTACTGCAAAGCATTATCTGCTGTGCGTGATTATTATTTTTTGCTTTTCAATCCAGTCCCTACTGCTCAAGTTTGTCTTACAGGACATAGATTTCTAACAGCTGAAGTAGGTGCTCCTGTAATGGAAGCAGTAAAAAACCTGAATTTTAGTAGATCAGCAACAAAACTTCTCTTTCCTTCCACCACAATGCCCAAGTCATTGTATATACAGAGATCACCCTAGAGTAACTATTCAGCCATATGTCTGTAGTTTAAGCAGAAGATCAGACTTCCACATTTTAGGTCAAACTCTTGTAACTTGAATGATGAACAGTTTGTTCATTAAATCTTTTGCTGACCAAATTATCAGAAAGGAAAAGCTTTCACAAGTCTTTTTATTCCAGCACTGATAGATAAACTTCACCAAAAATGTAATAGCTTGCTGTAAGTAACTTAAGTAACTTGACTTAAAATAACGTATAAATTCAGAAAAAACCTCGGATTTTTCCTGAGAAACCTTTCTTACAGACACAACACGAAATAAATATTTTCATATTCTATTAACTAGAACTCCTTTAGACATGGTCTCTTAGAAAAAATATAAAGAAGATTTATGGCGATAGTTCCAATTTTACATATTCTTGGATGTCTCTTAAGGTGGAGTAAATAGAAGCAATTCTTCCAGTTCAGCTAATMGAGTAATAATAATTTATGGCAAATGGTGTCTTTCTCAACACTATGCAAATAATACTGAAAATCTTCAATGAACTCATTTATCTGTTGATAGGTAGAAGATAATGAGCTGAAAGGAATTGATCATGAGTTGTTTGCAGTTTTCGTTGACTCCAGGTTGTTTATTGTTTTTCTCAGTTATGATAAAAGAAGTCAGTCTATGGATAGGAAGTCRTTACTGATAAGAGATGCATTTCCAGGAATTAATGGGAAGATTGATGCTGTTTTTCAACATGAAAGTGAGTAACTGTTCTTAATAAAATATGTATGATATACTCAGAGTCCTGCGCCTGAGTGTTCTTGGGCAAAAAGAGGCTCTTCTAAATGCTGCTCAGAGCCCGCAGGATGACCAACAAAACCCTGAAACAGTCACATAACACTCCCATGCTTCACTTTACCCCCTCAAGAAAGAGTGATGGTATACCTTTGGTGACAGCTGCACATCTGMAGCTCTAAGGGACAGATATATCTGTATTCATGTTGATGTGAGTCACACYATGAAGACTAGCACTCAAGACAGTGATCTCAGCAATATAAGGTCTACCTGCTGTGAGCAAGGCTATCATAGCCTGGCCCTCTGACATAAAATGGGACCACTTTGAGTCCCAACTGGCACCAGCTTCTCCTGCATGAGGSTGAACATTACTTAGACAGGGAGATGCTGGACTAGACTCAAGGATACATTCACACTGCCAGATGTCACAGCTTCCCCGTTGCCTCCTTGCTCCTCATCTGCTGCTCATCCAAACCCATGCATGTTAATTGTTTCATAACAAATCTATCAYCTTCCTCCAAAATGAGTCTTGCACATGGTGCTGGGAGAAGGCAATGTGGATGTGACTAGCCCAGGCTGGACCTCTCCTTCCCTGCATGGTATCYGGCAACATCCAACAAGAGAGTACCTGCTCACACCTTGCTGTGCTCTGTGCCATGCTCCGGACTGTGCAATACCCAACCAAAGGTGGCTAGAAATGCACCCTGCTGGGGRGTTTCAGCACAGACAGTGTGTAACAGCAGATATTTTAAACTGAAGAAACACTACATCTTTTGTAGTGTGGGATTCATGGAGTACATGATGCAGCATGTGCWTGGCTGGTGTGCTATGGAAGGTGTCCCCATGCTGCTGTGCCAGGTTTTGCAGAGGTTATACCCAGGAGTAGATGCTGTTTGCAGCATAATTTTATCCAAAAGTTGCTTTGAGCTCTTTCAGGATGTTGTTAAAGCATACTAATCTTTACATCTGCAATATCATGATTCATCTGGATTGTTTTATGTTTTTTTTTATAGACTTCCTTTATTTCTTCAGTGGGAAAAAGCAATTTGAGTTTGACCTTGATAAGAAGAGACTTACACGCTTCCTAAAGACAAACTTCTGGTTTCCATGTTAAGAAAATGAAATGTGTGATGGTGTTGCAAAGAATGTAGTGTTATTGTGCTGGAAAAGCTTTTTCTTTCATAAACATATGGTATGTACAGGTACTTCAGCATTAGTCAGCAGACTTCAGTCTCTGCACAATCTGTGTTTCTGTAAATAGCAGAATACTATTTAACATACCGATGGGTACTTATGTATGTAGTTAACATCAGGCTGGCTATCTTACCAAACAACAACGCAGGTTTTACTTTTGATACAAAATTGACTGACTTTGTTATTTCTGCCATCTTCTTTTCACTCTCTGTGCCATACATCACACTACACAGAGCCCTATCATAGAGCCAGGAGCCCATGAGGAAGAGCATTTCTGTTCCTAAAGTTAGGATTGCTTTCAAACAGTTTCAGATATTTCAAAGTTAAGCAAGCACACTAATCAAAGCTACTGCTCATAATTACAGTAAACATACAGGAGTTCCAGCAATGCCTGCCAGCCTGAGGTGGGGTCCTAGAGGTGGAAGTGCTCCTTTTTTTCACTGACTGAAGAGGCAGTTTATGTTGGACACCTGATTTTAGAAGGCTAAATTTAAGTGTGATGAACTCTACCCTGAAGTATTTATTGCTATATGTCATTTCCTGTGCAATGTGCTCTAGGACAACCCTGTTTGATCAAGGAGGTTGGACCAGATGACCCCACTGTGGTCCCTTCCAACCTTATCCATTCTGTGATTCTGTGATCAAAATCTCATCTCCATGGACATAGGAGCAAAGGAGCACACTGGCATATAGGGAAAACCCAGACACACCTGACCTGCCTCTGCTCCTCTCCAGTTTTCCCTGGGGAGCCCCCATGGGCTGGGGGACACTCATCATCATGTGTCAATGGGAGAGGGTCCCCATCACCTCAGAGGCTTAAGAGTCACTGCCAGGGGGATAGGGATCAATATCCAGGGCAAGAGCATTTGAGGGGTTTTATAAAACTTACTGTGTCATGTTCAAAGGGGACTCTGGGTATGTTCTAAATTTATTATAAGTTGATTACTGGAAAGATCAAAGGCTGGGAAATGAATCGATCAAGATAGTTTGGGGAGGAACAGGGAAAATAGAGGGGTAATTGGATGAGAGGGGTTGGTTTTGTGCAAACAGGCTGCAGTCAGCGTGACTTTTGGCCCTGTCCCACATGTTTGGTCCTGTCCCCTCAGTAAACCACACCTTATGAGTGGGTGAGCTCTTTCTACTTGGGTTTGGGTGAGCTTCAAGCTGGACTGGCTGCTGAGCAGGTTAAGAGGTCTGAATGCCAGCAGCTGGAGCATGGCTGCAAGCTCAGGGACGTGAAGGTTACTGGGGATACAGGAGGTGTGGGGACAGCTGCTGTACTGGGAGGGCTGTGTCTAAGACCAGCTGCTGAGGGCCTCCACACTTGGCATTTCCATGTCAATACTTCACCACCAGACAGAAGTTCTCATCAAAGAGGGGTGAGGAATGGGATGGGGCCACCAGTCCTCGTATTTGTCCAAGTGCTCCATGTTTTCTGTCTGTGAGGGTCTCTGTGGCCAGTCTCATGGCTTTCTGGACCCCGGCGGAAGACATGAACCAGCTGCCAGCTCAACACTGATGACAATAATCTACCTGATGCTGAAGCCAGACATCACTTGGGGCCCACAAGTAATCAGATGGACTGAATAGCAAGATCTAAAGCATTAGAGGAGGTATCCTTTCTTATGCTTGTGAAAAAATCTCTCCCAGCACCCAGTGTCTTCCTCTCATTAAACAACTTCCCAAAACAAAAAGAAAAAACAAAAAAGACAGTTCTTCTATTTGGTTCTGCTTTCCATGAATCACAGAATCACCAAATGGCTGAGRTTAGTTTGAGCTCTGGAGGTCATCATGTTCAAGAATGGGCCCCTCTGCTCAAGAACGGGCTACCGAGGCTCGAGGTGGCTTTTGGAGATACAGCTTTTGCACAAAGGAGACTCCACCACCTCACTGGGCAATCAGTGTCACTCTCACAGCAAGAAAAATGTTTCCTGATGTTCAGGGGGAACCTCCTGTGTTTCAGTTTTTGCCCGTTTCCTCCGGTCCTGTCTGGACAAGGCAATTGTATCATATTTATACATAAAGTTGTACTGCAAGAATGCAATGAGATATTTCAACACACTTTATGTAACCTTTTTTGCTGGTGTATTTTTAAAACCCCTGGAAGCAGGACTACTCAAATGGGGTACTGCAGTGCGGATGTAGTCACTAAGAAACCCTTGTCTGAATTCTATCAGAGTCAAAACTGTATTATGGCATTGTCAGTGTTGCAAGACAAATACTGCTGCCACACCTACTGTAGAGGTGGCAAACAAAGCTTTGTTGTCCAAGCAGAACTAGAGACAAAATGATTAGTTTTAATTGCAGCACCTGCAAAAAAGGAAATTAGTAGATCTAGTCGGTGTCTGATATTGCTGAGGCCAGGGAAGCAGGTTCAACACTCGTAACTTCAAAGTTTCTATTGAATTTAGCATAAAACATTTCTGTGCTGTTTATTTCTTCCACATGATTCTCCTTGTATTTTTCTTGTTTTCTAATTCTGTATTTCCTTCATGTTTCTAGTATGGTTTTTTGATTGGTCTCATAACTGCAAGACTTAATCGGTCCATGGTCTTAGCTAAAACAGTGAAAATCAAAAAGATGCATGAACAGCTTGGCTCACACTCTATACATTTTTCTTTATTTCCTTAAGGGAATTTCTAACTCTCCTGGGTTTGAGCAGTTTTCTTCGGTTGTTGTCACTGCTGATGCTCTTCTACAGTACCTGTGCCTTGCACATCACTGCCATTGTGGATAACTACATGAGACCACAATAGTTTAAATGGGATAATCTTTTCCAACTCTGGTCTATCCAACTTCCTTTTGGAAACATTCTCTTTCAGATGAGATTATAGTTCTCAGAGCAAGGCTCGCTGGACCTAGACCTTTGAGACCTAGATTCTGTGTTAGATATATTTGTTGTCTGTGGTACACTCAGTCCAAGCATTTCAGTTATAGTTTCCTCAGTCTTCTAAACACATCAGATTTTTCCATGCTCTAGCAAATTTCTAGCCTGTTTGCATAGAATATTGGGTGAAGACAAAAGTCTCTTCAAAAGGAACAGGCTTATCATGTGACTAGAATTCAGAGAAAAAAAACTGCTTTGTTTTCTTCTATGTTTTATGTATAATAGTCTCATTTGTTGTGATTTTCACCATCTTGTCTTGGAAGATATTTTGCGTACATCTGAATGTATATATTTGCCTTTCGTTTGTTATGGACTCCATAGTGTGACCATCCAACACAATCGAGAAGCTCCAACATGGAAGTCCCAACACTATCCAACCCAGGAAAAAAACTGTTAGTTTTTGGACGTTCTTTTTCTTACTATTAACTGGTTTTCTTGGTTTCACACATTTATCCCACCTGGAAGGGACGAATGACCTTTGACATTGTTCTTGGCAGCATTACATATACATTATCACAAAAGTTAGGTCTGCAGTTCTGACCTGAACTGAAAAGCTATTGTGTAGTGATTTAAACACTCAGACTGAGAGCAGGGAGTTTACTACCTCAGAAAACAAGACAAAGGTAACTGACAGGTCCTGGCAGAATAGAATAAGATTAAAATGAGTCCTTTTAAATATTGTTTGCAGGAACTTATTCTTAGTGAGATGTTGGGTTTGGTTTATGGAAATGGTGGGGAGGGAAAAAAAACCCTTTCTTGGTGACAGAAACAGCAGATTTGTGGGTTCAGAAGTGCTTAAGGCAACTCAGAACTGCAAAGATGCACCTCTCAAGTGTCRTTGGTATTCCAGAGAAAATAGTTCAAAACTGCCAAGGAGCAGACTTTATTTCCAGATTATTCTCTGGCAGCCTCTGAACTTCCATCTGGCTGCTCTCCAATCAGCCTGTTCATGTTTGCTCCCTGCCAGCAACACAACTGCCCTTGCAGGTTCACGAGCAGTAGCTGTCTCATGGAATGTTTCGACACTGGTGCCATGTATCCATCTGGGGAACTGCAAACCTGTAAGAGTCCCAGTACGTCCCAAATGGTTCAGATCTCCAGGAAATACATAGATTTATTTTGTAGTGTTGAGACATTGATCTCTTCTTGCTGTCTCTTTCAGGACAAGCCTTACATCTGCACAGCTTGTGTGACAACCACCAAGTTTAGAGGCAAAGGACTTCAGGTTGTTAATGCTGGTTCTGCATGGCATCCCAAGGCCTATCTGCCATCAGGGAAATCGTGACCTGGATGCAGCAGAGCAAATTCCCATCCCAGGCAACAGGCCAACTGCAAGGATGAAGGATGTGATTTGGTTTTCCTGTATTCAGGAGACAGGTGCTTGGCATGGAAAGTGGCACTCCTTCCCTGCTCCTTTTACTGAAATCATTGATGATGCCATGTCTGACGCTGTGCAAGTCATTGAGGTGTAATTCAGGCGCTGCCCCAGTCTGTGACTGCTCACATTGAATTGCTTTTCTGCAACAGGATAATTAGAACTGATTCAGCATCCTGAGCCCTATCACTTCGGACGTCTGAGTGGTTTGAACTATGGAATTGTGCTCCTACCACTGCCCATACAGCACCCTGGTTTGTAAACTGAGTGACTGATCATTGACTTGGAGCAGTTCCAACAGCAATTCTATGAAGGAAATGTTTAACATTGGGTGAAGCCATGAGCTTGTGCAAACTTTAAGACAGCTGATTTGGAGGGTTGCCTTTGGCTTTTTCATCTCACTACTAAAATGTATTTGGCTCATCAAGGCAAAATTACTAATGAGCTTCACACAAATATCTGGCAATCTGTTGAATATTGCTGCACAGTGACATCTTTGACTCGTTAGACGTCACATGAAAAGTGACATTCTCCAAGGAAAATAACTTGTTTCAGGATAATATTCTAGGTTTGTAAAAAGATTTTTATTTTGTTTCTTCAAAATAGGTTGGAAAGACATGAGGAAATTAGGATATACATAAGAGCACAGAATGGACATGAAAGTACTTCCTGTGGGAATGATGACTACTTTGTAGTGCTGCCTGCTATTGAGAAAACAGTTGCAAACATCGTAGTGACAAATTATAACAGTAAACAATTCTTAGAATTATGAAGTACCACTTTTCATTTTTGTAACAGTAAGATTACAGAACTACTTATCAAAGTTCCCTTTTCTACAGTAACTGTGTAGTGAAAGACTTGATTTAGGGAAACCCCACTATGATTCACACCGTGAATTTATTCTTTCATTATTCAGTCAGGGGTGTGGATGGAAGTCATTAGAACATGTTACCAGAGATAGCTAGGGGAAAAGGTAAATAGCTTCAAGAGTCAAATCTAAGCCCTAGGTAAGAGAGGTACAAAGTAAGTGGAAATTGCTGGGACAGAAAATTGTTCAAAGCTGGGAAATTCTTCTGGGGAAATATGTCTCCTCTTAACACTTCTGCCTAAATGTCTTTTTCAGTTAATGTTGAAAAGGGAAACAATGCTGGGTAGACCTCTGGCAGTGCTTACGTTCCTGTGCAGACCTAGTGAGTGAGGAACAGTCAGTAGAGTACCTAGAAAAGAGACATTTTGAGGTCTCTTGTCTCAACATGAGGAAAAAGAGTGCAATTTTGCGGGGCAAGAAGTGTGCAAATAAGGCAAGATTATTGCTAATACAAGGAGACACAAATCTATACTGCCTGAGTGTACACTGGAAAAACCCTTGAAAGCATTGGCTTAACAACTGTGCCACCTCCTCTCCCTTAGTCCCACAGTTTGGGTTTAGCTATGGCTTAGCAGATGGGTACCAGACCTAGACGGATGATTCAAGGTGAGTGAGGCACTGATGCTTTTGGCTCAGACAAGAGCTGCCTCTGAAGAACTCTTGGAGGTAGGTAAAGTTTGCCTCTCTCCTTCTATTACATGGAGATTTTCCACGTAAGCAGCTCTGGAGCACCTCTTCTGTGAAGAAAGGCTCAGAGAGCTGGGAAGAGAAGGCTTCAGGGACACATCATTGTGGGCTTCCAGTGCCCAAAGGGGGCTTATAAGAAAGAGGGATAGCGACTTTTTCCAAGGCCAGATAGTGAAAGGACAAGGGCAAACAGTTTTAAATTAAAATAAAAGAGATTTGGATTAAATCTTAGGAAGAGAATCTTTACTTGGTGGGTGGTGAGGCACTGGAACAGGTTGCCCAGAGAAGTGGATGTCCCATTCCTGGAAGTGTTCAAAACCAAGTTGAATGGGGCTTTGAGTAATGTGGTCTAGTGGAAGGTGTCCCTGCCCATGGCAGAGGAGTTGGAACTAAGTGATCTCTAAGGTTTCTTCCCATTCAAGCCATTCTATGATACTAAAATTCTATGGTTTTAGGCAAACTGCAGGAAGGGACAGTGTGTTAGGAGTTGTCCAAATCTGGTACCCTGATAGACCTGAGGCTGCTGCAGCTCCCTGACCCCAGGTCCAGCAGTGAGGCTGCGCTTGTATCACAGTAAGTGCATGCACATACACATATRTACCCAATTGCACGAACCCTGGGGTCTTTCCAGTCACAGCACCACTGGCACAGGAGCCTCCAGCCCCTGGCCCCACCCCAGAGGCTCTCATTAAGATGCCCCAGGCAGGATAGAGCCCCTCACACAGCAAAATAACTAGAAATGGGGTTTAGTGAGAAGCCAGGACAGACAGTGCCGGTCAGTTGCAGGTGAAACACAATGGTGCCACAAGCAAAATAAGGAACTGTGTGGACACCAGTTGGCTCTCAGTTACAATTCTCATGTATTTTGATGAGGCCTCAGTTTCATTTTGGCTTATTCATGTCTCATTCTGTTGGGTTTTGAGCCTTTTTCTGAAGGCAAGTGCTTGAGGAGAAGGTGGTGATGTGTTAGCTGCCACACCATGGGAAAGCAGATGACTGAAACCTGTCCTTCCCTTGAACATGGGTTCAAGGGAGTTGTGCTGAAGGACACGCAGTAGGAAGTCAAGGCAGATGGTGAAATAAGACATGACTTTGTAGCCCGACACCATGGAAATTCCCAAGACAGGGGGAAGCCACTGCTTCTGCTTCCTCTTCCTGATGCTGCTTAAGGTTTTTCACTTGGTGACTCCTCAAACACATAAACAGTTCCCACAGCTAGTGCTAGACTCCAGGACTTTCTAGTCGTTCCACTGGCTGCCTTGGAAAGTAATTTACTTAAAGTTTCATGGAAAACAGCCAGATGATCTCTCTGACCCTCTGCCCAACTCAAGGGTGTCCCCTTGATCACACTAAAATTTGGCCATAGACCCTTCACTGAARTCTGCAAGGCAGAAGAAGCTCCCTGTGAAAGCCACAGCACATTATTTCCTTATGTTCCTGTCTCAGCCACCGGATGCATCTGATTAATCTGCTTCTCTTCTTTGCCTGTATATGTTTAAATATGCCTATAATGTCCTCAGAAAATAAAAGGGGGGAAAAAAAGATAGAAGAAATGAGAAGTTAACTGCTTCTCATGGAAAAAAATAAGAAATTAAGGTATAGAATCAAAAGCTATATAAACTAGCCTATAGAAACACAGGAAGGAGAAATACATACAGGAAAGTGAGACTAGTTTAGAAACAGAGTTAGAGAAGTTAAGCAGCATTTCACAAATCCCAGAATCATGTGACTTGTAACCAAGTCTTTGGAGAATTATCTAACACACAAAATTCTTTTTGTACATGTCTGAAAATCAAGATGGATTCAGAATAACCAATAATTAAGTTTCTTTGTACTATGAATCACGAAGCTGAATTTCTTTGCATCTAGATCTGTACCCTTTGAGGAATTACTCTTTGTCATTTCAAATCCCAGTGCAGGAATGTTGCTTCTGCTTTTGAAGCATCCTGTATTAGCTTCAATCAATTACTCCAGGCAAGCTATGTGACCCACACCGGAAGCTATAAAGTAATTTACTTTTCCCAGGAACAGTGTAATCTCTGCTGAACCTAGATATAATTAGGTGGTGCTACAGTACAGTGAGTGTAGAATCTCATACGAAGTACATTATGTTTCATGATATTTGGGAAAGTAAGTGAAGAATTTCCCAGCATAATAAAAATAATGGTATTTATTTGTATTTCTCCCTCTCACACTAACATTTACTGTTTCCCTTTTAAGGTTTCCAAGGTGGGTCTTTATCTCCAATAAGGATAGAAACATCAAAACCATCCCGAAAATTTCCAGCCTGTACCTCATAGTGTCCAGAGTTAGCAAACACACGTCTACTTCAGGCCAGTTACTCTGGTACTTAGCTGTCCTTGCAGTTAGAAATGTTTTCCTCAGTTTAGGGGTCTACACTATAGACATGCAGCCAGGATATTTAAAGTTTTCTTATCACTGTTAGGGACCCAGCCAATACAGTCAATGTAGTATAGAAAGCAATTCATCTTGTCTAAAAGCCCATGTCATATGGTCAGCTGAATCACTCTCTAGAATTCATTGTCTAAAATGGGAACGTAGAGACCTAAATAACTTAAAAATATCTACACAATGAAAGGCTTTAAGCACATTTCACCTCATTACTCATTTGCCTGTACTTGAGACACCCACCCAGGGCTGGCTGCCATGACGCGGGAGCTATGGAGACCTGCATCCTTCCAGGGCAGCTGAGGTCAGGTGAGATTCCCTAGAGCATCTTGAATGACACTARTGCTCAGGCAGCTGAATCCCAAGCCTCATGTCTAAACTTAATCACTCTTGCTTAAGACCACTCTAGAGTCTCGGAGACTGGTCATTGCTAAACTTTTATTAAAAACTTTCTTATATTTACCAGGTTTTATCATGGCTCCTCTCCCTTCCATGAAACAGTGAACACAGAGTAAAAAATGCTTACTTTAATCTTCCTTTTCCACACTAGTGAAGATTGCTGTTGTCTTTCATGGAGTCTTTTCCTCCCAGAGCTCATCTCTCTCTGCCTGAATCCAAACATGTTATTGCAGTCAAGGCCTTAACCATGCTGGCAAGAGTAGAAGTGTTACTTACCATAGATATGGGAAGCCAGATTACACATTCCAGTAGCATGACCAAATTTGTTAATATCAGTAAAAAAAGTGTTGAATCATTTTAGCACTCATTTCTGCTAACATTGTAAGATTGTTTTAGATAGAACTTTCAGATAACTGGAGTTATGTTGCTGATTACTCCTAAATAAGATCGGTTCTTCGTACTGTTATTTGTATTTTACTATKAGATATCACAACATAATATTCTACAGTTTATTAAAGATTAAGTCATATGTTTCATATATAGCTTAATTTTATAAATTATCATACAATATATTATGTTCCTTTTACATGTTATTTCTTATTATTTCTCCAGTTTATCAGGACTTCGTGCCATAAATAGACTAAATTCATGACTCAAAAAAACCATATGAAATGTAGCTCCATATTTTACCYGAAAAACATTTCCTTATTTGTTAAACATGCTATAAAATTGCCCAAAACAGAAGGCTTGGACAAAAAAAAAAAAGACAGTAACCTTAGTTAAACACATTGCATCACTATCTGATGCTGAAACTGTTATGCATCATTTTTACTAACCAGAGGATATTAGACAGCATGAGTCAGGCTGTCACTGATTTACTATCAGCTATATAAACAGAGCTGAGAAGTGTGTTCAATAGCTCAAGAGTGAAACTAAGGCAGACAATCTTAGATGAGGATGAAGACCTTTTCACTCTTCCTGTCGCTATATACGGCCATCTCTGCTTTTCCTGTGGCTCCAGAAGCAGAAGATGAAGGAAAAAACCTACAGCATGTAGAGGTAAGTATTTTTTTCAGTGCATATCTAAGGGAAACATAAGATAGTCTGAGAAATAACTGTAACTGCAATTCACAGAATATGCCTGGAAATTAAAGATGTACCGTTTTGCAGAGGTTTCAACAGAAAGACTTTCCTATCAGTCTAGAAAATGTGCGAAAATTATGTGGAACTTATTTACCCGAAAGTCATGTGAATATCGCATACCTCACTTTTGGTGTTGTCTGTAATAAAATGACTATTGAAGCATGAGTTCTAGCAGCAAGGCTCTGTGGCTCTGCAGAAACAGTCAAACACTGAAGCAATTTACATTTCAGAATGGGCTTTGAAACTTGTGATATGACTGGTCTTAGGAACATAAGGAAGGAAACTTGTTTGAAGCAGGCATGTTTTTCAACGCTTTGGCTGAATAGATCTTTCATAGAATAGTTTGGAAAAAGGGACACATATGACAAATACAGCACTCACATTGACATAACATTATTTGTTGTAGACAAAATCGTTGACTTTTAGTAGGAAGACCTGAGTTTCTAATATCATATTTTCTAGCTATAAATAAATGGTGTGATTTGCCAAGTCTGACTGTAGCAGTAGTCACCTTCTTTGATGGGAGTCCTGGCTGTGTGGAGTCTCACTGCCAGACTCAATTTCCCTGGATGAGCTCAGTTGCAAGCTTCCTCATAAGCTTTGCTGTTAGAATAATTGGGCACAGTAAATAATGTGGAATTAATTATTAATAGTAAATATTAGATTTTGAAGATATTTTTTCATATATTTCATCAGTGAAACAAGAAATTCAGAAAACTATAGAAAAACTGTACTGAAGGAAAGAGGTTTTTGCTGGTCCTGGTAAACACAGGGTGTATTGATATGGGAATAGTTTAAGATTACTTGGAAAATTTAAGTGCGACCAAAGACAGTACTGATATGTCACAAAGCTCTTTTTTTTTTTTTCTTAATTCTGACTCAGCGTTATCTACAGAATTTCTATGACCTTAAAAGGGATAGCCATCCTTATATTAGAAGCCGTGGTGAAAACCCTCTTTCTGCAAAGCTCAAGGAAATGCAGTCATTCTTTGGACTACAAGTGACCGGAAAACTTGATCTTGACACTTTGGAAGTGATGAAAAAACCCAGATGTGGTGTACCTGATGTAGAGCAATATGTGTTCACAGCAGGGAATCCCAAATGGAAAAGAAATAATCTGACATACAGGTAATTTTTCCTAGTCTGGTTCAACAAGATATAAATCCAGCGCCCCAGCTTTGGAGTGTGGGGTCTGAAGTAATTATATTATGCCATGTATTGACATATGGAGTGATTAAGTGATTTCTGGAAGAAGACAGACACTCTAGAAGGCAGTATCTAAAACAAAGCCTTATTAATTTTTGTTCATGAAAGATCCATCTAAGATTTTTGATGAAGATTTTTTTCACTCATTATTTTTCAGCTAAAATGCTGAAATTTCAGCTAAATTCTTAAAATCATATTGTGTGTTGGGTTTGCTTTGAAGGATTGTGAATTACACCCCAAAGATGAGACGATCTGATGTAGATGAAGCAATCCAAAAAGCTCTCAGTGTCTGGAGCAACGTGACACCATTAAGATTCCAAAAGATTGAGGACAAAGAAGCAGATATAATGATCTCTTTTGCTTATAGAGGTAAAAATGATAACTTTGCATATTACATAGCCATCTGAAGTCATAGTAGTAAYTTAGGATTTAAACTGATTTTTTACTTTTTCATTTTAGACCACCGTGACAATTCTCCTTTTGATGGTCCCAATGGGCAGCTGGCTCACGCATTCCAGCCTGGTGAAGGTATTGGTGGAGATGTGCATATTGATGAGGAGGAAGCTTGGACAAAAGATGGAAGAGGTAAGCATTTTTCAGCTGAATCTATTTATATAGCTTTACCTCATACAATCTTAGCTCATGTGATGTTCAGTATTTCATGAGCCTGACTACAGGCAGAAAAGCGAGCAAAAGGGACAAAACTTTTCCTTTATAATTGTTTTCCTCTTTTTTTTGTTTGGTTTTTTTTTCTGCCACTTTTAGGCATGAACATGCAGAAAATAGATTCTTAGGTCATAGTGGCATTTATAATGACATAAATATTTCGGTCTAATGGTTTATAACAATTTTAAAGTCAGCACTTTCAAATACTTATTTGTTCGGATGAAAGCTAAAGCTTGGATACAAGAAGATCTGRTGGCAGACTTCTGAAGGTGAACCCTTTCTCATTCTTAACCTAGCACTTCAGAGGTTGGTGCTAACTAGGGTGTTTCTAGTATCACCAAAACTGCAATCTCAGTGTTAGTTTTGAAGTTTTTCTCCATTGGGTCACTGCCGACAATCCCTCATCATTGACATGATCCTTGATCTGAGCAGTTTATGTGATAGCAGGGGAAATAGTTTGTGTATAAGATGCAGGGACACTAGAGAGATGACAAATAGACCACAATTAAGGCCAGACGTTCTTCAGGTACCCACACAGCTCTTCTGTCACAATATTTTTGAGTTGTGATGTTGATAGAATTACTTACAGTCTCTCTTGTACCTCTAGTGTATTTTAGGAGGAAGCATAAGTGTTTCACATTTAGTCAACTGTGTTGAATATTGAAACAGATTGTATCTTGTTTCATGTGGTTTTCGTCCTACAGGCTACAATTTGTTCATTGTTGTTGCCCACGAGCTTGGCCATTCACTGGGTCTGTCTCATTCAAATGATCCTGGAGCACTGATGTATCCAACCTACTCCTACACAGACCCCAATGAATTCCTTCTTCCTCAGGATGACATTGATGGAATTCAGGCTATCTATGGTAAGAAATAATATATTCATTTAATATTTCCGCTTGGGTAGCTAGTAAATGGTAAAAAATATGCACATAATATTCCACCAAAATGAGAAGTTCAGCAGTTTCTGAAAAATGGATAACAAAAGAGAGAAAATTCTTGGAACCTAACTTCAGCTGAAGTCCAGTTCCACAAAAATCTCATTTTGGAAAAGATGAACACAATCTCTGTCAACATAACAACATGTCATCATTAAAATTCTGCATTTAATGACAGACTCTGACTTTAAAATTATATCCCTTTTCATTTCCCAATAAAAGAGTTCTCTGGGTCCTCAGAGATCTTCTCAACACTTTCGTTCTATTTCTCCTCACTAAATGATAAATATATTCATCCTATAGGACAGTCTAATGCTGCTGTGCAGCCAACAGGACCTGTAACTCCAGAAGCTTGTGACCCAAATTTGACATTTGATTCTATTACTACCTTACGCGGAGAAATATTCTTCTTCAAGGGCAGGTAACAACAATAATAATGTATTTTATCTCTTTACAATATTCAGTAGTTTAAAAAAATCCATGAGGGAAAACAGTCTTTTTGGAATGTAGTACAAAGAGAAGCACTAGAAAACCACCATGTATCTACAGAAGTGAATTCTCACATCGTTAATCCTAACAGCCTTAGTTGACAAGAGCAGGGAAAGCGACAAGGGCTTGTGGGATGTTTTCCAACTATTCTATCACTGTTGCTGCTGCTGAGACAGAATTGTCTCTGAACTCAATTCAACTGATAGCAAAGCAAGAGCCCTCATGTATCCTTTAGCAATGTGTCCATGGGTCCCACACTCATCCTCAGCACACGAGCAGGGGCGGAACTGAAAGCAGTGCCAGGGAGAAGGATGTCTGTTGGTTGGTTACAGAAGCCAGCTCTGAGCCTTATTGCCCTACAGGGAAATAGACAGGCTTATATKCAACTTGCCTGATTTTTAGTGTGTAACTGAGGTGCTAAAATTACGAATGTCTTTGCTCCAGATTTCTTTTACATTCRGTGGAGGGGGGTATTCACACCCAAGAATTCATCTCCTTTCTTTTATACTTCAGGAGCTATCATAATAATTTTGAATTTTTTATAGGAGTGGAATTATTTTATGACACAAATTTTGTTTAAAACAGATACATGCTGCGCAAGCATCCTGAAAGGACGGAGACTGAGCTCAACTTTATCTCACTGTTCTGGCCAAAGCTACCGTCAGGAATTCAAGCTGCTTATGAAAACATTGAGAGGGATGAAATTTTAGTTTTTAAAGGTAATTGAATCAGAAGTTCTCTACTTTTTCTGACCAGTTACTCCCTGCTCCTTCCAAAATTATACAATTACAGAAGTCAAAGTGTTTTTAAGGAAGTAAAACAGAGACTCTTACAATTCTAAACATAATTATACCAGAGGTTCGTATTGCTGTAACGGATCTACAGAGGTCATAGTCTTGAAAACTTGCCCCTCTGTTATATTTAATGCTCTGAAAAAAACAAGATATGAAGATAGCTAACCTTCTTCAGGTCTAGTTCTCTTCAGGTAACAGCACTTCACTTTGTGCAGAAGGATTTTTGCTGAATTCAATTGACAAATACAGGCATTTGTATGCTACTGTTACTGATATGCTAATTATGTGATATTTTGGAAAAAAAATGCAAAAAAATGTTGGTGGAAAATTGCACTGTGGGAGGAAAATTGTTCACTGAACTTACAATCAGTCCTTTTCCTTAAAGTCTGAAATACCCTTTAAATATCTCAAATAACTTCATTACACACATACTAGAGTACATGACCCATATATAAATGTCCACTGCACCTAAAATTACCCAAGCATTTTGATTAGACATGTGCTTTTCTTACTAGTTTAATTCAATGCACATTGACCAGTTTTCTAAATATTATATGGCTGTATAATCAAATAGTATATTACAGAAATTTAATAAATTTTATATCCCAATACAAGGTGAATGGTTTAACTCATCAATCTCCAGCCCTCCCCAAGCTGTTATTCAGACAAATACTTTATATTAATTTTAGAAAATTCTGGGAAAAGTTCTATCCAATACACCTTATGATTCCAATGTTTTATTCATAAAAACAGAAGCCATTTCCCCTGTCTTCATGATGTAGTCCCAAGTAAGAATTAGAAACATTTTCTAAAGTAGTAAACTGAAAAGAATAGTACTGACATCTAGACACATTGTTTTCTATGCATCTAAAACACCAGTAAATGTTGTTTATAAATAGCAAAAACAAATGAAATTTGCTTATATTTTTCAGAGGATAAATATTGGGTTGTCAGAGGATATGATGTTGTACCTGGCTATCCCAGACCAATCTATCGCTTGGGGTTCCCGAAGACTGTTAAAAGAGTTAATGCAGCTTACAATGATGAAAGCACAGGAAAAACATACTTCTTTGTAGCTAACAGATACTGGAGGTAAGATTTAATGTTCTTTTACCACAAGGCATATTTTCATTTGTCCCTGGGGACTGATGTATAAACCAGGTAGATTCCAGAAATTTAAATGTTTCTTTGGAGTTTAAAAAAAATTAAGCATTTGCTAGAAAATGTCAGCTTTTCATTATGATCTTTTTTTTTTGCCAAACATTAGATTTCTCTAGCAGGAATATAACTACTTTCATCTGAATGATACAGCTACCCAATAAAAAAGAGTGGTTTTCTAGTAGATTGCTCACTTTTCCTCCACAACAGTGCTGCTTTTTTGTGCAATGTTGGGATAGTGTCCACTCTTAAGTCACTTTTCAAACAAAATAAACTGTCAATAAAAGGTGTTGTAATGGAATTTCTCTGTGAAGTAACTACAAATATTCTCCAATTTTGCAGTTGGTTGTATTTCTAATTCAAGCTCATGACAAATTTTGGAGAGCAATTTTGTTTAAGAAGTCCATCACTGACACTAATTCAGCTGTGTTTCAGGACTGTGCTACTGTCTTCTTCTTCAAAGTTTTATATTTTATATTGAACTGGGTATTCAGTGCTTTGAAATAGAAACTCATTTTATGTGCAAGCGATGGCCAAGGCTCTGCTAGTCCAGAAATATATTAATAAACCTCTGAGCTGTGTTGCCACGGTCTTTGAGAACAAATTTTATCATAGGCAGGATTTTCAAATCTTAGAGAAAACTCTCAGAGAAACTTAATACATAATAAGAAGAATCAAAAAGCTACTTTACTTAATCTTTATGAGACTTCTTAAGAACAGTAGAGTTGCATATGTGCAAGAATTTGCTTTTGACTTTCAAAATATTGTCTGCCTCCTCACAAATTGTAATGACGCTTCTTGTTCTAAGATATGATGAAAAGAAAAAATCCATGGATCTTGGTTATCCCAAGAAAATAGTCTCTGACTTCGGAAACATTGGGAGAGTTGATGCTGCTTTCCAGAAAGATGGTGAGTAAAACATACCTTTAATCTGTGTTTATGTGAATATTTGGGTTTCTGTAGATAGAATAATTATTTTTATTTTCAAAAACTTCTTTTAACCTTCATGAGAAGGAAATGAAAAATATCAGGTACACATAGATTTGCTATAATGTTGCTATAATAACCTGTTGTTATACAGTTTTTTTCCAAAACACTGTAAAAAGACACCTATGAAATTTAATTGGATTAAATTTTACTTCTAGGCTATGTCTACTTCTTCCATGGAACAACTCAGTTCCAGTTTGATCCTCGTGCCAAACGGATTGTTAAACAAATGAAGAGCATCAGCTGGTTTAATTGTTAATTGCAGTGTTTTTCCATATGCAGACTGTATGTTTTTATGTGCCGCATTTTTCAGCATTTCATGACTCTCAGGTCAGAATGAATTTCTGTTCAAATTCTGTGGCAGTATAGTCTTAATAATTATTTATTTTAAACCAAATATATTTATATAATTTATTACAATTTCACTTGTTACAGTCAAGTTTCCTAATAAATTATGTTTCTCATATAACTGAGTTCTTAGTGTCTTATTTGCCCTAATGCTCAAGAGCCAAGCCTAGCTTTCAAACATTACAAAATGTGTTCTGGCAGGAAATGTCAGTTCTTTTTTCCCAAAGACAGAGAAAGGAGCACACAGCTTTCTCCAAATTCCATTACAAGCCCTGGCGAAAATCTGATGGGTAATTGGGTCAGTTGGTGCTCATTGTCATCAGTGTACAAACCTACTTCCACTTTCTGTTCCTCTTTCCTCAACTTCTGCTCTTAGACTACTCTCCAGGGTGTACATCTTTGCAACTGTGGGCAGGGGGTTGTGTGGGGGGTGGATGTTCTCATGTTTTTGGATTTAGGGACTGGTTTCAAGCCTGGAAATGTAGATTAGAAAGGACCCCTGAGATGAGAAACAAGTCGCTTGCTCTCAGGTAGTCACATCATACAACAAAAAAATAAACCTCTTTAATCAAGGCTCTTTCAAGTGCTTTCTACTCCAGTAGTTAGCAAATCCCTCCTAGTCCCAGCAGGATAAAGAATCAAGAAGTTTGCTAAAAAAATGAAAATTCTTGGCCAAAAGTATTTCTGGTACGAAGATTCATGAGAAAGAAAGCTTGATTTCCAGCTTATCCACATTTTTTGCAAATACCCTCAATTAAAATGGTGTTTGAAGGGTTATTCTCTTTAGTCTTTGTAGCTCCGCTACAAAGATAACATTTGAAGCCATATGACCAGAGCAAAATGTATTATTTTTTACAACATCTCTATTATTCAACATAGTTCAGAGGAAGGTTTGAGGTTACTGCAATAAAAGTTACTATATTTTGAGAAAATAATGTGTCATCTCATAAAAACATATTTGTTGCATTTTTTTCATTACTTATCTCTGTGTATTAGAAACCTATTAAATTTTATCCTTCATAAATAAAGAACAAACTTGGTAGTTCTTATGCTTATTAAATTCAGAAATATAGATTAGTCTAAATACAATTCAAGGATAAGAAACAGTATAATTGAAAATTAACTTGATCATACACTTCATAGAACTTAAGAAAATATTATAAAATAATAAAAATAAATTGCAGTGAATCAAAGGCTTTAATTAAGAAGTTAATTTATGTGAATTCTGTTCTCACAAGGTGTTATAGGTGCCAGTTCTTTAATATGAAACCTTAGTAGCAATGCTATTGAATCATATTTTCTGGTGTAAGCCAGTGCTGCTGAATGACAATTAAACCAAAAATTGTTTTAGAAGTATAGAAATCTAAATTGTGTTGGGGCTTTTTTGGCAGAAATGGTCTACAAATATAACACAAGACTAACAAGCAAAGATAATATTTCTTACTAGAAGAATTTATATTAAAAAAWCAAAAACTGATGGCATATGTTCCCTGCAGATATGAAGCAGAAGCACAGGATCTCAAGGCAATGCCAAAAGAGCTCCTCAGATGTAGAGCAGAATGCTAGTCCCTCTCTAGAAGAAAATAGTAGTAGGTATTCATGGGGCAGGGAAAATATTAAATGGGAGATGAAGGGAAGGAGGTGGTTATGTCTTAGAGGAAAGAGAGATAAAGGGTGATTTACAAACCATGGAAGATGAAGAAGTTAAAAAGAGGATGAAGTTTCTAATGTCATATTTTTAGTCCATGCCTTTCGGTATCCTGTGAAATTGTAATTTTTAGTTGCCAGACACAGTTTTGAAATTCACTTTGTGGATTTCCTGTGAGAAGCAAGACAAGAGCTCAAAATGAAGTGATTTCTTCGTGAGAAATCTTCCCTGTGACCATGTGAGAGATTATTTCCTCTGCCCGTGTGAGCGTAGCGATTGCTCCATCCCAGCCACACCATGAAGAGGAGGGCACATCTGGTGCTGGCGGCTCTTGTCTTCCTTTAGGCACAAGCACACTTTCAGTAATTTGGAATCAGGGTGTCGTTTCCAGCTCAGTCCACATAATCACCTGCCATTTTCTTACTCCCTTTTAATAAGTTTATGGTCCTCTTTGCTAATTGTTGTCCTATGTTAAAGTATTTTACCACTCCTCAGTGTCCTGTTACAGGGTTGGTGTGTAGTCACAGCCCATATCGTTACTAAGACAGATTTGCCCAGGTGGGAATTCAATTCCCTAAATGTGTTTAGTGCATTTGAGATACTGTAGGGTATCCAAGTAACTCATGCAGGTATGAAACAGGATTCCTGGGAGCCCATCACTTCCCAGAGGCCCATGGAGACTACACGGTCTCTAGGGACCTATGTTGGCGTGGTTGACTCCTGCTCTCACACGCTGTAGTCTGCTAAAAGTTTGTCAAGGGTCAAAGGCAATACCGGGACTGTTTGCCTTTGCCTCATGTTTTTCACTTTGGCTAAGTAACAAGTCAATTTTGTTGTCTCTATGGGACGATTGAGCCTGGAAAGTAGTGGCTCAACTCAGCTGCCAGAACAGTTCTCTAGTGTCATTAAGGTGCCTGAAGGTTTCCAGTTGGCTTCCAACTAGCAGTCTAGAAGCCACATGTCCCCTCTAGGTTCTGGATCACAGCCACCAGGGAGGCTTTCTCTTTAGAGATCTGTATTGTGTTTTTAAATGGATATATTTCTTTGTCTCAAAGGTTTTAAAGCTAGAAGAAATGACTATGTTGCTTCCATCTGACTATATACATATGTATATCACAAAAGACAAACCCCTGTTCAATGGCTTTTGCACCAAACATATTTTCCAATGGCACAAGAATACATTTTTGGAAAAGATGTTTTGGCTGATATGAATTTAATTTTATTGAAAAATCAAGAACTATGAGCAGATTTGATGCAAAGTGGGAGAAGTGGTTATCTTTCTTCCCTTTCTTCCATGGCTGGTTATCAGATCCCCACAGCTGCCTGCCATGTAGCAGTGGAAGGATAGAGACAATGACAGCAGCTAGGTTAAGATCAGCTGCATCTGACTTTATCCATATATTAGTAAAAGCTTTCTTCTATAGAAAACAGAGGAATACATATCTGTGGAGAGTGACTCAACCAGCTGTCTTAGAATAGGGTCATCTGACCTCTACAAATGCTGTCTTCATTCAATCCAGAGAAGTTTAAACAACTGATTTAGACTACATTTCTAGTTTCAGCTAAAATTAGTGTTTGCCCAGAAGACATTTGAGTGACAGATGATGAAGATCTACATCACACAAGGCGCTACCAGGGTTTTGCAACCTGGCCACCTACACAACATAGCAGACAGCTCCCACTGCCTACGGCAGAGAGACCTTAAAAAGTCTTTTCACGAGTGATGTTTCACAAACACGCCTATAGGGCTTTGAGGTCTGGGAAAAGAAGCAGCTGTATAAGCAGCTTCTGGTTATGGTTTCCTAATGCTTATCTTTGACATTTATTAGAGTTGGTGGATGTTGAACCACCTTATGACTTTTCTCCTGTTAGAACACAGCAGTAATGTGACCTCTGTTTTAACCCAGAAAGTTCACCGCCTATTCTCATCACATCAGTAGTACCAGTGATGTTACACAGACCATCACAGGAATGAGAAATAGTGTTGCATCGGGATCATGAGCTTAACACAATACAGGAAGGCATTTAACATTCCTAATTGTTCACAACATGGATGTCTGTTAGTTAGCTGTCCAAGCTTGCATTATATCAACAGAAATCTAGTCACTATGGTCAAATACAGACGGAACAGGATGGGATCCATACAATGCAATGATAATAATCAAGGGAAGGGTTTGATTTTTTTTTTTTTTATAGTAGCTGAGAAATGCCATTAACAAGATAAACAATGAGGCTATGGGATGAAAAAATTCATCATTAATGCCTCCAGCTGGAGAAAAGTTGGCTGCAAATGACGGCAAAAAAACCAAAAACACAGAAGCAAGGATTTCCTGAAAAGGCCGCAGTCCAACATGAAGGCATTTCTTTGAACTGTTTTGTAAAAGCTGAGTATGTGCTGTCAGAGCTCCACTGAGGTGCCGAACACCTTCAGCTCCCTTTGCTGCCAATGGAAGAGGAAGGTGCTTGGCTGGAACAGGGTGAAATCCCATAATTTGTCACAGCTTGTGTGACACTTGAAACTTCCCTTATTCTGAATTACTTAACACAGGAAATAATCATATCCCCTGTGGCTAATGTGGTTAAACTGAAAAAAACCCTTTTGTGATGAAATGGCAGATAGATGGAAGATAGACAGATAGATAGATAGATAGATAGATAGATAGATAGATAAGTGCAGACAGGGATATAAGATTATTCACATTCTTTAGGTTCTGTTTATAAGGTAAAATCATTCTTGTTTATGTATATCTTGGATTCCACCAGTATAACTTAAAAGAAACACACCTTTTCAAAGAGTTGCAGGGTATAGGTGTGGAGGGAATTGGCGTTTTCATGCATTTTCCAAAACATTCGGTCTCACTTCATGAATCAATTTGAAAAGAAAATTTTCTGCTTACAGTAATTTCTCCCAAAGTTTTAGTTCCTTTTGGTTTTTTTTAATGGGATTCATATCTCATGCACAACTCTCGTTTTCTAGGCTGAGGATAATTAAGAATCCCTCTGCACTGAGTGGTCCCACTTCACACAGTTGGGTCAGGACAACTTACAAGGTTTTGCATTTGTCCACCATTTCATCTGGCATGAAATTGCTCAGGTTTGCCAGAATTCAGTGTAAAATAACTAAAATTGAGTGCCAGTTTTGGTATGGTAGCCAAGCAGCTTAGGCATATTCAGATCCTAACTGATTTCAGATGACTGTGAACTTGGATGGGTTTGATTAAGTTTTATTGTGTCAGTCGGCACAGTGTTATAGCATGTGTGGAGGTAATCAGAGCATGATGAACTCTGAGTCAGTCTCCAGCTAACTCTACAAAGCACCCCATAACCATATGAACTGGGACATGAGAAAGGAAGCACAGAAACTGAAAGAAGACTGCTCTCCTACCAGGACAGGGATGAGAGTAAAAATGAAGGCTCTTTCACTTTGGCTTTTAACATGTGCAGCTGTTTCTAATGCTCTTCATGTGCACCCAGAGAAAGACGAYGAAGAAGATGCAAAGCTTGTACAGGTAACTGCATTGTTCATATCTGAGATCTCTATTTTTAGACCTAATCTGTGTGTTCCAGCTGCACAGCAGCTTGCTGCCTTTCTGAGACAATGCTATTGCATAGAACTCTGTTGCCCAAACTTTACTAAAGTAGGATAAATCTGTATGAACTGGAAATGTCAAGTAAATAAGAGTCAAGGACATTGTTGTCTGTTTCTGTTCAGCTACAATCCTCGGGAAAACATCTGTTGTGCTCCAAAATCACAGGCAGAATGTTTTGCCAGCAACGTACACAAATAATATCAGTCCTAAGGTATTTGTTTAAGAAACAGATCAAAATATGAAATATGTTTGCCTTTTTTTTTCACTAGAACTATTTGAATAAATTCTATACTGTTGACYCAGATCCAAATCAACTTGGATGGAAAATAAATGCTGAATCCGTGGCTGAAAAACTTCAGAAAATGCAACAATTTTTTGGTTTGAAAGTTACTGGAAAASCAGATAACGAGACATTAGAAATGATGAAGAAACCCAGGTGTGGAGTTCCCGATGTGGGTCTCTATGGCGTTACTCTGCCAGGATGGAAAAAAACCAAACTGACATACAGGTAGAGTTTCAGTAATTACTTTTTGAGTTTAAATTGTAGGTCTGTGAATATCCATATTTGTTATATTTAAATGTAACTTCTACAGCAATTGTTTCCTGTTGGGAATACAAAAATGTTTCTCTCTCCACAGCTGTTAGCTATGCATGCTCCTAAGAGGAATTTCTGAGAATCAAGCTGGGTATTTTACATTTTCTGGGTCAACCGTAGTATTTTGCCTGTAATGTATCACTCCTGACAATCTGTAAGCCAAACAGGAACATCAATTGCACCCTATGAAAGCCTCATTATCTTTAAAATTTGCTAAGAGAACATTTTAGTAGTCACAGAAACCTGAGGAGATAAGTTTCCTCATGCTCAAGTGACAACCACCTGGCTAAGGACCATTTTGAGAAAAAAAATTTTAATTTGTACACAACTGTTATGAAAGGGACGTATTCGGCAGCTATCACATACCTCAAACTCTCCAGCCCAAGGTGAATCTTGGGAACTATTTGTTTACAGGTTAAATTGCTTCTCTTACATTTCTGTTCATCATCTTAACCATATTAGGGATTTTTTTTCCGCTAATACTAAGTATTATACTTGAATTCTCATAACTGTAGAATTGTGAACTACACACCAGATATGAGCAAAGAGGATGTGGATAAAGCAATTGAGAAGGCATTTAAAGTGTGGAGTGCTGTCATCCCGCTGATTTTCACTCGCATTCATAAGGGAATAGCAGATATAATGATTGCTTTTGGGACCAAAGGTAATACGACGACTGCATATGATGGTAAAATTAATTCATAGACTTTTCAATGGTCGTAACATAAGCTCAGTGTTGTTTCAAATTCATATTGTTTAGCTCATGGACATTGCCCTCGCTATTTTGATGGCCCTCTTGGAATCCTTGCTCATGCCTTTCCACCCGGCAACGGTTTAGGTGGTGATGTACACTTTGATGAGGATGAAGATTGGACCACAGGCTCAGCTGGTAGGTTCAATAAAAGTTCCTAAAATGTTATGCAGATGAGTAAATTCCTTTCTGATTTTATTTAAGTGAAGGAATAGACTGAGGTGATACACTGCATTAACCATAAGAGCAGTTTGAAGATATTACAGGCCATCCTCCAACTGGGATACTTACAATGACACAGACATAAACTCAGCCTGAGATACTGTAGTTCTTATTTAACACTGGTAAAAATACCAGCAGGACAATCCTTTTCAGGTAGGAATGCCACAGACACAACCACTCTTACCTGAGGGCTGGTAGTGGCCCATGTCCACCAGAATTTCACAAACCATGGTAAAAGCTTTCTCTTTTCCTCTCCTGGTGCACACCAGGCCTGGCAYGACCACAGACTGCAGAGGAAGCACATGCTGCTTTGCAGCAGCCCTCAGAGGAGATCCCCACCACCTAAAAATCAATACAGCCATCAGTGATAATGGAGGGTCTTCACTAAAAATTCCAGGACAAGTTCAATTATAGGCAGCAGAGAGGGGAGCACTGATACTTAAGCATCTGGATAGAACCTGTCTGCTCTGCTCAGCCTTCAGGCTGGCCATACAGCACATGCTGCCTCTGACAGGTCCATCAGTACAAAGGTACATTAGCTTCTTGTACTTTAGATCCTTTTCTCATCCAGTTTTTGAGATGGAAAACTGCAACAGGAGAATCRACATCAGGAAGAGCAAACAGATAATGAACAGGAAGGTGCTGTAAAACCACTGCACAAGGAGGAGAGTGTGGGTTTATTGTGGGGGGGAAAAAAAAACGGGTATGAGGGATGGACATGTCATGTGATTAAATGTAATGTTTTCCCCACAGTGGGACTAAATGGGTCAACTCCAGTTCTGCTGCTGTTCCTCAGCAGCACGGCTCCAGCAGCCACACATTGCAGAACTCAGAGCACTTGGAAGACTCATGAGAGGGGAGGACTGACTGGAAATATGTGTGGAAAAAATGAGCCTTGGTTTTGTTTGGTTTTTGAGAAATTAATACCTTGGCTTCAGCCAGCCTTTCTTGGGCAATCGATGACCAGTCCTCTGCTCTGCCAAGGACTTGTGATCTTCACTAAATCTGTTGACATTTCTGGCTCTTGGTCTGCAGGGCAGATGATCATTCTTCCCTAATTCAGAAGGGCGTGTTACTTGGAAGGATGCATGTCGAAGGAAATTCCTCCATAAACAAAAATAAATTTTTATTTATTTACCATGTTAACATATTTCACTGGGAAAAAGCTTGTATAAACGTAATATTTTAAAAATACATTTTGTTTGACAAATCTATAAAGAAACCACATGCTTTAAAGTCCCAGTGGTTGAAAGGTAGAAGGTTCTGCTAACTCCTTATTTTYCCTTGTCTATTCATGATTTCATCCTTCTTTCTCAGGTTTGTAGGAGGGAGAGTGACACACAGAGTGACACTTTGATACCTGAAGTGAGCACAGAGTGCGTTGTCCTACCTTGCCCTGGAGAGCTGTTAGTTTGATCTGACTCACTATCTAATCTGTTCTACCTCAGCCAGGAAACCCTGCCAGGACATTCCTCAGAGCTGCACCCACACTCACCCCCAGATAGCTACTCATGCCACACACATACTTTCATACTGTCACTGAGCAAAAGCCCTGCTGTGTTCACATCAGCCATTTGCAGATTAAAATTAGACTGATCTTTTCTCTCTATCAATTTCTTAAGGGTTCAACTTGTTCCTTGTTGCTGCTCATGAGTTTGGCCATGCCCTGGGTCTCTCCCACTCTAATGATCAGAGGGCTCTCATGTTCCCCAATTATGCCTACATCAGCCCCAGTGAATTTCCCCTCTCTCCAGATGACATAAGTGGCATTCAGTCCATTTATGGTGAGTAAAATCCATGGCTTTAAAAAAAAAAGGTAAGCAGGAGAGAAATAATCTCTTTCACAAAGTTTCACCATAAAAATAATCATATTCTCATATCATAAAAAAATGCAATATGTGAAAACCTCAACGTTTCTACAATTTGGTCTCCCTCAGGATCCCCACCAAACGCCCCAGATAAAAGGCCAACCACCCCTACCCCACCTAGAACCTGTGGCTCACAGATATCTTTCGATGCTATAACTACACTCCGAAGAGAAGTCATTTTTCTAAAGGGCAGGTAAATACTGAGATGACGTTTGTCTCTGTGGGGTTCATATTTTCTTGATTTATACAAAGACTGAATACTTTTGTGGTTCACATGATTACAGAATTTACAATGAGACAAATGGGTTTCAATTCACGGAAACAAAAGTTTTAGCAGATRTGAATTATATTAATATCTTTACAGGATCCCCTGAAAGAATATGCTTGATTTTTTTTCCAGAAAACCACTCGATACCAATGAGACCTTATTACCCAATGTATAGGTGGTTACACCAAGTAGTGACTTGACTAAATGCTTCGCCTATTTCCTGAGAATCAGAGACAGGTTTGGGTTGAAAAGGTACCTTGAAGATCACCTAATTCCAACCAGGGGCACTTCCCACTAGATGAGGTTGCTCAGAGCCACATCCAACCTGGCCTTGAACACCTAATTAAGCGTTTAATTAATTAACTAAGAAATAAGTATGTTTGACAATATAGTTGAGCCAATCTCTCCTCCAGTCACCTCTGCAGGCCCAAAGTCATCTGAGGAATTCATCTGGTGAATAACTTACAGTAAGTCCCACCTGGGCTCCTATAACCCTCTTACTATACGGTACAGGAACAACCTGAGATATTCAGCTGCTTATAACTGCTCCCATTTATCGGTCAGTACCAATGAAATGCCAGAAAGAAGCCAGAATAAAAAACAAAAAAACATTTCCCAGTGCAGGGAGTTTTTTGCTTTCTGACACATCGACCCAGGTAGCTCCGCTGGCAAGAAAGAGCTTGTAAGTCACAATGTTGTWCACATTCTTTTGCATATGTAGAAATGTCTGTGGTTTATCATGTACTACAAAACCTGTTTCATATTCAAATCAGGCACTTATGGAGGGTCTATCCTGATAACTCAGAAGCTGAACRTGAATTAATTTCTGCCTTCTGGCCAATTCTGCCAGCTGGTATTGAGGCTGCATATGAGAACACAAAAGATCAGATCTTGTTTTTCAAAGGTGAAGTATGAAATTTTCTTTAATTTTTTTTCTTAACTTTAATTATGTAGGAAGAAGGGAGGGAGGGAAGAAGAAAGGGTGTATATATACACACACACACATATGTGTATAAAATTCACTTTGCAAATAAATAAAATAAGAACTCAGAACATTTCTTCAAGTTTTCCTACAATCTACACTAAAGGAGAGCATTTTACCTTTTACTGTCTGAAAATGACTGGTGAAACTAAATATTTTTATTTCTTTAAACAGGCAACAAATTCTGGGTTATCAGCGGATATCAGGTGTTGCTTGGTTATCCAAAGAATATCAACACACTGGGCTTCCCTRAAGGTGTCAAGAAAGTTGATGCAGCTGTTTGTAATAAAAATACAGGAAAGACAGACTTTTTCATAGGTGACAAGTACTGGAGGTAAGAAAAATTGATAAATATTTTCTTATTAATGACTCCAATATAATCTGAATAAAAATTAAAGTGTCCATGTGATAAAAGAAAGTAGATCTTTTAGGTAACTGTATGTAACTAGAATTCTAGTAATTCTGTTTTTCATAGAAATGTTTCCTTGACTTCTGCATAGGGAGAAGGGTGTAGCTTTAGCTTTTGAGAGCTTAAGGGTGTCGTGAAATGGGCATTCAAAATACAGACATGCTTTGATACATTATGCCCAGAAGCTGAAAAATGTCCAACATCTAGAGAGCTTTTACAAATACAAAAGTGGCTCTAAAAGATAAAGACCGAAGCTAACTTGCTTCAGCAGAAGGCTGTCTGTGATAGCTTGTGCAGGATTTCTCTAATTTCTGAAAAGTCCTGGATTAGTCTATCCCTTTTAGAAAAATACAAGTGAGTTCCTTTCCTGTCTTTTGACTGCTTGGCACTAGATTTTCAATGTTTCCTCTAAATCCTATTCCCAAACTGGCATGAGTGATTCCTGATACCCAAACAGCAGGCAGGTGGAAGCAAGAAGTCAGTTTAGGGAAGCAGATAGATTCCTTCTGTGTGCAAAGACAATGGCTGCAAAGGTCTTACACAGGCAACCAGGGGCATGCGTGGGTCACACAGACTTTATCGTGACTAATTGTGGGGTTCCTCAGTGAGACATACAGTGTCAGCTGGATTTTGAGATTAATGTGGTTTCCTGTTTTTTCGGTTTGATTATTTTGGGAAGAGTATTTACAATATCTTGCATTGCTATTTTACTGCCTTGGTCACAAGACAATAGCATGCAAGAAAACCACAACACACATTTCTTACCTAGTAACTCATTCTCTCAGTSTCATATCCCTGTGAAAAATATTTCTTGTATCCGAGGAGAAGTAAAACAAAGGCTTGTTTGTTTGCTTGTGGTTTTTTTCCTGTGGCGTTTCCTCAAATCTGAAAGAACCTTTTAGGTTCTTCTTTTAGCACCCTTAATTTAGCCCCATCTCATAAAAATTGTCCTGGCTCAGTTAGGAAGGACTTGATTGTATTAGACATAAGTCATCTACTTTTCCTCCATCTAAATCTGTCAGCTAGTACAGGACTATGTGCAATATCTTATCAAAGTCTAAGAGGAGGAGTCAAAATTCATGCAATAAATATGTGTAGTTGATAGAGCAGGAATCAATCTKTCGAGTTTCCAGGCATTGTGCATCACACTGTTATCAATAGAGGAGATAAATCTCATCCCTGCTGTCAAAAATGTGGGTCTTCCTTCAATTTTTCTCACTTCAGATGCTTCTTTGGAGCTRTAACTACTTTTATCACCAAAAAAGCAGCAACCTTATGGGAAACACAATGGCCAGCAGTGTTCAGATATCCTGCAGCCATTTGTGATAGGAAATAATACAACTTTCTGTTGCAACCCCAATGAAATCAGTCGAACTGCAGATGGCAGACACCTTTCAGCAGCTGCTTAACTCTGTGCAGAATCAATGTCTAAATTATGTAAAATTTCATGTCTCCCTTCAYATGATTTAGGTTTGATGAAAACAGCCACTCCATGGAGAAGGGTTATCCTAGGCTGACAGTCAATGAATTTCCAGGAATTAGCCAGAGGGTTGATGCTGTTTTTCAACAAAAAGGTAAATGAAATGAGTTTTTGAATAAAAACAGTTTAGTTCTGAAGATCATAAGTTCTGAAGTTATGATGAATGTCATTATTGCTGCATCCTGCAAAAGACAGAATTAAGAGATGCTCTCCTGTATGTACAAAGATGTTGCTCCCTGATTTGTCAGAATGAAGATATTTCTTGTATCCATAAAATAATGCTTTATGTTTTCATTTCCAGGATTATTCTACTTTTTCCATGGATCAAAACAGTGGGAGTTCGACCCTATTGCTAAAAAAGTTATCCGAGAAATAAAGAGTAACAGCTGGTTTAACTGTTAATACCATTAAACTTTCTGTAGTTCAGCAAAAGACAATAAATACCATTCTGGAGATCTCAGGAAATGTTCACATATACACTACTATACAGAAGAAGCAACAGGACTAGTTTTCATAAATGTTTTTCATATATTTTAATAAATTAATATTTCAGCTCAAATTTTGTATTTAAAGGCTAGAACAAAACTGCATTTTTCCCCTACATGAAAAATGTACAATATAATTTATTATTTTATACTCCAGATGTTTGGGRGTTTTTGATATTACGGCAATAAAAAGTTTTAGGTTGATGACAGCTGYTTTGTGTTTCATCTAAGTCATTCTACATTTCTGAGGTGTGAAAGACTGCAGGTTAATACGCTAATATTCCTTCAGCATTCAAACAAGCAATGTTTGTACTTTGCTTTTCTCTCCATCTGCAATATCCAGGTTTTTCAATAGTTACTTGCTTTACTGCATTCTGCAGAAGATGCATTTTTCTGCGTCTTGTCCTGCTCTTCTTTGACTATTGCAGCCTTGTCCCTTTCACATCATAAAAATATTTTGCCACCAAAATCACCCTCAACTCCCAATGTCTAAAYACATTATCTCACCTGATAATCACACTGAGGTTTTTATAGCCTAACAGTTAGCATTTCATCAGTGGCCACGTCTTCTGAAGCTATGAATGACACCCTTCACAAATCAGCCCTATCCTATTCAAGAAATAGATTCAACCACCATGTCACACAGCACAACCTTTGCTCCACTAACACAAACCACATGCTTTAAGTGCACATAMAACAGCAGATTTTTATATCACCACAAGCCAGTGATAGACTTGTCTGAAGGAACCTGCTTGCACTGCCACTGTGGACTGACTGTGATTTCCCACACAAAAGAAGTGGTACATGTTGGAGGCAGGTGGGATAGAGACAGATCCTTACCTATTTCTGTACTTTCAGGCTCCTTAAACTCTTCAGCATTCAATTCAACTGATGCCTGTATAGTAGAAAGCACAGTTTAACAGTACAGTCACAGAAGCTGCCAAGTTACACCCAAGTGTTTATACTCAGAGCCAAGATTACTCTTTCACACACACTTTGCCCAGTGTGTAATATGATTGTAATTTTTAACTTCAAGAGACGGTTAATCATTGAGTCATCAAGGAGGTTATTCAGTTCTTTGCAACACATAGGCAAGTTCCTTTGTCTTCAGATACATAAACAAACATCATATTTACCCTGCGCTCCTTCTTTTCTCAGCTGAAACATTGTTTCATCATTTATATAAATCCACGGTCCTAAGGAAAGTTAATGTTTAACAGTGAAATGCAGTTAATGAACTTTTCTGACTGGCAGCTTTGGCATTCTGTTAAACCAGTGTAGGGTTCATGTTCACAGGTCACCTGTGAAAATAAATAAAGCAAGCAGTACTGCTATTCCTTTATTAGCAAAGAAGGCCCAAAAAGTCATTCCCAACACAGAAGGACTTGGCTTCTGATTAGTGGTAGCAGCTTGGTCACTCAGTTTTCCCTCTTTGATTGTCATTTCATTGGAGGAATAGGAACCAGAATAGGAGTGTCAGAGCAGAAATCCAATAAGCGAAGAGTGCTTACTGGTGGTCCTATCCTTCCATCTCTGCCAGAAGCCTGGATAAGAGAGTCTTGCACCACCCCACAACCCTAAAGAGCTCCCAGTACCACCTCCCCAGCCCTCTCTATGCTTCCTATAGCTCCTCATAACGCATGTCCCCACACTACATTTCGGTATCTAGCTGAGTAATGCTGTGTCACACATGTGGTGACCAGCCACTGACCCCCCAGGGATGAATTTTCTGCCTTCCCATTAATCGCTTTTTTTCTCCTCTAGCAAGCTACTATTTTCCACAAAATCTATGGGAACTGTAGAATTTCAGTTTGGCTCAGAAAAATTGTACCTTCAGTTGCAATGGGACCAGGTGGACACACAGACACACAAAAAACGGAATCCCACATGGTCAAGCTAAAATAATTTTCTCAGATTTTTTACTAAACATTCTTCTTGCTTTCCACTGCACATTTCCATTCAGTTTTGGAATACCGTATTTCCCCTACTGTTGACAAGAGGAGTTTGAGAGGGCAGACAAGGCAAGGCAGAAAAGCCATATGAAACCAAGGAGAAAGCTAATCCATGCTTGTCTTTCCAGTTGTGTCACATCACTAAGAAAAATGGTCATTTGCTTCTCATCCAATTAATGTTTTTTAACAGCTGTTTTTCAAATGAATCATAAGATCATAAGATGATGAGACTGAATTGAAATGAGGAAATCATACATCCTAATGCGATGTGTTATTGATGGACACGAACTACAGCATTCGTGGTAGATTGTCCTGAAAAGTCCTGCTCACTTCTTTGCCTACAGGAACCCAGTCTCCCAACACTGGCATGGAAGTGTTTCAGCTAACAGAGTGGGGCAGGAGCTGTGGATAATCAAATACTTCCTAGAGCAGAGATTAAAACTCACCTTTACCTTTTCAGCTGAGCAATTCTCCCCTGTGCTCTCGACTGACAGATACCYCAAAAGCCTTGAGAAAACAGTGACTGAATTTTTTTCATGCTCTGGTACCTTAAAGGAAGAAAAACGACAAGCATGCGAGCTAACTCCCTAAAGAACTTGTTATTACTTGGATGTACATAACCACTCTTCCCTGCACTTGCTCATAACTTTATGCTCCTAGCGGCAATTGCCCAATTCCTG